>CAMTDV010000001.1:53373889-54100139 GCA_947069175.1 Scalesia atractyloides | reverse complement strand
ATGATTTTGAATCAGAAGATAGATTTCAAGAAATGGCAGATTTATTCACTCTATCAATAACCGAGCTGGATCTGGTGTATCATAAGAGATTTACCTTTTCTATTGATTCCTATGGATTGGATCCAAAACAATTCTTGAATGGGGTATTCAACTCCAGGTATGAATGGAAAACGACATCTTTATTGGTTTTATTGGTTCTATTTCCTATTTTTTATGAAGAGAATGAATCTTTTTATCGAAGGATCAGAAAAAAAGGGTCCGGATCTCCTGCGGGAATGATTTGGAAGAGCTAAAACCAAAAATAGTGGTATTTTCTAGCAACAACATAATGGCGGCAGTCAATCAATATAGATGGATCCGAAATCTGATTCAAATCCAACATAGCACCCATAGGTACATAAGAAATGTATTGAATCGATTCTTTTTAATGAATAGATCCGATCGCAACTTCGAATATGGAATTCAAAAAGGATACTCTGAATCATAGAACTCTAATGAAATATACGATCAACCAACATTTATCGAATTTGAAAAAGAGTCAGAAGAGATGGTTCGATCCTCTTAATTTTTTTACCGAACCGAGAGATCCATGAATCGGGATCCTGATGCATACCGATACAAATGGTCCACTGGGAGCAATAATTTCCAGGAACATTTGGAACATTTTGTTTCTGAGCAGAAGAGCCGTTTGGAAGTAGTGTTCGATCGATTACGTATTAATCCATATTCGATTGATTGGTCTGAGGTTATCGACAAAAAAGATTTGTCTAAGCCACTTCGTTTCTTTTTGTCCAAGTTGCTTCTTTTTTTGTCTAACTCACTTCCTTTTTTGTTTGTCAGTTTCGGGAATATCCCCATTCATAGGTCCGAGATCTACATCTATCAATTGAAAGGTCCGAACGATCCACAATTTTTAGAATCAATAGGTCTTCAAATCGTTCATTTGAAAAAATTGAAACCCTTCTTATTGGATGATCATGGGACTTGCCAAAAATTGAAATTCTTGATCAATGGAGGAACAATATCACCATTTTTGTTCAATAAGATACCAAAGGATGATTGACTCATTCCATACTAGAAATAATCGTAGGAAATCCTTTGATAACACGGATTCCTATTTCTCAATGATATTCCACGATCAATACAATTGGCTGAATCCCGTGAAATCATTTCATAGAAGTTCATTGAGATCTTCTTTTTATAAAGGAAATCAATTTCGATTCTTGAATAATCCACATCACTTCTGCTTCTATTGTAACAAAAGATTCCCCCTTTAGGTGGAAAAGGTCCGTATCAATAATTATGATTTTACGTATGGACAATTCCTCAATATCTTGTTCATTCGCAACAAAATATTTTCTTTGTGCGTCGGTAAAAAAAACATGCTTTTTGGGGAAAGATACTATTTCAGCAAACGAGTCACATGTATCTAACATATTCATACCTAAGGCATTTCCACAAAGTGGTGACGAAACGTATAACCTGTACAAATCTTTCCATTTTCCAAGTCGATCTAATCCATTCGTTCATAGAGCTATTTACTCGATCGCAGACATTTCTGGAACACCTCTAACAGAGGGACAAATAGTCAATTTTGAAAGAACTTATTGTCAACCTCTTTCAGATATGAATCTATCATTCATAAGGGAAGAACTTGTATCAGTATCTCAATTTCAATTCAAACATGGGTTTGATTCACACTCCATGTTCTGAGAAATTTTTATCATCCGAAAAGAGGAAAAAACAGAGTCTTTGTCTAAAGAAATGCGTTGATAAAGGGCAGATGTATAGAACTTTTCAACGAGATAGTGCTTATTCAACTCTCTCAAAATGGAATCTATTTCAAACATATATGCCATGGTTCCTTACTTCGACAGGGTACAGATATCTAAAGTTTTTATTTTAGATACTTTATCAGACCTATTGCAGATACTAAGTAGCAGCCAAAAATTTGTATCCATTTTTCATGATATTATGCATGGATCAGATATATCATGGCGAATTCTTCAGAAAAAATTATGTCTTCCACAATGGAATCTGATAAGTGAGATTTCGAGTAAGTGTTTCCATAATCTTCTTCTGTCCGAAGAAATGATTCATCGAAATAATGAGTCACCATTGATATCGACACATCTGACAAATGTTCGGGAGTTCCTCTATGCAATCCTTTTCCTTCTTCTTGTTGCTGCATATCTCGTTTGTACACATCTTCTCTTTGTTTTCGGGGCCTCTAGTGAGTTACAGGCAGAGTTTGAAAAGGTCAAATCTTTGATGATTCCATCATCTATGATTGAGTTGCGAAAAATTCTGGATAGGTATCCTACATCTGAACCGAATTCTCTCTGGTTAAAGAATCTCTTTCTAGTTGCTCTGAAACAATTAGGAGATTCTCTAGGTGGCAATATGCTATTGGGTGGTGGTCCCGCTTATGGGGTAAAATCAATACGCTCTAAGAAGAAATATTTGAATATCAATCTCATCGATATCATCGATCTCATAAGTATCATACCAAATCCCATCAATTGAATCACTTTTTTTCGAGAAATACGAGACATCTAAGTCATACAAGTAAAGAGATCTATTCATTGATAAGGAAAAGAAAAAACGTGAACGGGGACTGGATTGATGATAAAATAGAATCCTGGGTTGCAAATAGTGATTCGATTGATGATGAAAAAAGAGAATTCTTGGTTCAGTTCTCCACCTTAATGACAGAAAAAAGGATTGATCAAATTTTATTGAGTCTGACTCATAGTGATCATTTATCAAAGAATGACTCTGGTTATCAAATGATTGAACAACCGGGAGCAATTTACTTACGAGACTTAGTTAACATTCATAAAAAGTATCTAATGAATTATGAGTTCAATACATCCTCTTTAGCAGAAAGACGGATATTCCTTGCTCATTATCAGACAATCACTTATTCACAAACTTCGTGTGGGGCTAATAGTTTTCATTTCCCATCTCATAGAAAACCCTTTTCGCTCCGCTTGGCCTTATCTCTCTCTAGGAGTATTTTAGTGATAGGTTCTATAAGAATTGGAGGATCTTATTTGGTCAAATACCTAGCGAAAAACTCCTATCTTCCTTTCATTACGGTATTTCTGAACAAGTTCCTGGATAACAAGTATCAAGGTTTTGATGATATCGATATTGACGATCTTGATGCTAGTGACGATATCCTTGATATGGAGTTGGAACTGCTAACTAGCATGAATGCGCTAACTATGAATATGATGCCTGAAGATGAAGACCGACTTTATATCACCCTTCAATTCGAATTAGCAAAAGCAATGTCTCCTTGCATAATATGGATTCCAAACATTCATGATCTGGATGTGAATGAGTCAAATTACTTATCTATAGGTCTATTAGTGAACCTTCTCTCCAGGGATTATGAAACTAGAAATATTCTTGTTATTGCTTCGACTCATATTCCCCAAAAAGTGGATCCTGCTCTAATAGCTCCGAATAAATTAAATACGTGCATTAAGATACGAAGGATTCTTATTCCACAACAACGAAAGCACTTTTTCACTCTTTCATATACTAGGGGATTTCACTTGGAAAAGAAAATGTTCCATACTAATGGATTCGGGTCCATAACCATGGGTTCCAATGCACGAGATCTTGTAGCACTTACCAACGAGGCCCTATCGATTAGTATTACACAGAAGAAATCAATTATAGATACTAATACAATTAGATCCGCTCTTTATAGACAAATTTGGGATTTGCGATCCCAGGTAAGATCGGTCCAGGATCATGGGATCCTTTTCTATCAGATAGGAAGGGCTGTAGCACAAAATGTACTTTTAAGTAATTGCCCCATAGATCCTATATCTATCTATATGAAAAAGAAATCATGTAACGAAGTGGATTTTTATTTGTACAGTTGGTACTTCGAACTTGGAACGAGCATGAAGAAATTAACGATACTTCTTTATCTTTTGAGTTGTTCTGCCAGATCGGTCACTCAAGATCTTTGGTCTCTACCCGGACCCGATGAAACAAATGGGATCACTCCTTATGGACTCGTTGAGAATGATTCTGGTCTAGTTCGTGGCCTATTAGAAGTGGAAGGCGCTCTGGTGGGATCCTCACAGACATGCAATCAGTTTGATAAGGATCGAGTGACATTGCTTCTTCGACCCGAACCAAGGAATCCCTTAGATATGATGCAAAAAGGATCTTGTTCTATCCATGATCAGAGATTTCTCTATAAAAAAGACGAATTGGAGTTTGAAGAGGTGGAAGGAGCCCTCGACCGGCAACAGATAGAGGAGGATTTATTCAATCACATAGTTTGGGCTCCTAGAATATGGCACCCTTGGGGCTTTCTATTTGATTGTATCGAAAGGCCCAATGAATTGGGATTTCTCTATTGGTCCAGGTCATTTCGGGGCAAGCGGATCATTTATGATAAAAAGGATGAGCTTCAAGAGAATGATTCGGAGTTCTTGTAGAGTGGAACCGCGCAGTACCAGACACGAGATAGATCTTCCAAAGAACAAGGCCTTTTTCGAATAAGCCAATTCATTTTGGACCCTGCAGATCCACTCTTTTTCTTATTCAAAGCTCAGCCCTTTGTCTCTGTATTTTCACATCGAGAATTATTTGCAGATGAAGAGATGTCAAAGGGGCTTCTTACTCCCCAAACAAATCCTCCTACATCTCTATATAAACGCTGGTTTATCAAGAAGACACAAGAAAAGCACTTCGAATTGTTGATTAATCGCCAGAGATGGCTTAGAACCAATTGTTCATTATCTAATGGATCTTTCCGTTCTAATACTCTATCCGAGAGTTATCAGTATTTATCAAATCTGTTCCTATCTAACGGAACACTAATGGATCAAATGATAAAGGCATTGTTGAGAAAAAAAGATGGCTTTTCCCGGATGAAATGCAAATTGGATTCATGGAACAGGAGAAGGATTTCCCATTCCTTAGCCGGAAAGATATGTGGCCATGAAAGGCGAAGGAAGGCTGGAATGCCAACAGGCGTCTATTATTGAATTCACCCGACCCCACAGTACCCGTTTGGGGAACGTCCACTTCCAAAGTCACTGATTGGGTAAGTTGCCAATCCCTAAAACAGACTATGTAATGCTATGTAATGTACTTTGTTACGGGCGGTCATTTTACTAGAGGTTTATGATCTACCCTTGTGTGATTCCTGTTGATTCTGTTTCTACTCCATTTTTATTATGTTCCATCGAATGGTACAATCATACGCCCAAATCCCGTCTAGAACCACCGTCGTCGGGACTCACATTTGGTATCAGAGCTACGGTACCGATTCATTCAATCTAACAGTTGATGAATTACCTACGCTCATGAATTTTGGACTTATGAGGGGTTTTAGATGTAAAACATCAAATAATCGGACAATCCACGGACATAATGTAAAATTGAATCCATAGGATTGTTAGAAACTGATTTTCGACCAGATCTGTGCAAAAATCAACTTGAAATTCTAAGAAATAAAGATTTTGGATCGAAAAAAACGTAATCAGGCTCGTTTGTATGAGTGAGCCTCTATGGCTCGTACGAATGACAATTTGTCACTCGTACAAATTCCACCTCGTACGAAGGCATTTAGCTATCGTATCGATGATACGTGTGCCTAGAAAAATTTGCTGATTAAAATTTTTTTTGAGACTTTAACGTCTGATTCGGGCTGTTCGGGAACACCGTCTAGAGCTTCAGAGTATAGATTTGATGACACGGTCACAAAATGTTGAAGATATTGGGGTAGTCACTGATACCTGCACAAAAGGTTGATCATCTGGTGTCGTGACTTTTATTGGGCCTTAACGTTAAATCCGCGTTTGATCAAAACTGCAATTTTGGGAAATTTTCCGCAGAATTTGGTTTTTGTGAGACGATGCTCAAGACGTCAGAATTTGCAAAAATGAGGGGTGATAAAAATTTTCACATATATGTTAATATTCCAGTATTTTTGAAATTCGTGACCATGCAACAGTATTCGGGTCGTGCGACTGCAGATTATCTGGGAAACACAGAGCATCGAAGATTCATTAGTGATGAGATAAAGTTGATGTCTATTTTTCGTAAAAGTGGGGTTGCATAACTGAGTCTTGGAGGAGTTATTCATCTGATTCGGTGGTTGTGGTCATGTTGATGCCTGAGTTTTCGTACAAGCTGGTTGCACACACGACTGCTTAGTGGTACAAAGTATCCAATTTAACTCCGTAGGGAAAATGAACCGTTTTCCGGACTAACCGCCAGAAAATAAGGATGCTTTGTGGTTTCAGTTGTCACCGGGACTAACAAGGAAGGCTATGTACATGCAGTTCACGACTAAAGAAGATGAAATAAAAAATCTTTCAGACAAAAAATGTGTACCAATTGCTCACGAAATTGACATTACATTTGGAGTTTCGTGATCAAAGGATGTTTAGAATTTCAGATCATGATACAGATTGATGCTTAAGGGTTAAATACCTGATCTTTGATGTGGAAGTGGATGGACATACGACTGCTTATCTTTAACTCTGCAAGGCAAATGAACTGTTTTCGGTACTTAGACAATAATATAAGATTTGAGGCCTTAACATGTAGTTGGCACGTTAAATGAGGCGGTTTCGGTTAACTAAACGCCTTTGTTTTAACGCACATGAAAACAACCAAACATGCATTGTATGGTCAGTCAAGCCTAAAATATTAATTATCAAACACTAAATATAATGTATTTTAAGCAAATACGTGAAAGCGTTCAACTTTTCGTTAAGGACGGGTTAGTATTTTTTAAACTGCGCATGGTATGATCATTTACCAAACTGGCGGGTCGAATGACAATTTGAACTATGAGATACCTTAACCGAAAGATAGTAGTATAAGAGCCCTTTTGATAATAATCATAAAATATATTATATTTGGCCCTACTCCGTTTTAAACGGAACTTAGGTCAAAATGTGAAGAAAAATAAGCTCGTCTCAATAGCATATTCATAATTTTATAAATACGCTATATTTTGAAAGTTATACGAGTAAAATGAGTGAAGCAGCTGAATTAATTATAAAGTTACAATAATAAAAAACAGAAAATGTAACCGCCTTACCAGCGGAATGAACATGTATTTACATTTCTTCTTCTTTTCTATTTTGCAAAACAACCATCTCATCTTACACTTTCTTCACATACAACACTCAGAACCCGCCAAGAAACATTAGGCTTCAGCTGTGATCTAAGGTATTTTGATGATTTGGATAACATTTTCTTATGATTTCCATATATTAAATATGATTTCAGCAAAAAGAGAGGTTTTCATCCATAAAATTTTGAGGTTTTTGTGTGGAATATGGAATGTTCTAACATTATTAATATATAATCAGATTAGACATAGTGTTTGGGGATGCAAAACATTGGTTTATGATACAAAAACACAACCTAATCGACCATAACCGAACAAATCAAATCCTAAGTGAAAAAGATCGGATTTAAGTCTTGATTGACAGGGTTTTTTGCATGTTTGTGTTGTGTATGGTATATAGGTACTGATCCTAGCTTAGAACAGCCATTGGAAGGATAGAGACCGCTCATGTGAACGAGAAACGCGATGTATAACACCCGAAAATTGAAACTAGTAGTCGTAAACTTAGTTTTTATATAACCTTTTGTGTGGGTATTGTTAGGACTTGAAAATTTACAGGGTGGTCACCCATGGTGACAATAAGACTCGATTAAAAGTTTAGAATTTTCTGAAGTTTTGGTGAATTTCGGTGAATTTTTAACTTTTTAAAGAAATAAATTCGGATGAAATAATAAACGAGCTCAATAAATCACCAACAATTATAGGGATGTTGAGTTTAATATGTATGATGTGCGTGAATTAAAGATATTTTTATTATTATAATTTTCGTTCACACAGATTAGGTTTTAAAATAGTTTTTACTTAAAACCAACTACACACACATAGGGCAAGTGTACCCGTCAGGTGGTAGTATAGTTCGCTTGTAAGAACCGGATATCAGTTCGTGGACTCGGTGTCTCAGTACTAAATTTTCGTTACTTTTAAACCTTTCCAATTGATGAGTTGGTTTTGTTCCTAATTTATCATGCAAAATAATAAACTACTACTAAACTAGAGAATGACAATATCTAAGAAAGGGTTGCTAAACTAAGTATCCACAAACAAACATGTGACAACTAAGTGGAGGATCAATGGTGATGCAAGCTCTAAGCTAACTAAGTCTTCGATCAAGGTTTCCTAGTTTAATAAACCTTAGGAAAACTAAAATGAAATAATCACTCTAATCACCTAAAAGTTATTATTTGAAGCTCACTTGCTTAGTTAATGTTAACCTTTAAACAAGAGTTATTTGTTTGTCAAAACTCCTAACTCTACAAGTTTGGGAAAATTCCCATGAACAACATAACAATCACCTTAACTTGCTTTCAAGTAAGTAGCACTATCATCATGTTCTTGACAAAAAAACACAAGCATGGTCATGCTAGATAACAATCTTGGCCAAAAATCATCAATCTAACACAAACACAACTATAGAATCCAAGTAAACATTATTGTGATTTTTCCAAATCTAAATGCAAGAATTCCTACACATGTTCAAATCATCATTCAAGTCATGTTAACAATTACCATTCCTAGTTTCATGTTATGAATCATGCTAACAAGTTACTAAGATTCAATAATCATAATCTTTACATGGGCTTTCCAACACAACATGTAAATACTTATGACCAAACATTCAAGAACAAGGACTTTAGGCATGCATAAGAACTCCAAGAACAAGATTCAAGCACTACTATGAAGATTAACAAAAACAATCACCACATCAACTTCCATGATTATCACATATTCATAAGCTTCAACTAGTTTAGACAACACCAAATGTTTAGCCTAGAAGGCTCATGATAATTAAGACAAACATAAAGTAATATGGATTGTGCATGAATAACAAGTGAATATACTAATTTTTAAGACAAGATAATTAGCTAAATGAGTTGGATTATCAAGTGATACAACCTCCTAAATGCTCCTTCTTCAATCTCCAAGCTTCCAAGATCAGCTTCTTGAGAGAGAAATCCACCCAAAGGCTCCAACTCCTCTTCAAATGAGCTGAATTCACGTATTTAAGCTACTGGGCATTTGGCACGACCGTGCCACCATTTGGCACGGTCGTGCATGGTAAGTGTCAGGTGCCTTTCTGAGTTGTTGACCAAGTTTGATTCCAAATTCGGAAAGATCCCGCTAAAATTCCCCGAGGTGGCACGACCGTGCCACCATTTGGCACGGTCGTGCTTATCGATATCACACTCGGAAATGACTAAGTTGAACTCGGAAACTAGCTGATCAGAGCCTGTGATTGCACGCGCACCGTCGTGCTTGGGGTTAGCACGGTCGTGCCAAGTGTTGATTTTGCTCGGATTGTGTAGTCTTATGATAGTGCTTGTGATAGTGCCGACTTCTTGATGCTTGGCACGGTTGTGCCATATCTGGCAATTTGGAAGAAATGTTTCATTTTTGCTCCAATTTGCTCCAAAAGCCTTTGTTTCTTTACCGGGCCGAAGCCCGGACCTGCATTTTCACAAATAACTCAAATGAGTATCTAAATCAATGAAAACACAACGAATTTCCGCATTAATGGGGAATATATGACGTTTAAAAGATGTATAAATTCTTATACCTCAAACATCCCCACACTTGAACTTTGGTTGTCCTCAATCAAACTAAAGTAAACAAAATTCTATCTTGCAATCATCTCAACTAGCGTTATATAAGCAGAAATAAATAACTTGGGTAAAACAAAACGGATTACTCGACATAAAAGAAAAAACCAAAAAGTATATGAAATATGGATATGAGCAATGATTCATCTCGGCATCCCTACAAGTTCACCTTACATCCTCGCAATGTTCACACACACTCGACTAAAATATAGGGAACATACAATTCAATGAGTATGTTTAGAACACTCGATGCCAAGACAATGATTGTGCATATCATAAGCTTGTATAAGGATCAAATCTAAACACTTAACCAACACATATAAAAAATCAAGAGGTCTTGTGTGGGTTGTAATTTGGCTAGGGTCAAGGGTGCGGAAATGGATTTATAAAAGTGGCTAAAATGGCTAAAGACCGAAGGCTCGACTAACTTGAAGTGAAGAAAGATAAAACTATCCAAATAACTAACCGAGATCTAGCAAACCGCTTGGATGTATCCGCAAAATTGCTCTAGCAAAGCCAATTGACGCGGATTTTTTTTTTGATTCACCACTTTAGAGGGAACTAAGTACGTCTACTTAGATAAAAACTCTAAGCTATGATGTTATGACTAATAAATTGATAAACTATACAAGAAAGCTTACAAGTTAGTCTTAACCGGATCAGACTTTAAACAAAAAAAAAGTGGTTTCAAAAAGAAAAGGCTAAATTGGCTGATTGGTGATATTTAGTGGTTTATATGAAATGAAAGCGAGAGGCTCAAATTACTTTAACTAAGGGTGTGATTTGGGTGTAAGGATAATTGAAATTGGTTAAAAATAAAAGGTTTCCTACTGCCTCAATCATTTTTATGTTATGTGCTTGCTTTGTGTTCTCAAAATGCTTGCCTAACAGAAGTTCTAAATCGCGAAAGTCATCCGGCGCACTCAATCTTTGCCCACAAAAACATGAGCAAAAATAATTCTAAAGCTATAAGGCTCAAAAATAACTCACGGAAACAGGCGTATTAGGTAATTATGCAAGGCAAACGGGTAAGAATTTTGCTTGATTTCTCACGCTCAATTTTATACAAAAAAGATTACTAAATGGTAACTTTTATTCGAGCAAATCCTTTTTGTTCACCTTTGTGAATTTATCAAAAACTTTTAGATTTATATAAAACTTGTGTTGAGTTGATTATTCAAGAGAGTTTTGTTATTATTATTATTATTATTATTATTATTATTATTATTATTATTATTATTATTATTATTATTATTATTATTATTATTATTATTATTATTATTTTTTAGACAACCATAAACAAGCTTAACCACCTCCCAACACTTGAATTGTACATCGCCCACGACGTACAAAAAATGAGCATAATGCAATGCAATAGTATAGCAGTGGAGTAAGCGGGAATTCGAAAACTTCCCAGGTTTGCAAAGGCTAGAAATGGAGCGAAAGAAGGTAATATGAAACATTCCAACGCACCACTGCACCATCCAGCGACTAGCATATCATCAATTCAAAACTGCACACTTACAAACATGATCAAGATTACCATAAACAACCCAACCCAACAATCCCTTGTCATTGTTCAAAGATTAAACCACTAAATAAAAATAAAAATGTACGAAATTGAAAGCAACAACGGAGGAGTGTACGGACAGTCCAAAATGGTACACCCCTCAAACATAGAAATGCAAATGAAAGTACGACAGGAGCTGCAAGATCAGGGTCGGCCGCCAGATCCTGAAGGACCGGTATCGTCCCGATAATCAAACTGGGATCTCCTAGTGAAGTGCGGCGGCGGCTGTGTGTACGGATGACCGAGCGAGCTTGCTAGATGTTGCTGAGACCCGAATAACCAGTCGAAGCTACGCCTACTTTGCTCGTACATATCTTCCGTAAAATTACCCTGACGATGCTGCTCAGCGCGGATCAAGTCCACGTCGTGTCGTACAGCTTGCTGCTCCAATTCTAGCCCATCAATTCTTCTCCAAAGATCCACTGTAGACGGTTCATGCGGACCATACGCACCCTGCTCGTAACCACCACCAAAACCACCAAACAAGTGATCCCAACTTGGGCTTCCAAAACCGTGGCCTATTTCACCCATCTGAAGATGAAGGTCTGCTCCCCCAGTAGCCTCACCTGGCCCGAATCCTGGAGCATCCTGCATGTGGACGTCCTCGGCTCCACCAACATCGCCCTCTTCTATATCACTTTCTCCCTCAGGGAGTGGGTCCCAAATCCTACCCAATCGATCCACCAACTTTGGGATGCCATTAACCTTGCGAATCATATGCATGGCAGTCAGCTGTGCCACATCAAGTAATCCATAATCACAAGCTACGGTAAGATCATCCAACGCACCCTGTAGTGCCTAGTTAACCTGGTGGCGAATGCACCACCACAGATACTCGATGTGGGGGTCGACCCAATACCCCTTTGGTTGGACTCTGCAACACTAACTGCGACATTGTAGTTGGACCCCGATATGATGCACTAGAGGTAGGAAAGGTCGTGGGTGGTGATGTTTCCAGTGCTATCACCCCGACCGCCGATTACGTGGAAGATGGCTCGCTCTATGATGCGGTGAAACGGGTCAAGAATCCATGTGGCTTTGGCTCGGCGTGGATCCCAGGCCCGGCCTGGTACAGTGATCTGATCCCAGAATGCTGCTTTATCCGTATCAGCCTCCCATTCTTGCAGACTGCCATGAAATAACTCAGATTCGATCTCATCCTCCTCATATAATCCAAGTATCTGACCAAACCTGCTGATCGATTGATGATGCCACTTCCATCACAGACGGTAACTAACACCAACTCTTTTCTCATAAACATCAGGGCAAGGGAAGATAAACCTGAACGAGGCAAAAAACTCGATAACTAACTCGACATATTAGGGCTCCGCCATTGCGAAAAGGCGAGACCAAGGAGGGGTCATGAGCTCCTCAAATCTTTTAGTCTGACCGAGTAGGTCGAGATCGACCGTTTGCAGCGTCCTCATAGGCTCGATTAAGTACCTACGAGCCCACAGTCTTTCAACCTTCGCAATACAATGCCCTTCCCTGGCATTGTCGCTGAAACGAAGAAATGGGTGATTCATCTGCAAGAATAGAACAAAATCAGCAATTATAATGCGGAAAATCAGCAAAACTGGTTTTCAGACGGGCTTGCACGACCGTGCCATATAATGGCACGACCGTGCGTGCTTATTTTAGCAAGCCTTTATGAAGATGTCAATTTTATGAAGTTTTCTGGTATTGTTCTTCATGAAGCACGATCGTGCCACACTCAAGCACTACCGTGCAGGACCGAATCTGGGTGAATTTTGTGGGAAAACTAGAAATTTTTATGAAGGGCAAGACCGTGCCAAATCTTGGCACGATCGTGCTTGTTGAATTTCTGGGCAGGATTTCCAGATTCATCAAGAATTTATAAAGAGCACGACCGTGCCATATGATGGCACGATTGTGCTTGATGATTTTATGGGTTTCCTGATGCAGTTTATCACTTTTTTATGAAGAGCACGGTCGTGCCAAGTGTTGGCACGACCATGCGTGACGGAATGCAGCCTGCAAAATCCCTTAAAACGTACCCAAAACCCCGATTTTTCAACACTTTTGCTTGGGGGTTTTGTAGATCGGTCCAGAGTGAAGCACAACAACATAAAAAACACGAAAAACGGGCTTGAATCGGAAGATTTGGACCAAGCCCTGAAAAAAACTTTAAAGAAAACCTAACTTGAAGAACAAACCTTAAATATTTAACAACTACAAAGAGAAAGTGGAAAGATTCGTACCTGGAACGAAGATTGGGATGAAAAGAATACAGATTTCTTGAGAGAAGGAAGGAAGTGTGGAGGATTCTTGAGTGAGTTTATGAGATTAGTGGGGTTTTGAAGATTTTAAAGAAAACTGGGTTATGGACTTCTTCTACAAATGGACCTGCACTATCAGATCTGACAGTGCAGAAAACACTGTTGATAGTGCCGGTTTTTTTTAAGTTTAATATTTAAGTTTAATAAACCCAAATACAAACACCACTTGAATCTGGATCACTCATGAAGCACTTCCTACCAAGAAAAGAGCCGAACTACATACCTGAAGATCGACAATGTGTTCCAACATCCCCCGCGTCCAAGAGGAACCGCAACCTGAAAAGAAACTAAGCAACAAAACAGAAAAACAACTGAAACCCCAAGAACATTCTAAGTTTATTTACAAGTCTTCAGCTAGACTCACCACCCCGAATTCATTTGTTCTTGGGGTGTAGGGTGACAACCTCCTCACGCCTATCCATAGGGCCGCTAACATACGACTTCAGTCTGTGCCCATTGACGTTGAACAGGTGGCCATCCTCATGGCCTATTTCCACTGTTCCGTATGGAAACATAGACCGTACCGTGTAAGGTCCTGACCAACGAGATTTAAGCTTGCCAGGGAACAGCTTGAGATGCGTATTGTACAACAACATAATTTTTTTTTCAATTAATCATGTGAGACAAATAAAAACAACTAGATAAAAATTTATACACTTTTCACAATGATTTAACAAGTAACTCCAACCATTCTTGAGAAGAACGAGTCCCCGGCAACGGCGCCAAAAACTTGATGTGTGAATTAAATATATTTTTATTATTATAATTTTCGTTCACACAGATTAGGTTTTAAAATAGTTTTTACTTAAAACCAACTACACACACATAGGGCAAGTGTACCCGTCAGGTGGTAGTATAGTTCGCTTGTAAGAACGGGATATCAATCCGTGGACTCGGTGTCTCAGTACTAAATTTTCGTTACTTTTAAACCTTTCCAATTGATGAGTTGGTTTTGTTCCTAATTTATCATGCAAAATAATAAACTACTACTAAACTAGAGAATGACAATATCTAAGAAAGGGTTGCCTAAACTATGTATCCACAAACAACATGTGACAACTAAGTGGAGGATCAATGGTGATGCAAGCTCTAAGTTAACTAAGTCTCCAATCAAGGTTTCCTAGTTTAATAAACCTTAGGAAAACTAAAATGAAATAATCACTCTAATCACCTAAAAATTAATATTTTAAGCTCACTTGCTTAGTTAATGTTAACCTTTAAACAAGAGTTATTTGTTTGTCAAAACTCCTAACTCTACAATTTGGGAAAATTACCATGAACAACATAACAATCACCCTAACTTACTTTCAAGTAAGTAGCACTATCATCATGTTCTTGACAAAAAAACACAAGCATGGTCATGCTAGATAACAATCTTGGCCAAAAATCATCAATCTAACACAAACACAACTATAGAATCCAAGTAAACATTATTATGATTTTTTCCAAATCTAAATGCAAGAATTCCTACACATGTTCAAATCATCATTCGAGTAATGTTAACAATTACCATTCCTAGTTTCATGTTATGAATCATGCTAACAAGTTACTAAGATTCAATAATCATAATCTTTACATGGGCTTTCCAACACAACAAGTAAATACTTATGACCAAACATTCAAGAAGAAGGACTTTAGGCATGCATAAGAACTCCAAGAACAAGATTCAAGCACTACTATGAAGATTAACAAAAACAATCACCATATTAACTTCCATGATTATCACATATTCATAAGCTTCAACTAGTTTAGACAACACCAAATGTTTAGCCTAAGTAATATGGATTGTGCATGAATAACAAGTGAAAATACTAATTTTTAAGACAAGATAATTAGCAAAATGAGTTGGATTATCAAGTGATACAACCTCCTAAAGGCTCCTTCTTCAATCTCCAAGCTTCCAAGATCAGCTTCTTGAGAGAGAAATCCACCCAAAGGCTCCAACTCCTCTTCAAATGAGCTGAATTCACGTATTTAAGCAACTGGGCATTTGGCACGACCGTGCCACCATTTGGCACGGTCGTGCTTGGTAAGTGTCAGGTGCCTTTTCTGAGTTGTTGACCAAGTTTGATGCCAAATCCGGAAAGATCCTGCTAAAATTCCCGAGGTGGAATGACCGTGCCACCATTTGGCACGGTCGTGCTTATCGATATCGCACTCGGAAATGACTAAGTTGAACTCGGAAACTAGCTAATCAGAGCCTGTGATTGCACGCGCACCGTCGTGCTTGGGGTTGGCACGGTCGTGCCAAGTGTTGATTTGGCTCGGATTGTGCAGTCTTATGATAGTGCTTGTGATAGTGCCGACTTCTTGATGCTTGGCACGGTCGTGCCAATGGTTGGCACGGTCGTGCCATATCTGGCAATTTGGCAGAAATGTTCGATTTTTGCTCCAATTTGCTCCAAAAGCCTTTGTTTCTTTACCGGGCCGAAGCCCGGACTTGCATTTTCACAAATAACTCAAATGAGTATCTAAATCAATGAAAACACAAAAATTTCCGCATTAATGGGGGATATTTGACGTTTAAAAGATGTATAAATTCTTATACATCAATGTACAATATTCTAGAAAAATTTGGGGATCATTTACTGAGCTTGAAATGGGTTTCAAAAATCGCGTTGTCATGAAGTTTCGGTAGCCGAAAAAGCTGTATAACGAATTCAGAAAAATCTCGAATTTTTCCAGGAGGTTCCCTGAAATATTGGGACACTTCTGTAAATTTTTGGTAATTTTTGAACGTTGTATCATTTTGGATGTAAATTGTTCGGTTAAAATACAGTTTCTCATGAATTTATTAAAATTAATAAATTAGTTTTATAATTCTGAAAATAATTTTCCAGAATTTTATATATTTTTATCAACTTATGTAAAAATTTTCAGAAATTTATTAAATTTATCGATTGAGTAATGATTTTTGGAATTAAAAATCTTATTATTTTATACAAAACCAAACGTATAACGAACTTGAAGGGACCGCGAATTGACCAATGACTAAATTGACAATAAGTGGAACGCCAGAGTTATTCTGGACTGTTCCGGGGTAAAATGAGTAGTTGGGGTACATTAATCGCCAGTTTGGGAGACTTACCGACGACGAAAAAGGAAACTTAAAATTGGGCAACCTGGGATCCCCAAACGACTGAAATCCCTTAATATAAAGTTAATCATTTCTAATGAACAACTCATTAGTATAATCCATATGATCATACCACTTCCCGAACATCTAAAACAAACGACTTTGACTGGCTCACAAAACGGTGCCCGAAACCCAAACTGAAATCTGACACTAAGATAATACCCACAGCTCTGTTGTAAAGATATAGGTCAAGTCTCAGATGATTATCCTCGTCTGAGCCATAGCTATTGCAATTACCGAATTGAAAAACTGTATTCGATAATAACCAAACACGAACTAATATCAGGACGTGAGGGATAGACCGTTGATACTTACCCATCCTGTGATAGTCGTGTTATATATACTAGGTGAGTTTCACAACCCCGCTTTCATACTGTTTTACTGTTTTACTTGGGGTGAAATGCATGTTACATACAGATATACTTGCACATACATATATGTTGTGATGTGAATTATCTGAGTTATACTAACACACGAAAAGTCCCCACAAACACGAGTGGATAACAATATGCCGGTGGATGTGTGAATAGTACTATTGGTCTGACGAACCAAATTGATCTGGCACAAATGACATAGCTTCTACTGCAGTTGCACATCTCCATGCAATTCTGTGAACACGCTATGTGGTGTTAGACATAGCTACTTGGGGTGGTAAAGTGTTGAGGTGTTGGTTGTGGGACATGACACGAGAGAGAAGTCAAGGTTTCACTTGAGGGCTTAGTATAATTTCATATCAAACATGTAAAATCAACCGGTTCAAACTAAATTGTGAAACACCCTAAAACAGTGAAATTCACCAGCTATTTGTAGTTGATCGTTCAAATTTAACATGCCTTTCAGGTAAAGCTAAAGAAGAATAATGCGAAGTGCGCATGGGTTTTAAGTTTTATTGATAGAATACTACTGTACATAGAAGCATGCTTAGCAAAGACAACCGCTTTTGGGACATTATTGCCTGTACAGTGAACCTTAGTGTGTAATCAAACGTTGTAACCGATGATTGTGTTGTGTAATATAGTATCTTTTTAAATAACTCATTCATACCATGTATTTATTGCTCCCCGCAAGCGCTTCCGCTGCCAGTCGGGGTGTGACAGATAGCTATACATCTGTTATTGTGACTAAAAAGGAGGAATGGGATTCTGATTGCCGAAGAATGTTTCTTAGATTAGATGTGCTACCAGATAATATGATCCCGATGATGATTTGTTGTTTGAGAAGATTAATGATTTGCTGATTAATTGAGATTACGAAAATCGGGATTTCAGATTTACGCGGATATTTATTGACTTGAAGTTTATCGTTGTGGTAATTCGAAGTTTCTATCAATTGCCGGTTGAGTTTTAAAGATCAGACGATCGAGAATTGGAGGAGTGCACTAAACCAAACGCGGATGTGGTTAAAGTAGAAACAGAGAAGCTGCATTGATTAATTTCAAGGGTAATTCCTCAAGAGTAAATCTTAAAAACTAAACAGAGCTTTAATAGCTTCTGTCAGCAACAGACTCCCCCTAAGCTGATGCATCCAATCACCAAATCTTCTAAATCGTTAGCGTTTGAGTAAACTCAAGTTTAGCACTTGCATAGCAATCTCAAAAACTCTACAACTTTGTCTGTAATGTAGAAAGAGGTCCTACCCTGCATCCAAGCAAACTCCTCTTCACTAAACTTCTTAGCAACACACTGCTACAATCTGTTCACTATAAACAAACATCTCAAGAAACCATAAGAATTTTTCAACACAATTTAACAAATTATTATTATTCAAGAGATGGTAAAACTATATCACAGATTAAGCAATTTGCAACTCAAACCACACACTCAAAGTTTTTAGGCCCACAGAACCTGCAAGATTTTAAAGTATTGAACTCATCTTCTAACATCGTCTCCCCTTATCGGTAACAACTCCTCCATGAACAACCATATTCCTTACACTAAGAATTTACAAGAAAACGAAAATCTTTTTGGATTTTATATTTTCTGAAAGCAAATAAATAACAAAATAACAAACACTCTGTTTATGTGAGAATCCCCGATAAGAATATCATCAATATCAAACTGTTTTCACACTATTAGATATTTCTATATGTAATTTTCATGAAAAGTAGTTCAAGTTGATTACCAGTATTGTTTATCCACTTAAACAAAATATATGAACATGTTAAGTACCATTACCTAGTGAGATGTTAAGGTAATTTTATACTGATATACTATTGTGTCCCACTTCAGGACACACTGTAGGTCCCCTAATCCATATGGATCTTTACAGAATCGTCTATCCAAGCTAGAGTGTGGGATCCTCTAGATTCGATTATTACAGAAATACGAGCAATATCAAGAGCACGAACAATCACTTTCAATCCGTCTTCTATTGATTATCCAACACAAATGTTTACAATCAATTCAAGGCTCACTAGAAATCTCTCAGCCACTCTTTGTAGATTTCTCACACTTCTACAATCCTCTCTTTTCCAACTGCTTGCTTAACCAAAACCCTAATGCGCAACATGTATATATACTACATGTCTGAATACTGGGCTTTAGACTGGGCTAGTCCATTCTCCAAGCCCATAACAACTCTAAACAAGCTAAACACAAATGCTAAGCCCAATACAAAATATCCAAAGACTAAACTATTAAACTATTAAGCTGTTGTCACAAAATATGCACCAACAGACTCTCCCTTGACAATAGCTTCATAGTGTAATTTTGTCTTCAAACATCTTGTGATCTTTTGGTCTTTGGATAGCTTCAGCTACACACAGATTCTGACATTAACAGACTCCCCCTTAGCTGATGCTTCCAATCTCCAAAACATTCATTCGTTGTAGATTAGTGAACTAGCATTCTCTAGTTACGCATATATCTCCAAATTCCTCTATATCTCCCTTTGCAATGTAGTAGAAGAATCCTACCATGCATCTTCACAAATTCTGCACTCCACTCTTAATATGTACTTTACTTGAATTCTGCACTTCAATTTAATAACCGCATAATTCTGCTTAGAAACACAAGCAAGTAACTCAAAAAACCATTAGTCTTTTCCACATCAAATATAAACCAATTTTTATCTTATCATGCAAAAACAAACAACTTATCCGTTCAAACTGGGAGACTTTAAAAACAAATCTTTTTATATTTTTATATTTTTGAAAACAAGTAACTAACATGAAAATAAAACTCTGTTTTTTGTGAGAATCACCGGTAAGAAGATCATATCAACGTTTTCACACTATTAGATAATTCTATATGTAATCTTCATGAAAAACAGTTCAAGACGATTACTAGTATTGTTTATCCACTTAAACAAAATACATGAACATTTCAAGTGCCATTACCTAGTGATATGTTAAGGTAATTTTATACTGATATACTAATGTGTCCCACTTCAGGACATACCCCCACGATCAAGGTATGCACAAAGATTCCTCGTAGTAGGTGAGATACCGAAATTCATCCTTTTTGATTTACAACTTAGATAAATGGTGATCATGTCAGTACTTCCGTACAGTAAAGAGACCAATACCAACGAGGGTTAGGGCAAATACCAAATTTTGGTACGATTATTGCAATTTGCACATTTGAATGACTTTCTAGGAGAGCTTCTTCAATTTCATGGATTTGGCATTTTAGCTCTTTTGAGATATTCTGGTTGTGTCTAGGTCAACATATATCTGCATGCAGTAGAAGGACAACCCTGATATCCCGGATAAATTAAAATATAAAGACCTCAAACCTCAGATTTTGGCAATCTATCAACACAAGATTTAAGTTTATAAAATACGCCACTGATATGTTACCCACTCATACACAGTTTGTTATATGGTAGTTGATTATTTCATGCATTTTGCCTACTGGTAAATCATAAGATGAAGATGCTATCACACTTAAGCAATTTTAATTTTAATTATAGTGTGACAGTCTAACTTGCTGATGTACTATCATTTCTTCTTTTCCACACAGTCAAAACTCATTTTTGATTTTATATTTTTCATGTTTTTGGATTTTAAAATTTTTAAACTTTTCAACTTACTCCCCCTAAACTCACGCACTAACTTAACTATTTTTGGCTTAGGGAAATTTCTCCCCCTAAATTTTTGTTTTTATGGAGTAAGGTTTCAAAAACAGAAATTTAAGCACAAACAGACTCCCACTTTAACCGAACAAAAAGTTTTTCACTTTTAGTAAACATTATATATCACAGAAGTAAATAATTCATTACCATGTGTAACCTACTATTCACCTCAGATGCTTTACAGGAATAACCACTGTTGATCACATCAACAGTCCTTCTTGGTCATCCTCCACACACTCAACAACTTAGTTAGACTTGAGAACCCAACCCTAATGGTTTAGGGTTGACCATGAATTTCAATATAACTCAATTTTGTTCAATATCCATCACACCCTACTGGTGTCTTGGATGTCTTCCAAGTTGTTGAACAAGACTTATAGTTTCCACGAGATCTTTGATCACGAGAGTTCCAATAAACTCTTGGATTTTCCTATCTTTGAAAATTATTATCTCGAAACCTTCTTCTACCATTATCATAATCTGAACTTTGCAAACTTTTTGGATTGTTTTGAACATTTGAGTTACTATAATCCCTATATTCATTTCGTCTTTGAAAATGTGGATTACCAAAAGTCTGGTATCGATTTTGATATCCAAAATTTTTACTTTGAAAACAAATCTTAATTGACCATTATGATGACTTTATTTAGGAGAAAAGTTTCTTGGACTATCAAATCTTCCCGATGTTGAAGGTTTAGATTGAAATCTCGGTTGTTTTGTCTGACAACTTGGTTTACATTCTTATTTGAGCCAACCTGATTCCGATCCTTAACCTCAATCTCAGCCTCCACTTTCTTACCCTTTCAAAAGGACAACAACTAGCCACATGTCCTTCGTTGTGACATTTAAAACAAGATCTTTTCTTAAAAATTTTCTTTCTATTAGATACCTTTTTAACTGATTTGACCATTATGTCTTTAGTATCTTCATCCACTTTATGAGGTGTACTGCTAGACCTAACAGATTCTTTCAAAGAAACTTGACTATTAGGTATATCAACTGTTATTGAATCCACTACAGCTGGTGTAGTAGGCACAAAATCTGTTAGCTCATGTTCATTTGGTAAAAAGGAGTATTCCAGATCCTTAGAAGATGAAGCTTTACTAAACCCCACTCCCGTTTTATCACTACTCCTTTTCATTCTTTTCTGAATTTGGGTCCTAACAAACAAAGATTTTCCAGATTTGTCTAACTTTCCATGAAGTTCAACAATTTTGGCTTGTGCACTAGCCAATTCTGTGCACTTTTCTGAAAGCTTGTTCGTCTTATCCTTCATAGTTTCATGAGCCAAATCAGTGATCTGTAACACTTCATTGACTTTGCTAGTCAAACTATGGATTTCTTGTTCATTTGTTTTGAGTTTTTAAACAATTTAACTCCCTTTTACTCAAAAGAACATTTGACTCTTTCTGTTTTTCTACTTCATCTACCAAAATTTTGTTTTGCTCCGATAGTTTGTCAAGTTTATCTTGTAGTTCAGTGCAATTATGACAAGTATAACTTACAGATTGAAATTGTACATGTACCTCTGCTGTAAACTCATATGTATCATCCATGCACACTATAGCTCTTGCATCCTTGACTTCCATTTTCTCCTTCTCCGCTTCCTTCTTCTCTTGTTTATTAGCATCTACCTTGTCAATCTTCACAGCTGCATTCTCATCTACACATGTTTGAACATATGTACTTTATCTTGAAGAACTATGATAACATTTTCCTAAAGCTTCCACAACTCTCTAGAAGATCCATACCTATTACAAATGTGTTTCATATCAATTGGTAAGGACATCGTTATCGCTGCTAAAGCTTTCTTCTCAGCATCGTAAACATATGTTTTTCAGAGTCTTCCATCTTCTCATATGAAAGTACCAGAATTCTCCCGTTAACTCGACGTGTGGGAGCAATATACCCATCAATCATACAGTTCCATAGCTTAGAATCTTCACTTTGAACAAATGCCTCAAACTTCTTCTTCCAGTCTACATATTGTTCATCATTTATCAACTTTTGCTAGTTATTAACACCCTCACTCAGATTGTTCATTATGACCATCTTTAACACGCAGAGTATAAGTTTAAATGGATTTTGGTATACCTTGTCAAAATCCAAATCTAACCTCTCTTGTGGTCCTTCTTTGTGTTTTACCGTAACCGTACCGTTAAAAACGCTCAAAAATTTTTCCGAAGAGTATGTTTACCAAATTGTACCGTTAGACTCACCTCGGCGATACGAATCGAATGATATATAATGTCCAAGACCCCTTTAGGAATTTTCTTGCCTTTTTTGTCCTAAAATCACACGAGTCTAACCGTGTAGTCGGTTTGTTAATGTTGTTTACGGATCAAATTCTGTGTACGAAAACATTTATCTCCGATTATGTCAGCTGGTTAAGTTTCCACCTTTGTGAATACAACTCAGAACAGAACCGAATTCGAGAAAATAACTCGGATTAACAATCGGAGATGGAAATTCAGAACAATGATCCGAGATACCAATCCGAGATGGTGATTCGAAACAGTGATCCAAGATGGTATTCGAGATGATCAGAAATCAATACCAAGAGCCCGAGATGCACTGTTATGATCCAAGATGGATCCTGCTTTATCCGAGATGCTTCCCAATTTATCCGAGATGCACTGTTGTGATCCGCGATGTAATCCGAGATGATTCAAGTCAACACCTTTGATCCGAGATGCACTGTTTTGATCTGAAATGCAAGTTTTCTGATCCGAGATGCTAATTTCTGATCCGAGATGCTTCAATTATGATCTGAGATGCACTCCTTCTATCCGAGATCCTTTGTGTTTCTCTGAAACAGTAGCAGAAACCCTAGAACAGCCGTCAGACTTTGAAGCAGCTTTCAAAAACGTCCAAAACTTTAACTTTTTCCTACTGTGAAGATCCATACGGATTAGGGGACCTACACATACCCCAACAATCAAGGTATGCACAAAGATTCCTCGTAGTATGTGAGTATACCGAAGTTCACCCTTTTTGATTTACAATGTTAGATAATTGGTTAATAGGTCAGTACTTCCGTACAACAAAGAGTCGAGTATCCAACGAGGGTTAGGGAAAATACCAAATTTTTGTATGATTGATACAATTTGCACATTTGAAAGACTCTCTAGGAGAGCTTCTTCAATTTCTTGGATTTGGCATTTTAGATCTTTTAAGATATCCTGGTTGTGCCTAGGTCAGCATATACCTGGATGCAGTAGAAGGACAACCCTGATACCCCGGATGAAAAAACGATATAAAGATCTAAAACCTCAGATCTTGGCAATCTATGAACACAAAATTTAAGGCTATAAAACCATATGCCACTAATATGTTACCCACTCATACATAGTTCATTATGTTTATATCACCAAGGTAAGTTGATTATTTCATGTTTTTTGCCTACTGGTACATCATATGATGAAGCTGCTATCACACTTAAGCAATTTAATTTTAATTTCAGTATGGCAGTCTAACCTGTTGATGTACTATCATTTATTCTTTTCCACACAGTGAAAACTCTTGTATGATTTTCTATTTTTATTTATGTTTTGATTTTTGAAAAACAGTAAATTATTTACAAAATTCTTATGGAAACTGGTTATTCAGGATTCCTCATCCCTTTGAGTTCGACTAGATGTTCAAAACGAGCCATGTCAAATGCTTTTTTGGAAAGATCTGGTAGGTTACCTAGTGTGTCGACTCTATACAGTTCAATCAATTTCTTTTCAGCACAATCCCATATAAAATGATGACGAATGTCAATATGTTTTGTGCGACTGTGTTTTACGGGAATATTTGTGATTGAAATAGTGGTATTATTGTCTATCATAATAGGAGTACGAGTGAAATTCAAACTGTAACCGCGCATGTGCTGTTGTATCCAGAGTACATGAGAGCAACAACTACCCGCAACAATATATTCAGCTTCACACGTATAGGTAGACACGCAAGACTGCTTCTTGCATTGCCATGACATGATCTTCCCTCCTAAGAAGTGACAACCACATGTAGTAGACTTTCTGGTTGATTTGCATCCTCTAAAGCCCGAATCAGTGAAG
Organism: Scalesia atractyloides; assembly: GCA_947069175.1. Classification (NCBI taxonomy): domain Eukaryota; kingdom Viridiplantae; phylum Streptophyta; class Magnoliopsida; order Asterales; family Asteraceae; genus Scalesia; species Scalesia atractyloides. Next base: position 54,075,278 of record CAMTDV010000001.1, on the reverse strand, counting down.
GAAACAAACTTCAAATCACTAGCAGCTGGATACCATAACCAAAGTTTAGGTTTCCCCTTCAAGTAACAAAGAATCCGCTTCACGGCTTTCATATGTGACTCTTTTGGATTCGCTTGATATCTGGCACAAAGACACACTGCAAACGTATTGTCTGGTCTTGAATTAGTCAAGTACATTAGAGAACCAATCATTGCTGTAGGTCCCGTAATCAGTATGGATCGTCAGAGAATCGTCTATCCAATCTAGAGTGCGGAATCCCTTAGATCAGATTTCACAGAAAATCGAACAAGAACAAGAACACGAACAAACCCTTTCAAATTGTCTTCTATTGATTATTTAACACAAGTGTTATTCAAGACTCTCTCTCAACTCTCTATGAAGTATTCCCTGAGCAACTGATCAATGAACAACCTTAACCCTAATGTAAAACTCTCTTTTTATAGAGACAAGTTTGCACCTGGGCTAGGGTTTCCCCACATAGACTGCAAATGGGTCTAGGCCCAATCCACCTACCATATGTCTAGTTTAGCCCTATCACTTCTAATCAACTACTACAAAACTAAACCCACTAACTAGTTATCGTTTTACTAATTACAAGATATCCAAAGACCAAATCTAAGCTGTTGTCACAAATATGCACCAACAAACTCCCCCTTGACAATAGCTTCATAAAACAATTTTGTCTTCAGTCTTCTTGCAATCGTCAACGTCTTTGAAAATCGTTGGTCTTTGGATAGCTTCAGCTTTAATAGCTTCTGTCAGCAACAGACTCCCCTAAGCTGATGCATCCAATCATCAAATCTTCTAAATCATTAGCATTTGAGTAAACTCCAGTTTAGCACTTGCATAGCAATCTTCAAAACTCTTCAACTCTGTTTGCAATGTAGAAAGAGGTTCTACCATGCATCCAAGCAAACTCCTCTTCACCAAACTTCACAACAACATACTGCTACAATCTGTGTACTATAAAACAAACATCTCGAGAAACTATAAGAATTTTTCAACGCAAGTGAACAAATTATTATTATTCAAGAGATAGTAATACTGTATCACATATTAAGCAATTTTCAATTCAAACCAACATTTAAATTTTAAGCACATTGAACCTGCAATATTTTAAAAATTTGAACTCATATTCTAATATTGTTTCCCCCTATCGATAACAACTCCTCCTTGAACAAACAATATCCGTACATAAAGTATTTACAAGAAAATGAAATCTTTTTGGATTTTTATATTTTCTAAAAACAAATAAATAACAAAATAATAAACACTCTGTTTTTGTGAGAATCACCGGTAAGAAGATCATATCAGCAACATCAACCTGTTTTCACATTATCTGATTATTCTATGTGCAATATTCATTAAAAGCAGTTCAAGACGATTACCAATATTGTTTATCCACTTAAACAAAATACATGAACATTTCAAGTACCATTACCTAGTGATATATTTAGATAATTTATATTGATATACTAGTGTGTCCCACTTCAGGACATACCCCCACGATCAAGGTATGAACAAAGATTCCTCGTAGTATGTGAGATACCGAAACTTATCCTTTTTGATTACAACATTAGATAATTGGGGATTAGGTCAGTACTTCCATACAACAAAGAGACCAATATCCAACGAGGGTTAGGGCAAATACCAAATTTTGGTACGATTAATGCAATTTGCACATTTGAATGACTCTCTAGGAGAGCTTCTTCAATTTTTGGGATTTGGCATATTAGCTCTTTTAAGATATCCTGGTTGTGCCTAGGTCAGCATATATCTAGATGCAACAGAAGGACAACCCTAATATCCTAGATGAAATAACGATATAAAGACCTAATACCTCAGATTTTGGGAATCTATCAACGCAAGATTTTAAGGTTATAAAACCATACGCCACTGATATGTTACCCACTCATACACAGTTCGTTATGTTTATATCACCGAGGTAAGTTGATTTTTCATGCCTTTTGCCTACTGGTACATCATATGATGAAGCTGCTATGACACTTAAGCAATTTGATTTTAATTTCAGTGTGACAGTCTAACTTGCTGATGTACTATCATTTCTTCTTTTCCACATAGTGAAAACTCATTTTTGATTTTTCCATTTTTTATGTTTTGATTTTTTGAAAAAAATTCTTATGGAAAACTGGTTATTCAGGATTCCTCATCCCCTTGAGTTTGACTAAATGCTCAAAACGAGCATTGTCAAATGCTTTTCTGAAAAGATCTGCCAGTTTATCTATTATGTCGACTTGATGCAGTTCAATCAATTTCTTTTCAGCACAATTCCGTATAAAATGATGACGAATGTCAATATGTTTTGTGCGACTGTGTTTTACGGGATTGTTGGTGATTGAAATAGTGGCATTATTGTCTATCATAATAGGAGTACGAGTGAAATTCAAACTGTAACCGCGCATCTGCTGTTGTATCCAGAGTACATGAGAGCAATAGTTACCCCTCAACAATATATTCAGCTTCACACGTAGAGATAGACACGCAAGACTGCTTCTTGCATTGCCATGACACAATCCACCCTCCTAGGAACTGATAACCACCTATGGTAGACTTTCTTGTTGATTTGCATCCTCCAAAGTCCGAATCAGTGAAAGCAACAAACTTCAAATCACTAGCAGCTGGATACAATAACCCAAGTTTAGGTTTCCCCTTCAAGTAACGAAGAATCCGCTTCACCGCTTTCGTAAGTGACTCCTTTGGATTCGCTTGATATTTGGCACAAAGACACACTACGAACATAATGTCTAGTCATGAAGCAGTCAAGTACATTAGAGAACCAATCATTGCCCTATATTGAGTTGGATCAACATCCTCCACACTCTCATGATCTGGACCAAGATTGTGATTCTTGCAAATCGGTGTGTTGAAAGTAGCGCAATCCTCCATTTTGAAACGAGACAAAATGTCATACACATACTTCGTCTAATGTATAAACATCCCATTCTTCTTCTGTTCAACTTGTAAACCCAAAAAGTAGGATAGTTCACCCATTGCACTCATCTCAAACTTGCTCTTCATTACCTCCTCGAAATCATGACACATGTTCTCATTAGATGGCCCAAAAATGATGTCATCTACGTATACCTGTACCAGCAAAAAGTCTTCCTTCTTCCGTTTAATGAAAAGTGTATTGTCAATCTGACCTCTTTCAAAACCATTCTTTAACAAATGTGCTGACAGTGTCTCATACCATGCCCTAGGTGCCTGATGCAATCCATACAATGCCTTATCAAGTCGATAGACTCGATCTGGATAATCTGGATCAGTAAATCCATCTGGTTGTGAGGCATACAACACATCTTGGACTTTCCCGTAAAGAAATGCACTCTTGACGTCAAGTTGGTAAACTTTGAAGCCCTTGAATGAAGCAAAAGCTAGGAACAACCGAATTGCTTCCAACCTTGCTACTGGTGCAAACACTTCATTATAATAAATCCCTTCTTGCTGATTGAACCCTTTCACTACTAACCGAGCCTTATTCCTTATCACGATCCCTCGGTCGTCTCTCTTGCACTTAAACAACTGTTGCTATCTCAGCCATGAACGTTTGTGTAGAATTGTCATCACCCTCCAGATGAACACTCCAATCATAAGAACCTTCAATACCAGTAGAGATCAAGGCCTTTGATCCACTGTTAGTTGACGCGTTCATGTTGCTTGAACCATAACAAGGAAAATCTTGAAAAGATGAGCTAGAACGAGATTCAGACTTAGGTCTTTGACACTCTCTAGCAAAATGCCCGTAATTTTGATAATTGTAACACTTCACTTTAGATTTGCCAAAACCTACGTTCTTTCCAACAAACTTTCTGCCTTAATAGTTCATGAACCTCTTCACTCTTCTAGAGATCATGGCCATCTGCCATTGTAAATCCTTATCCTCTAGGTCATCAGGGTCAATCTGATCATAATCTTCATCAAACGTAGCAGGATCAGATATTCCTCCCTGAATGTAGTTCTTATAGGAAGCAACAAAAGAAGTAAGCAATGCTAGATGGTCTTTACCAGCCTTAACACTCAGAGGCATAGACATGGTATTGTTGTTACTGTTGCTAGATTGTCTCTTTGCCCCTGACGAACCTCCTAAAGCAGCTACAAAACATACTTCACCCTCAGCATTTGTCACAATCTGCTAATTTTCACATGAGAGAAACGCAGTTGCCATATCACTTGAAGCATTGTTGGAAGATGAAGGAGTATGCCCTTTATAGAATCCCGGATCTTGAACCTAATCATATCCAGTTTCCTTCTTCTTCGTCTTGAGCTCATTCCAAGTCTTTATCATCATAGTCAGCTTCACCGTTTATCATTAGAGTATATATATCCCCCTTGGCAGGTAAAGCATCGAGCAACTTATCATTTATCTCCACATCCGTGTATCCCTCAATGTCGTAGTTGTCCAATTCTGACATTAGATGATAGTATCTCGTGATAATATCTTTAAGGGACTCATTCCTCATGCCTTTAAACACAGCAAACTGTTTCTTCAGCAGATCAACCTTGTTCTTTTTCACATCTAGATTGCCCTCATTTCTCTTCTTTAGGGCATCCCACATCTCCTTAGAAGTGGTATATCTCTTGAAAGTATGTTTGATGCAGTCAGGTGACGACATCTTTATAGCAGCTAAGGCCTTCTTCTCAGACTCATGCATCCTTTTTTCAGCCTCTGACATATTCACATAGGCAGTGACACGTTGTCTGCCTTTAAAGTCATGCGTTGGGTTAACATACCCATCTTGAATACAGATCCACATTCATGTGTCCTGATATTCAATGAACGACTGAAACCTATCCTTTCAAGTAAGATAATTTTCTACCTTCAACATTTTTGGAGGTTTGTTAGTCCTGCCTGGCTCGTGTTCCATTATCAACGATTCATTTAAGTTAGACATATTCGACATTTTTACCGAACCGGCTCGTTAAAAACGTTACAAATTTATCCGAAATGAATGTTGACCAAATTATACAGTTAGACTCGTCTCGACGATACGAATCCAATGATGTATAATGTCCGATTATGATTTTAGGAATTTTCGTGCCTAACTGTGCAACTGGTTTGTCAAGATTGTCTTTGGATCAAATTCTATGTCTGAAAACGTTTCCGGTTACGTCAGCTGATTAACTTTCCACTTTTTTGTATAGAACTCGGAACAATACCAAATTCGGAATAGTAACGCAGATAGATAATACGAGATGAAAACTCAGAATAGTGATCCGAGATGCTTATCCGAGATTCAGAACAATGATTCGAGATGGAATCCGGAATGCACTAATTTAATCTGAAATGGTTCCTTGTTTATCCGAGTTGCACCGAGATGGAATCCGGAATGTACTATTCTGATCTGAGATGGAATCCGAAATGGACCATTTTGATCTGAAACGCAATCCTTCTGTACCGAGATGCAACTATTCTGATCCGAAATGCTTCTCTAATGATCCGAAATTCAAGCTTTCTGATCCGGGATGCAATTGTTTATCCGAAATACCAACAAAAACCCTAAAACAGCCGTCAAAACTTCTATCCAACCTCCAAAAATGTCCAAATTGTAGGTCCCCTAATGCTCTTATACCAATTGTAGGTCCCCTAATCCGTATGGATCGTCACAGAATCGTCTATCTAATCTAGAGTGCGGTATACCCAAGATGAGATTTCACAGAAAACCGAACAAGAACAAGAACACGAACAATCCATTTCAAACTATCTTCTATTGATTATCTAACATAAGTAATTCCCTGAGCAACTGATCAATGAACAATTTTATCTCTAATGCAAAACTCTCTTTATATACAATCAATTCAAGACTCTCTCTCAACTCTCTATGAAGTAATTCCCTGAGCAACTGATCAATGAACAATCTTAACCCTGATGCAAAACTCTCTTTATATAGAGACAAGTTTGCACCTAGGCTAGGGTTTCCCCACATGGACTACAAATGGGTCTAGGCCCAATTCGCCTACCATTTGTCTAGTTTAGCCCAATCACTTCTAATCAACTACTACAAAACTAAACTCACTAACTATTTATCGTTTTACTAATTATAAGATATCCAAAGACAAAATCTAAGCTTTTGTCACAAATATGCACCAACAATTGCACTGTACTGAGTTGAATCAACATCATCCACACTCTCATGATCTGCACCAAGATTGTGATTCTCGCAGATAGGGGTGTTGAAAGTAGCGCAATCCTCCATTTTGAAACGAGACAAAATGTCATACACATACTTTGTTTGATGTATAAACATCCCATCCTTCTTCTGTTCAACTTGCAAACCCAGAAAGTAAGACAGTTCACCCATCGCACTCATTTCGAACTTGTTCTTCATTACCTCCTCGAATTTATGACACATGTTCTCATCAGATGACCCAAAAATAATATCATCTACGTATACCTGTACCAACAGAAAGTCTTCCTTCTTTCTTTTAATGAAAAGTGTACTGTCAATCTGACCTCTTTCAAAACTATTCTTTAACAAATGTGCTGACAGTGTCTCATACCACGCCCTTGGTGCCTGATGCAATCCATACAATGCCTTATCAAGTCGATAGACTCGATCTGGATAATCTGGATCAGTAAACCTATCTGGTTGTGAGACGTACACCACTTCTTTAACTTTCCCGTAAAGAAACACACTCTTCACGTCAAGTTGGTAAACTTTGAAGCCCTTGAATGAAGCAAAAGCTAGGAATAAACGAATTGCTTCCAACCTTGCTACTGGTGTAAACAATTCATTGTACTCAATCCCCTCTTGCTGATTGAACCCTTTCACCACTAGCCGAGCCTTATTCCTTGTCATGATCCTCCGGTCGTCTTTCTTTTACTTAAACACCTACTTGGTGCCTATTTCCTTTTCTCCTTCTGGCAAGTCAAAAAGCTCCCAAGCTTTCAACTTCTTAGACTGAGCTAGTTCCTCTTGCATAGCTTCAACCCAACAATTATCTTTAGAGCCATGTGAATATTCTTCGGCTCCTTTTGGGCAATAAAGGAGCTATACAAACACTCATGTGTCATCCATGTCTTTTGAATTGAAGTAAATAAACAGGAACCTTCAATCAAACCTCTTCTTGTCTGAACACCCGCAGAAGCATCACTTATGATGTTCTCAACTGGATGATCTCTGTTTGCGCGTGTAGTAGCAATGGTGTAAGTAACTAAATTTTCTCCTAGATTAGATCCAATCTCCCCCTGAACGTTCTTATTAGCAAACGAATTAGTAAAATCCTCCCATTGAATAGGTTCAGACTCACTATCACTTGAATCCCGTGGAGCTTCACTAGAGGAAGTTTCTGGAGCATCTGTCATTGATATACTCGATCCAGGCATGAAGTCACCCTCTTCATCTTCACTTGAGACTCAACTGCATTGGAAAAATCAGGTATATTAAATGATTTAAAAACGCTATCATAATCATATAATATAGCAGGACCACTCGTTGATTGTTGAGGTGAATAACTAGTGATTTCCATGTTAAAGACAACCTCGATTTTACTAGTTTCTAAATTAAAAACCCTTTTATTCGGTGATCCAGGCATATAATCTAGAAAGTATCCCTCGTCAGCTACCTCACCAAATTTTTGCTTATCTTTGTTTCGTACAATGGTGCAGGGTAATCCAAATGGTTCAAAGCCTTTCAAGTTTGGTTTCCGGTTAAACAATAGGTCGTGACATGTTATGTTAAACCGTTTAACCGTCAAAACCTTTTTAGGACATAACAAGCTGTGTTCACAGATTCTCCACAGAAAAGAACTGGAAGCTTTGAATCAGAAAGCATAGTCCTAGCAACTTCAATCAATGTCCTGTTTTTCCTCTCAGCGACTCCATTTTGTTGAGGTGTATAAGGAGCAGAATATTGATATTCAATTCCCTTGCGAAGACAACAGAGATCCAGAATCGGATTCTTGAACTCCGTCCCATTATCACCCCTTATCTTCTTGATCCGTGCAGCACGGAAATTTTCCAATTTTGTAAAAAGACCTGTCAGTATCTCTACTGTCTCATCTTTTGTACCTAAAAAGAAAACCCATGAATATTATGAGTAATCATCTGTGACCACTAAACAATAGTACTTTCGACCTATGTTCCTTACATTTACTAGACTGAAAAGATGCATATGAAGTAATTCATCAGGGTCATCTATGGAATTTACTGTTTTAGACTTGTAAGGTTTCTTATGTCGTTTTCCTTTTTGTCAAGGAAGACATTTATCTTCCACATGAAACCTCTGCACTGGCACCCCTTCCACTAAACCATTTTTAATAATATAATTCATTTTTTGGTAGTGAATGTGGGCCATGCGTCTGTGCCACAATATTGACTCAACCTTAGATGCTTTTGACAATAAACGCGCCACCACAGTGGAAGAGTCCTTAGCACCCATGTCCATGACATAAGTTGTCACACCCCAATAAATCGATTACATCAGGGCTGAGCGTGAATTAAACTGGCATCTTCATTGCACAGCGGAAGTAACGTGAGTGCTAAGACTCTTAAAAAGTGAACGCCCGCTAACTACTCGAATCCCCATGGGTTCCACTCTTCCAACCGTGCCATACTTGAAATTATAACCTGAGAAAGAACATGCGAAAAGTCAACATAAAGTTGGTGAGTTCAATGTTTGTCTGTTTTTGTTTCAAATGAATCATAAAACATTTGAAAATCTTGCATTCGAAAACCGGTTTGTCAGATCACAGTATCCCAAAGCATTTAAATTGTCATATTTGTATGCCTGTATTGAAATGTTTTCTTATGCTGTTTGTAAACTGATGCATATAACTGTTGTGTTTGTGAACCGGTAATAAAACGTTTTTAATAGTATTTGTGAACCGACACTGAAATGTTTTTTGTTGTATTTGTAAACCGGTATTGAAATCATAGTATGTAGGATGCCTGTGGAATATAAGGATCAATTAGTGTGTTGCTAATACACTGACTTATGTGCCATAAGTGAGTAACCAAACCGAGACAACTCTGACATCATTAGGATCACAAAGACACTCCTATAGGGTTAATAAACCAGGAGTGGGGCGCGCCTCAAACTCGATAGATCTATAGCTTTTGCACCTTGGTCACTACGTGATTAATGGTTACTATTGCCATCATCCTACTTATGCACAGTGATATGTCATCATCTAATCCCATAGATACATACCAGTTGTTAAAAATCTGGTTTTCGATGTGTATGAACGGGCCCCACCCTTCATATCATTTTCGTTCCTCATAGTTTTGATATTAGGCCTAGCCCATGTCATTCATGTTATTGGACCTAGCCCATGTTATTTGTGTTATTGGGCCTAGCCCATGTTATTAATAAAATTGGGGCCTACCCCCTAGTTATGACTGAGACAATCCCGTCACTAGTCATAATACTCATGCATGTTTCGAAAAACCTTGTTTTGCTATGAAAACCAGTGAATTTAGCCTAAACCATTCGTTAACCCCCGGGTTTGTTGAAATCTGTTTGTAACATGGTTTAGAAATATGTGATTTTCGTTTATCATAACATTCTGTGCTTTTGCAAAACTTGCATGTCTTTCCACCCCTGAAAACATTTATAAAAATGTAAAATGGTAAAAAGTGGGGGTTATGAACTCACCTTGATATCCTTGTGCAAAGCTAGCTTAATGTGATTCCATAATGTCGTCTCCACAACGTGGCTTGCTTGCATGCAATCTAGACATTCCTAAAACGAATAACTCATAAGTTTCTAAATATAATGTAGCTAAACTATGTGTCATCGAGCTCTACCGAATAGTTAACCATACGATTCTATGAAAGTGTTATTGTCTTGTCTTGGAATAACCAATCTATGGTTTTCTTGGAAACGACTTAGTTTCCGTGAGATTTGAAATACATGTTTATATATAAACATAAATATATTTCATGAAATCGTATTAGTCGTTTCGAATAGAAGGCGTAGTTACATAGTAGTACGACTATTCGTAGTTTTCGTAAGATGTAATACATATATACTTGTAAATATACCCATATATGTAAAGCATTTCGTATCCGAGCAATAGTCTTGCGTATCGTTTATAATTAATAAAATAATTATATAATGGCACGCTCGTTAGAATAGACTTTCGTTTGTTTGTTACTATGATAACTGGGATAATATTATGTGTTATAATCTTACGGTACTATGTCGTAATTCATTTAGACGTTTGCAATGAATATTTTTATGAAAACATTCAGATTCTCGATGTTTGAAATAAGTATAACAATTATACTTCTGTTACACGGATACTCTAAAGTATTCGAATTATTGACTTTGAAATAAATACAAACCCTCTTATTTACTTCCTAAAACTATTCGAAGTCTTGACATTCGAATAATATAATTATATCTGTTTTATATGATTTTCGAATACTAAACATCTGATATATATGATTTCTGAATTTAAGGCATTTGGGATAAATATAAACAATTATATTTATTTTATAAAATGTTCGAGTTCGGTTAACTTGTAAACCATGTTCGTCGAAATGTTGTAACCTTATTTTGCGAGTTGTAAAGAGGCGTCGATCATGAATATATATTTATATTTGCTTTACAAAATACTTGGAATCCTGATTTGATTTCGTTTTGAGAATATAACGTGTTTCGTATTATGTATCTTTAGGAAAAAGGGGCAAATTTTCCTCTTTTTTGGACGATCCCGACAATACAAGTTATCGATTTATTTGTCAAAACGCAACAATTTATGTAACACAATACATATAGCCTTCGGTCGTGTTTCAAATATAAACTTTCGTCAAATATAAGTCCAATATATATATATATGTATATCGAGTCAGGTCGAGCTCAGTTTCACGATAAATAACATTAATATTTATATAAAATAATAATTAAAATTCGCGTCATAATTGTTAGTGGGTCGGGTCGGGTCGAGTCTTGGGTTGACCCGTTGACTGAGTTGACCAGGTTTTGACCGAGTTGACTTAGTTGACCACCGCTGACCACTTTTGACCAGTCAACCCGCTGTGTTGACTAGGTTGACACGAACCCGAAGTGAGACCCGAACCGAACACCTTGTTTTTCTTGTAAGCTCAATCCTCAAAACCACCTAACACTGCCACTTTTTACTCTGACTGAAGCTCCGGCGGCCACCGCCACCGTCTGTTGTCATCATTGACATCACCGCCATCGTCGGTTGACACCGACGTTACCAACCCAAATCAAAACCGAACACACCAAACTTGAACCGAGAATCTGAACCGAAATATGTTGAGCCGAACCAAAACCCGGGCACCCAAACCGTCCACCATCATTGCCGCCTACTGACACCCATTCGCCGCCAGTTACAGCGTTACCGCCAACCCCCGTGACCGCCACCACTTCTCACGACACCCTACCACTGCCGTCGTTTCCGTTTGTCGACGATGACCGCCGCCACCTAGCCGGAACCACCACACCACCGTCAATGCTCACCCTTACCTGAAACATCAACCAAGCTGGCTAAAAAACATGGATCTACAAGGATCTAGAAAGACAAAGGTGAGTTAGGAGGGTTTACCGAAGTGAACTCGAGACTCATAAGAACTGCATTCAAAACTGCCATCATAGTTGCTCGAATGGAAAAACAGTGCCTGGAATCATGTTCGAAAGGTGAGGTTTAGGGGGGTTCACCGCGGCTCCGCAAAAATATTCTGCCGCCGTCCGTCGTCGTCGGTCCACCGTGCTCCACCGGTGGCCGGCCGGAGTCTGGCGCCAGATGTTCTAGAGAGAGAAAACTGGCGAGAGAAGTGAGGGTCTGAGAGAGAGAGAGAGAGAGAGAGAGTGTGTAGGTGTAGTTATGGTGTTTTGAGTGTGTGTTTTTGTTTATAAAGGTAGGGTTTTGTGGGTTTGGGCCCAAGGCCCAAAAGTCCGTTTCTTGTGATTTGAGCGGTCTAATCACGTCTACGAGGCCCGTTTTGGAACCCGAACTTCATGGAATGTCTTATAATATTATCTTAGGTTTAAAAACATGTAAAATGGTGTCGGTGGTCGATATTAACTGTGTGCGTTCGCCGGTTTCGTTAAAATGCGAAATTTTTCTTCAGTTGTCATTTCTTGTCCGTTTTTCAATCCAATTTCAACTACGAATAATAAAATTCGATTATGAAGCTAAAGATATCATAATATATTAATTTTGAGGTGTAATTCGAGTCCGTTGCTTCCGTTTCGTTGTTGCTCCGTTCCTACCGATGCTTTTTTCGTTCACGTAAGCGTTTTGTGACGTTCGAAAGCATGATAATTCATCAAAACCCAATTCTTATGCATAAATTATACATGTAAAATTTTTATTTGTTGGTGTTGTCAGTATTCTTCCCGGTGTCAGTTCGTTGCCGTTTGACATTCAGCAGTTTTCCTGCAAATCACCATTTGCTTACCGAAAAGTCGGATAGACGTTCCTAGGCATTCCAAAGGCCTTAACAAGTTAATTTATGTCTAATTATGCTACTTATGATGGTTTTAATGTTTGTTATGCGCGTAATTATAATTGAAAAGTAACGGTTGTCACATAAGTGTCATTTCTCTTAGGCGCTCTTATCACTATCCAATCATTCGGTATCACCAAACTTGGTTTCAACACCAAAGCTTTAGACTTAGTAAAGTGGACCGAGTGACCCTTGTCGTAGACCTGAGACACGCTCATCAGATTGTTCTTTAGCTGCTCGACATACTTCACTTTGTCTAATGTGATCTTCTCGTTGGTCACTTTTCCTCAACCTATAATGTGACCTTCTTTAGCACCTGCAAAATTCACATAACCTCCATCTATATTTTCAAACTCAGTCAACAACCTCACATCCCCCGTCATGTGCCTGGAGCAACCACTATCGACATGCCACAAGTTGATAATCCTCCTTAGCAGCTCCTGCATAGCCCAACAAAAATTAGTTACATTGGGGGACCCAAGCCTTAATGGTCTTGGGTCTTCCAGATTCATCCACCACCGGAACATCCATCCAATATCCATCACTCCTAACTGGAGTCTTGGATCTTAGACCTGTTGATGGAAATGGTTTTTGATTTCCATTCGGTCCCTGGTCCTGAGTTTTCCTAAATATGTTTGTACTCTATGACCTTTAAAAATTTTGGTTTTGATTTCTTGAATTTCGACTGTGATAATGTCTAAAGCCATTGATATAAAAGTTTTGACTACCAACATTCTGATATCGAGTTTGATATTGACCTTGACTTCTGAAATTACTTGATTGACCATTAAAGTTATTCATTATTGGTGAACTACTTCTAAGTCTTTCATATGTGCCTGAGTAGATTCGGGCTGAAATCTTTTTTGATTTCTTTGAAAGCGAGGAACTTGGTGAGTTCCTTTTTCAGCCTTATCTAGACCAACCACAACACTCTGTCGCTTGGTAGCAGATGTCTTCGGTGAGTTAGAAACTTCTTGCTCACCATCACCAATCTTTTCTGGTGATTTTTCTTTCTTTCACTCGCTTCATTCTTTTTGTGAGGACAGCTGCTAGCTACATGTCCCTTGTTGTGACATTTGAAGCACTATATTCTAACCGAAGACTTCTAAATTGAAGTCTCTGGTTTAGATTTATCAGGTGACGACGATGATGATGATGTCCTTGAAGGATCTTGTTTAGTTTGCTCAATTTCTGATTTTTCTATGTTTTTATTTCAGCAAACTGCACATTTGACTCTCTTTCAATAACAGTGGTCTCTTCCTTCATATAAATCTCTTTAACAAAACAAACTTTTTTAACAAAAATTTCTTTTTATTCTTAGGGTGTGTATTCTTTGTTTTCAAAACCGCTTCCCTGTTATAATCCTTCTTGGCATGTTTAGACACGTCAACATTCCCTGATGTCGAACTACTAGGTGTAGTTGACACAAAGTATGTTAGCCCTTCTTTGTCTAGCAAGAAAGAATAGTCATGACCAAGAAGTGGTGGAACTTCATTGAAACCTTTGAAGCCCACACTTGTCTTGTCATTACTTTTCTTCAAGCCATTCATCATGTGTTTCATAACAAAAGATGAATCTCTAAATTGATTCAATTTATTTTCAAGTTCACAAATTTTCTGTTGTGCTTCTGACAACTCTTTGCATTTTTTAGAAATCTCTTTTGTTTTCTCACTCATCGTATCTGAGCTAAGTCAATAATTTGAAAATTTTCATTTAGTTTATAGGTTAAAATATTGATTTCTTCTTCATAACCCTTAATTTTTTTAAATATAATGGCTCATTTCTTTTTACGAAAAAGTTTGATTCTTTTACGCTCGAGAGCCCATTTACCAGACTATGGTTTTGTTTTGTTAAACTTTCAACTTCACTTTGCATTTCTTGACATTTTAAGCAAACAGAACTACCAGATGTAGAATGTACCTCTCCTGTTGATTTGCTTAGATAAGCCATGAAAGCAGCAAAATCTGCAGCCATCTTCTTATTTGCAACATTATGTTCTACATCAGATTTCATGTTTTTAGTTGTCTGATCATCATCAACTTTATCAGCTACAGTCTCTTGTTCAACCTTATCATCAGCCTTTACTTCTGCATCATCAACTGGGGCTCTCTCAGCCATGAAAGCCTGTGTGGCATTGTCATCACCTTCCAGATGAACACTCCAATCATAAGAACCTTCTCTAGCAATAGAGATCAAGGCCTTAGATCCAGTGTTAGGTGATGCATTCCTGTTGCTTGAACCATGACAAGGAAAATCTTGAAAAGATGAGCTAGAACGAGATTCAGTCTTAGGGCTTTGACATTCTCTAGCAAAGTGTCCGTAATTTTGACAATTGTAACACCTCACTTTAGACTTGTTAAAACCTATATTCTTTCCAACTAACTTTCTTCCTGTCCTATTCATGAATCTCTTCACTCTTCTAGAGATCATGGCCATCTGCCATTATAAATCCATCTCCTCTAGGTCATCAGGGCCCATCTGATCATAATCTTCATCAAAAGTAGCAGGATCAGATATTCTTCCTTGAATGTAGTTCTCATATGAAGCAACGAATGAAGCAAGCAAGGCCAGATGATCTTCAGCAGCCTTGACACTCAGCGGCATAGACCTTGCACTGTTGTTATTATTGCTAGCTTTGTCTCTTTGCCCCTGACAATCCTCCTGAAACAGCTACAAAACATACATCACCATCAGCATTTGTCACAACCTGCTCATTTTCATATGAGAGAAACGCAGTTGATGAATCACTTAAAGCATTGTTGGAAGATGAAGATGGAATCCCTTTATAAATTCTCGGATCTTAAACTGATCAAATCCAGTTCCCTTCTTCTTCAGGTTGAGCTCATAAGCTCTCAGTTTCCCAACAACCTCTTCCAAGTCTTTATCTTCATAGTCAACTTCACCCTTTATCATAAGAGTATAAATATCCCATTTGGCAGGTAAAGCATCTAGCAACTTATTGTTTATCTCAACATCTGTGTATCCCTCTATGTCATAATTGTCCATTTCTGACATTTGATGATAGTATCTCCTAATTATATCTTCAAGGGACTCATTTCGCATGCCTTTAAGACAGCAAATTGCTTCTTCAGCTAGTCAATTTTGTTTTTCTTCACATCAGGATTGCCTTCATACCTCTTCTCTTGAGCATCCCACATCTCTTTTGAAAAATTATATCGCTTGAATGCATGTTTGTGGCATCAGGTAACGTTATCTTTATTGCAGCTAAGGCCTTCTTCTCAGACTCATACATTCTCTTATCAGCCTTTGACATGTTTACATAGTCATTGACACGTTGTCAGCCTTCAAAGTCATGAGTTGGGTTTACGTACCCATCTTGAATACAGATCCACATCCGTGTGTCCTGATATTCTATGAACGAATGAAATCTATCCTTCCATGTAAGGTAATTCTCTACCTTCAACATTTTTGGCGGTTTGTTGGTCGTGCCTGCCTCATGCTCCATTCTCAACAATTCGTTCAAGTTTGACATATTCGACATTTTTACCGAACCGGATCGCTAAAAACGTTTATAAATTTGTCCAAAATGTGTGATTACTAAGTTGTACCGTTAGACTTGTCTTGACGATACGAATCCGATGATGTATAATGTCCGAGACTCTTTTTAGGGATTTTCGTGCCCTTTTGTGTCCTAAAAATCACACTAGTCTAATCGTGTAGTCGGTTTGTCAAAATTGTTTACAGATCAAATTATGTGTAGGAAAACGTTTATCTCCAATTGCGTCAGCTGGTTAACTTTCCACCTTTTCGATTTTAACTCGGCATAGTAACCAATTCGGAACAGTAACTCGAATTAACAATCTGAGATGGAAATTCGGAACAGTGATCCGAGATACCAATCCAAGATGGTAATTCGGAATAGTGATCCGAGATAGTATTCGAGATGATCTGAAATCAATAGCAAAAACCCGAGATGCACTATTATGTCTGAGATGCTTCCTACTTTATTCGAGATGCTTCCCAAATAATCCGAAAGACACTGTTTTGATCCGAGATCAACACCACTGAACCGAGATGTACTTTTCTGATCCGAAATGCAAGTTTTCTGACCCGAGATGCAAATTTCTGATCCGAGATGCTTCACTTATGATTCGAGATGCACTCCTTCTATCCGAGATCCTTGATGTTTACCGGAAACAGCAACAAAAACCCTAGGACAGGCGTTAAAACGTCCAAAAACCCAACTTTTTCTACAGTAACGATTCTGAACCGAGCAAAACAAGGGCCTAACGCTCTGATACTAATTGTAGGTCCCCTAATCCGTATAGATCTTCACAAAATCTTATATCCAATCTAGAGTGCGGAAGCCTCTTATCAGATTATCACAAAATACGAGTAGAAACAGAAATCACAATAAACCCGATCTTTATTGATTATCTATCACAACGATTACAATCAATCTAGTTCACACGAATTCGTCCAAGCCAACCACTTTACGAATTCTCTCGCAACTCTCTCTGAAGTGACTAACAGAGCAACCTTAACCCTAATGCAAAACTCTCTTTATATAGAGACAGGTTTGCAACTAGGCCAGGGTTTAACCTCATGGGCTACAAATTGGTCGAGGCCAATTCGCCTACCACTCCCTATAATGTGGGTCTGGTTCAGGCCAATCACTATAACTAACTATTACAAAACTAAACCCGCTAACTACTTATCATTTACTAATTAGAAGATATCCAAAGGACAAATCTAAGTTGTTGTCACAAATATGCATCAACACCGATCCTTAATAGATGCTGCAGGAAGTCTAAGGATCACAGATCCTTATTATTGTTTACATTAACTAACAATTACGGGAAATATGCTCTCTATTTTTGCTTAGTTTGTTATGTTTTGGTTTATAATTTTATAAAGGATGATGAGCTTATTTAGAATATAGAACACACACACAATTCGCACACATCTACTCTCGAAAACTCTCTGTAACACAATAGCGATTACTTGTATTGAGCTTCATCATCATCCAAATTTGTACCCTTTTTAGTGTAATATAGTTGGTGATCATTAATTTCCATCACCCGAGGTTTTTTATGCCGGAGATCTTCTAAAGATCAAGGGCTTTTTCCTCGTATAAATCATTGTGTTCATCAACATTTACATTTCATATATATTCACACAATTGTTCATCACATTAGCACTCTACCTCATAATCATAGTTTGGTTACATTATCCTTAAACCGATTTTTGACCAAAACAGGCGCCAGTGTGGGGCAAGTGGTGCTTCAATTCTAAGAATGTTCATTCATTTCCATCAACTTCATGGTGTCTCAAGGGAAAGGTACTTCAAGAGCCATGCCGGCAGTTAGCTCATCACAAACCAGTGCATCGTTACCTCCTATTCCCTCTGCATTCCAGAAGAATGCTGGAAACGCTCAGAAGAAAATGTCATCCTACTTCGCAGGATCAAACGCTCTTGCTGTTTCTTCTTCTACAACTACTAATAATGATATTTTTGTTTTGATGTTGCAGATGAAAGGATACATGGAGCATCAAGACAAAACCAACCAAAGGATCCTTCACGAAATTGATGAAATCAAGAAGCAGAAGAGACCAGCAGAAGATCGGTCTTCACTGATGCCTAGGTCATTGGATTTTGCTACTCCATTATCAACAATTTAGTATTTTAAAGGATCCAATGTCTAGTTTCAAGAATCCTCAAACCTCCAGCATGGATACCAAGCAATGACACGGCCTCAAGGATCCTACTTCCAACCTCAAGGATCCTTTATCTTTCGGCGAGGGTCACTAGAGACCAATGAGCCTCAAGGATTCTTCTACGAACCTGGAGGATCATGGGAATGTACCAGTCCAAGGATCCTACATTCAGCATCAAGGATCCTCAGCTCGGATTCCTGGAGCCATGGAGTATCCATCAAGGCCTTCAGCACCAATGTATCTTGGATCAAACATCTTTCAGGATCAAGGATCCTCAATGAGTCAATCACTTAAAAGTTCCGAAATCCATGAAGGGATTTAATCAGTATGCAGACCATTGCTTCTTTTGGTCCTACTAGTGCATCAGTCATGTCTTGTCCTAGATACACTTCTGGGATACCAACTTCAAACCAATTGGGAGGTAACAACTTTAGTACATCTTTTGATAATGACTATATTTACATGCATGATGCAGGGATCAACCAAGCCATGGCTAGGGAGGTGCAGAAACTCAAGGACATGATATCCAGTGTTCCAAGAGTAGTTAAACTCATTCCTGAGATTCCAGATGAGAGTCACAGAATATCTCGCTTTGCACTCCCTTACGCAATGCTGGGATACCAAAGCGTTTCCAAACCCCCAATATGAAGTTATACGACGGTACCACTGATCCAAATGAGCATGTGGCTTAGTACAGAGAAAGGATGGATCAATCCCATCCATAAAAGGTTGAAATAAGCTTGTTTGTGCAAGGGATTTGGATCCACACTTACTAGTATCAGCACTAAAATGGTTGCTAAGTCTTCCTTCCTTTTCTATAACTTCATTTTCTCACTTAGTTAACTTATTCAATAATCAATTTTCTTGTAGTAGAACTTTTGAAATATTAACTAGTGACTTATGTAGGATCACCCATGCTCGTGATGAATCACTTAGAGATTATGTGACTAAATTTGGTAGAGAATCCTTGGATTTCCTAAATTTAGACATTACCACTGCTGTTGAAGCATTTAAAAAAGGAATACAAAAAGATTATCCTTTCTATGATGATCTTGTTATGACACCTTGTAGGAACTTAGATGAAGTAAGGAACAGCGCCCTAAGGTTCATCCGACTAGAGGATGACAGAAGGATCTAATATAGGTTATCTTGATCATCAAAATATGAGAAGCAAGGATCCTTCTTCAGGAACAATCGGTCCAAGTAATACTCCAAGCATGACAATCAAAATGTTCATGCAGTTGAACAAGAGGAAGATGAGGAGGAGTATCCTCATATATCTAGATATTGTTTATTCTACTAACAATAGTGAATTAATCCTTGCTTTGCAGAATCTAGGTGAGAAGGCTAGATGGCCCAAGAAGAACAAAAAGTCTACATCCAACAAGGAAAAATCAAAGTGGTGTGCATACCACGAAGAATTTGGTTGTGGTCCCATGGTCGACGGCGGTTCTAGACGGAAGCTTTGGGGATAGTGCAGATTCGGCAGAAAGAAATAGATATGTAGGCACAGAATCAGCGGAAGCTTTTCAATTCTTTCATTCATACCGAAAGAGTATACATTTTGACTGGCTGGCGGAGTTCCTAGAGAGAATCCGCCATGTTTCCCCTAAGGGAACTTCCAAAAAACTTAACAAACAATGAACACACAACATCTATTCATAAACATGACAGCTCGTGCGAACCAAGCATGTTGTCACTCGTACGAAGGGTCATTCGTATGAGTGAGATGTTATCACTCGTACGAGTAACAAGAGTCACTCGTACGAAGCACAAAGCCACTTGTACGAGCCAGTACTTGTTCGTACTTGGGCGTGTGTCCGTATCTAATCTATACAATATTCAATACACACTCTTTCTAGCCTATTCGTACAGTGACGGCCAAAAAGTGCATCAACAATTTCCCCATTGGACGTCACTGTCGAAGCTTGAACTTGAAATCTGAGAGCTGTGTTTGAATATTCTGCAACTATAATCGGGTATTTGTTGACGTCGTAATTCCCTCTTGATTGATGATCCGGGTTTGCATTATCTACGTTAGTAAACATTCCCCTTGAAATAATTTTCTCCAGAAATTAATCTTCAGGACGTTGTTTGCACGGTTCAGAACCTTCTTTGAATTGCTTGATTTACAAATTTTCTCAAATAATCACCAACTTGAAATTAAACAATGCAGCTTCTCCGTTTCGATGTTAAGCATATCCGCATTCGGTTTAGCGCACTCCCCTGATGCTCGATCCTCCGATCTTCAAACCCAACCAGAAATTGACACACTTTGAAATACCACACCGAAAAACTTCAAATCAATAAATATCCGCAAAAAATTTCTCGATCTGCAAATCATCACAAATAAACTATCTGGTAACACATCGAATCTGAGAAACATTCTTTGGTAATCAGACTCACATTCATCCATTTTAATCATAATAACAGATGTATAGCTCTCTCTGCTGGAATGGGGCACTGAAACTACAAGACATCCTTGTTTCCTAGCGATTACCGAAAAACAGTTCATTTGCAATGCATAGTTAATGATAGGCAGTCGTATGTGCTTCCACTTCCACATCGGGGATCAGGTGGTTAGCCCTTGAGCATTAATCTATATCATAGTATGAAAATTCTGAACATTCTTCGATCACACATTCTAAATGTATACTCTATTTCGTGAATAAAACTTAAACGTTATCTCATCTCTAATGAATCTTCGATCCTATGTGATTCCCAGATAATCTGCAGTCTGAACCACCCAGATACTGTTGCAGCGTCACGAATTTCAAAAATGCCAGACTTTTAACATATACGTGAAAAATTTTATTCCCCCTCACTTTTGCAAATTCTAACGTCTTGATTTCTTATGGCAATGAAGATTATGGCGCGACTGCAGCATATGATACCCAAATTTTGCGGAAAATTTCTCAAAATAGTAGTTTTGATCAAATACTGACTAAACGTTAAGGCTCTTTAATAGTCACAACACCAGATGATCAAAGTCTTGCGTAGATTTCAGTGACTATCCCAAAATCTTCATCCCTGTGTGATCGTATCATCAAATCTAGACTTTGAAGCTCTAGACGGTGTCTCCAAATAGTCCGAATTAGACGTTTAAATCTTGAAAAAATTTGTAATCACCAAACTTTTTCAGGACACTCTTCTCGTCAATAAGATCAAAAAATGCCTTTTTTTTGGTCACCACTTCGTACGAGCTAGACTCTGTACGTGTGGTGCTCTATAACGAGTGGAGCTTCGTGTCAGTGACCAATTGTCACTCGTACGAGCCATAGGGGCTCGCTCGTACGGACAAAACTGATTACGTTTTCGATCCAGAATCTTCATTCCTTCGAATTTCGACATGATTTTTGCACAGATCTGGTCGAAAATCAGTCTCTAACAATCTTATAGTTTCGATTTTATGTTATGTCCATGGATTGTCTGATTATTTGATGTTTTACATCTAAAACCCCTCATACATCCAGAATTCATGAGCGTAGGTGATTCATCAACTGTTAAATTGAATGAATCGGTACCGTAGCTCTGATACCAGTTGTGGTCCCGTGGTTGGCGGCGGTTCTAGACGGAAGCTTTGGGGATAGTACGGATTTCGTAGAACAAAATAGACATGTAGGCACAAAATCAGCGGATGCTTTTCAATTCATTAATTCATACCAAAGAATATACATTTTGACTGGCTGGCGGAGTTCCTAGAAAGAATCCGCCAGCGTTTCCCCTAAGGGAACTTCAAAAAAACTTAACAAACAATGAACACACAACACCTATTTATAGACATGACAGCTCGTGCGAACCAATCATGTTGTCACTCGTACGAAGGGTCATTCGTACGAGTGAGATGTTATCACTCATACGAGTAACAAGAGTCACTCATACGAAGCACAAAGTCACTTGTACTAGGCACATGTCACTCGTATGAGCCAGTACTTGTTCGCACTTGGGTCGTGTGTTCGTATTTAATCTATACAATATTCAATACACACTCTTTCTAGCTTATTCGCACACTGACAGTCACAAAGTGCATCAACATTTGTCCACCTTACCGAAGAATCCATTGCACTCAGATAGGAGATAGGTTACCTCAGCAAAGGTTACTTGAAAGAGCTTCTCGGATGGATGAAATCAAGGATCCAGGATCCTGAAAAAGTACCCGAAAGAGCTCCTACACCACCTGCAGATGCTCAAATCATTAACTTCATTTCTAGAGGCTCCGATATATGTGGAACCTCATTCTCTTTAGCGAAGAGGCATGCTAAGGAAACCAAGCTAGAAAACGGATACATGCCTATCCGAACCTCCACCTTGACTCAATGAGAAAATCTTATCCTTTGATGAGGATGGGCGTGTTGACATAAAGGATTCTCATCATGATGGCTCAGTCATTACTTTATTTATATCTAACCAATTTGTTCGTAGGATCCTTATTGATGGAGGGAGCTACGTGAATATTATTCAACTCAATGTGCTCAAAAGGATGAACATCCCAGAATCAGAAATAGTTTGAAGATCTCAAGTCCTTATAGGATTCAGCGGCGCGACAAAAAACACGCTTGGGGACATCAAACTCCCAATCTACATTGAGGGGGCCATGGATACACGATATGAAAGTTGTTCCTTCGACATATTATCAATGTGTGAAGTTACCAATCCCATGGGGAGTGAGAAAATAGAAAGTGATCAACAAGAGGCAAAAAACTTTTACACCTTTTATGAAGCCTGCTTCAAAACCAAGAGTAACATAGCAAATAAAGTATCCTACAAGGGATGTCTTGGGGTAGCAAAACAAGACATCAAGGATGTAATGCTGGATCCTTAGGATCCTGAAATTAAAGTCTACATAGGATCTGGGATCCTTGACAGTATAGAGCAGGATCTAGTATCCATCCTTAAAAGAATAAAGTCTACCTTTGCTTGGAAATACGAGGATATGACATGTATATCTAAAGATATTATAACACAATAAACTTGGAATTGATAAATCTTTTAGACCAATTCACCAAAAAAGAAGAAAATTTGCACCTAAAAGTAACTTTATCATCCAAGAGGAGGTAGACAAACTTTTGAAGGAAGGTATGATTAAGAAGTTAAGTATCCAAGATGGTTGGCCAATGTAGTGGTAGTTCAAAAGAAAAATGGAAAGTGGAGCGTATGTGTTGACTTTACAGATTTAAATAAGGCATGTCCCAAGGATCTTCTCCCATTACCAAACATTGACTCCATGATGGATGCAACAGCAGGACATGAATTGCTAACCTTTCTGGATGCTTCCTCTAGATTCCAACAAATTCAGATGGAACCATCTAACCAAGAAGATACAACATTCATGACTCCTACTTGCATATATTGTTATATTGCAATGCCTTTTGGACTAAGAAACGCAGGTGCCACCTACCAAAGACTAGTTAACTTCAAAGAGCAGAGCAGATCGGAGACAATATGGAAGTGTATATAGATGACATGGTGGTCAAGTCCAAGAGAGCAGAGGATCATCTCAAGGATGTTGAAGTGACATTCAATATCCTTGATCAATACAACATGAAGCTGAATCCTTTAAAGTGTCATTTTGGTGTTAAAGGTGGAAAACTCCTAGGATATATAGTGACCAAGAGGGGGATCGAAGCAAGCCCTAAGCAGACTAAGGCGATTGTGAAAATAAGATCCCATGCCAATGCCAAGGATGTCCAGAGATTGACAGGAAGGATCGCAACCTTAAACAGATTCATTTCAAAGTCCTCCGAAAAGTGCAAGGATTTTTATGACATCCTAAGGAAGAATAAGAAATTCGATTGGACTGATAAGCATTGAGCCACACTCAAAGCCTTGAAGGATTATCTATCCTCAGCAACAGCCTTGATGAAACCAGAGGATGGTGAGCCATTATCCTTGTAGTTAGCTGTTTCAGGTAAAGTAGAAAGTGAAGTGTTAGTTAAGGATCACGAAGGCCAACAACATCCGGTATATTATGTAAGTAAAAGCGTTCTTGTTGCTGAAGCAGGTACTCTCATTTAGAGAATTAATTCTTACATTGATTATGGCTTCCACTAAACTTAGACATTATTTTGAAACACATACAATTATCGTAAAAACTAACTTTCCTTTTAAGAATGTTCTCAAGAAACCTGAAATGTCAGGAAGACTTAGTGCATATGGCATTAAGTATGAACCTAGGACTGCCATCAAGAAACCTGCAACGTGGGCAGTCAAACTTAGTGCATATGGCATTAAGTATGAACCTAGGACTGCCATCAAGTTTCAATCTTTGGCAGACTTTGTGGCTGATTTCAGTAGTGATCTACAGAGGGAAGTCGAATTAAAGGTTCTGTAACATTCGTGTAATTCAGGTTTAAAAACTCGCCCCGTTGTAAAGTGAATATTTTTTTTTATAAGATATGAAGTTTAGATATAACACGGTTGTTATGTATTAATAAAGATAATAAACTTAAATATTTTTTAGAATAAAAAAACATATATATACTAAAAAGGGGTTCAACCGGATTCGAACCCGGGTCACTTGTGACCGCACACACCACCAACACCGCTACAATACACACACACATGTGGTGAATCAGGGAAACAATTGAAACTTATATGTTAAAACCAAGCATATCCTTTAGAAAGTTCTGCACATCTAGAACTATAACTGCCCCTGATTCAAGGTCAATAATCGATCACACCGTTTTTTTCGAATAAGCAATCATAATCCATAACAAACACCATTAAAGGCAGGCAGTTTTGATGAATCACTGAACGTATTTTCTGTTTGAAACTGAAATCGAATCATGAGTATTGAAGACTTGAAAGATTGAAACTGAAAACGGTCTAATCTTGTCACTCTATAAATATCATGAGATCCCTCTCCAAAAACCGCTCACTCTCATCAAACTTTCACTCTCTCTTATTACTGAAGCATTCGTGAAAAATCACCAGAATCGTCGGAGATTTCAAAAATCAATTAGAGATCTTAACACCTCCGTCCGTTTCGGTACGAATATACCTATCTTCTTTACACATAGTGTTTTGTTGTAAGCCAATTGATCAAATCAATTAAGGAATAACAGTCGGGCAGTGGGTTTATGGGAAGAAGATGAAGTTTAGTATGTGTATTTATGTAATATAATTTGGTATATATTCGGGTAAGACACCCAGCCCAGTTGGATGGGCTGGGTGCAAATGAGAGCAAAGGCCGCGGGATCGAAACGTGTAAAGGGTGCCGATCAGTTAAATTTTAAAAATCTTTTTAAACTTAAGAAATTCGAATTAACTTCAAGAGTGAATAAAAATAATAAAAATATTGTTTCTAACGGGTTAGACACGTAGCTCAGTTGGAAGAGCTGCGTGCACGTGAACGGAAGGTCTCAGGTTCGAATCTCATCACGCGCATCTTGATCCTCATTAAAAAACCGGCCGGTTACCCCCCTCTGTGAGCTCTGACAGAGTACATTTTTTTAAAGACTATTTTATTTAAATTACTTATTTATATTATTTAAATATACTGCCTAGCTAAAATATATATATATATATATATATATATATATATACATACTTATAATATTTAAAAACACTTAATCCGACTTTAAAAAAATATATAATCTCCAAAAATAACTTTAAAAATCTAACATAAACGCTTAAACAAAAATATAAAATGTTTATAATGATTGAATTTTTGTATTATAAATTTTCTTTTAGGATAGTATTCATTCGTCTATCAAATCCTCCGTTCGTGCGTATTCATTATCCTTAAGGAACGCAACCACGGTGAGTGAATTCTTACAAATTCCCCTTATTATTCATGTTTTGAGGTGTATCATGTGCCGTACTTGTTTTATTTAATCATACTCTTGTGCTATTATCATTACGTGATCAATGTGTATATTTGTTTGTGTGGTTTTGTGTGGTTACATTTTAACATTTCAGTGCAATCATTCATTAGGCCCATCAGTTCCTCGTGGGATACGAGTTGAGCATCATGCGCCTCATTAGATCGGCTCCGTTTGATTGATCCTTGATCTCAAGTTCATCATTCATCATGTCATGTGTTCATTGTGGATATTATATGGTTTGTGATTGGTTATATATATATATATATATATATATGCTCACTTATGATTCATGCACAATTTATATTCAAACAACAAATATAATACAACTGTTTAAATGTTTTACTAAGATTCACTTGCCAACTTTTGTTGACCCAAATATTTTGTTTTACGCATGATACAGGTGAACAAGCTGAAGAAAGAAACACATAGGAATGACCTTAGAAGATTAAACAAACTACTATGTTTTGAACAATGTTTTGGTTTTATTTGTGCTTGTATGTCTCATTGTGTTTTAATATTTGAAGTTTTAATTTCAATTTAATAAACATGAAACTTATTAGTAAATGTCATGAGCTTTGGTGATAAGCCAATTATGCCCCGACTTTTATTTCCGCTGCGGGTCGGGGTGTGACAGATTGGTATAGAGCTTGTGACTATAGGGATATAGGATAGGTTATTAGACCATTAGAGCCTATACTATAGTTGATTAGATTTTAATTGTTTATGTGTTTTATGCAAAACTCATGATGTTTATATATTTCATGTTTATATTTCGCAAACCAATACATGCAAGCACTCTCACAAATACATGCTAATATATGATGACATTATAGTTTATATGTTGTTAACGCATCATACATACGCAAGCACACACAACACGACTTTCATGATTTCTTCTCAAATATTTTGCAATGTTTTCATGATTTTCTTTCAATCTTATCAAAGTGAGTTCTACGACGGGCATGTAGTAACTGGAAGGGTACGAGTACCGGTAGTCGAAACGTCCTGTCTAGGCTTGGCATTCGTATAAATCCAAATAATGGACCAGTTTGCCTACCTGGGGACTAACGATGAGAGTACGTAGGACCTATTAGGCCAAAGCATGTCACACCAAACGTCATATGAACTAACCCCACTTTGAGTTGTCATTGTGTCTATACCTGGACGCATTCGGACCTTATACCTTACAAATGTATTCTATGATTTTCATTTGGGTGATGCTAACATTAGCAGGCCAACACCAACGTGAACCCTACCAAGCCCAGTAGTCATGGGGGTCCACGTGACTACCAAGGCTGAAGTACGCTAGACATTTGGAGGCCCAAACTTAAGCAAGCCCAAGACATCCTATGGATGTAGTTAAATTCATGTTTCATTTATTTTTTTTCTCGTTGTCTTAAATTTTTTTTAACGACACATGACACCTAAGAACGTTCAATTCATAATCTCGCTTCGTATATCCTGTAGATGTCTGCTAGACATTCACGAGGCGGTAGAAGGTCATGAGGATCCAGTGAGCGTATAGCCACTCACATCGCTCTACAGATGGCTGCCGTACTTCCTGATATTGTTGTGCAAGTTCAACAAGCACTAGCTGCCAATCCCACTAACCCCACCAACCAAGACGGGCAAAATATCGCCAACCCTCCTCCCAGCACCAACAAATGTACTTACAAGCATTTCAAATCATGCGATCCCCCAAAATATGAAGGGACTGAAGGTGTCACTGCTCTCCTCTGTTGGTTTGAGGAGATTGAAAGCACTTTTCTCAATTGTGATTATCCCGATGATGGTAAGGTGTGCTATGCTACTGGTCGGTTGTTTAGAGTAGCACTTACCTGGTGGAACACCGAAAAGGGTAAGCGAGGTGCTGAAGCTGCTATGGCCTTGACTTGGGATGAGATGAGGGAAATTATGTCGAGACGCTTCTGTCCAAGAAGCAAGATCAAGAAACTAGAAGATGAGTTTCACTCATTAAAGCAAAAGGAGGGAGACCACACCACTTACAATAAGAGGTTTCTCAAGTTGAATCAGATAGTCCCCAACCTGTTCACTCCCCTCTATCGTTTAATCGAGCATTACATTCGAGGTCTTCCCTCGAAAATTCAAGGTTCTGTGTTAAGTACTTCACCTGCAACACTCGAAGCTGCCATGGAACTGCTACAGAACTAACGGAAAATCTCATCCGGAATGGTGATTTTAAGGATGAGAAGAAGAAAGATAAGACACCTGCTAAAACTCCAAACTCAACTCCAGCAGGTTCGTCTTCCAAATTTGTTGGAAAAAGGAAGCGTAATGGGAAAAATTTCGCCGTTACCCAAACCAATTCTCCTATCACTGTTGCCCCAATCACACAAGTCGCCCGTCAAGCCGTCCATTTCAAAAAGCCATACACTGGTCTACACCCAAAATGCAATCGATGCCAATACCATCATCCGTCAGAGAACCCCTACCAATACTGCACAAGTTGTGGCCGTGCAGGTCACCCGACTTAATCTTGCCGTATCCTCCAAAAACCAAACCGCAACCCACCACAAGCCCAAATCAATAATCAAGTGGTGGCCCAAGCCCAATATAAACAACCTTTACTCTTACCACATGCTCAACCCATGGCCCAACCCTACTATCAACCCAACTACCCAATGATGCAACCTGTCAGAGCATGCTTCAGCTATGGCGATCCAACCCATTTTCGTAACACCTGCCCATGCCTGGTGAATATCATTAATGCTCAAGCTCAAGCCAACCCGGTGAACGAAGCCAATCAAGCTAATCCACCTGCTAGAGGAAGGGCTTTCAACATCAACGCCAACCAAGCTAGGGCTGATAACAATGTAGTCTATGGTACGTTCCTTAATAACGGTAGTTATGCATCCATACTATTTGATACTGGTGCGGATAAGAGTTTTTTGTCTTTAGAATTCGAATCTCTACTTGATTTATCTCGCGTTAGTCTCACCGAACCATTCACGGTGGAAGTTGCTGATGGTGAACCAATCGTGTTAGACTCGATCATTCGTAGTGGTACTCTTACTCTTAATGCCCACGACTTTTCAATCGATCTCATTCCTATGAAGTTGGGTAGTTTCGATATTATCATCGGTATGGAGTGGCTTAGTCAGCATCATGCAGAAGTTGTGTGCAATGAAAAATTTATTCGAATTCCTCTCGCTGATGGTCAAACTTTGCGCATTTTTGGTGAAACTCCTTCTAAAGGGCTTAAATTGATGTCATGCCTCCAAGCACGTAGATATCTTCGCAAAGATTGTATTGCGTTTCTAGCTCATATCGTCAAGAAGGAAGGCAAGGAAAGGAAGCTCGAAGATATTCCCATTGTTAATGAATTTCATCAAGTTTTTCCCGACGACGTTTAAGGACTTCCTCCCGTGCGAGAAGTCGAGTTTTGAATTGACCTTATACCTGGTGGTACACCAATCGCAAAATCTCCCTATAGGTTAGCCCCATCTGAGATGCAAGAGTTAGCTAGTCAGCTGCAAGAGTTGACTGACAAGGGATTTATGCATCCTAGCTCGTCACCTTTGGGTGCGCTTGTTCTCTTTGTGAAAAAGAAAGATGTAACTTTTCATATGTGCATCGATTATAGAGAGCTCAATAAGCTGACCATCAAGAATCGCTATTCATTACCTCGTATTGATGATCTTCTAGTTCAACTTCAAGGTGCCTCTTGTTTTTCAAAATTTGACCTTCGTTCTGGTTATCATCAACTTAGAATGCGTGAAGAAGATATTCCGAAGACCGCGTTTCGAACTCGTTATGGTCACTATGAATTCATGGTTATGCCTTTTGGGCTGACCAATGCCCCTGCTGTTTTCATAGATTTAATGAATAGGGTATGCAAGCCTTATCTCGATCGTTTTATCTTAGTTTTCATTGATGATATTCTTATCTACTTCAAGACCAAATCTGACCATGAGCATCATCTTCAACTCATACTAACACTCTTGAGAACTGAAAAGCTTTATGCTAAGTTCTCAAAATGTGAGTTTTGGTTAAAAGAAGTGCAATTTCTTGGCCATGTCGTTAACGACAAAGGAATTCATGTTGACCCTACAAAAATCAAAGCGGTGCAAGGGTGGCAAGCGCCACGCACACCTACTGAAGTTAGATCATTCCTTGGTCTAGCTGGTTATTATCATCGTTTTATCGAGAATTTTTCTCATATCGCCATTCCACTTACAACCTTGACTCACAAGGGAAAACCCTTTATTTGGGGACCCAAGCAAGAAGAGGCTTTTCAATCTTTGAAGCAAAAACTTTGTGATGCACCTATACTTAAACTTTCTGATGGTTGTGAAGACTTTGTGGTTTATTGCGACGCGTCAGGGCAAGGCTTAGGTTGCGTTTTAATGCAAAGAGGAAATGTAATAGCCTATGCCTCAAGGTAGCTCAACATTCATGAAAAGAACTACACCACACACGATTTAGAACTTGGAGATGTCGTGTTCGCCCTTATGATATGGAGACATTACCTCTATGATACCAAGTGTGAAATTTACACTGACCACAAGAGTCTCCAGCATATTTTTAATCAAAAAAAGTTGAACATGAGGCAACGTCGATGGGTTGAACTCCTAAATGATTATGATTGTGAAATTCGATATCATCCTGGCAAGGCTAATGTTGTGGCTGACGCCCTCAGTCGAAAGAAGCATGCAAACTCAATCCTTCTTTTGTGTTTTCCAATTGTGACCGATCTTCAAAACTGAATTAGAGCATCCCAACATATTTCCATGATGGAAAATGATGTGCGAGATGAACTGTCATGTGGAGCTGAAACGAAGCTAGAATCCAAATCGGATGGTATTCTCTATTAGTTAAATCGTATTTGGGTACCAGATCGTGATGACCTTCGTGTTTTTCTCATGAATGAATCACACAAAACTCGATACTCTATACACCCAGGAGCTGATAAAATGTATCAAGATCTACGATACTCCTACTGGTGGCCTGGCATGAAGAAAGATATCGCTACATTTGTTTCCAAATGCCCTACATGTTCCAAAGTGAAAGATGAACAACAATGACCTTCAGGACTTCTTATCCAACCTGAAATACCTATATGGAAGTGGGAAAATATAACCATGGACTTCATTACCGGGTTACCTCGCACTTCCAGCGGGTACGACACCATTTGGGTTATCATTGATCGTCTCACCATGTCACTCATTTCATCCCTATCCGCGAGGACTTCAAAAATGAGAAGTTAGCTCGTATCTATATCAATGAAATTGTAAGCCGTCATGGTGTACCCTTGAGTATCATATCAGATCGAGACGGCCGTTTTACCTTGCGAACATGGCAAGCCGAACAATCCGCTATGGGTACACGTCTAGATCTCAGCACTGCCTTTCACCCTCAAACTGATGGTCAATATGAGTGTACCATACAAACCCTTGAAGACATGTTGCGAGCATGTGTTATAGATTTCAAAGGTAATTGGGATACTCACCTACCATTAGTTGAATTCTCGTATAACAATAGTTATCATTCAAGCATCGGTATGACTCCTTTTGAAGCCTTATATGGTCGAAAGTGCCGATATCCTATATGTTGGCAAGAAATTGGTGAAGCACAAATCACCGGACCTTAGCTGATTCAAGAAACGACTGATAAAATTCTTCAAATGCAAAATAATCTCCTAGCAGCTCAAAGTCGTCAAAAGAGTTACGCTGATAAGCGTCGGAAGCCTTTGGAGTTTTGTGTTGGTGATCAAGTACTTCTGAAAGTCTCACCGTGGAAGGGAGTGGTTAGTTTTGGACAAAAAGCAAGCTAGCACCACGCTATGTGGGACCATTCAAGATACTCGAAAGGGTAGGTTCTGTAGCATAGAAGATTTAATTTACCCGAAGAACTCAGTAGAATTCATCCCACATTTCACATAATAAATTTGAAAAAGTGCCTCGCCGATGAAAATATCCATATACCTTTAGAGGATATTCAAATTGACAAATCAATGCACTTTGTTGAAAGACCGGTAGAAATCATGGACTTCGGGGAAAAGCGTTTGAGACGAAGTCGTATTCCAATAATTATGGTGCGTTGGGAGTCAAAACGAGGACCTGAGTTTACTTGGGAACGTGAAGACTCAATGCGCGAGAAATACCCCACATCTGTTTCCATTTACGAACACTACTTAAATTTCGGGACGAAATTTCTAAAAGTAGGGGATAGTGTAACATTCGTGTAGTTCGGGTTTCAAAACCCGCCCCGTTTTAAAGTGAATATTTTTATTTATTTATAAGATATGAAGTTTAGATATAACACGGTTGTTATGTATTAATAAAGAAAATAAAATTAAATAATTTTTTAGAATAAAAAAATATATATATACTAAAAAGGGGTTCAACCGGATTCGAACCCGGGTCACTTGTGACCGCACACACCACCAACATTGCTACACTACACACACACACATGGTGAATCAGGGAAACAATTGAAACTTATACGTTAAAACCAAGCATATCCTTTTGAAAGTTCTGCGCATCTAGAACTATAACCGCCCCTGATTCACGGTCAATCATCGATCACACCATTTTTTTCGAATAAGCAATCATAATCCATAACAAACTCCATTAAAGGCAAGTAGTTTCGATGAATCGTTGAATGTATTTTCCGTTTGAAACTGAAATCGAATCATGAGTATTGAAGACTTGAAAGATTGAAACTGAAAACGGTCGAATCTTGTCACGCTATAAATATCATGAGATCCCTCTCCAAAAACCACTCACTCTCATCAAACTTTCACTCTCTCTTATTACTGAAGCATTCGTGAAGAATCACTTGTGTCGTTGGAGATTTCAAAAATCAATTAAAGATCTTAACACCTCCGACAATTTCGGTATGAATATACCTATCTTATTTACGCATAGTGTTTTGTTGTAAGTCACTTGATCAAATCAATTAAGGAATAACAGTCGGGCAGTGGGTTTATGGGAAGAAAAGGAAGTTGAGTATGTGTATTTATGTAATATAATTTGGTATATATTCGGGTAAGACACC
Source organism: Scalesia atractyloides (assembly GCA_947069175.1). Classification (NCBI taxonomy): domain Eukaryota; kingdom Viridiplantae; phylum Streptophyta; class Magnoliopsida; order Asterales; family Asteraceae; genus Scalesia; species Scalesia atractyloides. The sequence continues at coordinate 54,042,314 of CAMTDV010000001.1, read as the reverse complement.
CAGCCAAGTTGGATGGGCTGGGTGCAAATGAGAGCAAAGGTTGCAGGATCGAAACGTGTGAAGGGTGCCGATCAGTTAAATTTTAAAAATCTTTTTAAACTTAAGAAATTCTGAATTAACTTAAAGAGTGAATAAGAATAATAAAAATCTTGTTTCTAACGGGTTAGACACGTAGCTCAGTTGAAAGAGCTGCGTGCACGTGAACGGAAGGTCTAAGGTTCGAATCTCATCATGCGCATCTTGATCCTCATTAAAAAACCGGCCGGTTACCCCCCTCTGTGAGCTCTGACAGAGTACATTTTTTTAAATACTATTTTATTTAAATTACTTATTTATATTATTTAAATATACTGCCTAGCTAAAAATAATATATATATATATACACACATACTTATAATATTTAAAAACACTTAATAATTCGACTTCAAAAAAATATATAATCACCAAAAATAACCTTAAAAATCTAACATAAACGCTTAAACAAAAATATTAAAATGTTTATATTTATCGAATTTTCGTATTATAAATTTGCTTTTAGGATAGTATTCATTCGTCAATCAAATCCTCCGTTCGTGTGTATTCATTATCCTCAAGGAACGCAACCACGGTGAGTGAATTCTTACAAATTCCCCTTACTATTCATGTTTTTGGGTGTATCATGTGTCGTACTTATTTTATTTAATCATACGCTTGTGCTAATATCATTACGTGATTAATGTGTATATTTCTTTGTGTGGTTTGTGTGGTTACATTTTAACATTTCAGTGCAATCATTCATTAGGCCCATCAGTTCCTCGTGGGATACGAGTTGAGCATCAGGTGCCTCATTAGATCGGCTCCGTTTGATTGAGCCTTGATCTCAAGTTCATCATTCATCTTGTCATGTGTTCATTGTGGATATTATGTGGTTTGTGATTGGTTATATATATATATATATATACATATGCTCACTTATGATTCATGCACAATTTATATTCAAACAACAAATATAATACAACTGTTTAAATGTTTTACTAAGATTCACTCGCCAACTTTTGTTGACCCAAATATTTTGTTTTACGCATGATACAGGTGAACAAGCTGAAGAAAGAAACACATAGGAATGACCTTAGAAGATTAAACAAACTACTATGTTTTGAACAATGTTTTGGTTTTATTTGTGCTTGTATGTCTCATTATGTTTTAATATTTGAAGTTTTAATTTCAATTTAATAAACATGAAACTTATTAGTAAATGTCATGAGCTTTGGTGATAAGCCAATTATTCCCCGACTTTTATTTCCGCTGCGGGTCGGGGTGTGACAGATTGGTATCAGAGCTTGTGACTATAGGGATATAGGATAGGTTATTAGACCATTAGAGCCTATACTATAGTTGATTAGATTTTAATTGTTTATGTGTTTTATGCAAAACTCATGATGTTTATATGTTTCATGTTTATATTTCGCACACCAATACATGCAAGCACTCTCACAAATACATGCTAATATATGATGACATTATAGTTTATATATTGTTAACCCATCATACATACGCAAGCACACGCAACACGACTTCCATGATTTCTTCCCAAATATTTTTCAATGTTTTCATGATTTTCTTTCAATCGTATCAAAGATACTTCAATTGTACCCAGTGATGTGAAGCCAAATTCAGGATCATGGATCCTTCTAATTATGAACTACATTTATAATGGGGAAATTTCACAGGGGAGAATCCCAGGGCCTTCAGCTTTAAGGTATCTCAATTTATCATATTAAATAACATTTTGTTTAAAATGTCTACTGTAGGTCCCTATTTGTGATGTATTGGGGATCCAGAAATTCAAAAGGTCTTGAAGGATTTTCATGAAGGAGACTGTGGAAACCACACTAGGGGCAAAGCATTATTCTAATGGATTCTTAGAATAGGATATTATTGGCCTACAATGACGAAGGATATTGTAGAATACTGTAGGTCCCCTAGTCCGTATGGATCTTCACAGAATCGTCTATCTTATCTAGAGCGGAATCCCTAGATTAGATTTCACAGAAACAAGAATACGAACACGAACACAATCACCTTCAAACTGTCTTCTGTTGATTATCTTACACAAAGTGTTTACAATCAATTTAAGACTCTTTCTCAACTCTCTGATCAAATAATTCAGCAACACTACCAGCAGAACCTGCAACTGAGCAACCTTAACCCTAATCACAACCTCCCTTTATATAGAGATAGGTTATGCAACCGGGCTAGGGTTTTCCTACATGGACTGCTAATGGGTTTAAAGCCCTATTCACCTACCATGTGCTATTTAGTGTCTAGTTCAGCCCAATTACTTCTAATTAACTATTACAAAACTAAACCCACTAACCGTTTATCATTTTACTAATTACAAGATATCCAAAGACCAAATCTAAGCTGTTGTCACAAATATGCACCAACAAACTCCCCCTTGACAATAGCTTCATAAAATAACTTAGTCTTCAGTCTTCTTGCAATCTTTCGCATCTTTGAAAAACGTTGGTCTTTGGATAGCTTAAACTTTAATAGCTTCTGTCAGCAATAGACTCCCCCTAAGCTGATATATCCAATCACCAAATCTTCTAAATCGTTAGCGTTTGATTAAACTCCAGTTTAGTCCTTGCATAGTAATCTTCAAACTCTTCAACTTTGATGCAATGTAGAAAGGAGGTTCTACCATGCATCCAATCAAACTCCTCTTCACTCAACATCTCAGCAACACACAACTACCATCTGTATACTATAAAACAAACATCTCGAGAAACCATAAGAATTTTTCAACACATGTTGAACAAATTATTATTATTCAAGAGAAAGTAAAACTGTATCACAGATTAAGCACTTCTAAACTCAAACCACATACTCAAAATTTTAAACACATTGAACCTGCAAGATCTTAAAATTTTGAACTCATCTTCTAACACCGTCTCCCCCTATCGGTAAGAACTCCTCCATAAACAACCATATTCCATACATTAAGAATATACAAGAAAATGAAATCTTTTTGGATTTTTATATTTTCTGAAAGCTAATAAAGTACGAAATAATAAACACTCTGTTTTTGTGAGATGCACCGGTAAGAAGATCATATCAGCAACATCAAACTGTTTTCACACTGTTTGATAATTCTATATGCAATATTCATGAAAAACAGTTCAAGACGATTACCAGTATTGTTTATCCACTTAAACAAAATATATGAACATTTCAAGTACCATTACCTAGTGATATGATTAGTTAATTTATACTGATATACTAGTGTGTCCCACTTCAGGACATACCCCCACGATCAAGGTATGCACAAAAATTCATTGTAGTAGGTGAGTATACCGAAATTCATCCTCTTGAATTACAACATTAGATAATTGGTGATCAGGTTAGTACTTCCGTACAGCGAAGAGACCAACATCCAACGAGGGTTAGGGAAAATACCAAATTTTGGTACGAATAATGCAATTTGCACATTTGAAAGACTCTCTAGGAAAGCTTCAATTTTTGGGATTTGGCATTTTAGCTCTTTTAAGATATCCTGGTTGTGCCTAGGTCAGCATATATCTGGATGCAGCAGAAGGACAACCTTGATACCCCGGATGAAATAACGATATAAAGACCTAAAACCTCAGATTTTGGCAATCTATCAACGCAAGATTCAAGGTTATAAAAACCATACGCCACTGATATGTTACTCACTCATACACAGTTTATTATTATTATATCACAAAGGTCAGTTGATTATTTCATGCCTTTTGTCTACTAGTACATCATATGATGAAGCTGCTATCACACTTAAGCAATTTACTTTTAATGTCAGCGTGACAGTCTAACTTGCTGATGTACTATCATTTCTTCTTTTTCACACAGTGAAAAAGTCATTTTTGATTTTCTATTTTTTATGTTTTTGATTTTTGAAAAGCAGTAAATTTATTTACAGAAATCTTTATGGAAAAATAGTTATTCAGGATTCCTCATCCCGTTGAGTTCGACTAAATGTTCAAAGCGAGCCCTGTTAAATGCTTTTGTGAAAAGATCTGCCAGTTTATCTATTATGTCGACTTGATGCAGTTCAATCAATTTCTTTTCAGCACAATTCCGTATAAAATGATGACGAATGTCAATATGTTTTGTGCGACTGTGTTTTACGGGATTGTTGGTGATTGAAATAGTGGCATTATTTTCTATCATAATAGGAGTACGAGAGAAATTCAAATCGAAATCACGCATCTGCTGTTGGATCCAGAGAACCTGAGAGCAACAGTTACCCTCAGCAATATATTCAGCTTCACACGTAGAGGTAGATACGCAAGACTGCTTCTTGCATTGCCATGACACAATCCTCCCTCCTAGGAACTGACAACCACCTGTGGTAGACTTTCATGTTGATTTGCATCCTCCAAAGTCCGAATCAGTGAAAGCAACAAACTTCAAATCACTAGCAGCTGATACCATAACCCAAGTTTAGGTTTCCCTTTCAAGTAACGAAGAATCCGATTCACCGCTTTCGTAAGTGACTCCTTTGGATTCGCTTGATATCTGGCACAAAGACACACTGTGGACATAATGTCTTGTCTTGAAGCCGTCAAGTACATCAGAGAACCAATCATTGCCTTGTATTGGGTTGGATCAACATCCTCTACACTCTCATGATCTAGACCAAGATTGTGATTCTTGCAAATCGGTGTGTTGAAAGTAGCGGAATCCTCCATTTTGAAACAAGACAAAATGTCATACACATACTTCGTCTAATGTATAAACATCCCATCCTTCTTCTATTAAACTTGTAAACCCAAAAAGTAGGATAGTTCACCCATTGCACTCATCTCAAACTTGCTCTTCATTACCTCCTCGAAATCATTGACACATGTTCTCATTAGATGACCCAAAAATGATGTCATCTACGTATACCTGTACCAGCAGAGAGTCTTCCTTCTTCTTTTTAATGAAAAGTGTACTGTCAATCTGTCCTCGTTTGAAACCATGTTTTAACAAATGTGCTGACAGTGTCTCATACCACGCCCTAGGTGCCTGATGCAATCCATACAATGCCTTATCAAGTCGATAGACTCGATCTGGATAGTCTGGATTAGTAAACCCGTCTGTTGTGAGACATACACCACTTCTTGGACTTTCCCGTAAAGAAACACACTCTTCACGTCAAGTTGGTAAACTTTGAAGCCTTTGAATGAAGCAAAAGCTAGGAACAAACGAATTGCTTCCAACCTTGCTACTGGTGCAAACAGTTCATTGTAATCAATCCCCTCTTGCTAATTGAACCCTTTCACTACCAACCGAGCCTTATTCCTTATCACCATCCCTCGGTCATCTTTCTTACACTTCAACACCCACTTAGTGCCTATTTCCTTCTCTCCTGCAGGTAAGTCAACTAGCTCCCAAACTTTCAACTTCTTGAATTGAGCTAGTTCCTCTTGCATTGCTTCAACCCAACAATTGTCTTTTAGAGCCATATGAACATTCTTCGGCTCCTCTTGGGCAATAAAGCAGCTATACAAACACTCATGAATCAACCCTGTCTTCTGAATTGAAGTAAACAAACAGGAACCTTCGAGCACACCTCTTCTTGTCTGAACGCCTGCAGTAGCATCACCAATGATGTTTTCAACTGGATGATCTCTGTTTACACGTGTGGTAGCAATGGTGTCAACAACCAGATTATCTCCCAGATTAGATCCAATCTCCCCGTGAATGTTACTATTAGCAAACGGATTAGTGAAATCCTCCCCCTGAATAGGTTCAGACTTACTAACCCTGGAGTCCTCTGGAGCTGCACTGGAAGAAGTTTCTGGTGCATCTGTCACTGATACACTCGATCTAGGCATGAAGTCACACTCTCCATCTTCACTGATCATAGATTGGATCACTTGAGACTCATCTGCATTTGAAAAATTAGGAATATTAAATGATTTAAAAACACTGTCATAATCATATAATATAGGAGGACCACTCGTTGATTGTTGAGGTGAATAACTAGTGATTTCCATGTTAAACACAACCTCAATTTTACCAGTTTTTAGATTAAAAACCCTTTTATTCGGTGTTCCGGGCATATAGCCTAGAAAGTAACCCTCATCAGCTACTTTACCGAATTTTTGCTTATCTTTGTTTCGCACAATGGTGCACGGTAATCCAAATGGTTTCAAGCCTTTTAAGTTTGGTTGTCGGTTAAACAATAGTTCGTGACATGTTTTGTTAAACCGTTTGACCGTCAAAACTTTGTTCCAGACATAACAAGCTGTGTTCACAGCTTCTCCCCAGAAAAGAACTGGAAGCTTTGAATAAGAAAGCATTGTCCTTGCGGCTTCAATCAACGTCCTGTTTTTCCTCTCAGCGACTCCATTTTGTTGAGGTGTATAAGGAGCAGAAAATTAGTGTTCAATTCCTTTGCGGAAGACAATAGAGATCCAGAATCTGATTCTTGAACTCTGTGCCATGATCACTCCTTATCCTCTTGATCCGTGAATCATGGACATTTTCCAATTTTGTAAAAAGATCAATCAGCATCTCCGCTGTCTTACCTTTTGTACCTAAAAAGAAAACCCATGAATACTGTGAGTAATCATCTGTGACAACTAAACAATAGTACTTTCCACCTATGCTCCTTACGTTCACTGGACCAAATAGATCCATATGAAGCAATTCATAAGGGGCATCTATGGAATTTACTGTTTTAGACTTATGAGGTTTCTTATGTTGTTTTCCCTTTTGACATGGAAGACATTTATCTTCAACGTGAAACCTACGCACTGGCACCCATTCCACTAAACCATTTTTAATAATATAATTTATTTTTCAGTAGTGGATGTGGGCCATGTATCTGTGCCACAGCAATGACTCAGCCTCAGATGCTTTTGATAGTAAACACGCCACCACAGTGGAGGAATCCTTAGCACCCATGTCCATGACATAAGTGTCGTTTCTCCTTGGCGTTCTCATCACTATCCAATCATCCGGTATTACCAAACCAGGTTTCAACACCAAAGCTTCAGACTTTGTAAAGTGGAGTGAGTTACCCTTGTCGCAGACTTGAGACACGCTCATCAGATTGTGCTTCAGCTGCTCAACATAGTTCACTTTGGCAAGTGTGATCTTCCCGTTAGTCACTTTTCCTCGACCGGTAATGTGCCCTCCTTTAGTACCTGCAAAATTCACATAACCACCATCTATATTATCAAACTTAGTCAACAGCCTCGCATCCCCCGTCATGTGCCTGGAGCAGCCACTATCAACATACCACAAGTTGATAATCCTCCTTAGCAGCTCCTGCACCATCAAACAAAATTAGTTAGATTGGGGGACCCAAGCCTTAATGGTCTAGGTCTTCTAGATTCATCAACCATGGGAACATCCATCCAATATCCATCACTCGTAACATGAGTCTTGGATCTTAGACCTGTTGATGGAAATGGTTTTTTATTTCCACTAGATCTGTGGTCCTGAGGTTTCCTAACCATGTTTGGACTTTGCGACCTTTGGAAATTATGATTTTGGTTCCATGAATTTTGATGATGATAATTTCTAAAGCCATCGTTATAAAAATTTCGACTAACAACATTCTGGTATCGAGTTTGATATTGACCTTGACTTTTGAAATTACTTGATCGTAGTGAACTACTTCTAGGTCTGTCATATCTGCCTGATGTAGAGTCAGGCTGAAATCTTTGTTGATTTCTTTGAAAACGAGGAACTTGGTGAGTTCCTTTTTCAGCCTTATCTACACCCACAACAACACTCTGTTGCTTGGCAGGAGATATCTTTGGTGAGTTAACCTTCTTCTCACCATCACCACTTTTTGCTGGTGATTTTCTCTCTGTCTCTCACTTACCTATGCTTCACTCTTTTTGTTAGGACAACAACTAGCTACATGTCCCTTTTCATGACATTTGAAACACGATTTTCTAGCCGAAGACTTCTTAATTGAAGCCTCCTACTTAGATTCATCAGGCGATGATGATGATGATGATGACGACGATGCCTTCGAAGGATCTTGTTAAGTTTGCTTAACTTCATTTTTCTTTGTTTTTGTTCTTAGCAAACTGCACATTAGACTCTTTTGCAATAATAGTGACCTCTTCTTTCATATCACTCCCTTTAACAAATTCAACCTTTTTGACAAAAGTTTGCTTTTGATTTTTACGGTGTGTATTCTTTGTTTTCAAAACTGGTTCCCTGTTATTATCCTTCTTGGCATTCTCAGAACCATCATCATTACCTGATGTGGAACTACCAGGTGTAGTTGACAGAAAGTCTGTAAGCTCTTCTTCATCTGGCAAGAAAGAATAGTCGTGACCAAGAAGGGGTGGAACTTCATTTAAACCTTTGATCATGTATTTCATGACAAAAGATGAATCTCTGAATTGATTTAATTTCTTTTCAAGTTCACAAATTTTAAGTTGTGCTTCAGACAACTCTTTGCATTTTTTAGAAATTTCTTTTGTTTTCTCACTCATCGTATCATGAGCTAAATCAATAATTTGAAGTTTTTCATTAAGCTTACTGGTTAGAATATTGATTTCTTCTTCATAACCTTTAATATTTTTCAAGTATAGTGACTCATTTAGTTTTACGAAAAAGTCTGATTCTTTTAGGTTCGAGAGCTCGTTTACGAGACTTTGGTTTTGCTTTGTTAATGTGTTAACTTCACTTTGCATTTCACGACACTTCAAACAAACAGAACTACCAGAGTTAGAACATACCTCGCCTGTCGATTTGCTTAGATCAACCATGAAAGCATCAAAATCGGCAGCCATCTTCTTCTCTGTAGCATTCTATTCTTCATCAGCTTTCTCAGCTACCTTCTCTTGCTCTCCCTCAGCATCAGCATTCACTTCTTCATCAACAACTAGAGCTATCTCAGCCATGAACGCCTGTGAGGCATTGTTATCACTCTCCAGATGAGCACTCCAATCATAAGAACCCTCTCTAGCAGTAGAGATCAGGGCCGTTGATCCAGTGTTGGTTGACGCATTCCTGTTGCTTGAACCATGACCAGGAGAATCTTGAAAGGATGAATTTGAACGAGATTCAGTTTTGGGTCTTTGACATTCTCTAGCAAAATGTCCATAGTTATGACAATTGTAACACTTCACTTTTGACTTGTCCAACGAACTTCCTTCCCGTTCTATTCATGAACCTCTTTACTCTTTTAGAGATCATGGCCATCTGCCGTTGTAAATCCATCTCCTCCAGGTTATCAAGGTCGATCTGATCATAATCTTCGTCAAACATAGCAGGATCAGATATTTTTCCCTGAATGTAGTTCTCGTAGGAAGCAACGAAAGAAGCAAGCAATGCTAGATGATCTTCAGCACTTTTGACACTCAAAGGCATAGACTTAGTATTGCTGTTACTATTACTTGATTGTTGTCTCTTAGCCCCTGACGAGCCTCCTGAAGCAGCAACAAAACATACTTCACCCCCAGCATTGGTCACAATCTGCTCATTCTTACATGAAAGAAACGCAGTTGCAGTATCACTTGAAGCATTGTTGGAAGATGAAGGTGTAAGACCTTTATAAATCCCCGGATCTTGAACCTGATCATATCCAGTCTCCTTCTTCTTCATATTTAGCTCATAAGCTCTCAATTTCACAACAACCTCTTCCAAGTCTTTCTATTCATAATCAGCTTCACCTTTTATCATCAAAGTATAGATATCCCACTTTGCAGGTAAAGCATCCAGCAACTTGTCGTTTACCTCCACATCCGTGTATCCCTCTATGTCTTGTTTCTGACATCAGATGATAATATCTTGTGATAATATCTTCAAGGGATTCATTTCTCATTCCTTTGAACACAGCAAACTGTTTCTTTAGCAGATCCACTTTGTTCTTCTTCACATCAATATTGCCCTCATAACTATTCTCTAGGGCATCCCACATCTCCTTCGACGTAGTCTAACGCTTGAAAGTATGTTTGATGCCATCAGGTAATGACATCTTTATAGCAGCTAAGGCTTTCTTCTTAGACTCATACATCCTTTTCTCAGCTTCTGACATGTTCACATAAGCAGTAACCCGTTGTCTGCCCTCAAAGTCATGCGTTGGGTTAGCGTACCCATCTTGAATACAGATCCACATCCGTGTGTCCTGGTATTCAATAGATGATTGAAACCTATCCTTCCAAGTAAGATAGTTCTCTACCTTCAGCATCTTTGGAGGTTTGTTTGTGGTGCCAGCCTCGTGTTCCATTCTTAACAGCTCATTTAGGTTAGACATATTCGACATTTTTACCAAACCGGCTCGTTAAAAACGTTAAAACTTGTCCGAAATAAGTGGCTACTAAATTATACTGTCAGACTCGTCTCGACGATACGATTATAATGATGTATATTGTACGATAGTGCTTTTTTGTCCTAAAAATCACACGAGTCTAACTATGGAACCGGTTTGCCAGGATTGTCTATGGATCAAATTCTATGTCCGAAAACGTTTAAATCCGGTTACGTCAGCTGGTTAACTTTCCACCTTTTTGCATAAACCCAGAACAATACCAAATCCGAAATAGTATCTCGGGTTTACAATCCGAGATGAAAACCCGGAACAGTAATCCGGATTGCTAATCCAAGATGGTGATTCAGAATAGTGATCCGAGATGGAATCTAGAATACACTGTTTAGATTGGAAATGGAATCCGGAATAGACTATTCAGATTTAAAATGGAATCCGGAATAGACTATTCTAATCCGAGATGGAATCCGGAATACACTTCTGATCCGAAATGGAATCCGAGATGGCCTTTTCTAATCCAAATTGTACTTTTCTGATCCGAAATGCAAGTTTTCCAGATCCGAATTGCAAGTCTGATGATCCAAAATGCAGGTTTCTGATCCGAAATTCAAGTCTTCAATCCGAATTGCTTCACTTCTGATCCGAGATGCAAGAATTTTATCCAAAATCCATTGTTGTTAATCCGAAACTGCTGCAAAACCTTAGAACAGCCGAAGAAACCCTAATTCAGCCCTCACAAACTTCAAAACAGCCTCCAAAACGTCCAAAAACCCAACTTTTTCTACTGTTACGATTCTGAACCGAGCAAAACGAAGAGCCAAATGCTCAGATACCGATTGTAGGTCCCTAGTCCGTATAGATCTTCACAGAATCGTCTTTCTAATCTAGAGTGTGCAATCCCCTAGATCAGATTTCACTGAAATAAGAACACGAACACAATCACCTTTAAACTGTCCTTTATTGATTATCTAACACAAAGTGTTTACCATCAAATCAAGACTCTCTCTCAACTCTCTGAACAACTAATTCAGCAACACTATCAGCAGAACCAACAACTGAGCAACCTTAACCCTAATCACAACCTCCCTTTATATAGAGATAGGTTATGCAACTGGGTTAGGGTTTTCATACATGGATTGCTAATGGGTTTAAAGCCCAATTCGCCTACCATGTGCTATTAGTGTCTAGCTCAGCCTAATTACTTCTAATTAACTATTACAAAACTAAACCCGCTAACCGCTTATCATTTTACTAATTAAAATATATCTAAAGACCAAATCTAAGCTATTGTCACAAATATGCACCAACAAATACGCAAGAAGATGTGATGCTTATCAAAGACATAGTAACATCCTACATCAACCAACAGAGCGTTTATATCCAATAATTTCCTCTTGGCCACTCATGAAATGGGGAATGGATATAGTTGGCAAACTTCCAAAGACACTAGGAGGAAAAATATTTATGCTGGCCATGACAGACTACTTCTCCAAATGTATAGAAGTAGAATCTTTTGCTCAAGTTAGGGAAAAAGAAGTTATATCCTTCATTAAAAGAAACACTATTACTAGATTTGGAATTCCTTATGAAACTATTTATGATAATTGATCCCAATTTATTGGGAGTAGAACTACTAACTTTTGTGACAGCTGGGGATAATGATGATAACATCAATACTAGTCCACCCACAAGCTAATGGTCAAGAAAATCAAGCAATAAGATCATCATCAACAACTTGAAGAAGAAGCTTGGATCCAAGAAAGGGAAATGGGCCGAAGAGCTACCGTTTGTCTTGTGGGCAGATAGAACAACTCCAAAGAATGCCACAGGCCAGACTCCATTCTCCCTAGTCTTTGGAACTGAGGCAATAATCCCTATAGAAATGGTGGTTCCTATAGCTAGAACAAGCATCCATGATCCTAAAATAAATGCTGAAAATCTGACCCAAGACCTGGATACTATGGATGAGCTCAGAGATGTGGCAAGATAAGGATGGCTAGCTATCAACAAAGAATGGCTGGAGCATACAATAAGAATGTTAGGATCAGAGGATTTCAAGTTGGTGATTTGGTACTAAGAAAAGCATTTTAGAACACTATGAATCCAGCTGATGGCAAATTGGCACCAAAATGGGAAGGTCCCCACTTGATAAAAGTATAAGTTAGAAAGGGGGCATATCGCTTATTGTCTATGGATGGTGATCTTCTACCAAGAGCTTGGAAAGCTGTTCATCTGAAAAGATACTTCATGCAAAAAGGATCAATGATCCTTAGAGACATCGGTATTCTGACCGAGGATCTAGGATCCACAAAGGATGTATGATCGTTACTTCGGTAGCATCTTACTTTCACTCTCTTTCGTTATACTTATTATTCATTATAAGGAAAGGATGTTAAACATTTAACATCCATTTTTATGTAGCTTTAAGCTTTTCTAGAGTTTTTAACGTTTATTCACAGAGGATTAAGGGGTTGGCCACCTCTCTCCCATCGTTTAAGTTATCTTCTACCTTCTAAGGTTTTCACCTTTCACATGAATTGGGTTTTGACTACCCGCCAGTAGCGCACGTTTATCCAACTATGGTTCCAGGCAATGGGACCAGTACATGCTTTAGTGGCTAACAATTCCATTGCTATTGGCCATATGTAGGATCTCAAGTATGATGGTTTGCATCCGTTATCCTAAGGTTTCTAACGTTTTCACAATAGCTAAGGTTTTGGCATTTTCATGTCAGTCACATTGGGCTTGTCCCCAGTTCGAGGCCAGACCCCAAGGATTTTGGGCTTGTCCCTAGTTTTGATGGCTTTATCCTCAGTTTATTTGGGCTTGTCCCCAGTTATGATGGCTTTGTCCCCAGAAAATTTGGCTTAGTTCCAAATTGTTTTTAACATGTTCTTGAAGCTTAAAGGTTTGCAAATAAGGATCCTGAATCCTTAAACCTTATCTGATTTTATGTCCATTTATGCAATTGTAAGTCTTAAGGATATAAAATATTTTATCCTTATCTTTATTTATCACATTGATTACACCCTAAACCTTTCAATTAAGGATATATGATCCTTGTTCATATAACTTCTCATATTTTCCAGAGTTGTTATGATAGAGAATTGGTGTATTTTTTACAAATCCAAAATTCTCTAAGTTTTGTAAAACCAAGCTAATAATAAACATAAACTTATCATAGCAATATATCAGAAATAAAAATACAACACCAGATGTATTTAAAAGGTTGTAATTTTTATTAAAACCCTGTCAAAAGGTTATCAAAATTATCAACCAAAGTTTCTACCAGCAAAATGTGGCCCGTCCACTTGGATTGATAAAGGTTTTCCATACTAATTGTTCAATATGTAGGAAAATAAAAGTGAGGGGGCATCAAAGGCTTCATCCTCCACAAACAGAAGGACATATCCACCTTTGCCACCCCCTATTGTCTTAAGGGTCATGATCCTTACCCTAGAAACTATTTTTCAGAATTACAAACCACAGATTGTTCAAAATAAAAACATCATCAACAGAAACCACATTAACTGAAAAAAGCTGGCTCAGGCCTCGTCTATATTATCCTTAAACTGCTCCACCACCTACTTCACTACCTTCAGCCCCAGCTGCCTCGACCACCTCCTTTGTCCCGCTAGTCCCAGCTTCCAGCATGTGCACCAGCTCAGGCTCCTTTTCACCACTGAGCTCTAGGAACCTCTGCCTCCACCCAGCAAGATCACATTAAGACTTATCAAAATCAGGATCCATAGCCTCTTGGACTATTTTTTATCCTTGCCCGCATAATGGCTTAAGCGGCGTAGACCTTGGCTTCATCAGCGGCCTCTAGTTGAGCTTTGTTGGCCTGTATCTCTGCCACCATGATCTGCTTCTCAAGGTTGTTGACCTCCTTCTCGAGCTGGGAGATCCTCTTGTCCTTGGCAGCAACGATGGAACGAAGATCTGCTAGGATCTTTTCATCATCGGCTAGGCGCTTATCCTTGTTTGCCTGGTTATGGACAAACTTCTGCAAATTGCAAAACAGGAGAGTTAGGATCATTTATCCTTTGCAAAAGACAAGATTAGTCATAAGAATCAAGGATCCTTACCTCGGTGTTAAAGTCATTGAATTGTTGCTCTATCTAGAGATTGTCTTCATTAGACTCACTTGGCTTCTTTCTCTTGGATCTAGCCTTGGCACGAGTGGTCATAACTTTGGACTCCGGTTGCTTTGGCCTTTCGCCAGCTCTTTCTTGATTGAACTAGGGGAGATAATGCTATCGATATCTCCAAGACCAAACTTTGAGGCGGATTTGGATGAGGGCCTAGCAGCACTTATTCAGCCAACATAAAGATAAGTATTCGTAATCCTTTAACTTTATTTTATAAACATTCATTATACATGAATACTTACTTCACATTGTGAAGGTGGTGGATGTGGTATCTTCTAAATCCTTTGCTTTTGGCTTGAGTTTTCTAATCGTGTATCCAATCCCTAGAATGCAGCTACTCTTTCTATAGTTTGAGGAGTATCGGAGAGGGAAGCAAAGTTGGTCACTTCACAAGTAAATGAAACAGGATCAACTATCCTCAACAAAAAAGAAAAGAACTCTCTACAGTCCTAACCTAAGGATCCTATATCCTACCCTTCACGTTCCACTTTTTTGGAAGACTATCCCTTAAAGGAATAATATTCCTCCTCACAAAGAAGAACTGTTTCTTCCAGGAGGTATCGTTTTTTGTGGTTTTGAGGAGTGGGAGTGGTTGCTAAGGTTTGGCTTTGAATAGAAATCGGTAGGATCCGTGAGACACAAGGTTTTACAGGTGTGCGAGTTCAGAAAGGGTGAAACTCAAACCCTCATCGCTTATGATCTTTTCAAGAGTGTATAACACCTCCACAGCATTGACATTGCTTGCTTGTATCACAGACCAGTTCGGGTAAAGAAAATTTCGGTGAATGCTTGAAAGGGATAAGTATAGTCAATTTGGAATGGCGTAGTCGGGAAAGAAACCCAAACAGAGGATTCAGAATAACACTTGAGTGAAGAATCAAAAGGTCTAAAGACGGTTCCCTTAGGGAAACAGTTGCGTACCTGATCGACTTCAGGATCGGTGAATCTACACAGCTCTAAAGAATGTTCTTCAAGACGTTTTGGCTCTTGAGTAGACTATCACGTTCCTGGTCCTTATTCGGAGAGGATCGAGTGGCCATTTCCCCATTGATTTGCTGAAGAACGAAGATAGAATACAAAAGAAAAGGAAAACGCGGAGAGGAGAGTGGCCATTTCCCCTATTTATCAGGCAATCCCATCGATGACGTTAGACTCGCAACGACTAGTTCGCATATAACGGAAATATGGTAGATAAAGTTAATCTCATATCAGTCATATTTGGGGGCAATTGTTAGGGGTTAATTTGTAATACTCTGGATCGCATATCCTTAGATTGTCCTGGATCACCAATCCTTATTAGATGGTGTATAAAGTCTGAGGATCATGGATCCTTATTATTGTTTACATTAACTAACAACTATATCCTCTGTATAAAACCTGTATTTGTAGGTACATAACGAGTAGACTTGTTCAAGCTGGAATCACGGGGAATATGCTCTCTATTCGCACGAGGTTGGAATCATGTAGCCGTTATGGAGAACGTGGGATACTTGCTTAATATTTGCATAGTTTTTTATGTATTGGTTTCTAATTTTACAAGGGATGATGAGATCATTTAGAACATATAACACACACAATTCACACACAACTACTCTCGAAAACTCTCTGTAACACACTAGCGATTACTTATATTGATCTTCATCATCATCCAAAGTTGTAACCTTTTTATGTAATATAGTTGGTGATCGCTAATTTCCATCACCCGAGTTTTTTTATGCCGGATCTTCTAAAGATCAAGCGCTTTTTCCTCGTATAAATCATTGTTTTTAATCAACGTTTACATTTCATATCTATTCATACAATTTTTCATCACATTTGCACTCTATCTCAGAATCAAAGTTTGGTTACATTATCCTTAAACCGATTTTTAACCAAAACACTAAGTACGAAAGCTCTGTTCAGTGATTGGCTCACATCACCATGATAGTGACATTTAACATTCCTAACAGAAAAGATTCTAGAGATGTTACAAATATTTGTGCAAATCCTAATATATGTTTTTGCTAGTCTAAACACTTATACAAGATATATATTGTTACATTGGGAAAAAACTATCTAAGCTATCCTCTTTTGCAGTTGTCTAGACATCTGTTTGGCCCATACAGATGGTTGCTCTTCTTCATCAGACCTTTGACTTCCTCACTACTTTGGTCTTCAACAGTCTTTAGCTTTTAAAAGATGTTGTATCCTCTTGAACCGGTTCCAATCGTTGATCAGATTTTAGCTCTGTTCTTGAACAGATTTTCTGAATAGGTGTTTAAGATTCACTATCTTTAGGGAGAGACTGGTTCAATCTTTTGCTAATTTCTTGATCAGTGGATCATACTTTGGCTTTTGGATATCATCTATTCTTTTGTAGGTCCAACAACACTAAAATTTCAATAGGGGACATAATACCCCAAGCTATTAGTTATGAATTTCAGGCAACCAATAGTGAAGTAGAATATTAAGCCTTAATAGCAGGATCACAGCTAGCTAGGGATATAAGGATCATGTATCTTCATAATACCACTAATCCTAGTGATAGAAAGTTGGCACCTAAGTGGGAAGGCCTATATTTGATTGATTATGAAACTGGCAAAGGAGCATATTGATTATATTTGCTAGGATCCCCCTTTGTAACTCTTCTTCCAAGTTCATATGGCTTTGATTGTTTCAACAAACACTCTTCTTCTATTATCAAAGTGGATTACGAATCTTCTGATTCCGAGGGTGTATCTCCATGAAATGATGGTTGCCATTTTTCTTCCTCTTAGAGTTTTTTTGTTTTTGAAATTTGACGTTTTGGTTAAAAATGGCGTTTTATTTTGATCAATTGAAAGAGAATGGAAGTAATGGTTACGTCATTTATATAATGATCTTTTTGGCATGTAGTTTAGGAGGGAACTATGTATTAAATGTTAATAATTAACTTTCAATTACTGTTTGTTCACATCTATTTGTTAAATCTGCAACGCGTTTTATGATTAAGTTTTGGCGTTTTTTATCAATGTTGTTTTAGATAAATATGTCGTTTCATCTGGAAGTGAATGTAGGATAACGTGAGAATTTTGAATTGCGTTTTGCTCATTAGTGTGGTGTTTTGTGGTAGAGTAATAAAAATACCCTTTTACCCTTAATGAAGCACGTCCAAGTTATAAAGTTGATGTTATTTACGAAAATGCCACCTCGCCATTATCATCCGTAGATTGTCTTTATCCAACGGATGAGGGGCGTTCTCACCGTTTCACACTATTATATATATATATATATATATATATATATATATTAACAACGAACATATAAACCAAATATCAACGTTAAAACAAACAAGGGTCTCCAAACAAATAACAAATAGAAGTAACATTCAAGATGAGAAACTTGTACGCGGTCTAGTAAAGACCTAAGTGTCTAATGAGTTTATAACACTTTTAGGTTGCAATACGTTTATGGATACCCGATTTGCTAACACACACTCGTTGGACGCAAACTATGAGTTCATGTCCCCCTTTTCTTTTAAACGCATTTCGGTTATACAACTATTGGGGGGTTGATACATAAGCTAAGGAATAAAACACCTAGATCATGTGCGAATAGGGTGGAACTTAAGCACCATTAATCACATACAGATCGATGAATGAAAAGGGTATATCTATCGGGTTTGGCGAGCCCCACTATTGGTTCGTGGGACCTGTTAGAGTGCTTTGTGTCCTAATCGAGGGTAATCGACACTAAATCGTCAACGGTTGGATTGCTTCCTATGTCAGCACACACATTAATGTCCTTGAGAAAAAATAATGATCAACGATTCATAGATGATTTATATACCGGTTTCCATACAAGAACTTTCAAATGTTTTTAAGATTCATTTGATACAAACACAAACATATGAATTCACCAACTGTATGTTGACTTTTCAAACTTATATGTATTTTAGGTAACTATTGGATCCTTGCACATCATGAAACAAGAACTAGCATGTCAAGAAAGTGATGTCATCCTTTTGGAGGATTTTGTTCACATCTACTGCCCTTGAGCGAAAGATGAAATGCAAAACCTCGATTTATTAAACTTTATTTTGTAACAAGTCTTCATGGAAACAATTCTAACTTTTTCATGTCGTTTATGAACAATTTGTTACTTGTAAACTAGTTCTATGTCATGGAATGGCTGAACATCGTATGAATTTTATTCATATATTTGTGTACTTACATCGTATGGAATAATAGCTGATCACGATCACACCTTACGCTTCCGCCTATGAGCGGATGTGACATAGCCCAAGTATTCCTTGCATGGTCCAAGTGTTATCATAGTTTGTCATAGCCCAAATGATTATGTTGAGGTGATCCAAACATCAGTTAGGAGACAACTAAGGTAATTCAAAAGTAATTTAAATTCAAGTTATTTCTTATCACCAGGTATGTTTTATCTACTCGCAATACTATTTCTCTAAGTACATTTTTATTTTAGATAGATTTTTAGGTTTTGGTGAAGTTACTAAAGTCGATTACTAAGTGGTATACTTTTATAACATGCTTTTATTTGCCTATATATTCAAAATTAGGGTTTTAATGCAAAATTAAACAAAATATCTAACATTTGAAAATCCTAATTTTGTACTAAGGATCCATAAAGGACCCACTATCCCATCAAACTTCCTTAAACTCTTTTCACCAATATATCAGATAAGCCAAAAAGAAAGATTCATGACAAACATAGAATAAGTCAATAACTATATTTATACTAACCAAAAGTAGGTGCTTCTGATTTTATCCTAAACCGGGATCCAATCATCACAAGCACCCGATGTTTTTCTAAAGCTTAAGTTAAAGATAGCTAGAGCTTCATCCTAAAACTCAGGATTCATCCACTCCAGCCATCATATATTGTTTAGACATGAAAAGTAAAATTTTCAAGGTTACCACCACCACAATAGAAGAAGAAAAATAAATTGTTCACGACCACATGAAGAACCAACAGAGGATTCAGAGCGAGTGAATAGAACAGGTGGCGACGGAATCACTTAGTAGCCTTCTCTTTATTGAGCTTGGTATCCTTGGAGATCAGGCTATTGTTAGGATAGTTTATGATGACGTATGCACCCGATGATATCTATACTTAAGTATAATGTGCGGAATCCATTGTACGTAAGCGGAAACACAAGTTTTGGTTAACTTTCTATGTTTTCATTCAACTTAATCAGTTTTACATTCAGGTTTTCAATTTCACAGAGCCTCGCCTCTTGAGTGTAAAAGTTACAAATGACTGACACCATCCCACTATTTATATACATGCTAAGGACCTTAGGGACGGATGAGTTGGTCCATGCCGATGAGCTTCATCTGTACGGTCTAGCATACAAACACACAAAACATAATCTAACATTTAGCCATATTACATTAAATCAAATGATACGACATGATGACATAGGCAGCAGACATTATGCACCAACAGACTCCCCTTCGATGTTGTTGTAGTCTCGTTCGGTCTTCAAAACTCTTCAGTCTTTATCATCCAAAGAAGTACTTTCTAACTCTTTGATGTTTGAGCTCAAAGTACGACATTGGAGTTTGATCTGTTGTAGGAACCCACTTTGTAAACTGATATCTTGAAATAGATGCCTTCTTCATACTTTCTATAATCCTCTCTTCATTCTTCACATCCTTTAAGAACTCCTTTCTTTCCAAGTCTCTCCATTGCGACTCACAATCTCATCCCATTCTAGTATTGCATTGCTTGCACTATGTCTTTAACTGAATAGTATATCTTAATGTAGAATAATAACTCGATATCTTTCTGTGATAATTAACAATCCACATTGGTTCAAGAATTCTTATCGTTCTATAGTTTCCATTGTTGTACAGAACAATCACCGCTTCATCGGTCTGCTTGTCGTAATGCCACCATCTAAAATCTGCATGAAAATCTTATTCCATTCTTATCAGTGGCATATTTTTCATCACTTTCGGATGTTTATAGATCAACAATACTTTGGGCTTTCATTTTAGGATCTATCTCAGTCTTTGACACTACCCTCTTCGGTTTGAGTGGTTTCCATGTTGGAAAATCGTGTAGCTTTATATCTTATAAATCTTGACATCTTCTGATCATATTGCTTCATCTGAAAGTATATCAACTTCGCTCTGCTCAATTCCTGAACATCCCACCATGGTTAACCAAATACTTGAAGTACCGAACCCCATATTCTCTTTTAATTGCATAAACATTCAGCTCCAGAATCCAGCCTTAACTAATAATATGTCCCAATGAAATGTCATGATTCCTTGTAAAGAATGTTAGTGATCTTCTAAATTTACGTTCAGATGCCATATAATTAAACCATTTCTTTCAAGTATTCTTGATTTTGTGTTGATCTAGCCTTGGAGATTCACCATCTTTAATTCTCTCCTTTATCTTTCTCAACACTATATCGTCAGCTTCATGTGCGAACATTTCAGAGAACGTTGGAAAATCATTTGTATCTTGACATGAATGACGAACTAGCTCTGCGTCAGAATCATTCTCAAGTATCACTTCATAATCATCTGCATTAGGAATAGACGTGAATTCATGTTCATCCGATTTGTCTATCTCGATATTCATCAACTCTTCTTCAAAATCGAATTCAAGAGATTCTTCATAAACTCCACACATCTTGGTAATCTCTTCTATGGTGTTGTTGTGAACGAATGCTCCCTTTTCAACATTATGACACAATTAAATAATCTTCTAAGTTGGAAGAACAAATCTGATAGGCATTGTTGATCCTATAACAATGTCGTTTAACTAAATTTAGCAAGTGATTTCAACATATATGAAAATAATATACGGAAATGGAAATAAAACTTTCAAGAAACAACTACAAAATGTTCAAGTTTGTATCACTTTGAAACAAAAAAAGTTTACAAGGTGATTGTGTGATTATTTGCTATTACAAACGAATACTTCAAGAATTCCGTAATGAAAGGCAATGGAGTTTTTTAGTATGTAATAAATGATAGGCTTAACTCATTATCCTTTGGTGGTGACTTCTCTATTTATAGAGAGTCTTCATCATGAATAAACATTTGTTTATTTATGCGCTTGCCCTGCATAAAGTTGCTTTTTGGCATATTCATTGAATCTATCAATGTCAACTTGCTACTTTATAGATGTGGCAGAGCCTTATCTCTTTGGATAAGTTGTCTCATCAGAAATTCTGATAGCCAGCCCATCAGAAAATCTGTTGAATAGATCATCAAATTTTCTGATGATCATAGTTTACAAGATTCTCATGATAATCATCAGATTTATCATCACTCACAAGATTGGTCCTTTCTGATTGTCTTCTTTCTTTGTGATCAATTTATGATAAATGTTGAAGATGTATATTCCTTTCTTTTTTTTCCTGCTTATCTTATGTCTTCTTTCTGACTGGTCTTCTTGACTTTATCTCCAGCATATGATTAGATTGATCATATTTTTCTTCAATACTTACAAAAGTTTCCTAACAATATTCCCCTAAGTATGGTAAGAAAAATAGCAACTCATAACAATGAGAACAAAGGTAAATTTCTAAACAATGGAAAGTTAAGTTGCAAACACAAACATTGTTTAAAAAATAAGGAAATAAAAGAAATGAATTGATTGTTTCAAGTACTATTTAGGATAATTCTGTAGAGATCATCATTCTTTAGCCTCTTTTTATGGTCAATCATTTTGTGAAATTCTTTGAACATCTCCTTGTACCATCCTCTAACTGTAATCCGTTCATTGATGATTTCTTTATTTCTTTCCTTAGCAACTCCTTGTCACATCCCTTTTCTTTGCATTGTTCTCGTTTCTTGTTCATGCAATCTTTAATGTAATTGAGAGTCTGATTCGATTATTTGCATATGTCAACAACTCTAAAGAGAGCCTTCTTTTCATCAAGATCCCTGAAAGCAACTAGATAATTCTGGTTTTTCAAAGATGACACCTGTTCTAGCTTCCTCTTCAAGTTCATCTGGGATGGATGTATTTGGGGGCAGATATACTTTCTTGCGGAGCATATAATCAAAATTAATACAAACATCAAAATCTGATGTTTCTGCCCTTTTGAACAGTTTGACCACAGCATTTGTCAAGCTGTGGAGGGCTCTTCTGATGAACCTTGTATTTCCTTTGTCTTGATCATACAACTTTTTTAGCATGGTTATGTCCAAAGGATGAAGCTGCTCTCTTCACTACCGTCTTTTCTGAGTAGAGTGTACCTGTTCTGCTCATGGATTCCTACCACATCATCTGGTGTGGTTGCGCATCCACTTTGAGTACTCTCACTATTCGATTTATAAGAACTTTGTGAAGACTGCCTTTTCCTCTTTCAGGTCTCTCTTGTTTCCACATTCTGCTCATGGGGCTATGAGGCTTGTCTAACTTCTCTTCCTTATTCCAGTAGAGTTCCCTGAGATGATACTCTAGGAACATCATTACGTCCTTTTCAATTTTTTGCATGAGAATAACTTTCCCTTCTGAGTCCCTTCTTTCTACAATTTTTAGCCTCTTTGAAGAAGTTGTAGAGTCATACTTCTTTTTCTCTGACAAATTTAGAGATTCACTAAAATCTGTTTCTCCTAATGGTGTTCTTCTTGGTTGTGCCTGCTGTTTTTCTTTATCTTTTGGAGAAGCAGTGTGTAAGTTGGATATGACAGGAGGGGTGACTTCAAATCTTTTCAGCACCTCCGATTTTGACACAGGTGGTGGGGGGCACCATTGGTGTAGGCCCTGATTGACTGATTAGTGTGGCTGGTTTTAACAGTGTTGGTCTGATGATCCTTGGTACCTCCAGGTGTGAAGCTTCTTTGGGAATGCGAGTTCTCAACTCTTGAATGTGTATATTTTCCAATCTTGCAACATTATAGTGCATCCTTTTCATAAGTGATTGTACATCACTCATGAGTTGAGCATTTTTCTTTTCTTCTTCATGCACCTTTTCAATTTCTGCTTTGTTTCGTTCTTTCTGTACTGCCCACTCTTTCACCAGCTTTTCAAGAGCATCTGTCAGACTGTTGTTGCTTGCTCTTAAACTGTTGATTTCTTTTAGAATTTTACTAGAATTTGTGGAGTCTCTTGTGTCAACAACTTCCTTCATATGTGTTTTGATATTTTCCATTTCTTCAAACATTCGTTTAAAGTCTATTGTGAATCTTTTGCATCTGGTGTACTTTCTAATGGCTATTGCATGTTTTTCAGAGTTCTAGTATTTTTCTCTGTTTGAATTCTGATTGCTTCCACTTAATCTGATAAAACCTTCATATCAGATTTCTAACTCCTTATTTCTTCTAGTAGCATGTCCAGTTTTGCTTCAATTGGTGACCTTGTTTCCTTGGTTGTTGTGTTTTCACAAACTCTGATGACATTGTTTAGGACATTGTCAAGCTGTTCTCTTGAAATGATTGGTGTTTCAGTGGGTAAATTTTATCACACCCCAAAAATGTCGCAGCGAAAATACAAATGTAGTGATGACGGAAGTTGGTGCCCATAAGTATCTTTGTGGACGATGCAATATTTATTTTTGGACATTCAACTTAATTGAAACCTAATTTAAAGTTTAGAGTTTAAACACAAACCATAACCACCACATAGTTAAGTTGTTTTGATCCATATAGATCTTAATACATTGGGTCCCAAATTGTTCCAAAGTTGTCCAAAATATATTTAACACAACATGCATCAACAACCACAAAATCCAAAGCCGAACTCATGCACCTGAAGAACACGTAAAATCAAGTGTCAACACAAAGGAGGGTGAGTTCACTTATTTAAATTATAATTAATTTTTTCAAGGAAAACTTTCTTATTATGTGTTTTAAAATAAAACATCCATATGTATTTAAGAAAGTCAAAATTTTACATCCTTTATAAAAATCCGAGGGTCAGTCATCGCAAGCATTCTTCGAAACCTTCGATACAAGTCATCTTCCCAAGGTTTATGTATTAAATTGATAGCATCAATTGTTCATAGTCATATGTTTGCAAGACATACAAGCTATATATTAACATTAAGGGTGTAATTAACGCTAGACATTAACAAAATATAAAGTCGTCGCTTGACTTAACAAGGAGCTACCGCTCACGACGGGTGGTCAACTCGATAGATCTATCAACAATTCTACGCATACAAGTATTAATGATTAAATGGTTGAATTATGTGCCAAGTGCCCGCAATGGGTCACTCAAGGTGCGAACCTTATGAACAATATATATATCCTACTAAAATTGATAAATTTAATATTTTGTGTTATTCGAATTTCCCGAAGTCCCCACCAAAACATAAGCCAATTTGATACTTACTCTCTTCAGATCAAGTAAACTCGTCACACGTAGATTTAAATATTTTTAAATCTCTATGGTCGTTTTACCTCAAACACCGTAATCCTCCCCGTTTCTTCCCGAAATGTATATATTCAATCACATATCCAAAACCATGTTTTTTTCTCAAAACATAACATGTCATTTCCAAAAGCTATATTTTCCACAAAAATATATTTATAATTTATTAAAATGCATATTTTATACAACAACGTATAACTATCCTTTTTAAGGTGTGTTCTTCCTCCAAAACATATTTATAAAACAGTAAAAAGAGGGGTTAGTGACACTCATCTTTGGGTGCGTATTTATACTAGCGCAATCCCACAAATCGATCTACATGCCCTATTTTACGTAGGAACGATTTAATAACCAATATTCCACAAAATACCTAAGTTTCTCCAATTCTTAGAATTTTCACTTAACTTTGCGGTTTTCTCAAATAGTCTTTATTTTTATTTATGTTGGCGTATTTATATATATGCGTTCATATATATATTTATTTTAAGACTTTTGCGACTCGAACGATTTTATTGGTGACCCTCATTATGTTATATACGTTATCACGCCCGTTTATAAGCAATATATCTATGATTTGAGCTTCGTAATATATATACATATACGTGAATACATCATCATATATCGTAATACACGTATCTCGTCAATTTATATATTTTATCATTTTCTAAGCATTTACACATGAAATAACTAATCAAGTTAACATATATATTATTCTCATGCTCGACAAATAAGTTACATACTTAATGTGACTTTTACTGATATTACCATTTTAAACGTACAAGTGTACATGCATAGTCTTATTCCATACTATTATGTCATCGCATAACATATCACATTTCATATACTTATAATCACATATTATATTATATTACACAAACTTCACTCCTGAACAATACATTTTTGTGTACGTTGAAATATGCGTATTTTAGCGTTTTCGGTAACGTTTTCGGGCATCGGAAGTCACGCATGACTAGCTAAACACCAAAGATACTTTATATAAGTTCAAATATTTATATTTATCATAATAATATCAATTCCTAACCTGATTTAAAACAGTTATACAAAAATCACTTTAAAAGTCGAGTTTTACTTTTTTTAACGCATAGTTTTGTACCGAATTTTACTATAATCATCCCAAATCGTAACAACTTGGTTTTTTAATATAGCACATGTTATTTACTGAATAAAATGACTTACACTCATGTTACTGCGGATTTCATGTAAGTCACATAAATCATGCAATTTCACCCATTTTACTACTTCTTAAGCTACATGTACAACATTCAAAGCTATCTAACTTCTAACAAAGTTTTGTGTCATCATAACACATCATGTAACATCATTTACACATGTTTATATTATGATTTCATTCACTTTTGTCATATCATAACAATTTCACCACCTTATGATCATTTAACCATCATGTATGCTTATGTACAAGTACCTAATGCATGGTTTTCATATCATCATCATCAAGATATAAATGCATCCTACATACATTTAATTTATTCTCATATTTTTCAAATATCATCTTCATCAAATCATCATTGAATCATCTTGACATAAATGCAAGTAACATTCTTATAGTTATGAACTAACCAACAAAACCCATATGCATGTATACTTATATACATACACACGAGAAACACATATACACATATGTACATCCAAAATTTAACTTTTCACATATTCATCTCAAATCACAAGAACCTTTTTATAATCTCTATTGATGATGGATGCATCAAACTTTCATGAATCACATCAACTAAAATCAACTAATAATCAAAACACAACTCTATGATATATATATATACATATATATATATATACACATATATATACACACACTCATAGCCATACATAAATACACACATGCATCCATTTTTAATTTATTTAAAAACCCATTTCTTATTAGTTTCAAGTTTGTGAATAATTCCAAGATCAAGAGAAACCTTCCAACATCATCATCATTACCAAGAATCATGAACATGGTTGTAAAAGTAAGTTTATACCTTCAAAGTTTTTAGTGGGTTTGTGATAAAGTTTGATGACATGAAGCTTGTTCTTCCTTGAAACCACCTTGGAATCACTCTTGGATCTCTAACACAACTTGGAATCACCTTAAAATGGTATTGAATCTTCAAGATTATGTTTGAAGTACAAAAATGAAGATAGATATGGGCGTGTTCAGCCGAGTTTTAGAGAGAAAGAGTGAATGGAGTGTTGTGTGGTGTTGGGTTTGTAAAAATGAAGATGTATGTCAAAGTTTAAATGATTACTTGCAATCCCTTAGGCCAACACTTGTCAGAATGGAAGTATTGAAGAAAAGGTGGACACCTTTATGGTCGCCGTATGTATGTATATGTGTATATATATATATATATTACTTTAGGCTAAAGACATGTATTTAACTGGCTATCGTGTATTTTATTTCGCGTTTTAATTGCGTTTTATGGCGTTTAAAATTATTTTTATCATAATATAAAAATAAACTCACCATAATATTCTGAACAGTATTTTATTTGCCTAGACTGGCTGCGTCGTCCGTATTTTACACTACCGCGGTATTGTGTTGTATGCGCTTAAACTCGCAAAATAGAGTTTCTAAGCGTTTTAATTAATTTTTTTCTCATGAATATGATTAAAAATAGCATTTATTCGTAACAAAATATTTTTTAGGATTGTAACATTAATCGGGCGATCACCGACGTTCGTTTCGCATTTTTTTCGTTGCGCGATAAATGTTATCTTATTATTACCAACATAATTTCTAATAAACTTTAAATTTACCAACACATCAAATACAATATATTAACATCAAATTCGATAGAATATTGCTTTTATTTATTCATAACACGTATCACACTTGTACAATACAGACTCAAAATAGCTGGGCGTCACAAATTTGGAACAACAGATAATCCGGCTACCAAACTAGTAGAAGACACACTTGCTGCTGTTTTTAAACGGTATAATTGGTCCAAACAACAATAATGAACACCTTCACCAGATTTGTGAAACTCATTCACATTTGGAATTTCCTGATTTCCATGAATCACTCTAGAGAATGATCCTCCATGAGTTGTTGAGAAAAGCCTATTTTCCTCTTCAAGGTTTCCTTGATTAGAAATCTGATCTCCATCTTTTGTTGTCTAAATCTCCTCCTCACCAATTGATTTGGAGTCAAGATGTATGGGACTGGTTATATCGTCATTTATTGCATCAATTTGTCTAGGTATAATTTTATAGCTCACTTGAACAGATTCTTCAGAATCAGAATCTGTTGAGTTTCATAACACGTATCACACTTGTACGATACAGACTCAAAATAGCCGGGCGTCACAAATTTGGAACAACAGATAATCCGGCTACCAAACTAGTAGAAGACACACTTGCTGCTGTTTTTAAACGGTATAATTGGTCCAAACAACAATAATGAACACCTTCACCAGATTTGTGAAACTCATTCACATTTGGAATTTCCTCATTTCCATGAATCACTCTAGAGAATGATCCTCCATGAGTTGTTGAGAAAAGCCTATTTTCCTCTTCAAGGTTTCCTTGATTAGAAATCTGATCTCCATCTTTTGTTGTCTAAATCTCCTCCTCACCAATTGATTTGGAGTCAAGATGTATGGGACTGGTTATATCATCATTTATTGCATCAATTTGTCTAGGTACAATTTTATAGCTCACTTGAACAGATTCTTTAGAATCAGAATCTGTTGAGTTTCTTACGATAAGTAAAGAAGGATTATTTTGAGCACCTGACTCTGCTACATGTGATTCTGCTGCATGATGTACTTCTGTTTCTTGATTCTGTTTCATTTGATCATCAACTTCCATCGGTTCTAGTGAAATTCTGATGTTCTGGTGCTGAACCTCCTATGTTTCATCTATTTCTCGTGCCACGGATCATTGATCATAATCATCTGGTGAAGAACTGTTGTCAAACACTTCAAGATGTTCTTCTTCTGTATTTAGAATCTCTTCATGTAATTTCCATTATGGTGAGTCTTCTTCTATCAGACATAGCATGCTTTCTAGTAGAATTAGCACATCTTTATTGGATGTCCAACCTTCTGTTGCACACCAAGGCTTCATAATAGGTCACTTCCAGATGTATTCTCATGCAGGTAGCTCCACATTCTTTTCCTCGAATGTCTCAGCAATGATGATTGACCAAAATCTAGGGTAAGGTAGATGAGAAGCAATTCTACCAGATTTAGTAAGAACAGATCTCTTCATCAGATTAAAGATTTCTGTTCCATAATCAATGTTGAACCTAGTGATGAGTCCATACATGATTGTAAGAATGGTTTGGTTTATCTGATCAGCAGCCCCTATCTTAGAAGTTAGACATTTGTTTAGAGTATCCATCATGACTTGCTAGAAAGTAGGTAGCTCGTTCCTTTTAAATTCTCCAATTTTTGTGTTTATTTTCTTGTATCCCAGTTCTAAAATTGTTTCATAAGGTCCTCCTTCTTTGGTGCTTCAACATAGTTACCATTGATTGGTAAATCCAAGCATTCCCTAATTTTGTTCGGAGTGATAGCTACTGAAATAATTCCCCAAAGATGAGCCGTGACTTCTTGTTTTCCGGTATCCTTGACTGTATGAGCAAGTTTTTGTAGGATGTTCTCCGTTAATTCTCTAGTTTTTGTCATGGTTTGAGCAATCAGACACTTTAGTAACTAAAACTGACATTTTTCATCATATTTTGAGTGTTCAATGTTCATAATGAGGTTGTTGTCTTTCATTGGTAGAAATTCATCATCCCTAATGAAGGGGCTTCATGTTCAACTGCTGGGATATTGAGGTTAACAATGTTTGTTGCGGCCATGGTGAATTTGGAGGTGAATTTTGCTTTTCAAAAACTGAAAGGGTTTTTAAGCCTTTGTGAGTTCTGAGGTTGAATGTGAAAGTCCGTCCTTTTGAATTGGGTATTTATAAGATTTGTGGGGACATAGATCATGGGTTGGTTAGTATTTGAGATGGTTAATCACAAGTTAATGGTGTTTTAACTTTATCCGAATCGTTTTTGAACTTTTAATATATCCCCGATCCTTTTTTATATCTCCAATGTTTTCAAAAATCTGGATTTTGATTGGTGAATACTAACGGCCATATGGTACCTTTTACCTCTTTGTTGTCCTTTTTTTCAGATAAAGGTCCAGTGATATTCTTTCTAGAGGCTGACATCCTTCCCCTTTTTGAAAGACAAAATTCAATCTGATGGTGTCATCAGCAAAGTGTAGTATTAGAGATGGCACTTACATCCAAAAATCATGTTCATTAGAAAATCATCAGAAGTGAATGTTCCCCTAGATAGAGTGTTGTTTTTTTTAGATAAGAGGGAATAAGTGGAGTATCAGAGATGGCATTTACATCTTGTTGTCTTGTAGAGCTCCTTGCATTTCCTTTCTTTAAAATGTTTGATTTTTTTAGAAAAGAAAGTTTTGACACTTTTTGAAATACCAAAAGAAAAGATCATAGGTTTTAACTCTTTAAACAAGGAGCCATAAGTCTTATTTTGTCTTTAACTTTCTTGATCCACTTTTTCTAGTTTTATCAAATTTTATTAGATCCGAAAGATGTCTTATTAGATTTCATCGATTTTCAAACTTCAATCAAGGTGTGTCCATCAAAATTATAAAATCTTTCCATAAGATGTTCATCAGAACTGTGACACTTTTACTAGATTTTATGCTGATGGCCCTCAGTTTCATCAGATTGGATGATTTGTTCTTTTCTATTGTGATTCACCCTTTTTGATAAAGATACATACATATATATATATAGGTAGAATACTTACAACTAAACTACCAAAAAATGGAAGACTTATGAAAACGAGAGAAAAAAATAATTTAGATTAAAAATAAGTTAAGCAAAAACCCAGAGAAAGGTCACAAATCCGGTATTGTTAGTAGTTGGCACTAGATGAGCATTGTTAATGTTTTCTTGAAGAATCATCTCAGATTTAGGGTACCAAACTGGAACTCCTCCAAAGTCTAGTTATCATGTGATTACCCTCATCAAGAAACGTGTGTAGAGTAGAAATGGTTTGTGAGAGTGCAAGTTGGTGACAAAATCTCTAATCAGATATTGAGAGAAGTTGTATGGACCTTCTTGCACTATGGCATGCACATCCATCAACTTATATGAGACCTCATGAAAGTTCACAAACTTTCTTGAGAAACATACCCTAAGCTAAATGATTAAGAACTACCATGGTTTGATTAACCTAGACTTGTGGATTCCTCTTGCATGGTTCTCCACGTGATATCCCATCTAGGTCTGGGTGTTGTTTAGCTCCTTGTGAGTGAAGGTTGTTACATTGTTTTCATCATTGAGATTTAAAACCTCCCTGATGATTTGCTCGCTTAGGACTATGTCCTTCCCAATCACTTGACTGCTAATGCTAACATTTCTTTCATGGAAGATGAGTTGAGCATTAAGCTAGAACTCTTGCAATACATCTAGATGGATCCAGATATAGGCCGTTAAAGCATAAGCCAGAGTACTATTTAGCAACATACCAAAGATTATACTGCAATCTTCCCATGATGGACCATCAAGGTTCCTTCGAATCCTCTGGTTGTGTGTTTGGTGGAATGGGAGTGGGAGAGTGAGATATTTGGGTGAGCCATTGTTAGCATTTGGAAGATGAAGAGGTTTTTGGGGTTTCTAAGAAAATAAGAAGATGAAAGTGACAAGTGAGATGAAGATAATCTCCAGGTCATAGTTATTTATAAGTGAAAGTGTTGGCTTTGCCATAAATGGCTCCTACCAACTTAGATTTGTATCCCCGTTTTTCTTTATTGCTAAGATCCTTTTGTTAGAGGCATAAAAGAATATTGTGAGATAAAATTTCTCTTCATTTATGATCTAGGTGGCTATTATCTGAGAAATTGTCATCATCATCATCATCATCATCAGTCGTGGTGTCCCTTCTTTTCTCTCTAAGTATTGATGAGTAAGCATTGAAGGTTAATAGAGAGTGGGGGTGTGCATTGAATTTTTGCTCAGAAATTTTACTTTGTGACGCAACCAACCCTAAGCTGAAGAGATTTAAGTTGGATTTTTTAATTTTGATTAAAAAATGAACAAAAAGAGATGATTAAAAGAAATAATTAACAGATGAAAAAATGGACGTTTGTTGTGCTGATGGTGTGCATGTATGGAGTTTGTGAGAAAAGGATAAAAAAATAATGAGTTACATCACATTTTTTTGTTGACCTGGTCAAATCTGATAAATCACTAGAATTTCTGGTGGATTTATGCAGTTTTTGATGGAATATCAGAATGTTTGACAGAATTCTAACCAACTTCTGATGAATCAAAATATTCTTGTTTTTGTGACAAAATGTTTTCTAATCTTTCCTCATTTCTCATGTTGACCATGCCTAACTTACTAACCAAAAAATTATGTCTCTTTTCAACTAGAGGTTTTGTGAAAATGTCAGCAATTTGTCTTTCTGTTAGAAGAAAATACATCTCAATGTTACCTTTCTCCACATGTTTTTTATGAAGTGATATCTGACTCAATGTGTTTTATTCTTGAGTGATGCACATGGTCTTCTGTTATGGCAATTGCACTCTTTGAAGCATATAGTATGGGAATTTTTGTCAGATTTACTCCATAATCTCTTAGCTGAGTTTGCATCCATAACACTTGAGAGCAGCAACTTGCTGCTGCCACATATTCTGATTCAGCTATTGATGTGGATACACAGTTTTGTTTCTTGCTTGCCCAACATTCCAATTTATCTCCCAATATTTGATAGGCACCAGATGTGCTTTTTCTTTTAATTTGGCATCTTGCATGATCTGCATCTGTGTATGCTACTAGTTCTAAACTTGTATATTTAGGATATCACAAACCAAGATTTGATATTCCTTTTAGATATTTAAAAACCCTTTTTACAGCTTTTAAGTGGAACTCTTTAGGATTACGCTTATATCTTGCTAGAAAACATGTTGAAAACATTATGTCTAGTCTACTTTCTGTTAAGTATAACAGTGAACCTATCATTCCCCTATAGGTTTTTATATCAACACTCTTTCCATCTGGATCAGAATCTAGTTTGTGTCTAGTGGCCATGGGAGTTTTTGAGGTAGAGCAATTTTCAATGAATATTTTCTTAAAATTGTTCTGACATATTTTGATTAACTCAAGAATATGCCATCACTTTGTTGTTTTAATTGCAAGCCTAAGAAATAGGTCAATTCACCCATCATCGAAATGGCTAGTCATTAATTTTTCAAACTTCTTGCAAAATTTCTGATTTGTTGATCCAAAGATGATGTCATCAACATATATCTGAACCAATAAAGTGTGTCCCTTGTGAGTTTAGACACAAAGTTGTATCAATGGTACCTTTTGTGAAGACAACATTGATTAAAAGTTTGAAAGAGTTTCATACCATGTACTTGGAGCTTGCTTCAACCCATACAAGGCTTTGTTTAATTTGTTAACATGTTTTGGAAATTTAGGGTCAACAAAGCCTTCTAGTTGTTGCACATATACTTCTTCTTCAATCTCACCATTTAAGAATGTTGATTTTACATCTATCTGATAACCTTTGAAATCTTTTGATGCACCATAAGCAAGGAATATACTTATTACTTCCAATCTGGTAACTGGTGTAAAGGTTTCGTCATAATCTACGCCTTCTTGTTGACAATAGCCTTTTACCACAAGTCTTGCTTTGTTCCTTGTTATGATACCTTGTTCATCAGATTTGTTTCTAAATACCCATTTTGATCCAATGACAGATTTGTCAATTGGTCTAGGTACAAGATTCCATACTTGACTCTTTTCAAATTGGTCAAGCTCTACTTGCATTGCTTGTACCCAATCTGAGTCATTGAGTGCTTCCTTGACAGTTATGGGTTCTATCATGCTTAGAAAACTAGCATATAAACACTCAAAAGTTGTGGCAGATCTTGTCTTAACACCTCTTGGTTCCCAATTATATCTGATTAGGAGTGTACCTTGATCCATCTAATATTGTTGTGTGAACTTGTGTGTATTGATGGTTCCGAAGCCCCCCTGATTTAAGGCCTCTGTGGTATTGAAAGGATCAGAATTCTAGTGTGTACTTAGATTTTCTAATGAATTTCTAGATTTCTAATCTTCTTGTACAATTTCTAACAACTGCTCCAGATTTCCTGCAGGGTTAGTACATGACTGATTTTTGGATGACACGTTATTCGCATAGTCAAGTTCAAGAAGTTCATCAGTTAATTGCTAGAGAAGATGTTCAAAATTTTCTTGTAAGTTTGAAAATTTTATTTCTGTCATAATTTCACAAGAAACCTCAGTAGAAACCTCAGTTTTTGATGAATCATCAAAGGATACATACAAACTTTCCCTTATTGTCCTTGAGTTCAAAATTAAGACTCTATATGCTTTTGAGGACAATGAGTAACCAAGAAAAGTTCATTTTTCAGCTTTTCTATCAAAATTTTCAGACTATCAAAATCATTAAACATAAAACATCTATAATCAAAGGTATGCAAAAAGTTGATGTTAGGAACCCTTCCACAGTTTTTCATTGGTCGACCCAAAAATAATATCATCAACATACACCTGCACCAGCAACAAGTCCTTATTCTGTTCCTTGATGAAGAGAGTACAGTCGTCGATCAAACCACTTCGAAAACCATCCTTTAGAAGATAGGAAGACAACGTTTCATACCAAGCCCGAGGAGTCTGATGAAGACTATATAGCGCCTTATTGAGAAGCCAAACCTTGTCAGGATGTATTGGATCTTCAAAACCAGACGGTTTCTCAACATATACCTCTTCTTCAACCACACCATGAAGAAATGCACTTTTCACATCCATTTGATAAACGGTTACTTCTTGTAGGATGCATAAGCTAAGAAAGTTCTTATGGCCTCAAGACGAGCTAACAGTGCATAAACTTCATTGTAATCAATACCTTCTACCTGATTAAAGCCCTGGACGAACAATCTTGCTTTGTTTCTCACAACAACACCTCGGTCATCCTTCTTACATTTGTAAACCCATCTTGTACCAATTTTCTTATAGTTGCCAGGCCTGTCAACCAATTTGCACACACCTAACTTCTGAAACTGCTGAAGTTCTTCCTGCATTGCTTCAACCAATGAGTCTTCTTTCATAGCCTCCTTCCAAGATTTCGATTCAACTTGGCAGACATAGCAGGCAAAAGACCAATCATTTTGTTCCCCAGATTCCCTAATAACCGAATACAAACAAGCATTCTGATTATTCCTGAGCTGATTACGTGTCTTCACACCACTCTGGACATCTCCTATAATATTCTGCTGAGGATGGGTGTTATGGATTTGAGTTTTGGGAACATCAGGAACTCGGGAATTTATACCCAAATTGTTGATATTCAGATCAACAACTAATTCGTTTGCTGGATTTGATGAAGATGTAGATGCATGGCCTTTAGTAGTCCCTAGATTCTGAATATTTGACATGACATCTGAAATTCCAGGAACCGGAGCAGAAGTAGCTTCATTTGCATCATGGAACTCATCATCTTCTGACGAAATATTGTAATCAACAACATCTTCGAACTCCTCATTTTGAATCAGATTGTTAACCGAAGTAGACACTTGAGGATTAACAATAGTTGGTCGAACTAATGACAAGTTAACTACAATATCACTTTCCAGTAACATTTGAGCAGCTGCAGAAGCATCATCAAAAGTTGGCAGATTAAAGGAGTTAAACAGCCCATCATAGTCAAACATCCAAGGAGCACCCGGAGCTCTTACTGATTCGGTGTATCTTTGAACCTTGACTTCACCCCATTCTTCAATCTTTTTTTTTGACAAATTCCACACTATGAAATTAGGAGTAGCATATCCAAGAAAGAAACCTTCGATAGCTTTCGGACCAAATTTACCATGTGGATCAATCATAGTGCATGGAGCTCCAAAAGGTTCTAAGAAAGAAACATCTGGTTTCCTTTAATGTAACAACTCGAAACATGTCTTCCCATGCCTCTTCACCGTAAGAACTCTATTCATCGTATAACATGCAGTAGCAACAACTTCTCCGCAAAATTGAACAGGAAGTTCTGATTCTACTAGCATAGTTCTTGCTGTTTCAATTAGAGTTCTATTTTTCCTCTCAGCGACACCATTTTGTTGTGGAGTGTATTCAGAACTCTACTCATGCAGAATGCCGTTAGAAGAACAGAACTCATCCATAACTTGATTCATGAATTCGGTGCCGTTGTCGCTTCTGATTCTCTTTATCTTAAAATTGTACAAATTTTCAAGCAGAGTTAGGAGATTCTTGCGGATTTCAAGAACTTCACTCTTGTGTGCCAACATATTCACCCATAAAAATCTTGAGTAGTCATCAGTAACTACTAAACAATATGAATCACCAAAGGTAGTCTTGTGTTTCATAGGTCCAAAAAGGTCCAAATGAAGACGTTCCAAAGGCATATTCACCGTGTTAATCTTCTTCACAGGATAAGATTTTCTCGCTTGCTTTCCCTTTTGGCATGATACACAGACGTCTTGTAGATGAAAATTCTTCATTAGCACACGATTCACAAGATTGTTTTTCATCAAATAGTTCATTTTCCTCAAGTGAATGTGTCCCATTCGTCTATGCCAGTAGATTGATTCCTTTTCGGAGGCTTTTGAGACAAAACATGTGACTTATGCAGATGTGGTAATAGCTTGGCTCATGTAAAAAATATACAAGTCATTAATTCTTGGAGCCGATAGGAGGATCCATTCTTTGGGAATCTTGAAACCAGGTTTCAGCACATAACATCCGGCATCATCAAATGAACCGTGAACTTCTTGTCGCAGATTTTAGAAACACTTATTGTGATCAATTTTACGAACATAATTGATCTTATCAAAGCTAACAACACCATTGGATACCATTCCTTCTCCAGTGATGTATCTGCCATTGTCTCCAGCAAAAGCAACATAACCACCCCTAATGCTTTTCACATCATAAAGGAGCCGTAAGTCGCCTACATGTGCCTTGATGCTCCACTGTCAACAATCCAATGACTATTCACAGTTCCTCCTGGAACACCCTGCACATTTTAAAAACTTGATCAGTTTGAGATGGGGACCCAAGCCTTAGTGGTCTTGGTTTGACCCTTATCATCAAGAAATGTGATTTCTATTTCTTGATGATTTGGAAATTGTGTGCCTCCTCTTGAACCATCACCGGTCTTAGGTTTCCATGATTTTTGAAATTTACCATAATGACTATTATTTACATTTTTAACACCTTCTGGTTTTATTAAATTTGAAGAACTTGGTTTCCTTTCTGAAGAATCCGGTTTAACGCTTTTTCAATTATTTTCACTTGTTTACGTCTCTGTTTTTCTTCTTGTTCTTTAACAGTACGTTTGTCTTGTTTTAGAGAAACAGATCGACGTTGGCAAGTTGGTTCAGGAGGGACTTTCTCAACAAATCTAGGTTTTGTTGGGTTTGAACAATTTTTGATTATGTTGCCAAATTCTCTACATTTAAAACAAGTTCTTTTCTCAATAAATTTAGGAGGTCCTATTCTGTGACTTGATGTTGAACTTGTGGGTCTTGAGGTACTTGGTTCATTTTCACACCCATTTGTATGTTGAGTGTAATTGTTTTCACTGTTATGTTTTAAAATCTTGACTTTGTTTACAAAATTTATATTAGACATGCCTTCAAAGGTCTCGACTTTATCAGTACGAATAGAACTCACAAATTTAACATTCTTAAACTTCTTTTTGTAGCATATGCCTTTTGCTTCAACCTTTGGTTGTGGTACCTTAGGTTTTTCAGCTCGCTTTTCCTTTTGTTTTTCTTTTGAAACAGATAATGGTTGTGACTTGATTGGGTTTTTCTTCTCCAAAAAATTGATTGTTGATTTCTCAAAAACTTGATCAATATAGGTTGGATTTACATTTTTTATTGGAAAGTCTTTATTTGAGTAGATTTTCTTGTCTCCAATAAAAGTATACAATACATTATCAGTTTCATGTAGACACATTTGTCTTCACAGATTTCATAGGATCATTCTGTTGATTTTCAATAGTTTTCTCATTGTGAGAGACAGATATTTCTATCCGTTTTTCCTTATCAAGAGATTGATCCTGATCATTTTTCTTGGACTCATCATCTGACGAATCATCCTCCTCTGTTGTAGAGGGTTTTGGTTAACAACTGCTGACTAGTTCTCGGATTTTCTTGATTCAACAGAGGAATTGTCTAGCTTGAACCCCAATCTTGCTGCAAACTCTTCAGGATTAAGAGGTACAGAGGGTTCAAAGCGTGGCATTTCCTCTTCATCAAGCAATTTGGTATAGTTGTGTTTCAACGGAGGTGGACATGACCTATACCCAATGCATTTAACAGCTCCTTTTAGTTTTTGAACATCAATGATATGATCAAGCACATATCGGGAGTTAGAATAACTTTCCAATTTTAGCTTGATCGCATCATGTTCGCATTTGGCGATGGCTAACTCTTTCTTTGTTTCCTCAAGGAGATTAATGTAGTTATTAGTTCTTGTTTGTTTGTTCAAAACTGTCTTTTTAATTCAGATACGCTTTTCTTAATGGTTTCTATTACGATTTGAATTCTCTTTCGTTTCGAGTTAAAGCCAAGTTAGACTCCTTGCATTTTGACAGTTCAACAACTAGGTTTTAATTGTGACTGTTTATTGTTTCAAATTTTGTTTTTAATTCAGCACAGTCACTGAAAATTTTAGGAGAGTCGGAGTTTACCTGACTTGTCGAACCGGCAACATTCGCCATGAAGGCAGTATGATGAGGAGAAGATGCACTGTTTGTAAAGAATTTTTCCATTTCCTTTGACCTTTCAGCTTTGCTGCTTCTTTCAGCAATTTTCTGACCTCAGGATCACTTCCTTCACTGATATCTGAATTAGATCCATAACCAACTGAACTTTTATAGCCCAAACTATCGTCATCATCATCATCATCATCATCAGAACTGTCAATACTGTGTACAGGTTTAATTCGATTCATAATCTTGGCATAACATGCAGATCCTCCTTGATTATTATTTCCCAATTGTACTGACCAATCGCATCCTTCATCTGCTTGAACTACTGAAGCTTTGTTTGTGTTGTTTGAAGATCCTGACTGGTTAGTATTGTTTGGGTTGTTAACAACTACTATCCTTCGATCACGGTTAACTTGAGCTGTCTTCGTTGGTTGTGATTGATTTCGGAAGGGGTTGTTGATTTCCTTGTTTGCTGGGTCTCGTATACTCATGCTTGAAGTGGCCTCTTTCTCCACAATTGAAGCAAGTAACAGCATTTTTATCAAAACCATATTTTGTATCTTTCTTGCTTTCCAAACTGGTTCTTCCTGGTCTTCTCATATACTCCATAGCTCTTCTCACCGCACTTGCAAATGCCCACTTGATATCCATTAGCTCCGTCTCATCTCTGTCTATTTGTTGGTAGTCTTCATTAGTCAAATTGATGTCAATTTGACCAGCGACTAATCCGCAATAAGCACTAGCCATGGTAATTAGAAGTTCCATATGTTCCTGAGCAACTTCTACGCTGACCTTGGAAACATGTGATGTGTCAAGTCTGACTGTATTGGGATTTGCAGGTTGAACGTTGTTTCCATAGAAAGCTTGTTGAGAAGCTTGCTGTGGAACTTGAGGTGCAAAATCTCGTGGTTGTGGTAGAAAGGCTTTCGAATCAAATACTTGTCCATAGGCTTGAGTACTTGAGCCTGCAGACTGATTTGTTTGAACATGTTGTGGTAGAAAGGGATTCACGTTTGGCACAAACGCGGTTTGAAGTTTTGGTTGCTAATTTACACTAATACCTGTAGTAATACCTCCAAAGTACATCTTAGGGTTTTGTGGAACAGTAATTCTTTGTTCCTTTCGAAGTTCTTCTTCATTTTTGTTTTTCAATTTCTGCACAAATTCATAAATACTGATTAAATCCAAAACACTTGTCCATAGGCTTGAGTACTTGAGCTTGCACACTGATTTGTTTGAACATGTTGTGGTAGAAAGGGATTCACGTTTGGCACAAACGCGGTTTGAAGTTTTGGTTGCTAATTTACACTAATACCTGTAGGAATACCTCAAAAGTACATCTTAGGGTTTTGTGGAACAGTAATTCTTTGTTCCTTTCAAAGTTCTTCTTCATTTTTGTTTTTCAATTTCTGCACAAATTCATAAATACTTTTTAAATCCAAAACACCTATATGTATTAATAAGTCAATAAATTGACCCCATATTGGCGGTAACGCGTCAGCAAAGCGCATCTCGATTTCTTGT
Source organism: Scalesia atractyloides (assembly GCA_947069175.1). Classification (NCBI taxonomy): domain Eukaryota; kingdom Viridiplantae; phylum Streptophyta; class Magnoliopsida; order Asterales; family Asteraceae; genus Scalesia; species Scalesia atractyloides. Next base: position 54,002,286 of record CAMTDV010000001.1, on the reverse strand, counting down.
GGAGATGCTAACACTTTGTACGAGTACATTTCGTTGAGCAAATGGTAGAAATGTGTTGTCATATCATTCAGTGTTTCATTTTCCATGAACATGAAACCTTCAAACTCCTTCTTTAGTGGATCATGTCGTATTTTTCTGGTTACAGCATTACCCTCTCCTCTTGCTTCAAGGGTATCCCATAGATTTTTCGTGGTCGTACAGTACATAAACTGATGATAAATATCTTTATAGAGTGCTTGTGTAAGGATAGCAAACGCCTTTTTCTCTACATCGTAAGACTTTTTATCGCCTTCATCTTGATTGGCTAAGGAGGTTGGATTTGATCCTGCCTCTTTGAGTGATTCCTTGTAGGGTGTAGTAAAACATGTCCATAATTCAGTATTTTGTCCGAGAACATATGTATGGAAACGACTTTTCCACGAAGGATAATCGTTCATATGGTTCAGTTTAGGTGGACGGTTATTACTATCAGTTTCACTCTCACTTATAAGAAGAGTCTGAATGCTCTGGTTCTGATTTACAACACATGCCCATTGATTTGAAGTAATCATGGCTGTATGATGAGGCATTAATGATTTAACCCATGAGGTTGTGGAGCTTTGTGAAGAGTCTTGATTTGTGCTTGAACAACTACTCCAATCCCACGGATTAGTACTCATTATATTTTCTTGATTATGAAAATTAAAAGGTTTAAAGTTTAATTTAAGGTTTAAAGTTTAATTTTTGAAAATAACAGTCTCCTTTTAAAGTTCACAATTAAACTCACAGGGCTTGAAAAACTGAAACACGAAAAACAATCAATGAAGAAGGTTCTTCGTACGAATTAATGATTAGTACGAATGAGGGTCCTTCGTACGAACTTGGTGTTTCGTACGAAAGGCACTTCTTTGTGCGGACTAACTTGTCTTTCGTGCGAACAAGATTTTTCGTGCGGATGACTGGTCTTTCGCACGAACAGTCTAGTTCTTCGTGCGGATGGGTTATTCGCACAAATGTTTCTCGCAGAGGAATCTTTTTGCAGGGCTGGTTGGTGAAAAATTTCCTTTTCTTGCACAGACTGGTTTTCGAAAGTGGTCTGTTGTCTACACAATTTTGGTTAAAAAGACAAACATTCCATATCAGCTTTTTAGTTTCAACAGTCAAGTCCAGAATGTCATAGATTTGGTCAACCCTACAACAATATTCCAGTGAGTTTTCCGGTGAGCTTCTCCTACAAATGTGTTCAACTTGAACAGACGAAAATTTTAAGAAAACCCAGATTTTAACATGTCTCCATGTGTTCTAACAAGGTTTTAATGAAAATTTTCTGGGTACAACAAGTTTTAACTAAGTTTTAAGTTTGTTATCTTTTAAAAACTTAAGTTTCCTACTGAAAGTTCAAGAACACTTCAAGAAACCCTCCAACTCTAACACAACACTAAGCTTGATTTTAAAACAAGGAAGAGAGCAAAGCTCTGATACCACTTGTAGGTCCACTTGGAGGATCAAGATTAACCTACTTCCCTGTTTATACAACACAAATACGAGTGCGGAATCCTTGTAAGTATGCAAACCAAAACAAAGTATGAACATAGGATAACCAAATATTCAATATCTTGATTAACAAAAGAGAACTAGTACAAACATATACAAACAATGTTCATACAGACTCATGCAACCCACTCTATGCTCTTGTCTCTCTCTCTAGTATAGCTCTAGTCTCTCTGGAAGGTCACTAGCTCTATTTAACTACATACCGAGAAGTGCATGTCTGCTTATATAGTGTCCACACTCAGCAACTGTACGAAGCATGTTGCTGGTTGTACAAAACACCAAAAGACACGAAAGACATTCTCCAAAGATATTCGTACGAACAAGTTGGATCGTACGAACATAAAATAGCTCGTACGAAACAAGCAGTATGCTTGATAAAGAGTCTCATTCGTACGAAGGATGAGTAGATCCTACGAGCAACATCTTGCTCGTATGAAGCATTCCCACTTGCACATAGAACTCTTCTTATGAGATCATGTCACAGACATGACGTACACAAGACTCAACAGCATGCACACATGCAACTGTTTTGCATAGGCAAACTAATCGTCGTACTAAACCAAGATAGGAGGACATCTTGATTTGGTCGACACGACCAAACTATATAGACATAGTAAACAAAGACCGTACAATTACTGACGTAACTAAGAACAAGCGACAGACACAAAAGTGTATCAACACTTTCTCCACTTTCCTTCTGGTAGGGCAATATACTTTTCAGACTTCAACGCTCTAAACAGTCTTGTAAAAACTAGAATGTCTTCCTTTTTCTGACCCTTATAGTTGTTGATGCGATCTAGAGAAATATTGTTCATGTGTTCCAACTTTAACAACTCGGCCTCTGTCTTCTCTAGATCCGACAATAAAAGATTTAGAAACATCTTGACAAACCTCGGATACATCAGCCGTCAGTCTTCTGTTTCATTGTTCTTCATCTGTGTGAATATGACTTTTTAGAAATTGTACTGCAGATTTTGAGTTAATGCAACTACCATGCACATAATATAATCCACTGCTACATCAAAGCCTCCCTTACTATGCCCTAAAGCATGAATCACTACATGCATCAAGAATTTGTAGGGTCTTGACACGCTGCTCTTCTAAAAATTTTTAGCATTCACGTATCCCGGGTAACCCATTCTTATAAAACTCCCTTCATCATACGTTCAATATATATAGTGCGATCATCCCAACTATCTCCAAACTCTAGAACCTTTGGAATAAGATCTTCAGTAACAACCACCTCTTTCTCTTCTTCTTTATCCTTGATAATTGAGTGAAAAGCCGGTGGATCCTCAACATAATGTACATTGTTCTAGAAAGGTTGAACATGGTTTCTATAAGCCGAACATTCTTTGGTAATTGCGTTCTTGACTCTTCATCTTTCAAGAAATGGTAAGATCTCCATGAATGGCTTCATTTTCGGTGCACTTTTGTCAAGAATAGCACAAATGTTGTGAATCACTACTTTATCCTACACATACATCATAAACAAAGAAATTAAATTTTGAACATTTAAGAATTTGGTATAGATGATACTTAGTTCATACGGATGACCATGTTTGATGCGGATCAAGATTACACGGATGACAATATTTTAGAGAGAATTAGATTTAGTATGAACCAAAAGTTGGTACGTATCAGACTTAATACGAATGACAATTTTGAACGGACAAGATTTAACACGAATGATCAATTCTGGAACGCATCAGGTTTTGTAACGAATCAGGTTATCAAACATCTTAGAACGAATCAAATTTAGAATGGATGAACAACCTTTGCAATAATGAGCTCATTCGTACGAATGACTCATCCGTGCGAATGAAAACTCATCTGTTCCAAATCACTACTTCTAATCTAAATTTTCAACATCATCAAATCATCAGATATTGCAAAATTGTTGATTTAATTCAACTCAGGACATGCTGATGTATCTTTTTCCTAATCCAATTTTTGATTTTGCCGACTTAAACGTCATAGATCAAAGTTTTGAATATATGTTCTAATAGTTATGAAAGATTAGATCCAATTGATGATATATGTCACTGTAAAGTTCCATGCAACGTATAACATGTATATCAATCACTCATCATCTTGATTATGTCCAAACAAATTAGATCATCCAAATCTGAAAAAGTTACACATGAAATATAGAATGAGTATGGTCTAAACAATCAACTCTACCTTTCCAATCTTAGATGTTGTGCTAATCAACAAATAAGACTAGATTTGGGCAGAATAACGGCACTTAATCAAGTTTTTGATCTTTAGAAACTACTTGTGCGGAGGAAATGAGTTGGTACGAATGAAGTTTATTCGAGCGAACAAGGTTTTATATGGATGGATGAAGTAGTCCGTGTGTAGGAACTTCTTTCGTGTGAATGACTAGGTCATTTATATGAAGGAGTCTCCTTCGTGTGGATCTTCCTAATTTGTATCAAAACATTTTAGTTTGTGCGAATCAAGGTTCAAGTTTTTCAAACTTTTTTCAGTTTTAACAATCCACTTAGTTAACTAAGTCCAAGTTAATTACCCTCACTTAGTTAACCAAGTCCAAGTTAATTACCCTGGTTACCTGATTTGCTAAGCAAGTCCAACTTAATAACCTTGGTTAAACACTTATTAACAAACTGATGTTTTCAAATACTCAAAATATAAACTTGTATACATCGCAAATCATTTTCATTTCAAATTGACTCCAAGCTCATTGTGCTTCAGATTTTGTCAAACAACTCTTGATTTTGAAAGTTTAGTATTCCATCATCCGTAGTCAGAAATAAGATGAAATAAAATCTTTTTGTATTTTCCAAATTTCTGCTAAAATACACTTGAAATCTTTTTTTTTAAATGAAATATAACTATTTACTAACATATTTACAAGCATCTTTTTCTGAGTTTGTGTAAGAGGATCATAGCAGTTTATGAGACATGTCACATACACTGTTGATCTGTTAAACTTTAAGCTTTAAACAAGTTCACTTAGATTGTCAGGATTGTTTGTCCTCTTAACTCTCTATAGATATTTCAGTTGTTTCAAGATACGGTTATTAAGTAGTTTAGAACTTGACTTAACAGTGTTCCCCACCTCAGAATATACTTCCATATCAAGATTCCCAATATTTCATCTTACATGTGAATATACCTAATTGATATTTGTATTGGGGTTAATGCGAGACCTTAGAGCTCAGGATAGTACCACCGTACAGAAAAAGATATGAAGGCTCGACTTAGAAAGTGGTGTTCCATATTTGGAATCTTTTACTACAATTGTCATATCTAACAATATTTTCAATTTTAATGTAGTTTTTTCGAGTTTGAAGCAAAGTATTCTACAAGTTCTAGGCAATTGCTTATGAAACTCAGAATAACTTGTATTATACCCCATATATCAACTAGTTATAAAGACCTAGTATCTCTGAATTTGAAAATCTCTCAAACAAAATTACGGTACCAAGACCATATAGTCGAGAGACGTTGACCACTAGTTAAGAAGTTTTGTTATCTTTATATCTCCAAAATAACTTACTGTATGTGCAAAGCCTACTGACACATCGTTAATGAGATTGTTTAAAAACTTTTAACCATTAGATTTCTTTAGCATGTTGTGGCAATTCACTGATGTACTACCATTTCCTCTATTACACGCAATTTTTTTCTTTTATATGTTTTTGTACCTTTCAAAACTTGCATATGTTTTCTGAAAATTTCCCAACATTTCTCACCGTAAAATCAAAACATATTTTAGGATTTTTGAATATTAAAGAAAGCAGTTTAAACAAAAACTTGACTTTCCGATGAGGTCTACTTTAGATCTTCATCCATCTTAGTTACACTCTTTTTATCCCCGCCTGACGACAAATCTTTTATACCGCTCAATTGTAAAAGATATTGAAACTTTGTTTTATCAAACGGTTTTGTATAAAGATCAGCTTTTTGTTCATCAATGTGGACTTTCTCAACGCGTATCAACTTTTTCTCGAAGCAATCTCGGATAAAGTGATAAAAGATCTTAATATATTTAGTTTTCGAGTGATTAACCATATTTTTAGTAATCGATATTGTAGCCTCATTATCTACGTATATATGCGTGTTAAGAAATTGCAAACCATAATCCCTCATCTGTTGTTGAATGTAGAGGATTTGAGAACAGCAGCCGGAAGCCGACACGTACTCTCCTTCACAGGTTGAGAGAAAGACTGTGGTTTGTTTCTTACACTTCCGCGCTACAAATCTTGAGCCAAAGAATTGACAGCTGGTTGTTGTAGATTTTGAGTTCAACTTGCAACATTCGAAATCTGAATTCGAGTATCCTTGTAAATCAAAATCATCCTCTCATGGGTACCAGAGACCAGTTCCCGGGAAACCTTTTAGATAGCGTACAATTCACTTAACGATCATCAGGTAGGAAACTCTCGGACTAAACTGATAGCATGCACAAAGGCAGGTTGGCTACATTACGTCAGGTCTTGAAGCCGTTAAGTACATCAGCGATCCGATCATGGAGCGATATAGCATCTCGTCAATCTTTTCGCTAGTGAGGTCTGGACCTATTCCATTATTATGAGCGAGTGAGGCAGACGTCAGAGAGGTATCCATCATTTTGAATTTCTCTAGGATATCATTCACATATTCGTCTGGTGGTTGAAAATACAATTTGGCAGTTGATCCACTTGAAGTCCTAGGAAGAATTTCATCTCCCCAATCGAGCTCATTTCAAATTTCGTTTTCATAACCCCTTCAAAGTATTTACAGAGAGCATCGTTAGTAACCCGAAAATAATGTCATCTACATAAATTTGAACAATCAGAATGTGTCCATTTGTCTCCCGAGTGAAAAGAGTGCAATTCACTATGCCCCTGACTAAGTTGTTGTCGAGAAGATGTTGTGATAGCGCCTCGTACCAAGCTCTCACCGCTTGGTGTAGTTCATACAAAGCTTTATCTAGCAAATAAACCTTATCCTTATGGATAGGATCGACGAAAACTAGTGGTTGGCCAACGTACATTTCTTCCTTCACTTTGCCGTATAAGAAAGCAGACTTCACATCTAACTGATTCACTTGGTTTTGGGTCTTCACACCACTTTGGAGTTCACCAATTATGAAGTCTGGAAGATGGTAAGATAACGTTCTCGGCATCACCTCGTTGGAAACACTAACTTCTGGTTGTAGATTTATGACATTTTGTTCAACAACTTGTGTATCGGAAGGAATGTTATTATGTGTGCTGATAACTTCATTTTGATTTCCGGATAGCACATCGAAGAAAGATTCTCCTTCAGATGTAGATCCATTGTCATCATATGTTGCTTTAGGTTCAGAATCGTCTCAATTATCAAAACTTGGAGCAGGTTCTCACCACTCATTCTATCACAGGATCTCTTGTTCTTGATATCTGTGGTTTAGCTGGTTGAGTACTCGGATTGTGTCAGTGTGACAACAATCTGTCTCGGAAGTTGTTCTTTCAAAAATGCTTGTTGATGCTAATACAACAATGCAAGTTCCTCCTCAAAAGGTTCTACGAGTAGGTTAAATAAACTCTAGACACCTTCGTAGTCGAACAACCAAGAATCTCCTGGTTTTGTAGTAGGAGTCTTATAACATTGACAATCCACATTCTAAGCTTGCACCACGAGGTTGATGCTTGGTAGATAAACTCGTTTGAGAGGACTAGCATAACCCACGAAAAATTGCTCTTATGACGTAGCTCCGAATTTTCCATCGGGATCAATAAAAGTACACAACGACCCAAATGGATTTAGCCATTGAAGATTGAGTTTCCGTTTGTTGATGAGCTCAAAACATGTTTTCTTATGCTTTTTGACCTTAAGAACTCGATTTAAAGTATAACATGTTGATGCCACCGCCTCACTCCAGAAACTGATAGGTAGCTTTCAATTTGCTAGCAGTGCACGTGCAATCTCAATTAAAGTTCTGTTTTTCTTTCTACGACACCGTTTTCCTATGGAGTATATGGTGCACCGAATGCGTGTAAGATCCCTTTTTGATTACAGTACTCTATTATCTTATTTTTCTTGATCTCAGTCTCGTTGTCACTTCTGATTCTTTGGATAAACAACTGATAAAAATTTTGAATTTTCATGAACAATACCACTAGATAAACAAAAGTTTCATCTTTGCTTTCCAGGAACATCACCCATGAGAATCTTGAGTAATCATCGATCACTACCAGACAATGTAGATCTTGGGAAATGCTTCTAACATTAACAGGCCTGAAAAGATCCATATGTAGTCGTTCTAGTGGTAGCTTTATAGAATTTAGGAGCTTCTAAGGATGCCATTTCTTTTTCTACTTTCCCTTTTGTTCAGCTGATTATGAACCAGAAAATTCATCTTTCGAAGGTGTATATGCCCCATTTTTCTATGCCAAAGAATCGACTCATTCTCTGTAGCTTTAGATATGAAACATTGTGCAGTCTTTGTTGTAGTAGTCGTAACGCTCATATCAAGCATGTATAAATTGTTCTCTCATGGAGCACGCATTAGAATCCATTCTTCTGGAATAACAAAACCAGGCTTCAGAAATAGACATTCTCTGTTGGTGAAATGAGTCGAGAATTTCTTATCGCATATTTGTGAAATACTCAGAAGGTTGTTTTCCAATTCGGCGATATAATTAACCTTGTCAAATGAAACCATCCCGTTTGATAGAAAACCCTCGCTAACTATAGTCCACCTTGATTGCCTGCGAACCCTATGTAGCCCTCTCGAATTGGTTTGACATCGTAAAGTAGAGCTAACATCCCCATCATGTGCCTAGAGGCCCCATTATCCATGATTCACTTCGATATAATAGATCTCGGTAGCCCTTGCACATGCAAAATAAACGATTATTTAAACAGTAGGACCCAAGCCTTTGCGGTCTTTGGTGGGTTAGAAGTAACACTCACACACTCATTTTTCGATTTTAACTCATTTTTAATCTCATTCTTTTCAATTGTTTCTGTTGATTTGATTTCATGAGTTACTTTAGAGGAATCACTCTTTTTCACTGCCCAAACATGATTCTTAGAATTTGTTTTCTTTGCATAAAACTTTGAATCTCTATGTTCATTTTTTTTTGAAGATTCACCGGTTTTAATAATTGAAACATTTACCGACTTGAACTCTTGTTTATATGCAACATTTTAAGAATCATTTTTGGTTCAACAATCGGCAATTTTTTCTTAACAACCTCTTAAGCTTTTTTTGGGACATGAATCGGTTTAGAATAATTTTGTGGACATTTATAAGAAATGTGTCCAATTTGGTTGCTTTTGAAACAAGTTCTTCTATCGGTTAAGATAGAAGGTCCTTCAACTAGTTCACGCTTCACCTTTTGTTGAAAGAATTCAACATTCGATTGATTCCTCAACTGACTTTCTTTCACGCTCTCAGAACTTGTTTATGAAACTAAAGTCATTTTCTTCACAAATTTAGTTTTTCCAAACTTACCATAACTTCGACTACCATAACTGAACCATTTCTCCAAGAATAATTGTTTCTTTGTTGATTATTATGGTGGAAGTTTCGTGGTTTATAGTAATTAGCTTCAACAAAACATTGTTCCTTTTTGAAGTTTGAAAACTTTTGACCACTTGACACACTTGTTTTGACTTCTGAGGTTTCAACTTCTACAAGTTTGAAAACTCTTTCAATCATTTTCATGTTAACATTATGTAGCAGGAAATTAGAATTAGAATATAACTTATCTGATCCAGTCATTTTGTACATCAATACCTTTGGATTACACAAATTATTTCCTGATTTCGGGATACATCGCCTATGAAAGGTATCATCACTATCAGACAGTGAACTTGAACCACCTTTTCCAAACATTGTTTTGACTGTTTCAAACCCACTTTTATTAGTGTCACTTTCAAAAAATTATCTACAACATCCTTCACAACTTTTGATCATAGTCTGACTTAGACGCGATGTAGGTGACATCGTGGTTTTCAAGCAATTTGTCTTTTTGTTCAACAAATGTTTTCAATTTCACATCTAATGCCTTTTCTACCCTGTCAAGATACTTTTGGGATAATTATTCCACATCCGGGGGTGGAACCCGATGATACCCAACACGTTAGTTGTCATATCCATAGACATCTTCTCCCGTTTCATCATCTTTACCTATGGGTTTTGGGAGAATACGGTCTAGGACATAAGACACTGTACAATAGCTTTTAGGCTTCTTATCAACTCTTTCTGTTTCTATTTTAGCATTTTCAATCTCTTGTTTTAAATTAGCAATAGTATCAATGTGATTGTTAATAGGAATCTGTTTATCTAAAACAGTTTTCTTTAGCATTAACATTGTTGCTTCATTATCTTTTTTTGCTTGTCAAAATTGAGTTATTGATTTTTGAAGTTTATCATACGTTTCTCTTACACTTTTTAAATCATATGATAGATCGTCAGTGTGTTTTTCAAAACTTTGAATGCTTCATCCTTCTCAGTGTATGTTTTGCATGGTTCAGTACATTTATTAGATTGAAAGGATGTTTCGGTTTCTATCACTTGCCATCAGTTTTTCACTCTGCCATCAGTTTTACCCTCTTTAATTACCGACTCAATCACAACTTTATGTTCCTCATATGATACCTCTTTGAGTTGTCCCATCATTGTCTTCTCTGCTATCTCATTCAATGTATCGGCATTCATTTCTTTTGTTACAACAATGATCTCTTCAATTTGTTCCTTTTCATCGTCACTGAATTGTAAATCATCATAGTTTCCTTCTTCTCTAGAGAAACCTACAAAAGATTTAAAAACTTTAGGAGGTAAAATAGATCAAAATGCATTGTTCATCACCTCCTTTGTCGGTATTTGAATATGTTCAATATCTAGAATTGTTGATTTAGCTTCAATAATATTTTCTAGGCATTCATCAAACTTAATTTCCGCATGTAATTTATCTGAAGCTTTCACCTCTGTAGCTTTCTCTACATCCACAACCTTTTCAACTTTCTCAGATTCATCCAACTCTAATATCTCAGCCACGAGTGCCAAAATTTTAGTTTTGGCAATCAGATTGTTCTAGTTGAAACCTCATCTTCTTGCATCACAACTAAACCTTTGTTGTTGGACTTAGACCCATCTTCGATTGAAATTGGTCTAGAAGATGGCGGCTGTTGAGAGATTCTATGATACATAGCCCTCTTATAATAATCACTTCCAAACGGATTGCTATTATCATTCAACTCCCGGTTCGTGCATTCTTGTTAAAAATGACCTTTTTTGCACTTAAAGCAAGTAACTTCGATTTATCAAAACCCAACATAAAATTAGGTCCTCCGATGCTACTTCATCCAGTTAACTCCATAAACCGTTGAGCTCTCCTCACAACGCTTTCCATACACCACCTGATGTCAATCAACTTAATTTCCTTAGGATCTATTTGATCATAATCCTCTTTTGTCATGTTGCAGCTACCTATCCTACCAAATAGACATTCATTTGATTCGAGGATCTAGGTAAGGAATGCCATATGCTCTTTTGTAGAAGATTTTGTAAGAACCTTGAGCATTTTGAACATTGACAACGATGTTGCATTGAAGAACATAAGGATTAGCATTGTTTTGGTTCGAGTAGTTATTAGAACTTTGTGATTATTGTGAACTTTGATTTATGTTTTAGGATCGAAAGATTGGAATTGTTGAGGGTATGAATAATTTCCACTACTAGAAAATCCATTGTTGTTTGTGAATTTCCAGAACTCTTTTTTGCACTAAATATTGTCTGGATCTTTGGACTCATCTGGATTTTAGTATCACTACCTTTATATACAACCCACGTCTTGTTGCATTGTCGCTCCTTTCATCTTGGCCATTTTTCTCAAATCTAACTCGTGAGCCTCTAACTTTTCTATAAACTTCGGAAGAGTAAGTCTGTTGTATTAAGAAGAATTGCTCTTCAAGATCAAAAGATACGTAGACCAATCTCCCTATGGTAAGGCATCAACAAGCTTGTCAACCCATTCATCATCGTCTTTCTTGATCTTTACCCGCTTCATTTAAGCCACTAAATGACAATATCTCTCGACTAGCTGCTTTATCATTTCTCCCTTCATCGAAGTAAATCTATCAAACTCTTTCTTCAAAAGTGCCTTCTTGCTTTTCAACATTGAAGTGTTTCCTTGATGTTTCATCTTTAGGGCATTCTAAATTGACTGAGCAGGGCCTTGATGTTGCAGAAGTGTAAATATATCCTCTTTAATCGCCTGTTGTAGTAAGTTCATCATTTTTTTCCCTGGTAAACCTATCTCTGTCAGCTTGGGGAATTTGAGTTATGCTAATCTTTTGTCCATTCTCGCTTGTAAGAATAACATACTCTTCCTCAATAGCTAGCCAACAATCGAAATAATTCACTTGGACCCATGTTTCGAACCGATCATACCACCCTTTATAATCTTCTATACATAGTAATTTTGGGGGTTTAGCAGTAGTTCCCATTTCGTTGTCATGGTTCATGGTTTGAACTACCGTCGTCAGTGTGATAGCGAACGCATTTAAAAACTCTACCTCCATTGGTACAGATAACCATGATTTGATACGAATGAGAATTTTCCAATAGAAAGTTTAAACGGATGAACTTTTGGAACGGATAATCTAGTACGGATAATAATAAGCTTTAAACAAATAACCCCTAGTGCGAATGCGCTATCTTGAACGAATAAGAATCTCAAACGGATAAGGTTGCTTCGTGCGAAGGAAACACTTAATTTGTGCAAACAAGATGAAAAATTTCAAACAGATCAGCCTTTCTTCCATGTGAACCAACCTAATTTGTACGGATGAACTGTTTAATCCGTGCAAAAAAAGCTTTAGTTCGTAGGAACAAGCTTATACTTACGGATTAAAACAGTTTTGATTTTTGAAAACTTTGGCATGATAATGTTTGATTTTTGAGCCAATTTTTTAGTATGTTGTTCAAAAATGGTATTTTTAGTTTTTCTGAAAAATTTTAGCCCACTTTAACCTTAGGAAGTATCAAAAATAAGAAAACATGTAGAAATAAGGTCTTCTAAGCTCCAAATCTTGTGTAACCTTGTAAATATCAGCCCTCTAGCTCTGATACCACTTGTTAGGAGCGTTTATGATGACGTTTATGCACCTGGTGAAATCTATACTTAAGTATAATGTGAAGAATTCATTGTACGTAAGTAGAAGCACAAGTTTTGGTTGATTTTCTATGTTTTCATTCAACTTGCTCAGTTTTACACTCAGGTTTTCAATCTGACAGAGCTTCGCCTCCTGAATGCAAAATTTAGAAATGACTCACACCATCCCACTATTTATAGACAAGCTAAGGACCTTTGGGACGGATGAGTTGGCCCATGCAGATCAGCTTCATCCGTACGGAGTAGCACAAAAATCCACAAAAGATAATCTAACATTTAGCCCTATTACATTAAATCAAACGACACGACACGATGACATAGGTAGCAGACATTATGCACCAACATATATCAATATTGAACAGGACGAAGTAGGAGCTTGATTTTGTGAATCCAGTAGAAGTTCAAGTGTGTTAGAATCAGGCATACTAAACATATAAGCATAAAATTGCTTACTGATGTTGGATTCTGAGAATTGTGTTTTAAATCTTGATTCAGTGATAGGCAATTATAGGTGATATGTTCATTCAAAAGCAGAAATTTCTAATAGGTAGTTTATCTTCTTAACCGTGTCACTTTTTGTAGGAGCTACCTCAAAAAAATTGGATGTTGCATAACCTTGAAACACGAGTCACGTCATATCATGATTATAATATTTAAAGTTGTAATATGATGATATCAGCTATTAAATTTTGTGGATAATCCAAATATATGCTCTGGGATCCTAGATTCTGAGTTAGTCAAGCATCATGAATACTAAGGTAGTTTGGTATGTAGGAATAAGAGGCAGAATGGAAGAAAATGGTGTTTGATTAGTAAATGAAATGGAATCAGTGATTACATAAGGTATTCATTCCCTCAAAATCATTCCATCCAACCCTCGTGTTTTTTTTCATTTCATCCCCTCTTGTAACCTTCATTAACAACACCACAACCCACACTGTCGCCACCACCCACCACCGACGCCCACCCTCGCCACCACCCACTAGTCGTCACCACCATGACGGCTACCATCGCCGCCGCCACTTACTGTCACTGCCATGACCACCACCACTGACATCTTCACCTTCCACCATCGCCACCACCAACCCCCAATGCTGCAGCCACCCACCACCATCGCCACCGCCACCACCCGCCACCAACTACCACTGCTGCCACCACCCACCTGTTGTTGCCACCCATCACCATCGTCGCCATAGTCACCTACCCCCACCTACCACTACACACAATCACCGCCAGCAACCACCACTACTCACTGTTGGTTTTTTTTCATTCGACTTTTCTTGCATACCCAACAAGACATGGAATGGTAATGATCCATTGCATTCCCACATTCATTCCATTACCCCATACCAAACAAACCCTAACATTATTCACCGATTATTGTTCTTTTCTCTTTAACTTGTTCTCGAAGGTAAATCATAACAACTAATGAGTTAGTCTATGTTAATAACATACTTTGCGGGAATACCTAGATTATAGTTTCCATTATATTATATTATAACGTTAATGCTACTAATGCTTAATTGTTTGTTTATTTTGACTCTCACTTGCAGGTAAAATATGTTGACGAAATGATTCCTAAAGAATCGCTCAAGAAGTTATAGAAAATGTGCAAAAGATTAGAAGAATGTGGTGTATCCCAGATTTATCGGGATAATTAGTTGTTTCTTTTTATAAAAAGGAAGTTGATGCATGATAAGGACAAATTACGAACTCACACAACTTACACACTCAGTATTTAGCATTTATTGCAATCAAGCTCTCGAGTTGTACTTGTATTCGTATTAATAAGTGAAATAGAGGCACCGCGACGTTTAGTTAGCTCCCGAGGTTTTATGTCGAAGATCCTTGAAAACAAGGGCTTTCCTCGTAATATCATGAGTCTCTACTGCATTATTTCATTCACATATTGTATTACCCTAAGAAGCGCGCTACCTCACAACAAAGTTTAATCACCAATTTGCTTAGATATTTTTTTTACCAAAACAATAGCATTTAAAGAAATAAATATTTACTTAGAATAAATGTTTATGTATAGATTAATATTATATCACTTGTAATTTTATATATATATATATATATATCCAACTTTTTTCTAAAAAGTGTGCAAAGTCATAAAACACCATAATATCAACCATAAAACACACTCAAACCACACAAATAACATAGTGGAGATTATTAAAACACCATATTTGTGGGTTTTGTGTTGTGTTTTGGATGATAAGGCTTTGATTATCGAATGATTAATATTAGTGTGTTTTATGTTGATTATCATGTTGTGTTTTATATTAATAGTCGTACTATGGTGTGTTTGAAGTTTTTAAGGACTGTTAGGGTTCAGATATTGTATTTTAGTAATCTTCACTATATTATTTGTGGGTTTTGAATATGTGTTATACTGAAATTATAGTGTTCTATGACTTTGTACACTTTGTAGGAAAAATGGACTTTGTAGCCGAACCCTACCCTATATTTATATATATCGTTTTTTTCGTACCATCATTTAACCAAAATTAAACGAACCAATCCGAACCATTCTTATTTGCATATGTTTCTAGCTTTTATACCTCCATTTCATGTATTTCATATTTTCTACATCCATTTCATATATTTATACATCCATTTCATATTTTTTATCTCAATTTCATGCATTTTTAAACACAAGTTTTAACCAATGTTTAATTTTAGCTATAAACCTAAATTAAATGAATCGAGCCAAAAAATTCAGTCTAACCAAATAAACCGATCTAATTGATCAAAAACCGATTGGTTAATAAAATAAACTAACTGATTATTTCAATTAAAATAATAACTGAACTGATCGAACCATAGACACTCTGACAGTGTCTATATTTCCCGCAATATCGCATGGCTCCCTTTTAGAATATATAACATTAACTGAGAAACACAAAAGTCCACAGGCTTTATTAGTCTTATAAGTGTAAGTTTCTTAATATTAGTTTAATAGAGGTTGTGTTGTACTATTTCTAGATGTTCGTGTTTTGGAGTTTAAAAATATAAACCCTCTTATAGTTACATAAGCTTGGTATCAATCAATACTGGTATAAAAATTCTTTAAAAATGAGTACCAATACTTTATAACCCTGATACAGTTTGGTATCGGTACTGTACGGTACTGGTATTGAGGTTCAAAACCAATACATACTGGTATCGAAAACGTCAAAAGTCGGAACCGATTCGGTACTGAAAATGTTTTGGTATGGTAAATTTGGTAGCGGTACCCGGTACCATTTGCTTATCCCTAACTTACACACATCGTTGCCCCCATCTCGTGGACCACTAAGAGTATCGAGACAAGGTGGATAGCGAATCTCGAGGTTTTCGCCGTTTGCTTCTATGACGATGCCACTTTTGCATATATATGTGTGTGCGCGTGAGCATATACATGTAGGACTTTTTTAAGGGATCAACCCGATAATGGTATTTACAAAAGTAATATGAAACGATGATAGTTCTTTACACACGTTAAAGGCCAAAAGGTCAAAGTTCAACTTTAATCAAACATATAAGTGGCATTGTTGGCTTGGCAACATAAGCAATAAACGCATATTAAAGCCCCACTGATTCAGAGTATTCTGAAGTATGCGAGTCTTGCCTAATTGGCAAGATGAAAAAATCACCTTTTAGTTGAATTGGTGAAAATCAACTCATACCTACAAATATATATTGTCTTTTAGAACGATCTCTAGATTTAGGTAAATATACTTTATACGTATATTGTTCTTTTTAGACGTTTTATAGGACTCTTCCCGTACCATATCTCACATGATGTCCCTTTTGACCATTCTGGTTGTCACCATGTGGGACTAGTTTGCTTGCGTTTGCCAAGGCATAGCAAGACAAAACCATTTCACTCATCACGTGTTAAATCATGTCATACAAGATTTAGTTATTACTACTTTGCATCTTATATTACGTAGTCCTTTTAGATGTTTGTTAAAGAGTTATAATATGTAGATACCAGCTACATCGATCTCATCAAATTTATTTAATGTTTTTATTGCTAAACTTGCAATCGCATTCTTAGAACTTTGAACACACTAAACAACGATTAAAGTCATCTGGTGAATGTGACATCCATATAGAATGGTAACTTTATCTCTTATGCTAGAGAACAAACATTAGGAAACAGATATTATGAACATTCTGGACAAGTTTTGTGTAATGTATCGGGACTTTATATTAGGGACGGTGGATTCGAAATCTAATTAGTCACACAATTTTTACCTTCTAAGTCCTGGAAACCATACTCATGGATTTAATATAATCTCTATGCAATTTACATAATAAAATCAATGTGTGAGTTACTTAAATTCATAAGGAGAAAATATATTATGGAAAACCAAATGATATCCATGCAAAAAAATAGAGTTAAATGCTTGGTTGGTCCCTGTGGTTTGCAAATCTTGCAGACTTGGTCCCAGTGGTTCACTAATTACACACTTGGTCCCAGTAGTTTCAAATTTTGCACTCGGGTGGTCCTTACCACTAACATTTGTTAGATTCTCAGTTAAGTATATGCAAAATTACTATTATACCCCTCGTCTTCTTCATCTTTTCTATCTCTCTGAATAAAAAGCCCTGTCAACCACCTGCAACTACTCTGAGAAATCTCCGGGACTATTCCAATCAGTTAAGCAGGACTATTCCACCTGATCTTTTCAAGCAATCTGGATTCATTGCTGATGCGTATCTGACCGGAAAACCGTATCTGTACATCAAGAATGATGGGAGTAAGCAATGTCATGGTGCTGGGAATTTACTCGAATTTTGGGGAATCCGGCAGGAGGATTTGGACCGGATTTCGTCTAGACATCCATGTAATTTCACTAGAGTGTATTTGGGGGTCACTCAACCGAATTTCAATCACAATGGGTCGATGATCTTCTTTGATCTTTCGTACAATAAACTGGAGGGTGGGATTCCGAAGGAACTCGGGTCAATGTACTATCTCAACATATTGAATTTCGGTCACAATGATCTCACTGGGCCGATTCCTGATGAACTTAGCGGGTTAAAAAACGTAGCCATTCTTGATTTATCGCATAACAGACTCAATGGCTCGATTCCGAATTCTTTAACTACTCTTTGTCTTGGAGATGCTGATCTCTCCTAATTTGTCGGGTGCTATTCCGATATCCGCCCCGTTTGACACATTTCCGGCAGACAGATTTTCGAATAACTCCGGGCTATGTGGTTATCCTCTACCTAAATGCGAGCCAGATAAAGATGACAAATCGAATGGTCATCGGAAGTCCAACAAACGAGAAGCATCACTAGCCGGTAGCGTAGCAATGGGATTGTTATTCTCACTATTTTGCATATTTGGAGTGATTGTAATCTTGGTGGAGATGAGGAAAAGGAGGGGGAAGAAGGCTGCTGCCGCCCTTGAAGCGTACGCCGATGGTGGTGGCAATTCGTGCTCTGGCGGTGACCGTGCTAACACAGTTGTCGCAATCAAGAAACTGATTCACGTTAGCGGGAAGGGTGAGGGTGGTGGTAGCAGAGTAGTTGCAGGTGGTTGACAGGGCTTTTTATTCAGAGAGATAGAAAAGATGAAGAAGACGAGGGGTATAATAGTAATTTTGCATAAACTTAACTGAGAAATCTAACAAAGGTTAGTGGTAAGGACCACCCGAGTACAAAATTTGAAACTACTGGGACCAGGTGTGTAATTAGTGAACCACTGGGACCAAGTCTGCAAGATTTGCAAACCACAGGGACCAACCAAGCATTTAACTCAAAAAAATAACTGGAAACAACTGTTCTAAAAAATAAAATATTATGTCATGACAAATAAAACAAGAATCATGAATCATTAAACCCTTTCAGCGTAAAGTGATCTTCAAGTTCATGTATTCTATCTTCTTCAGTTTTCCACAATATATCTAGGCCACTTATAAAATTTAATAATTTTATGAGATATGTAAGCTCGGGCGCATCTACAAGAAGGAAGGGGTAGCCAGGGCTATTCCTTTGCTTTGTTAGCGAATTGCAATTTTTTTCTATTCTTCTCCATTTTATATATCGAATATCTCTAGATCCAAAAATAACTTTTTGGGATAACCCTAAATTTTTCTTTTAGGACCGACACCAGATATGAGTTTAGAGTTGGGTCATATGACATATCTGATGTGGATGTATTATAGCCAATGTGGTAGCCCACTTGGTAGAAGCACACGTCTCTTAAAAGGAAAGTCTCAGATTCAATCCTTGACAAACGGGGAATAATTGGTGTAAAAAGTAACATTAAACGTTTGAAAATAAATCTTCAGTTGTCATTGATACCTAATCTTCCGAAGACTCGGTTTAGAGATCGGCTTGTTGGTAATCTTAATACCACTTGCTTTGTGCGCATCTTCACTAAACATCGAAAAGATGGTTAAAGATTCGGTCGAAAATCTTCCTCAACTTCAAAATACATTCTTCTATTTCCATGATCCCTCAAATGCTTTCCCATGTCCATTATCATCCATCAAATGATCCCTCGGTACCGGTATTTGTGTGTAAAATTCTGTAAAATACCGGTACCGTACCGAAAATACCGCTATCAAAAACACCAAAAGAAATCAGTAGAGAAAAAATCGATACGAGATATTTAGTGCCAGTACCAAGTCCCAAATACTCATCCCTACTGCTACGTACTTACAAAAACATTAAAAACAATATAAGGTAGATCATGTTCCAACAAAATAAGTTTTGGACAATATAATGAGATATAGATATGAAACTCAAACCGTGAAATCATGCCTGAAAATGTCACTAACATCCAAACTTTCTTAATTGATGAATAATTCTTCTTAGGAAACACTTAAAAACGAAGTCCTTGTGGAGCAATGAATAGCAAAAGACAAAATCTGTAACAAGTGAAATTACGAGATAAAAGTATAAAGTCAAATCCATTAAGAAAATACATGGTGAAAATGCTTCACTAGAAAATAGATAATAAGATTGTCACTATAATAATTGAATATAATTATTAGTATTATGTCGCTTATGTCACCCATCAAAGCAGGGGCGCAATATAGTAGGCAGAGTGGGCGGCAGACCCCCGAATATTTCGCTTAATATTGGAGAGTATTTAGTTTTTGTATAGAAATTTTTGAGTATATACATTTTCGATCCATCGGTCAGAAATCTCAAACTTCGTCACTACATATCAGAATATATATGATTATTGCCTATATTGAATTTCGTCACTACATATCAGAATATATATGATTATTGCCTATATTGAATTTTCTTTCATAATACTGTTGCAATAGTATTTTCCTAAATTAACTGTATCGTAGGCTGCATACACCAGCTTTGATTGTTATGTACCAATGAAAATGGCATATAAAACAAAACAATAATATCATTGCTATGAATATAACTTCCCAAACTTGGCCAAACATTTGAATTCCCTAACATTATCAAAAAGCTCCGTCAGTATCCTAATTTTGTTTTAGCATGCTTTACTTATGACAAATATAACTACCATTATCGTGAAATTTATTGTAGGCCAGATTTTAAGTTCATTGAACATGAATGAAAGAATCATATACCCGACAAACACAAAGTCAGGTTCTTTCTATATGTACTAAACAATGAGCTAAACCAAATTTTGGTCGGGGACAGTGGGATGTATGATTTGTTTGCAATGCATTTTTTCTTTTTTCTTTTTATTTGATATAAGCCAATGTGAACGTGCAAAAATAATATTTTTAAATCAGAAATTGTTTGCATTAACATCGGGCGGGAATAATTTGAAGAATGTGTCCCGAATTATGCCATAGTTTTATGTTGGTATTTTTAGATATGTTTCATGCATACTTTATTGTCCAAAGGAACATGAAAACTATCGGCGTCGTTTGCGAATGTTTGGATTTATCTTAAAGATGACTATCTAATTATTACTATTTTAATTTGGTATTATTAGGTTTAGGTTTAGAAAACTGAAATTAATTATGGTTTTGTAATTATTTAGGACTAAAAGAGTTATGTTTAATAATTAATTTAACTTGCTTAGACAAAATTGGTAATTTAGGTCTTTACATATGCTTTTTAAGTCTCCTTTAACTTTATCTAGGTGTCATATTAACCACTTTTCCCCAAGTCACTTCATCTCAACCTCAAAAAAATTTCTAATCCTATAACTCCACTGAACTCTACTTTTTAAATTTTCTTTTTGAACGGTAAATATAAACCATTTCAACCTTTTCTGTGTAGGAATGACCCGGCTCGGCCATTCCAGGTCGGGTAAGTCATCACTAAGTAAGAGAATTATGATATTAAATGCCTAAATATTCACGTGCAAATAGAAGATCTGCATGACCTTCGAGAAAGTAGGAGATATTACGTAACCGACTCTCCACATTCGTAGGAAACCCTAATTCACCCATATGTATAAATAGAAGATGTTATCGCAAAGGTAAACACACGATTCCCTCATTACAAACACTCTTACTCCCACATACGAGTACTTACTCTCACACCGGAGGGTGATTACAGAAATAACCCCACTTCTGTAACGAGTCCTAACGGTGTTCTGTTTTGTAGATCGGAGGCCGGACCACTCTTTATTGGATCAACCATTCAAGGGACGTATTCCAGGTGACGTTTCTACATTGGCGCCATCCATGAGATCTGAAATACCAAGAATCAATTACCATGATAAGTGTTTTGAACATAAGTACTACAATGGCTAGCACCATTTTGACTTCCACCAGTGAAGGAAATACGACATCAACAAGCATGGCTGCGACAGTCTCCGCTCCAGCAATAACTAGATCTTTGGCAATAGAATTTGATGCGGAGATGCCTCTAGGATACGAGAGTTAGGGTTTTAGTACAAAAACCTCTAGATTGGGATCTACCTTTGTAAGCACAGGGCGACACTGTCTTTTTCCATGTCAACAACAACGCCGACCACGCCGCTCGTTTCAACACGAGGGGTGTCCCAAAGCACTAGTTCATAGGTGTTTACATTGGTTTCAGGCCCAAGAAGCTACTATTACTAGTCACCTCAACCCGTTTACACAACGGCTGCTGGGACGACTACGCAGTGCATCTCACCAGCGGACAACTTCTAGTTCTCGCCGCTATACTCGGCGGCGCTGTCTGCGACAATGTCTACACCGCCCCATGAGCCGGTGATAATGCCAAGAGCTTTTTTGAATGCTCCAATCACTCCCGGGAATCAAGCCTATATTTCGCCCTATCACTTCATGCTGCCATATGGTTATGCGCCTCCCTAGATGTATGGTTTTGGAAATCTCTACGAAGGAAGCCAGGCAGCGCAATGGGGTTTTCAGTACCTGCAACCCCCATATTGGCATGGTAGCCCGGTCCTAGCAGAAATATCCCCGGTGCTGGGGGACAACTCAATTATGGCTAAACTGGACCATCACCAGTAACCAAGACGGTAACCCCACCAGTTACTCAAGATCCGCCTATAGTTATACCAGTCGACCCAGAAGAATACGAGATAACTATACCTTATAAGCCAGCAGAGGTCACCTTTAGATAGAAGTTTTCCAGACAAATAGTAGAAGCCACAATAAAAGATAAGCTAAAGATGCCATCCACTATGGGAAAATATGACGGGACCAGCGACCTGGATGACCAAAGTAATCTATATAGGAGTTCAGGAGAAATAGCTTTGTGGCCAATGCCCCTATGGTGTAAGATGTTCATTCAAACTCTGCTAGAGGCAGCTGAGTCTGGTGGGATAGTCTCCCTGTTGGAGGAATCGAGTTTTGATGAACTAGTAACAAAGTTTGCACAACAGTTTAGCCAACAGCGAAGGCATACTAAGAACCGGAATGAAGTATTGCATATACGCCTGTGGGACAACGAGATGGTAGAAAACTTCCAGACGAGGTTTAACAAAGAGAACATAGCCATCCCTGGCCTAGCCCAGGACTTAGCGTGTGGTGCCTTCTTACAGGCCGTGAATGATGACGAGCTCCTAAGGAAGCTACATGACAGGAATGGTGTCCCGAATAAGAAGAAATTATGTAGATCACCAAGGTTTATGTACGCCAGGAGAAATCGATCATAACGAGCCACGTGGCGAACAATAAAAAATAATCTTATAGGGGGCCTGATGAGATCAATCGCCGCGGGGGGAAGATCAAGAGTCAAAGCGGGAGATTTTCAAGGGGAAGTCATAACGAGTTCCAGGGCAGATATGATAGACCCCAAAGTACTGCATTAAGGACTGAATACCCTTTAGGTGGAACAAAGTCAGACTTTCCTTCTCTGAGTAAGAAACCTGCGGAGATACTCGCTTCGGAAAACCTCAATCTCATCCCGTCCAAACCTTTAAAAGATTCATCCGAAAAAGATTCGTCCAAGTATTTTAAATATCACAAAGGGAAGCAGATCGAATACTATGTCAAATCAGGGAAGTTGGCTCATTTGATCAAGGATATTAAGCAGGCCCCCTGCTAGTGAAAGATGAAGATGGCAAGGTGGACAGAAAGCAGCGTGACATGAACATGGTATATGTGGAAGATGTTCGAGGAATCAAGCATGGCATTGAGATCCTTGAAGCATGGATGCTAGTTGACATGCAGGTGGGCTCTCGAAAGAGCGATACCCATCTTAGTGCCTATCCTTTTATAATTACCACAGCTGTCGGCGGTTATAAAATGAGGAGAATCCTGGTTGATACAGGAAGTTCGGAAGACATTATTTACAAACACAGTTATAACCGAATGAAAAAGGAGAACTGAGTCGTTCTCAAGCCAGTACATGCCCCCATCAGAGGCTTTACAGGGGAAAAGGTTTACCCGAATCGGCAAATTACCTTGTCGGTTACCTTTGGTAGAGTGCCATGTGAAAGGACTTTGGTCATCCCTTTCTTAGTTTTCAGGGCTGAATCCCACTACAACGTTATCATTGAGCGGTGCAGACTGGGTAAGTTAGATGCAGTTATCTCCACGGCACGAGGTTTCATGAAATTCCTAACTCCAAGAGAGTTAGCAACAGTACACCATTATCATGTAGGCGAAGTTATGAACACAAAGAGATGCAGACACGGACCAACAGTGGCGGTTGGACCCGAAAGATGGGTGGTGAGCACTAATGTTAGGATCTGAGTTTGATATTGTTGTGAATATTTAAGATGAAACCAATGGAAGTAGATAAACAAGTATGAGTAGTGTAGTGGAAATAATAAACTTTGAATTCACAACAATAGGAAGATTGCTTTCACAAACATGCTTTTATGAATTTGTGAATTTACGTATGCATGAACGATTACAAACTCCCCCTCAGCCAAAGATCACTCTGATTTGCTTGTACACAAAATGTCAAGGTGAAGTGATAGTGACAAATAGAATAGTAACACACTATTATATTTATAGTACAGAGCAAACCACTGAGCATCTTATGCTGACGTCAGAATTAAAGTGACATATAACAAACTAAACAAACTACAACATCTGCTAAGCTAAACACTACTATAATCTATATAATACAAGTCTGATAGTAAACACTAATGAGACATCCTCTATTGGGCTTCAGCAGACTTTTCCTTGGCAGACCTTTGAGTCTTCAATAGATCTTTGCCTTGGCATACCTTAGCTTTAGTCTTTAGTAGAGTTTTTGCCTTGGCAGACCTTTGAGTCTTCAGCAGAGCTTTGCCTTTGCAGACCTTAGCTTTAGTATTCAGCAGAGTTTTTGCCTTGGCAGACCTTTGAGTCTTCAGTAGAGCTTTTGCCTTGGTAGACCTTTGAGTCTTCAGCAGAGCTTTGCCTTGGCAGACCTTATTCAACGGAGCTTGTCTTCAGTAGATGTTCTATCATTATAAGGATCAGAAGTTGTAGAATATTTTGGCTTTCTATCATCTGCTATTTTGTAAGGTTCAATTTCCAACATTCTCTCCCTAGAACAGATGATGCCAAAATTTGTCTTTATTCTTGATCTTTATTCCGCATCAATGATTCCCTTATTTGTCCTTTGAATTGAAGTTTAAAGTCTAGGACAATCATGTCATTTATATCCCTTTCAAGCTCAAGATTCATCACATCTTGGAGGTCAGCTGCATCCAGACCATATGCGTCCTCCATTCTTATCTTTTGAGCTCTACCATCTTACCTGAGCAAAGTCAATTCATGGATGTCTATGGATTACTTCCATTTTAAAATTTTGAGTCAGATTGTTTTCTTGGGAGTAGATATATTTTAGATGAGTTTGGTGAAATAGGTCAGCTGACAAGTCTTGAAAGTGTTTCCATAAGCTTATCACTTGCAGCATTAGTGTGGTAAAGGAGCTTACATTTGATAGCCTCTTTTCTCTGTTCTTCAAAGCTCTGCTCATCTTCTTCAACCATTGTCTTTTGCCTTTTCACATGAGTGAAGGCAACTGTGGATAAGGCAGTTGTAGGTCCCCTAGTACTTACGGATCTTGACAGAATCGTCTATCTAATCTAGAGTGCGGAATCCCCTAGATCAGATTTCACAGAAACAACAAGAACACGAACAAGAATTCCTTTCAAACAGTCTTCTATTGATTATCTAACACAAAGTGTTTATAACCAATTCAAGACTCTCTAGAAATCTCTCAGCCACTCTCTGTAGATTTCCACACTCCTCTCTGTTCTGTTCAATTAACAACCCTCTAAACCCTAATGCACCACATGTATATATACTACATGTTTGCATACTAGGCTTTATACTGGGCTAGGTCATTCTCCAAGCCTATTACAACTCAAAACAAGCTAAACACAAATGCTAAGCCCAATACAAAATATCCAAAGACTAAACTATTAAACTATTAAGCTGTTTTCACCAATATGCACCAACAGACTCCCCCTTGACAATAGCTTCATAGTGTAATTTTGTCTTCAAACATCTTGTAATATTTTAGTGTTTGGATAGCTTCAGCTACATGTAGATTCTGACAACAGCAGACTCCCCCTAAGCTAATGCTTCCAATCACCAAAACTTTCATTCGCTGTAGATTAGCGAACTGGATTCTCTAGTTAAGCTCTTATCTCCAAATTTATAAATATCTTCCTTTGCAATGCAGTAGAAGGATCCTACCATGCATCTTCACACATTCTGCACTCCATTCTTGAAATGTACTTTACTTGAATTCTACACTTCATCTTTATAACTGCGTCAATCTCTTTAGAAACAGAAGCAAGTAACTCGAAAAACCATTAGTCCTTTTCTACATTAAAGATAAACCAATATTTTATCTTATCATGCAAAAACAAACAACTTATCAGATCAAACTAGGAGACTTTAAAAACAAATCTTTTTGTATTTTTATATTTTCTGAAAACAAATAACTAACAAGAAAATAAACACTCTATTTTTGTGAGAATCACCGTTAAGAAGATCATATCAGCAACATCAAACTGTTTTCACACTATTTTATAATTCTAGATGCAACATTCATGAAAAGCAGTTCAAGACGATTACCAGTATTGTTTATCCATTTAAACAAAATACATGAACTTTTTAAGTACCATTACCTAGTAGTCTGTTTAGATAATGTATACTGATATACTAGTGTGTCCCATTTCAGGACATACCCCCGCGATTAAGGTATGCACAAAAATTCATCGTAGTAGGTGAGTATACCGAAATTCATCCTTTTGAATTACAACGTTAGATAATTGGTGATCAGGTCAGTACTTCCGTACAGCAAAGAGACCAATATCCAATGAGGGTTAGGACCAATACCAAATTTTGGTACGAATAATGCAATTTGCACATTTGAATGACTCTCTAGGAGAGCTTCTTCAATTTTTGGGATTTGGCATTTTAGCTCTTTTAAGATATCCTGGTTGTGCCTAGGTCAGCATATATCTGGATGCAGCAGAAGGACAACCTTGATACCCCAGATGAAATAACGATATAAAGACTTAAAACCTCAGATTTTGGCAATCTATCAACGCAAGATTTAAGGTTATAAAACCATACGCCACTGATATGTTACCCACTCATACACAGTTTGTTATTTTTTTATCACCAATGTAAGTTGATTATTTCATGCCTTTTGCCTACTGGTACATCATATGATGAAGCTGCTATCACACTTAAGCAATTTTTTTTTTAATTTCAGTGTGACAGTCTAACTTGCTGGTGTACTATCATTTCTTCTTTTCCACACAGTAAAAACTCATTTTTTATTTTTGAAAAACTATACACTTTTCAACTTACTCCCCCTAAACTCACGCACTAACTAAAACTCTTTTTGGCTTAGGGAAATTTCTCCCCCTAAATTTTTGTTTTTATGGAGTAAGGTTTTAAAAACAGAAATTTAAATACAACAGACTCCCACTTTAACCTGACAAGTAGGTTTTTCACTTTTAGTACACCAATGTCTAACATAGAAGTATATAATTCGTTACCATGTGTAACCTATTATTCACCTTAGATGATTTACAGGAATAACCACTGTTGAACACATCGACAGTCCTTCTTGGTCATCCTGCACACACTCAACAACTTAGTTAGACTGGGGGACCCAAGCCTTAAAGTTCTTGGGTCGTCCAGATTCATCAACCACTGGAACATCCATCCAATATCCATCACACCCTACAGGTGTCTTGGATGTCTTCCAAGTTGTTGAACACGATTTATAATTTTCACTAGGTCTTTGATCACGAGAGTTCCAATAAACTCTCGGATTTTCCGACCTTCGAAAATTATTATCTCAAAACCTTCTTCTTCCATTATCATAATCTGATATTTGAAAATTTTTTGGATTATTTTGAACATTCGAGTTACTAAAACCCCTATATTTGTTTCTTCTTTGAACATTTCGATTACCAGCAATCTGGTATCGATTTTGATATCCAAAATTTTTACTTTGAAAAGAATTTGATTGACCCTTATTATGACATGATTTAGGAGAAGAGTTTCTTGAACCAACAAATCTTCTTGATGTTGAAGGTTCAGGTTGAAATGTCGGTTGCTTTGTCTAAACACTTGATTTAACATTTTTATTTGAACCAACCTGATTCCCACCCTTAACCTCAACCTCAGCCTCCACTTTCTCACCCTTTTTAAAAGGACAACAACTAGCCACATGTCCTTTGTTGTGACATTTAAAACAAGATCTTTTCTTAAAAACTTTCTTTCTGATAGATCCCTTTTTAATTGTTTTGACCGTTTTGTGTTCAGTATCCTCATCCACTTTATGAGGTGTATTGTTAGACCTAACAGATTCTTTCAAAGAGCCTGGACTATCAGGTATGTTAACTATTATCGGATCCACTATAGCTGGTATAGTAGGAACAAAATCTATTAGCTCACTTTCATTTGATACAAAGGAGTGATCCTGATCCTTAGAAGATGAAGCTTTACTAAACCCCACTCCTGTTTTATCACTACTCCTTTTCAAACTTTTCTGTATTTGAGTCATGGCTACCGAGGATTCTCCAAATTTGTCTAACTTCCTATGCAGTTCAACAATTTTGACCTGTGCACCAGCCAATTCTGTGCACTTTTCAGAAAGCTCATTAGTCTTATCCTTCACAGTTTCACGAGCCAAATCAATGAGCTGTAAAAGTTCATTAACTTTGTTGATCAAACTGATGATTTCTTGTTCATTTGAATTGAGTGTATTTAAAAAATTTGACTCACTCTTACTCAAAAGAACATTTGACTCTTTTAGTTTTTCTAATTCAACTAACAGAATTTTGTTTTGCTCCGATAATTTGTCAACTTTACCATGTAGTTCAGTGCAATTATGACAAGTACGACTAACATATTGAAATTGTACCTGTACCTCTGCTGTAAGCTCATCTGTATCATCCATGTACACTGTAGCTTTTGCATCCTTGAGTTCCATTCTCTCCTTCTCAGCTTCCTTCTTCTCTTCTATCTTAGCAGCTCCTTCATCAATCTTCACAGCTGTAGTCTCAGCCACACGTGTACTTTTTCTTGAAGTACTCTGATAACGTTTTTCTAAAGCTTCCCACAGCTCTCTAGATGATCCAAACCTATTACAAATGTTTTTCACATCAACTGGCAAGGACATCTTTATCGCAACTAAAGCCTTCTTTTCAGCATCATATACACGTTTCTCAGAATCTTCCATCTTCTCATATGAGAGAACCAAAATTCTTCCATTAACTCGACGTGTGGGAGCAATGTATCCATCAATCATACAATTCCACATCTTAGTATCTTCACTTGGCCAGTTGTTACCACCCTCACTAAGATTGTTCAATCTGACCATCTTTAACACGTAGCTAACAGTTTAAATGGGTTTTGGTATACTTGTGTCAAAACCCAAATCTAACCTCTCTTTTGGTCCTTCTTCGTGTATTACCGTAACCGTACCATTAAAAACGTTCAAAAAATAGTCCGAAAAGTATGGTTACCAAAAATCACACGAGTCTAACCGTGCAACCGGTTTGTCAAGATTGTTTGTGGATCAAATTCTATGTCCGAAAACGTTTAACTCCGGTTACGTCAGCTGGTTAACTTTCCACCTTTTTGTGTATGACTCGGAACAGTACCAAATCCGGAACAGTAACTCGGATTTACAATCCAAAATGACAATCAATAACAGAAATCCGAATTACTAATCCGAAATGATGATCCGGAAAAGTGATCCGAGATGAAATCCGGAATGCACTGTTCTGATCCGAAATGGAAATCTGGAATAGACTATTCTGATCCGAGAGGAATCCGGAATTGTTCTTATCCGAGATGGAATCTAGAATACACTTCTGATCCGAAATTCAATCCGAAATAGCTTCTGATCCGAAATTCAGTCCGAAATGGAATCCGAAATGGCCTTTTCTGATCCGAATTGCAAGTCTGATGATCCGAAATGCAGGTTTCTGATCCGAAATTCAAGTCTTCAACCCGGAATACTGTGCTTTTTTATCCGGAATGCAAGTCTTCAATCTGAAATGCTTCACTTTTGATCCGAAATGCTTCACTTTTGATCCGAAATGCCTTTCTTCAATCCGAAATGCTTGCTGTAAATCCGAAATAACTGTTGTTAATCCAAAATACCTGTAGAAACCCTAAAACAGCCGTCACAAACTCCAAAACAGCCTCCAAAACATCCAAAAACCCAAATTTTTCTGCTGTTACGTTTCTGAACAGAGCAAAATCAAGAGCCGAATGCTCTGATACCAATTGTAGGTCACCTAGTCCTTATGGATCTTGACAGAATCGTCTATCTAATCTAGAGTGCGGAATCCCCTAGATCAAATTTCACAGAAACAACAAGAACACGAATAAGAATTCCTTTCAAACAGTCTTCTATTGATTATCTAACACAAAGTATTTACAACCAATTCAAGACTCTCTAGAAATCTCTCAGCCACTCTCTGTAGATTTCCACCTCCAGAAATCTTGACCAATCCTTGAACTGTGCTCTGGTTGCTTTATAAGGCTTGTGCTTCATTATATGATCTAGGTAATCTTGCTTCCAATCAGGATCATCATTGGTCGGCTCTGACATGGACATACTCAAATCCTTAGCAAAATCTTCAATGTTTCTCACTTTGCTCAATTGAAATTGCATGGATCTTTGTAGAGCCCTGTGATCCTTACCCTTTGACAACTCCTTTGCAATAGTCTCAACTTGTCTAGACTTTAGTATTAGATACTCATCAAGGTTTCTAGGCTTTCAATACCTAAAAAGAGATAAAAAGTTTCTTTGTTTAGGATCCTCTATCTTGTAGAAAGACTCTATTTCACCTTTCAGAGTATAAAGTCCAAAGGGTATAAGGCACCCATTGGAAGGAATGATGATGATAGGTGCATGGATGGAAGTGAAGTGTATGTATGTAGAGATGATGAAGGTAGAGTGGAAGTAGGTTGTGATGACAAAGAGATTGGTGATGGAATCTCTTCATCACCTTCATCAACAACAAAAGTTTTTCTTTTGTGTTGGATTTGATCTTTGGTGATGATAGATGTGAAGGAATTCTTGGTGGAGTGGTTCATGGTTGGTTTAAAGTGGGAAATGTGATAGGAGTAGGGAACATCTGTTGTTCCAGCAACTGTTGTCACAACATCTACCCTAACATCTGTTGGGTCATTTTGTGGTGTTTGGACAAAGGATACAACAGTATTAGCCTCAACAGTGGTTTTAGAAGTGGTCACAATTGTTGTCTAACTTTTCTTGCAGACTTTCTTTTTCTTGAAGTACCAACATCTTCTTTTTCCATCTATTTGGCTTTTTCTTCTTTAATCAACAAGGAGGCTTTAGCTTCCATTATATCTTATCTTTTCTACTTATCATCAACAATCTTTTTAGCTTCTTTATTTAGGGTCTCATCAATCCCTTTCCCAGAGTTGCATCATATGTTGTAGCAATGGTTTCTGGCTTTTATTGCACCTTTGGTTTAGCACTTGAATCAGGCTGCAATTTTCTTAGTAAATCTTTCTCCCCCTTTTGGCATCATCTTCTTTCTTCAACAAGAATTATAGCCAGGGCAGAGCCATTGTTTTTTGTAAATGGTCTTTGATGGCTTTAATGTCAGCTTGAGTGTCTTTGTATCTAGCCTCGACCATATTTCTGATTAACTTCATGTGTTTCGCATGCTAAATATCTGCTAATTGTCTCTTATCTAACATAATTGGTTGCACAACTTTCCATAGCTCATCAGCATTTTGAGTTGGTGATGGTGAGGTTGAGAATTTTGTAACACTTGTTTCATCATGGATTTAATTTCATCAATGGACGATTCCATGGTACTGATTCTCTCCGTCAATTCTTGGTATTTTAATTTATCACCTAAGTTTATAGGATCATCTAAATTCCTACCGGAGGTAGTTATATTTGGATCATCAACATGAGGAATCTCAATGTTTTCAGAAGCAAATGCCCCTTTGTCTTGGTACTGGGAACTTTGAACTGGGATAGAGGTTACCGTTGTAGCCTCAAAAGTTATTGCCTTTAAGGAAGTCTTACTAATGTAACCACAGTCCAACTGAAACACTGTTGTGTCATAAGTTGTAGTGGTTGCTTCATTGAAATACCAATAAGAGTTACTTGTAACTCAAGGGGTGTAGCCTCCTCACTTGCTTGTAGGCTAGTAGATAGAGTTTCCTTAGACTTAGTTAAATGTAGAAGTTGACTCTCTTTACTAGGTGAGTGAGTGGGACTGATGTCTGTTTGAGTTTTCTCTATTGCATCAAGCAAAGGTATAAATGTGGGTGGTATTGGAGAAGTGGGAGTCGATTGTGGTGTAGAAAGAGACATTGCCTTGGGAGAGGTGCTGTGTAAGAGTGAATCAACTGATTCAAGAGCTTCATAATGTGGTGTCCCTGTGAATACAACTTATTCCTTTTGTGAAGATTCAAGAGGAGTTTGGCTAGGTGGAGATCTTTGTTCCAACTGCTGTGAGGAAGTAGCAATAGTGGTTTCAAGTGACATTTGTGTTGTCACAGGTATAACCTCTGGGATCTCATCTTCCAGAGTTACCTTTTTGGTTTTCTTTTTGGATTTGGAAGGTTTTCTTTTGGTAGATTCTGGTGGGGGTTGCACAACACCTGTTGTGGTGTCATGCTCACGAGGAGTAGTGGGCTC
Organism: Scalesia atractyloides; assembly: GCA_947069175.1. NCBI lineage: Eukaryota > Viridiplantae > Streptophyta > Magnoliopsida > Asterales > Asteraceae > Scalesia > Scalesia atractyloides. The sequence goes on along the minus strand of CAMTDV010000001.1, from coordinate 53,970,106 downwards.
AGCAATAAAGGTTTGAGCAGTGGATGTGTTAGCATGTAAAATTGGCTCATTCCCCTTTGTTTGTGTTTTCAAAACCTTTGGCTTTTGGTTTGAGAGGCTTGAAAAGTTTCATGTTTAAGGCTGCCAATTTCACAACACCTTATTGAAAATCGGTTTTAGAAACTTGTTTTTGAAGATAAAAACTCAATATCCTAGGGTGTGTAAGAAAAACTTTAATTTTTGAAATGTTGTTATAGTTTGCAACCAAGTTAAAAAAAAATACTTGGGAAAAATTAAAGTTATATTTTGTCAAAAATAGCATAACCAAGATATTTAAAGGTATTTCATTAAAAGCAGTTGTCTTGGCTGACAAACACAACAATAAAGTATGGAAAAAGAATTTCACGTAAGCAATAAATTCAGGTTTATAGATGGTAATACCTGTCGTTTGGCCTTCATAACCACGCTCAATAAATTCATCGTGTAAATCCTTCTTTGAGAAGGAAGTGGGGTCATTTAGGTCATTTAGACCAAATGTGGTGGAGATTGTGGATGGAGAAATTTGGACAAAAGACTGCCCAATCTTTGACGTAATAGCAAATGACTTTTTGTTTGAATCTCAACCTTAGCATTTGACCAACATTGTCGAAGTGTGTCCATATAGATTGGAGCCTTCGCTAGTAAAATATCCTTGTATGATGATGTTTGTAGAACATCACTCATTGCATGATATGAAGCATTATTATCGGTTTTCTCAAGGATATGAAGGTAGTTGTGGGGAGTTTTGATGATGAGATCCATGATGGAGAAGAGAATAGTGAGAATTTGTGAAGAAAATGAGAGTAATGGTAACCACTTTTGGGAATATTGAATTCGAGACGAAAAGGAACCTCTGTTTTGGATAAAACATGGTTTATAAAGGAAAAAGTGAATATTGATGTGGCAACGGTTTTCAAAAGATATGACGGCTACCAGCAGTGGAAACCTCTGCTAGACACGAGCAGTGGTTCTGAACCGTGGTGATTTTACACTATCAGAGGATATATTATTAGTGGATTGGGAAAACAGTGATTTCAACAATAGTGGATGAAGAACAAGGGATATACTTTTAGCAACGGATAGATTTTCAAGCCAAGCAGAGGTTTTGAGAGACAGTGGTTATGAGCAGACTTCGGAGATTTATTGAAAAATTTCACTTTTAGCTATATTTAACGATGCATTTTTGACTTTCTGAAAACATTTTGATGCTATTTACACATGGAAAACAAAATTTTGTTTTATTACATGTTTAGCAACCAATCCTAGATATCAGACTTTCAAAGGTAGATGTATCTAATGCTTTGGTTAGAACATCTGCATATTGATCTTTAGTGGGAACATGATGCAGAGAAATCATAACTTTTTCATTGTAATCTCTCACAAAGTGATGTCTGATGTCAATGTGCTTTGTGGTTGAGTGGGAGACTGGATTTTTATGATGTTTTCAACTACTTGAATGTCCAACATGAGAGGAGTCTTTAGAGCAGTTATACCAAAATCCATCAATTGATTTTGAAGCCATAGGAGTTGAGCAGTACAGCTTACAGCAATATACTCAACCTCTACTATGGATGTTGATACTGCAGCTTGCTTTTTGCTTTGCCAAGACACTAAGCAATTGCCTAGGAATTGACAGCCTGCTGATGTTGACTTTCTTGTGGTGTGGCATCCAGCAAAATCACTATTTAAATAACCTAAAAGCTCAATAGTTTCGTTAGCAGATACAAGATACCAAGTATGGGAGCACCTTTTATGTATCTGAATATCCTTTTAAAGCAATGAGATTGGACTTCATAGGTATTGACTGGGATCTGGTACAAATACATCTTGCAAACATGATGTCTGGCCTTGATGCAGTTAGGTACAATAAAGAACCTATCATGCTTCTATATAGAGTTTGATCAACCAAGTCATCTTTGTCATCAATTGTGACAAGCTTTGTGGTTTCCATGGGTGTGCTACATGGTTTACAATCATTCACATCAAATTTTGTCTTTTACATACTTACTTTCATGAATGAAAGTACCATTTTGCAATTGCTTTACTTGAAGACCAGAAAGCATTGGAGTTTACCCATAGCACTTATTTCAAACTCTACTGCCATGAGTTGTCTGAATTCTTCACACATGGCAGTGCATGTGGATCCAAAAATGATGTCATCCACATAAATTTGGACAAGCATCAAATCTTTTCGTCTCCATTTTAAAAACAAGGTTGTATCAATTTTACCTTTGTAAAACCTATGGATAAGAAAAAAGTGTAAAGAGTTTCATACCAGGCTCTTGGTGCTTATTTCAAGCCATACAAAGCTTTATTAAGCTTGTAGACATGATTAGGATAAACTGAATCTTCAAAACCAGGAGTTCGATTAACATTTACCTCTTCTTTGATCTTACCATACAAGAATGGACTTTTGATATCCATTTGAAACACCTTGATGTTGTGGTTGGCAGCAAAGGCTAAGAACAGTCTGATGGCTTCTAATCTTGCTACAGGAGCAAATGTTTAATCATATCTGTAACCTTGAACCACAAGCCTAGCTTTATTCTTGATAACAATACCCATTTCATCAGTTTTGTTTCTAATGACCCATTTTGTGCCAATTTGACATACATCCTTTGGCAATGATACAAGTTCCCATACTTGTTGTCTTTTGAGTTGAAGGAGCTATTCTTGCATGGCTTCTACCCAATTGTTGTCTTTTAGTGCCTCTTGGTACTTGATCGGTTATGTGAGAGATAGGAAACTAGCAAAAAGATAAATGTTTAGGATTGACTTCTAGTGAGAACTTCTTCATTGATGTTGCCAATGATTTGATCAGATGGATGACTTTTAAGGTAGATCAGATCTCCCTTATATGGAATAATGGCATTTTGAGGTGAAGGCTGCAGATGTGAATCATCTGAGCTAACATCTGTTTAGAATGGAGGTGGAGGTATAGGTGGGAGAGATGTGAAATCATGTTGACTTTTATCCACAGTGGTTGGACTTTTATTAACAGAGGTTATATTTGATGAGCTGGCAGAGGATTGAGGATCAGCAGTGGTTGATCCAGTAGTGGTAGAGTTTTCGCGCTTGTTATTTCTGAACTCTGTGCAATTATCACTCCTGAAGACTTTTACTAGCAGGTCGAATTGTTTTTCAACTTGTTTCACAAATCCCTGCAAGATGCCTGTAGTCTCATCCTTGGAGTGCAAAAAGTAAGTCCAAGTAAACCTAGAAAAATCATCAACAATAATAAGGCAATACATTTTTTAAGACTCATGATTTTATAGGGCCAAACAAGTCCGTATGCAACAATTGTAAGCATTGACAAGTTTTGGGCTCATCAATGGGCTTGTATGAACTTTTATGTTGTTTGCCTTTTAAATAGGAAACACAATGTGGTGACAGTTGTCAGATTTGTGTGGCCAAGTATCTTGTGCCATAGTTCTGTCTTTTTGTTAGAGGGAGCTGAGAACATACAAGCATTAGTCATTGGATTATCCTTCAACATATCAGCCACATACACATTGCCACTCCTATGAGCAACAAGTTATGATTTACTCTCAGCTATGATCTGATCAATCTTTTTAACCACTTGTGGCCCAACAATCTGACAAGTTTTCTTAGTGAAGAATGACCGATAGCCATTGTCACTCTTTTGTGAAACACTAGGAAGATTAAATTTCAGATTGTCAATAAGATTGACATTTCCAAATTTGAGTTTCCCAGCCTGAACAGTCACTGACCTAAGAACCTTTCCTTTTGAATTATTACCAGAAGATATATCACCCCCTCCATGAGCCATGAAGTCTTTGAGAAGGGCTCTACATCTTGTCATGTGCCTTGAGCCTCCACTATCTATATACCATAAACTATCAAGGAAAGTAAAAGCTCTCTGCATAGTGGTAATTAATTAGTTTAGGTGAGTTTCCAAAGCCAAAATGGATTTGGAAGGGGTCACAGACATGCCACTCTCAAATTTAGTAACCCTCATAACTAAGAGGTACCTTTTGGTACATTGATTGGCCAAATCCTCTTTGGTGTTGGTTGGCAAGTGGTGAATCTGTTACTAGCACCTCTCTAAGAGCAGAGGTTTTGTGCAGTGATTTGGTAATAGATGTTTGAACAGGCACAAAGGTCTGTTTATACTTCCTTTTTGAAGTACTAGTCTTTGAACTCTCCAGTGTTTTGGATTTAAACTCATTCTTTTTGACATCAAATTTTCTTAGATAAACACACTCTTGAGTTTTATGATTTGTTTTATCATAAATTGTGGAGTTTGGAGAATAATGATTACACTTGTTTTGTTAATTTCATAAGCTTTTAGAAGAAAACAGTTTTTGGTAACATGGTTCTTCCTTTCACAGATTTCACAAAATAGGTTTTTGATCTTTTCTTTCTTTTTACCTTTTCAGACTTTTTTAGCAGATGTTGTAACATTTGCTGGTAAATCTGTTATGGGAATGATTCTTGCTTTTGGTGCTTTGACACCATCAGTGGTTCAAAAGTTCATTAGTTTGATATTCTTAAGGATATCACATTCATCAGACCATGTGGGTTTAAATCGATATTTCTCAATTTCCTCAAAAGTTGAGGATCCCTCATGTCTTTTAAAACAATTTTGTTTCCATTTTTATCAGTGACCGTGATTTATTGACAAGATAGATTTGTTGGAACAATTTCAACTACACCAGAATCATTTCTAGTAACATTTTTATAAATTTGGTCATTTTCTTTGAAACCTATGCCAAATTTTATGTTACTCTTGACCTGGTTTTTTAACATAATCTTATAACCTTTATAGGATTCCACCCATTTTGCACAAGTAATTTGGATGGATTCCAACTCCTTTTTGCAAACTTTATATTTTTATATCGTAGTTTGGAGTTGGTCCTTGGTTATGCTAGCTTCATGTTTTAAGCTGCTGATTTCGGATTCTTTTTAAAGCAATTTAGTTTTTAAACCTGCAATTCATCATCCAAAATCTTATTCCTAAGATTTTCATTCACCTCTTTTGTGTTAGCAAAAGCTATGATACATTTATTTGAACTTTTAACACCTGAGGATATACCTTAGTAGCAGCCATCATGGCACAATCACATTCACCTTCACAAACACTTGCATCCCATGGGTCAGACAGATGTTTCAGTTCTTCATCAATATTTTCTTTTGTAACAACTGTTTCATCATGAACATCAGACACAATAGACTTAAGCTCTACTTTTTCATATTCAACACCCTCAACTATAGACTCTAATGCCATAAATCAACAATTATTTTGTTTCTTTTCAGTGTCAGCAATTAGAGCAAAGTTTTCGTTAGTCAGATCCTCAGCCTAGCTACTCCAATCAACAAAGCCCTGAGTAAAGAAGCTCTGTTGATTAACTTCTGTCAGAGGAGTGGTTTGAGTAACATGTTATGTTGGTTGCATTTGAACGTGAGGAGTTGGTGCTTGAACATATTGAATTTGAGAAACAGTGGTTTGAACATATTGCACAGGAACAGTGGTAGTAGGGTGTGCAAATGAGTAGTGCTTTGCATATGAGGAGCAAGGGTATATAGGGAATATTGGACAGTGTTTTGAGGTCTGGGGCTAGGATGTGTGATAATTGGTCCAGATGATTGAGATCTACATTCTCTAGCAACGTGGCCTAGCCTATTACACGTGAAACATATAATCTCTAACTTATCCAGCGTAACTTTTAACCTCCCATGCAATCCTGGGAACTTTCTACCAGTTTTCTTGTAATACTTGCTAGCTCTAAAACTCAACAAGGCAAGATGGTGTAAAATATCCATTTCATGCAAATCTGTAGGCTCAAAATGTTGAAGATCATTCAACTCAAAGGATAAGTTATCCGAAGATTGGCTTTCCCGTTAGCAGTAAAAGCATAATTGGGTGTGTAAGATTCAAAGCTGAAACTACCACCAGAGGTTATGTCAATGAAATGATCATAACTCTGATCTTTACAGCTGCCGGAGGCTTCTTCTTGGACAAAAAGTGTTGCACTACCGAATGCATATTCATCTGCCAATTTGCTAGACTCTTGTAGCTTCTTTTTTGTTTCAGCTCTCTCTCTCTAAATGAGAAGCCTACCACGAAGCTGAGTTAGACTCATCTCTTTGAACAAAACCGAACTAGTTACAAAAGCTATAGTGTCCCACTTGTCTAGTAATGATCTATGAAAATGACTATTTAAAGTCGAATTTGCAAACTCAACAATAACCAGTTTAAGCTCACTAATGAGGCAACTAAATCTTTCAAACTATTGGGTTAATGACTCTCCTTTCACATGATAAAATGTTTCATATTGTTGATTCAAAACCTCTTTCTGGTTTTCAATTACTTCCTCAGTCCCACCGATTGCTCTTTTAAAGCATCCCATAACTCCTTTGCACTGTTGCAATGCAACATGCCAGCATAGATATCGTTTGGCAATGTAGAGACCACAAAACTAAATGCCTTTACATCTAGCTCGATTTTTTGAAAATCTTGCTCAGAGTAATTCTCAGGATTCTTTGGTACTTGGACTTTATGGTCCTTAGTACTCGGTATCGTTGGAACATGAGGTCTAAAGATTACCGACTTCTAGCAGCCGGTGTTTTGCTGAGCAAGAACATGACCCATCCGTCTCTGCCAGATATTGTACTCTGATCTGATGAGAATCAGTGGTTTAAACATGTTGTCGTTGTTGTGAGGTTCTTGTGAATTTTGAGACATTTTCAATTGTTTGTAAAATAGGTTTTTGTTTAAACTATAGTGAACGTGAATAAACTATTACTCTATTTTTAATCCAACGAGCAAACGAATTAGCAGTGAGAGCTGATTTGTTCAAATCAAGTTGATTGTTAAATCAAATTCGATTGACCAAGCTCTGATACCAATTGTTAGGATCTGAGTTTGATATTTTTGTGAATGTTTAAGATAAAACCAATGGAAGTAGATAAACATGTTTGAATAGTGCAGCGGAAATAATAACTTTGAATTCACAACAATAGGAAGATTGCTTTCACAAACATGCTTTTATGAATTTATGAATTTACGTATGCATGAACGATTATAAACTCCCCCTCAGCCTAAGATCACTCCGATTTGCTCGTACACAAAATGTCAAGGTGAAGTGAAAGTGATAAATAGGATAGTACTCACATAGTTTTATTTATAGTACAGATCAAACCGCTGAGCATCTTATGCTGACGTCACATTGAAAGTGACATATAACAAACTAAACAAACTACAACATCTGCTAAGCTAAACACTACTATAAACTATATAATTCAACGTCTGATAGTAAACACTAATGAGACATCCTCTGTTGGGTTTCAGTAGAGCTTTGCCTTGGCAAACCTTTAAGTCTTCAACAGTGCTTTGCCTTGGCAGACCTTAGTTTTAGTCTTCAGTAGACTTTTTGCCTTGGCAGACCTTTGAGTCTTCAGTAGAGCTTTGCCTTGGCAGACCTTAGCTTTAGTCTTCAGTAGAGTTTTTGCCTTGGCAGATCTTTGAGTCTTTAGCAGAGCTTTTGCCTCCGCAGACCTTTGAGTCTTCAGCAGAGTTTTGCCTTCGCAGACCTTAGCTTTAGTCTTCAGTAGAGTTTTTGTCTTGGCAGACCTTTGACTTTTAGTCTTCAGCAGAGCTTGTCTTCAGTAGATTTTCTATCATTATAAGGATCAGAGGTTGTAGAATATTTTGGCTTTCTATCATCTATTCTTTTGTAAGGTTCAATTTCCTACAACTGAGCATCCGGATCAGATGGTCACAATTGGTGATACCCTTTCTCCTGAAGTAAAAGATAGCTTCAAGACGTTGCTCTGCAATAACATAGACGTTTTCGCCTTCGAGCATGGTGACATGACGGGTATACCCCGAAAGAGAAAGAAGATCGGTTGTCCACACTACCCGGAATTAAGCCAATAGCCCAAAGAAAGTGCAGTATGGTGCTGATAGAAAAGAGGCAATAGTAAAAGGGGTACGAAAGCTACCACGACAGGGATCTTGCGAGAGACAAATTACCACACTTGGGTGGCAAACCCAGTCATGGTAAAGAAAACTGATGCAACATGGAGGATGTGCATGGACTACAAAGACCTCAATAAAGCATGCCCTAAGGACACGTATCCACTTCCTGAAATCAACTTCAAAGTCGACTTCCTTGTGCCTTTCCATTTCAAGTGTGTGCTCGACTCCTACAAGGGATACCATAAGATCCATATGGTGGAAGAAGATGAAGAAAAAATGACTTTTCATACAGACATTGGGATTTTTTGTCATCCGAAAATGCCCTTTTGAATTGCGCGACGGGGGGGCAACCTACCAAAGGTTGATGGATAAGGCATTCGCAAATCAAATGGGGCGAAACTTAGAAGTATATGTAGATGATTTGGTGATTAAAAGCGTGGAAGAGAAAATCATGTTACAAGACATTGAGGAAACAACCCGAACGGTAAGGGAATACAACATTAAGCTAAACCCCAAGAAATGGCCATCACCAGCATGCTTTCACCATGCACACTCAAAGAGGCCCGGGCATTAAACAGAAGGTTGGTAGAAATTAACAGGTTTTTGGCCAAACCCGCCGAACGATCTCTACCTCATAAAGATATTGAAAGATTGTCTGAATAAAAACAATTTTCAAAGGACGCTAGAAGTGGAAGAGGCATTACAAGAAATGGAGCATTTCTTGGTGCACTTGCCAACCTTAACTGCTCCGAAACCAAATGAGACACTGAAGATGTATTTGTCTGCGGCCCATTATACGGAGGGGTGCAAACGCCGATATAATACATTAGCAGAGTACTAGCGGATCTGTAAACCTGGTATCTGACACTAGAGAAGTTGGTGTTAGCACTAGTCCATGGCTCCCGGTGGCTTCGGAGATCACTAAGCAGCTATATCACACAAGTCCTCGACAAACTCTCGGATCGTTAGTATTGGGTTAGATAGCGGGGAAATTATAAGTAGTACTACTGGGCCCGACAAGCCCCACCCGAGCTAGTCGCGCTAGCCGACCGGGAATGGTCAACGGGTGATTAATTTGGCCTAACTTCGCCATGGTCAGTGATAGGCCTGGCAACATGGAGGCACAACAGTCAGCTTCGATCGCGAACACTTACGTGACATAACTTTAGGCTCGCTACCTACATGTTAACATTGAACTTAATTACGAATCAACAATATTATTCCGGGTTAAGGATAATGGAACCAGCAACATTGTTATTCCGGGTTAGGAATAATGGAACATCAATATTATTCCGGGTAAGGAATAATGAAACCATCAGTATTATTCCGGGTTGGGAATAATGGAACTAAGTCGTTATCCCGGGTTAGGGATAACGGGGGAAACAAACTTATAACCGAACTAATGAACATATAAAAACCTATGAACTCACTCTTCTTTAATGTTGACACTTGTTTCTTTACATGTTTCTCAGGACGCTAGGAGCTCTAGGTGCACTCACTTGCATTGATCAAGACATCTTTTTATCGAGTCTCATTTACGAATATTGTTTGTGTTTTTCTTTAGTTTTGGCGTTTGTGTTGGCGCCCGTTCCTTTACTTTACTTTAATGCTTCCGCTCAACTTTAAAAACTAATGCTTCCGCTAAACATTGAAACCAAACTAAAACAATCTAAAATTAACTATGAATGGTTAAACAAATGATTTTGGAAACGTATTAACAAATCATATAGAGTCGTTCGACGTTACTAGTGTCTCAGATTCTTGTTTGTTCACGCGCCTCGCGGTAAAACTCTACAAGTGGAAATTGAGGGTGTGACAGTTTAAAAGCTTAAAGGGTGTTTCTAGACCAATGGTACTGATGACATATATGTATGCTTGAAATGATCCTCTAAAAACAAAAAAATTCATAAAAATGTTATTCTTTGAAAAATATTTTAAAACTCAAAAAGATTTTCAGTTTTCTTAGCTTGATAGTTTATTTTTGTTTACCGATGATAAAACACTGACGGTTGGATTCATAGCAACATCTTGCTGAGGAAAGCTTGAAATCATGACTTGGGAGCTAATTTTAGCAAAAAGTTTACTCAAATGTCAAGAAAGTTCATTAATTTGAAACTTTACATGTTAAAATAAATCTGTTTGGTTAACATGGTCAGCCAAGGTCATTAACTTGGACTTGGAAGGCAAATTGAATAACCAGGGTCATTAACTTGGACTTGGTTAGTCAAGTGGATTTTTGAAACAGATAAAATAATTGAAAATTATAAAAATAAAATTGTAATTGAAAAGTTTAAAATTTTTAAGTTTGATTCGTACAAAACTGAATTTCATGCGGAGAGAGTCAGTTTAGTACGAAACAAGAGTTAAAAGTTTTGTGCGATTCATAATATTTTGTACGAAACAGGTTGAGTATAAATACTCTGTGTTTCGCACTGAAATGAGGTTTCTGTTCTCTTTGCAGTGTTAGGCGACTCATAATACTTTTTGTGTGATTCGACTCTAAAAACTTCATTTCTTGGGTTTTGTGCTTGTAATTCACATTGTTGAGGTTGATTTGAACACCTCTTTCAATGGTCAAGGTAATTTCGTCAAAATGAAACTGTTATAATGCCAAAATTTTGTACGATTTGGACTAAAACTTAGATCTAGGGAAATTGGACCGGTAAAATGTAAAATTGATCACAAAATCGTTAAAATCGGCTCTAATAACCTGAAAATCGACTATCGATTTGTTAAAAACAACAAGTTTTAGATTCGGATTATACTTGGACTAATTTTGGGACGAAGATGAATTTGGTACGACTGAACTGTTTTGCATGAAATAAAATTTGAAAGCAAAATGTTTAAGTGCAGAATTTTTGTATGAAGTAAGTGAATCGTATGAATAACTTCAACTTCAAATTTCAATTCTTAATTATATGTATGTTTCATACGAAACATAGGTTTTGTACGAAACGAAGAAGGAAACTTTGAAAGTTTAAAACATTTGATTAAGATTGTGTTTCGTACGAAACAGAGGATTTTGTACGAATCAGTGAAGAAATTTTGTAAGTTTGAAATTTTCTAATGGTTGATTGTTATTTTTCATGTATAGGCTAAGAAATCCGGATTTTCGCCGATGCTGTATTACAGATGCTTCAATCCCAGAGATAGCAGAGTATCGAGATATCTTGGATTTTCTCACAAGGATTAGAGTGACTAAAGCGTTAACAGATAGACATACGGCATATCTTTCACATGTGGAATATTTCTGGAATGCTGCTGAGTATAGTATAGATGACAACGCCATTATTTCAGCAGTAAAGATTGACGATGTTGATATTCAAGTGAAGATTACTGAAGAGTTAATTCAGAAAGTGTTGGAGTTTAAGGACAACAAAAACGATCCGACAGGTTTTACTGAATATATGGTTAAAGGATGTTTTTATAGGATGGGTATACAGGGTTTGTGAATGCTGATCCATACAAGAAAAGAAACTTGAGTGCGCCATTCAGATATCTTGCACATGTTATTATTCACGGTTTGGGACATAGGAAAGGTGGTTTCGATGACTTGGTGGATTATCATATGTGTATGATTACTGCTCTAGTGTTGAATCTTCCATATGACTTTTCAAAGGTTATATTTACTCAGATGATTCAAAATATTCAGAAGGAAAGGTTTTTGCAGTATCAAAGATTCATACGGATGACGTTAGACTATTTACATCCTGATTTGAAGAAATCCCCAGACAACGTTCTCAAACTTGAACATATCAATGTTCCATCATTACGAAAGATGATTGTGCATCTAAAGTCTGCTCCTGTAGCTAAACTGACGTTTGGTGCTATTCTTGATAAAGATTATATTTCACCGGCACTAGGAAAGTGGAGGAAGGACGATAGTGGTGACAATGAAGAGGATGTTAAATCATTATCGTTGTTTGTGGCAAAGAGAAGTCCATGGTTCGTAAAAGACGAAGAAAAAGGTGGGAAAGCTACATATAAAGGGAGAAAGAGAAAAACTGCATCTACTGCTGAAAGTTCAGGATTAAGAGATGAACCTGTAGTTGAGGAAACAGTTGAACAAATGGCTGAAGAGATAGAACGTCAGGCTTTTGGAGCTGACAAAGCAGCTGAAGAAGTACTATCATCTAGTACTGATTCAGAAGAAAGAAGAGCGGGAGAAAAGAAAAGAGCTGAAAAGTTAGCAAAGAAACGTCAAGATGAATTAAAACGAAAAGCTGAGGAACGCAAGAGAAAAGCAACAGGTGATGATGACCAACTTATGTTCCGTCTGAATAAGATATTGAATCTGCGTTTCGAACTCCGGTCAAGAAAAGGCAAAGAAGAATGAAGCGATCTGCAGCTCGAGTATCTCTGATTGTTATTCCAACAGAAGTTGGTGCTGAACAAACTAGTGAAGAAAATGTGGAGGAGCAATCACAGAATATTCCGTCTCCACCACATCATATGCATCCAGAGCCAGATCAGCAACAAGTTGAACCGGAGATACCTTTTCAACAACCATCAGTTCCTGAACAAGAACCAGAACAATAACAACCAGCACCACAACAACCTGAACCAGAACTAGTTCAACAATCAATTCCTGAACCAGAACCATTTCAGCAACCACCGCCACAACAATCTGCTCAACAAAAGTCTCAACCATCTCATGCTCAACAATCTCGTCCTACACCACAGCCGTTTGATTCACAAGCATTTTTTGACGAGATTGGTTTAGATGATCTACCAGGAGGAGATGAGTTTCGTTTTTATGACCCAAGAGTTGATGCTTTGCATAAACAGCTGACAGTCAATGTTGTATGCATTGCTGAGTTGCAAGAGCAGATAAACATGTTAACAACTGAAAAGTTTGAAATGCTTAAAAGGATTAGGGGATTAATTGTTGACAAACAACAATTAGAAGCGATGTTAGCGACTATTATTTCTGAAAACAAAAGATTGCGGTTACGTATGGCAGAATACGAGGAAGAAAGGTTGAGAAATAATAAAAGAATGGAAGTGTTTGAGAAGATTTTGTGACCGAGTACTATCCCCTTAGTGACCATGAAATGGCATTTCCAAAATTAAGGACGAGGTTAGTCTCTTCACATCTTGCCAACATTAGTTCAAGGTTGTTGAGGCATTGGTCAAATGAGTCGCCAAAGATAGAAAACTCATCCATGAAGACTTCTATGGTTTTTCTATCATGTCGTGGAAAATGACCATGCAACGTTGGAATGTTGCAGGTGCGTCACATACATGCATCGATATGCGAAGGTTCCATAGGGACAGATGAAAGTAGTTTTTTCTTGGTCCTTATGAGAGATTGGCATTTGAAAATATCCCGAGAAACCATCGAGAAAACAATAAAATTGATGACCATATAATCTCTTCTAACATTTAATCAATGAAGGGTAAAGGAAAGTGGTTTTTCTTGTAGCTTCAGTGAGCCTTCTAAAGTCAATGCAAACTCTCCATCCGGTGATGGTTCGTATTGATATGAGTTCGTTCTTTTCGTTCGTTACGACTGTCATTCCTCCTTTCTTTGGCACAACTTGGACAGGGCTAACCCATGGACTGTCGAAAATTGGATAGATGAGTCCAGCGTCTAAGAGTTTTATTACTTCTTTTTCTTACAACTTCTTGGACGTTAGGATTAACCCTTCTTTGTGGTTGGATTTCCATTTTGTAATCGTCTTCCATTAAAATTTTGTATGTACTGGAGGGATTTATTTCTTTTATATCCATTAACTTCCATGCGATTGTCGTTTTTATGTTTTTTAGCAAATTAAGTAACGTTTCATTTTCTTTACAAGTGAGATTCGATGAAATGAATATGGGGAGTTTACCTTGGTTGTCGAGGAATGCATATTCTAAGCCCTTTGGAAGTTCTTAAGTTCTAAAAAAGGCGTTTCTTCAATAGATGGCTTAGTTTTTTGTTCGTCATCGCGGTTGATGGACGAAACTGTTTGGTTAGTGGGGATTTCCTCTTCAACGAATGCATCATTTTGTTCCTCCATATCGGGTGGCTCAACTTCATCTTCCAACTAGGGTTATTATTGTCGATTGAGTATTTCATTGATTTACTTATATTAAAACTTTTCTTGTCGGCCACAAGTGTAGTAGGAAGATTTTGATGTCTTTGTTTGAGCAAAGCTTTGTAGGTTCATTGTCGGATCCGATAGCTCAGGCACTAATTTGTTAACCTAGTCTTATACATGGGAAATCCATATTCGAGTTAGCCGACATTGATAACAAGATTCAGTTTTAATCTCTGTTTCATTTATACTTCAAACGTTAGTTACTTGGGTGAGAGTGGTTATAAATTTTGTTATATTTTAAACACTTTATACTCGTGCACCAAGCCTTAAATTTATAAAACACGATACAATATTACCACTCTATACACATTAGGGAAACTGCACCCATCGTAGACGTAATATAGTGATGGTAAAATACCGAGATTGTCTAAGGACACAAGAGCTTTTAATACCAGCTTATCATTAACGTCTAATATAACCAAATTTTGATAAAAGTTTTGAAAATTTTAAAAGATAAAACTAAATGTAATATTGTAAACAAATAAATAAAAACAAATACACAAAAAAGAATCACTTGGTCCCAACTCATCTTTTATGTATCTTTTGATGATTTCCGCACATTGGGCTTTTTAAGAGATTATCTTAGTTATAATGGTAGGCCCCTCTTATGAAGGCGATGTTACCCTTGGCCATATTGGTCTGAGTCAGCACGGGTACAGTCCCGCAAGGCTTAATAAAGTTTTAATAGTTTTATTTATAAGGGATTCAAGCCATTCTTATTTCCCCCGCTTTGATGCTATGTACCTCAAGGGAAGTCCAAATAAGCTTGAACCAAGTCCTCGTAGGATCTATACACTTAACGAGACAAGAACTTTACCCAAACACCCTTCTAACCCCCTTCCAGGTAGTTAGCATGCTTTATGTAGATCATAAAGATACGAATGAGTGAATTAACAAAACATGAAGCATTGTTTAACCAAAGTTCACTTTCAATATAAAAAACTAGTTATTTAAGTCAGTAATACATACCCAATTAAAAAGTTGCCATAGATTGGAAATCAAAAGTAATACATAAAAGATTTGTCTTCACCAAGTGATCATCTTTTTCTCTCCCTTTATTAACCGTGGATGTGAGGTCTTGTACTAACATGTGGTCAGTGTACTTATTGTACTATCACAGATTCTACGAATCTTAGAGTTGACCATGGCCTGTGTTGGGTTAGCACGACCCCGTGTTGGTTTGTCTATTGCTATTGTCTTTATCTGTAGAGAATCATGACTGGGCAAGGCCCCATGCCTGGTGGGCATGACCCCATGCCTAAGCTTCTGTTCTTGTTATTTTTGTTGTTTTGGATGTGGATGGGGGTTCGGGAGGTCATGTCAATCCTTCTTCTTGTATTTGTGTTGGTTTCTACTGTTAATTCGTTCCTTTTATTTGTTTAAGCTCTTTTGATCCTGTAATTTAAAAGTAAACAAAGAAACATGCCTTTTCCAACATTACTACCAAAAAGGGGTTGATTTTATGCATTGTTTGATGTAATTTATATGTTGCATTTTGCGCACATCAAATACCCCCACACTTGAATCTTTGCTTGTCCTCAAGCAAACTCAATAATGTGGCTTACACACCCAAACGTAATTGGTAGAAGAGAAGTTTTGGGTTTATCGTTGGACTGTCGGGAATCCAAGTACTAAATTTATTTTGTTTTTATTTTATTTACAATCTTATTCGTCATGATTTATTTAAAACACATTTTTAGAAAAAAAATGTTTGTTTTGGGCATAAGATGCCTTTCTAAAATTCTATTTAGTTATATAGAAATTTGCACACCTCATAAGTGGTCACTCAACACTTGGCCGAAGATGTTTAAGTGAAAACACTCGGACCCGGTGTGGAGCTTACGCCTACTATAGGCTTGACAAACAATCAAACCTCCTCTTTTTGACGTTTAATCCTTATAAATATCAAGAGGTCTTTTTAAAATTGTAGGTTTTGGCTAGGGGTAGGTTTTTTTGGGTAAAATGGTGAAAAGCGTAAAAAGTGTCAGTTTTTTTGAACAATTTTTGTGGCTTTCAAAAAAAAAAAAACTTTAACTAATGTTTTTTTTTCAATAGCCAAAGTTGAAACTAAGCAACACTTGTTATTTAACCCAACTTTTTACTAAAAACAAATGGTGTAAAATAGAAAGTTTTGTGGATATGGGTGGTTGTTTTTACAAAAGTTTATATTTTTGCGGGTTTAGAAATGAAAGGGTTAAGGTTCAAAGGGGTTTAACTAGGGGGATATAAAAAGGAAAATCAAGGATTAAAATGAACAATCGGTTATAATCCTAAGGCATCCATCATTTACTTACTTGGATTTGTGTCGGTAATGATTGGGAACGTATTGCTTTGGCAAGTTCTTGATTTGTAAGAATCAAATGGACTATTCTCACAAGAAATGAAAAATTGAGCAATTAGTATAGATATGTATCTGTATGCTCGGTCGAGGCTCAAAACTCACTTTTTGTGGGAAAGGGGTATAGTGTAAAAGTGTATATGTAATCAAATTTTACAAAGATTTGTTATGCCCGTTTTTATAATTTTCTTAATTGGTTCTTTTTATCACGACGATGTCAGGTGTATATTAGTAAAAACATAATTTTAATAACTTATTTTTCTCAAACTAAACCAAGATAAATAAAAAAAATAAGAATTTTGAAAAATATTTGGGGTGATTATCGGTTTTCCAAGGCGATTTTTGTGTAAGGCTTGTTTTTAGGACAAAAGATTCAAGGTTTTTAACATTCCCCCACACTTAAATTATACATTGTCCCTCAATGTGTCCGAAATAGGATTTATTTAGATTAAATGTGTAAAAAGTGGAGTAAAACAACAAATTTTAAGGTTACTAGTCACTAGGCACGGGGGCGTGCCTGGTGGGGACAGCCCCTTGACCAAAGTGCTAGTAACATGGTTTAACAGAAAACTTACAATACAGTGAACACGGGGGCGTGCCTGGTAGGCACGGTCCCGTGCTGCAGACTCTGTTTTGATGTTTTTGAAGCGGGAGGCTCTAGTGTACGTGCATGGGGTCCCTTTTTCTTAGTTTTCACACCATTTCATCATTTAAAGTGTGCTTTATTCCTACAAATGAAAAACTTAAAACAAAACGCATTAAATTTAAACTATATTTTATACTACTTTATCTAGGGACAGTTCCATGAAATGCCTTCATGGTGCGCCACTTTTATAAGGGTCCTTGGCTAGACCCAAATTCGGTCATATGTTACCCGAGCGGGATGGCTCGCATCCTGAGTTGCATTGTTGAAGGGCGTAGTCTAAGTTTGAGTCTATAGCCTTAATGTAGCTGACCGGATCATCCTCTGCTTGTTGTCCCACTTCTAACTTGATTTTCTTATCACCAACCCTGAATGTGAGTTTTCCATCGCTCATATCCACCATGGCCCGTGCGGTGGTAAAGAAGGGTCTTCCTAGTATGGGCGGGATTTCAGTCTCTTCCTCCATATCACGGATTACAAAATCGGCTGGAAAAACAAATTCCCCGACTTTAACCAATGGATTTTCTATGACACCTTGAGGGTATTTTACCGACCTATCCGCAAGTTGTATGCTCATCCTTGTAGGGTGTGGCTTGCCTAACTCAAGTCGATTGAACATAGAAGCAGGCATTAGATTAATACTAGTCCCTAGGTCGACTAGTGCAATACTTATTGGTGATCCTCCAATGGAGCAAGTAATAGTGGAGCTTTCGGGATCAATCTTTTTTTTTGGGGGGGGGGGAGCTTGTTGAGGAGTCCCCCTGAGCACTCTTCCCTTAAGTTAACTTGTTGAATGGATTCAATCTTTCTTTCTTTTATGAGAGAGGAAATCTCTCATAAACTTGGAGTATTTTGGCATTTGAGTGAGAACTTCCACAAAAGGGAGATTGATGTGAAGTAGTTTAAGGAAGCTTACAAACTAAGTGAATTGCTCGTCGGTCCTTTGTCGTAGTAAACGACCGGGGTAAGGGATTGTGGGTGGTTTGGTTGTTTAGGTATTTTGGGGTTGAGTATATTCTTGGTTATTGGTAATGGGTGTTTTGTAGGGAGTGAATCATGTTGTTATGGTGTTGGTTTGTTTCGGGTCCTACCATGCAACTTCTTAAGTTGATTACATTTACTTGGGCTTTTGGGTTTGTGTCGGTGTTAATAGACAAGGCTCCTTGTGGTCTCTCAGAGAAATTTTGGGCGTGGCTTACTTTTTTTTTATATTTTGCATGCTAGCTCGTTGGTTCCTAATTTCGTTTTCGGTTTGTAGGAACCTTTTCGAGTACTTTTTACCAGATTCGGAGAAAAGATGAGTGATAAGGTCCTCAAGCCTTTCTCTTCCTCCTTGTTGTTGTGTTTGGAAGCCTTGTTGTTCGTTCCGGGGTTGTTGAAAGTTGGATCGTTGGTTTTGTTTTTGCTGGCTACTACCCCCCGAATCCCTCCAACCAAAGTTGGATAGATTTCGTTATTCGGGTTGAAGGTGTCACCTTGATTACCTGGTGGACGAGGGCGATTCTTAAGGTAGTTTATTATTTTTGTTTGATTTTCCCCATCTTTCATACAACTTCAGTTTTCATGTGGCCCACAGCACCCCTCACAAGCCATAACCGAAGCATTTTTTGTTAATTCTTTCTTTTTATTTTTGAAAATAGTGCTTCGATTTAGGATTGTAAAGAAGTGCTTTTGTCTACTTTATGGGTTCACGAGGCTATGGATTTTGAGACCCGAGGGGTGTGCCATTTAAAACTGTTTTGAGCAATTTCTTGGATTTGATTATAAATTTCGGTGGGATGACGATTACCAAAGAAGCCCCCTGGAGTTTGAGTTAAGGATTTGTCTTGTGTGTGGCAAAAGTCCATTATAGAATGTGGAGATTTCTTGCCACACTTCTGAACCATGATGATGGTATTTCCTTAACAACTCTTTATACTTTTCCCAAGTTACATACAAAGATTCCCCGTTCTCTTGTCTGAGGGGGGATCGGCTCTCCTCCTATGAGTAACCGGACTGATTTAACTCAACTAACAGAGGTGGAATTCATTGTTAGTGAGGTTGAAAAACGAACAAGTGAGAACTACTGTTTAACTGCTTTGAATATATGGATTGACGTGAAAAAGTACAACGTAAGTAAACAATTCAGAAGGGCTTCGCCACACCAACTGGACTAACACTAACTAGCTCTAACACAACACTCCTCTATTTATAGGTCGACATGACTCGCACAGGAGAGTGTGAAACAGAGTGTGTGACTCGTGCGAGTGGCTGCCTCGTACGAGTGACAAAGTGTCACTCGTAGAAGTCATATGACCCAATCGTACGAGTCAGAAACAAAACACATAAATCATACAATAACATTTACAAAAGACGTTCTAAGCCCTATGTACAAAATCAACATATCCTAGACATAGGCAATAGACATTATGCACCAACATCTTGAGAATATGAATTAATTTCAGACATTAATTTATCTGTTTTAGCGAGAGGGAAATATTTGTATAGAATTTGTTGGGCAAGTTCATCCCAAGTGTGGACGGATCCATTTGGGAGGGTATTAAGCTAGGCCTTGGCTCGGTCTTTCAGTGAAATGGTAATACGAAGCCAGATAGCATCGTTGGAGGCTCCATTGATTGGGAAAGTGTCAGATATTTCCAAGAAATTGGTATGTAGATGGGGATCTTCGTCAAGTAGGGCGTGATACGTGGTGGAATTTTGGAGCATTTGAATTAGATGGGGTCGAAGCTAAAAGTTGTTAGAATCGACATTTGGAGGGTTAATAGCAGCTCGAAGATTACCGACTGTAGACCGTAAGTAATCCATTGAGGTACGTTGATCCGCCATGGGAGGGTTTTGGTCCGAGGCTTTTTGTTGATTTTTCGCCTTTTGTCTTTTTCTTAAAAAGTGCTCGGGTTCTTCTAGTGGTTCTTTTATGTCTTTGTCGAAGCTATAGCTCATGCACTAAGTTGAGTTACTGGATTTCGGGCACGACCCCGTGTTACACCTCCACGGCCCCGTGTCTGTCCCTCTGTAGCTCAGAAAACAAAACTTTTTCTGTTATAAACCTAGGCACGGCCCATGTCTGATCTGGCACGGCCCCGTGCTGTAGTCATCAAAAAAAAGAAGCAGCTGCAGAAACAAAGAAAAAATCCTAAAAATTAAAAGAAAAAGATAAAAATGGATTAGGCCATTAATTTTATGCTTTCTCAAAATCCTTGTGTCCCCGGCAACAACGCAAAAAACTTTACATGAGTGAGCATGGTTATAAAGTTTGTTATATTTTAAGCACTTTTTACTCGTGGATCCAACTTTAAATTTATAAAGCACGATACAATACTACCCCTCTACACACGTTAGGGCAAGTGCACCCATCATAGACATAGTATAGTGATGGTAAGATACCTAGGTCATCCAAAGACACAAGAGCTTTTAATACCGGCTTATCGTTAACGTCTAATCTAACAAAATTTTAATAAAGGTTTTGAAAGTTTTAAAAGATAAAACTAAATGTAAGAATGTAAAGAAATAAATAAAAACAAATAGACAAGAAAGAATCACTTGGTTCCAACTCCTCTTTTATGTATCCTTTGATGATTTTCACACTTGGGCTTTTTAAGAGATTACCTTAGTTATAGTGGTAGGCCCTGCTTGTGAAGGAGACGTTACACTCGGCCATATTGGTCTGAGTCAGTAGGGATATAGTCCTACAAGGCCGGAATTTTGAAAGATAATTATATAAGTTATTAATGCGAAAAGTGGTAGGCCCCTCTTATGAAGGCGACGTTACCCTCGGCCATATTGGTCTGAGTTAGCAGTGATATAGTCCCGCAAGACCAGATAAAATTTTAATAGTAATTTATTTATAAGGGGTTCAACCCGTTCTAACTTTCCCCGACTTGAGGCTATCAGCCTCAAGGGAAGTCCTAATAAGTTTGAACCAAGTACTCGTTTCTAACCCCTTTAAGGTAGTTAACACGCTTTACATAGACCATAAAGACACAAGTGAGTGAATCAACGAAACATGAAGAAATGTTTAACCAAAGTTCACTTTCAAGATAAAAAAACTAGTTAAAGAAGTCATTAATATATACCCAATTAAAAAGTTGCCAAAGATTGGAAATCAAAAGTAATACATAAAAGATTTGTCTTCATCAAGTGATGTAAGAGATTTACCCAAAGCATGGCCTTTGTTTGACAAGAAATCTTACAATCAATCTTAGATCCCGAGACTACTACAGACTCTAAAAAATGTAATATGGATGATGGTGGTAGGTGTTAGTGTTGTATTGGTGGTGGACTGATGGCAAGTGTGAGAGAAGTGGTTTGGCAATGGATGCCTTTCTCTTAAACTAAGTACCTCTATTTATAACTGGAAACAGAGGGAAGACACGGCCCCGTGCCCACCTAGCATGACCCCATAGTCATCTTTTTTCTCTCCCTTCATTAACTGCAGATGTCAGGTCTTGTACTAACACGCCCCATGGTGTCATGGCACGATCCCATGGTTAGTGTACATGCTGTACTATCACAGATTCTACGAATCTTAGAGTTGACCATGACCCATGTTAAGTTAGCACGGCCCAGTGTTGGTTTGCCTATTACTGTTGTCTTTATCTTTAGAGATTCTTGACTGGGCACGGCCCAACGTCTGGTGGACACGGCCCCGTGCCTAAGCTTCTATTCTTGTTATTTTTGTTGTGTTAGATGTGGATGGGGGTTCAGCAGGTCGTGTGAATCCTTCTTCATTGTATTTGTGTTGGTTTCTGCTGTTAATTTGTTCCTTCTTCTCGTTTAAGCTCTTTTGATCCTGTAATCTAAAAGTAAACAAAGAAACATGCTTTTTCCCACATTAGTACCAAAAAGGGTTGATTTAGTGCCTTGTTTGATGCAATTTATATGTTCCATTTTGCGCACATTAGTTATAAATCCTAGAAACAGTTGGACAGAGCTCCACCGTCCAGTTTACATCAACTAACTGACTATCACTAACTTCGCAATCCTATATATAGACATGAACACATCGTGCGAGTTGGATATTCCACTTTGTACGAGTTGAGTTGTTCACTTCCCACGGAGTGAGGATGTTCACTTCATACAAAGTGTGCTTCTCTTCGTGTGAAGTGTGTTTACAACATATACAAACTAAACGTTATGCTTCCTATTACAGACTCAATGTTATTTGATGATGTAGGCGATATACATATGCATCAACAAGTTTGATGGGTTTTGATGAAGTCGGTTGGAACAATCGTTTGATTTGTTTGAATAAGAACATCTTCAAGCCTTCCTGAAACATGTTTTATTTTTTGATTAGCCAAAATGATCAGAATTTTTATTGAAAGGAAGTCACCAATACCTAATCTTTCAAAAGCGTAGCTTGGCATTATATTGACACAAAGATCTTTGTCGATTGAGAAGTTACTAATATAGATGTTTTGAATGAAACATGTTCCTGTTTTTATGTTTAATTCAATTTGTTTATCTTGTATTAGTGAAGTTTGAACTTTAGTTAAGTTAATACTTGCCATTTCCTTGATGTTAAGATTAGTGGTTACCTCTTTTAGAAACTTAACATGAGATGGGACCAAGCTATAATTTTCAATGGAAGGTGGTAGGATGTGTATTTTTTGGAGGTCTTTTTGTTCCTCCTCGAAATTTACCTTTGAGAACTTACCTTCCAAATTGCTTGGTTTGGATTTGTCATCTTCATGTGTCAGTTTTTCTTCAAGTGGCTTCTCGGGTGTTCGCTTTTGATGTTTTACCTTTTCTATTATTACCTCTTTGGTACAAAGGGTCTCTTATTTTGTACGAGACTTCTTGATCAAGAATTCTAAGTTCTTGAGACTTTGTATGAGGCTTTTTGCTTCAGGTACGATTATAGGGGGTGTTTCGTATTTTTCAAACACTGGACTGTCCCAATCAAGGCTTGATTTTGGAACCTCAAACCTTGGTTCGTCGTACGTTGTGTATGAGGTTGATGGTTGAAAAAGGTAACAATTTTGTACCGAATGCGATTCACCACATATGGTACAATATGGTTCCTCATAATCATATCGTAGTAGATGTAATCTCCCATGTAGTAATCCATTGTTTGGATAACACCTAGAAGACTATAGTTCTCAAAAACAGAAAAATTTTATGAACAGAAGGTTTACACTAAGAGACATGGCCACATGTCCAGGAATGTAATTTATTAGGTACTGGGCGTGTTTTTACACAGCCCCATGTCGAATGAACACGTCCCTGTGCGAGCCTTCTCTGAAAAAGTTTTAGTTACTACAGATTGATCATGGCCCCGTATTAGTTCAACACGACCTCGTGTTAAACTACTATAACTGAAATTTTATAAAAACGAATAGAAAATTTAAAGAAAATGATTAGGCCATTAATTTTAAGCTTTCTTAAAACCCTTGTGTCCTGGCAACGGCGCTAAAAACTTGACATGAGAGAGGGTGTGTGTGATTTTTAGATATCATTTAAGTACTTTTCACTCATTTGTTCAAGCTTTATATTTATAAAACATGATATAACACTATCATTCTCTACAACAAGTTAAGGCAAGTGCACCGATCGTTAATGTAGTATAATAATGGTAAGATACCGGGATCGTCCAAGGACACAAGATTATCGTCAACGCTTAATCGACCCAAATTTTGAAAAAGGTTTTGACAAGGAAATTAAAATAAACATAAAAAATTTGAAGAGACAAATAAAAAAGGATGGAACCATTTGGTTCCAACTCATCCTTTATGTATCCTTTAATAATTTCCGCACTTTGGGTTTTTTAAGAGATTATCTTGATTAAAGTGGCATGCCCCTCTTTTGGAGGCGACAGTACCCGCATCCATATTGGTCTGAGTCAGTAGGGATACAGTCCTCCAAGGCCGATTTAAAGTATTAATAGTAGTTTATAAATAAGGGGTTCAAGCTGTTCTTACTTCCCCCGATTTGATGCTATCTGTCTGAAGGGAAGTCCTAATAAGCTTGAACCAAGTCCTCGCAGGATCTATACACTGAATGAGGCAAGAGTCTTACCTAAACCAACCTTCTAACCCATTCCAGGCAGTTAAGGTGCTTTATATAGACCGTAAAGACCTGAATGAGTGAATCAACAAAACATGAAGGTATGATAGAATAAAGCTCACTTTCAATATAAAGAAACTAGTTATTAAAGTTATTAATGCAAACCCAGTAAAATATTTAACTAAAGATTGGAAATCAAAATTAATACATAAAAGATTTTGTCTTCACCAAGTGATGTAAGAGATTAGCCAAGCATGGTCATAGTTGACAAAGGCTCTTACGATCAATCTTGGATCCCGAGACTACTACACACTCTAAACTCTAAAGAATGTGGTGGAAGATATGTGGAGTGGTGGTAGGTGTGAGAGAAATGGTTTGCCTAGTGATGAGTTGGAATGAAACCAAGCACCCCTATTTAGAAATGTGAATAGACCCTGCTACATGGCTATGTGTCTACGGCAGGACCCTGTGGCCATTGTACTTACTGTACGATCCCAGTTATGCAAATCTGGAAGTTGACCACGACCCGTGTCCCTAAAGACACGGCCTTGTGTCTCTTGTCTACTTTTATTTGTTTTCTACTATTCTGGAATCTTGAAGGGGCACAACCCTGTGCAAGATTTCTGATTCGTTGTTTTTCATATTGGGGTGAAGTTCGGAGGTTGGTATAGTGTGTTGTCTTTCCTTCTTCTGTACTTTTAAGCTCTTCTAAATGTTGCATTTGATGCATATCAGATGACCATCATCAGCCATGAACAACCAGAATGAGCGGTTGCCAAAGCATGGTGGGTTACTACCTGTTATGCATGTATTGTACCCACTTCCCCCAAATGGCCCACGTGGTAAACGTTGCAATGCAACGAGAAAACCATTTAATGATGCAGAGACTCGTCATTTTGGCCTTTTGTATGTTCGCCATCAGAGGGGCTTTCCCCTAGCAACTGAGTCCCTCTCTTCGTTTTGACCATAAGGAGGTTGTTACAGTGCAGCCGGTAGTGCTAGAAGATGGACTAGCTTTGTTTCTAGACCTGGTTGTTTTGAACACCCGCCATACTTGATGCTCCTTCAGAAGTGATGGAGATGTTGTCGAGTGTTGATTAGCAAATTTGTTAAGGAATCTATTTTTGTTGTTCTTGTTGTATGGGAACGGGACGAGTACTTGGTTTTTTGGACTATGATGAAAATATCAAAATTTCATATAATTCCAGTAGAAGATAGTTAACGTGCCTATTACCAAGGCGTCTATCTTATTAGAGTTGTAAATTTTATTAGATTTTTGGTCAAAACGACTCGTTATATAGGTCGTTATGTTGACGCTAGGATGTTGTATACCCCTTTTTACTTTTTTATGAAAAGACAATGTTTTAATTGTATTGTGCATAAATGTTTGTTGTTGCAATTGTTCATATGTAATCAAAAGATCGAAAATTTATTAATAATGAACAAAAAACATTTAACGAAAGGAAAATAACGAAATAATAAATCCTTACATACAACATTTGTTGAGTTGGGCTAGGTTCAATGACCGCGGAACCGGGTTCCATCCAGGTGCTCCAACGTATATGCTTCTTTTCCAAGGACTTCCTTGATCTTGTAAGGTCCTTCCCGAGTGGGGCCCATATTTCAAGTGTTATCTGCCCTACTGGCCTCATTGTCCCTTAGGATGTAATCACCTCCCCGGAAGCTTACTACGGTTGCCCTTTTGTTATAGTAGCCGGCCATAGCTTGTTTGTATCGCGCTTCGCAAATAGCCGTAGCTTCACACTGTTCTTCCAAAAGGTCCTGGTTTTCCTGGAGGCATTGATCATTGTCGTGTTGTGTGGTCAAGCACATTAATGATGGGAGTTCAACCTCTGCTGGAATCATTGCTTCTGTGCCATACGCTAAGCTAAATGGTGTCTCTTTGTTGCCTGATTTTAGCGTCGTTCGATGAGCACACAAGATTGTCGGTAACTCGTCCACCCAACATCTGCCTTCCCGATCAAGGCATTTTTTGATTCCATCCAGCGAATTCCTATTTTCCCTCTCTACCTAGCCATTGCCCTCGAGATGGGCCACCGAGGTGAAAATTTGCTTCATGTCAAGGTCTTTGCACCATTCCTAGATTGTTGTATCAGTGAACTGAGTTCCCATGTAACTGACCAAGTATAGCGGCAGCCCAAAACGGCAAACTATGTGTTCCCACAGAAACTTCTTGGCTTTATTTGCCACAATTTTTGCTAGGGGTTTAGCTTCAATCCATTTAGTGAAAGAATCAATTGTAAAAATGATGAATTTGACTTTACACGTGGCTGGGGGAAAGGACCCATAATATCGACGACCCATTTTTGGAAAGGCCATGATGCAATTACTTGTATCATATTGTTCTTGGGGTGCAAGGTTTGTGGTGCGTAGCATTGGGAGCTCATGCATTTACGTAGTTCTTTCACTGCATCTTCATACATTCAGTGGGAGAAACACAGCGTAGGTACGACTTTCGGTACAACGTCCCTCCCTTCAGTTCGTATTGTAAGGCCTTGGCCTGTATCATCCTTGATGCACCCTTGGATGTTGGCAATTCCCCGCTTGTTAGATATTTGGTAAGGGGTTTCATCCAACATTCCTCCTCGGTACTCATCGCTGACGCTTCTCCTTCCGTCGTGGATGGGGTGTGCAGCGTCTCTATTCTCACCTCATGCTCCATCCCTAATGTTGCTAACTTATTAAGGGCGTCAGCAACTTGGTTTTTAACTTTGTGAACATGTGTCAAGCTTACGCTATTAAACAGGTCGATAAGGCTTTTTGCTTTAGCCAAACATTTGGCCATCGATCCGTCGCAAGCTTCGTAGGTATCATCTATTTCGTTATTATGGGCTAAAAGTAGTTTAATAAAAATAACTAAAATTAACCTAAATTTAGACTCAACATAATACTCTAGATTCTCTAAACTCGACTAAACTACTAACAGTCAAGTGAACCGATCAACTCTAGTAAAACTAAGCAAGACCGGATATCGAACCCACGAGACTCTATTTAATTATGCTAACGACTCCATCTAGACCTAGACTGTCATGGACACGACACTAACAATTTTTATATATGTTTAGGGGGGTTCTAAATATCCTATAATTTGCAAGTGAATTAAAACTAAGTAACCAGACTAACTAGAACAAGAGTCAGATTAAGGTGGAATTCAGTGATGATAAAGAACTACCTAGGCTAGAATCCCACTAAACATTCAATGGTTTATACTGGTACTAATGTGATATGGAACCAGGATCTTTAAGTTCTAACCCTAAGAGAAACTGAATAGGACCCTCAACCATTCTCGAGAAGAAACCTGTGGAACTCCAAAGGATTATTACGACTACCGGTTAACTAGACTCCCTTTCGGTTATCTACTTTCTAGAAAAGTGCCCCAAAGTGATTAACTACCTCTCAACGGAAAGTCTATGGCAACTAAGGAACTTGATTTGGTTTAATAGATTAGAATATGGCAAGGCAACTAAAACCGACTTTTCTCAAAACCTAATCCTAGTAATTTACAAATTGAGACAAATTAATAACCTAGTCCTTCTCAGCAACTAAGGTTAGTAGAATATCAAAATCGAATTATCTTTTGATTATTGTTTCTATGGTTTTTGGCCAATTCACCAAATGATTACCCAAACCTGCAAGGACTCGATAACCAACAAAAATCTATTATATGAAAGACATCCAAGAAGATTTGTGTGAAACACATAAATAACCAATAATCAAGTAAAAATACACATACACACCAAATCATAGGAACCAAAGTTTATTACTTCTTAGAGAAGATCCATAAACACAATAGACACTGATAAAAATCCAAACTTTATTAAGCGTTCATCTTAATCTAGATATTTAGCCGGAAAACATGGTCTCAAAAGTCAAAACAAGGATTATAGCACAAGAATTCATCGGATAAAAATAAGAAAACAAAGAACAAAGTAAAATAGGAGACAAAACCGTTAAATCTTCGATCCTCTTACTTCCAGCTCCTACCGAATGATTCCTATGCTTCGAAAGCTCCAAAACCATGCTAAACTTGCTACTAAATTTGTCCAAGATCACCCAAAGTCATATTAGGTTTGATTTGCATGAATGAGATGTTTATATACGGTTTCAGAGACAATCCAACATCAACTAAAACTCTGCCGCGTAAAACAACCCTGTCGCGTTTCGCGACGGGTATCTTCCCTAGGCTACGCATGATGCGACGCGTATAATATTCAGAAATCATATTTTATTGCTTCACGTTATGCGAAGCTCTTCTCCTGTCCCCTTCACGTAGCGCAACGGGGTCCTTTTTCCAGATTTCTTCGATTTGCGTTCCCGTTCAGCTAAGACTCTACTCAATTTTTGTTGCTAGCTCTTTTCCAGCCAATTTTAAGCAACCGGGATATGTAAACAAACAAACCATCAAAAGAAACTATATCTACCTCAAAATCGAACTAAACGAATACAAAATATGTACAAACTATACACGATAAACCAATGTATTTTGCAATACATCAAATATCCATACACTTACTCTTTTTTCATCAGCGAAAAAGAATTAAAATAGAATCATAGTCGGAATAAAGCACGGGTTCAAAAGCTTAGAATACTTATTAACATCGAAACTTGTGTTAACCGCGATTGCGAATATATGTGTCCACTTAAACCCTTATCATGCAATTTAAGTTCAAGTTCGGTAAATCTACCAAGGGTCTCACACTAAAAGCCGAAGTTTTACTTAATCCCGCCTCAAGCTCATAGAACACAAGGAACGAATCATTTGACCCATTTTCTAACTGTTTTATACCAAAATCAAAAGAATTTAACGTCAACTTTTTTCACTATTTTTCTTCTTTTTCTTTTTGAGCACTAGACTTTGCATACCTAACCCAGAGACTGTCTCAACTAAAGTCACCATCCCCGATAGCGACAACGTGAGCATCAGTATTTTTCCAATTTTCTTAACATAACATAGAGGGATTCTCGATCAGAGTCACCATCCCCAAGGGAGATTCCATAGGCCTCGTCTTTTTTTCTTTCAATCTAGCTCAATTTTTATATGTTGCCCAATTCTTTATTTTGATAAAAAATTCTACCAGTTTTAGCTTATAACGACATCCCTTAAACTATTTTTGGCAATTTCGGCTTCCCATTTTTCCTAGATGAGCACCCACTAGCAAACCGACAATCAAGGTATATTAATATCAAAGGAACCTAGAAACCGAATCAGGCCTACTCACATATCCCAAGCTAGACACAAGGCCAACTTTATTAAACTCATGTTATTATTATTAGTCTTATTCAAAACTGGATCAAACCCGACTTTTCTATCATCTTTCGTGTTTATTTGCAAACTTCTAAAACAAGAGACATTTTCAATTTTTCAGTTTTTTGGATTATTAATATTTTTTAGTTGTTGAAATTATTATGACTTAAACTAACTTAACTAACAATTACGACTCAAATGTCTCATCCCCACACCTAAATTTACATTATCCCTAATGCAAGGATTAAAACACGACTAAATACTAACAAAAAATATATACAAAATATACAAGTGAAACGACTTATCTGATATGCGATACTCTTAATGTGCCAGTCAACTCCACATACGCCCTCCAATCCGAACAATTCCTAACTCTCACATGTGAATGAAAGCGGCAACAACACACCATACCTATCAAATAACCACAAATATAAAAAACACATACTATAACGATAGATAATAGTGTCTTAAACAACCAATCCAAACAAACATTACTAACCTACCGAGCCCTACCAACTAGTTTAAAGTATGAAAAATATTAGTACAAACCAAACGAGGATAAAAATACCATAAAAGAAAAATAAAGTAAAAGATACTCCAATAAGCTCCAACTGTCTTCCTTGACCCCACACTAATCATCATCCTCTTCACTCTCTTCCTCTTCTTCCATATCCTCATCATCATCACTCTCTTCATCATCACCATCCCATATTCGTACACCAGAAGGTAAGGTGTTGGGTCAACATAACCATACTGACTGGAACCAGATCTATAACCAACATGCTGACTCGAACCACCCGCACCACTCGAACCAAAATGACTTGGCATCGGAAACTAATCTGGATCCACATACTTCTGAAAGAAATTCGAAACTCCTATGCTCATTCGAGTCATAATATGCCTCAATGCATCATCCTGGTAGTTTTGTCTAGTGTGTATCATACCAAAACCTTGATCCATACAATTGTAGAGAGACTATAAGGTAAGCTGATCTTGGGGTGGCTGACGTCTTGGGTACTACGGTGCTGGGATCTCCTGCCTGTCGGGGTCTCTATTAATGTGTCGTATAAATACCCTGCATGACATCATCAGCTGGGTGCACCTCTAGTGGCAAAACCTGAGGCCCCTGTCTAGCCTCATCCCATGTAATAAGCTCAGTCAACGTAAGTATACCAGCAAGCTGAAGGTCCCTAATCTCAAAGAATTTCGAAGGTGAACCCGGTATCAAATTCTGCGGGTTGTACTTTCCAAACACATTTAAATTCTCGGCTAACGTAGTGATGGACCCATGTCTAAAGCAGCCCAAGGACCCCATCTACACGCATAATTAAAGGACCATGCAATACACTCGCCATGTTCATACTCTCAACCAAACACATGAGAATGAATATATCTATCCAATTCGCCGTATTTTCCCCTGACCTCCTACTAGCCAGAGTGGTAGAAAACACCATCAACAAGTATCTTTAAATGGGGTCTCTAACAAACAATATCAAGTTCGTTTTGGAAAATGGAGATCAACAATAGTGGCCCAAAAACTAGCCAAATACGTACTACTCAAACACACCCCTCAACCCTATTAGAAATTCTGGAATCACTACCTTCTCTTCTGTATAAAACCCACTAGCCACCACAAACTACGAGGTGGCATCTCATGTGCCATCCTCCCCCTAAATTGAACAAAACTGCATCATCCTCAGTGAATGCACCTTCCTTATGCTAGTAGGTGGAGTGAAACTCTAGCACTAACTCTTCATACTGCTACCAATGGCAGTCAACCATAGCCGTAACTTTTCCCGCCAATAACTGCTCAACTCTCTCTCTCTCGTACCCATCATTCCCAACTAATTCCAGTCTATGGGTTGGTGTTCAAATACTTTCGTCGTAATGATTTTATGTAGTTTTTTCCATTCCTTTGAATTAATTTCGAACTGTAGAAGTGGATGATCTCTTAAACATGGAACTCGAGCTAACGGAATATGTTCCGGAGCTTGATATCTAATACATCTACGCCTCGGGTTCGGAACAACAACTTGCGGGTCCGGGACCCTACGTGGGCGTTGTGGTGGCCCCCTACGTTTTTTACCCCCTTCACCACTGCTGATGCCTACACTTGACATATCTGCAAAAATAAAGTTAACACGAGGAGAAACAGGCAACAAGTTAGTGATCACAAACAATTTTTGGTATTTTTAATGTTTTAAATTTTTTTGTATTTTTGAAAATTTTTCTAAAAGTGGAAACAACTGTATAGCGTTACATTCACGGCTGAATCCAAAAATAAAGATGGGTTAACCTTTACAGAAGCATAAGTTATAAACAACCTCGCCCGAATGGAGATTGAGTAGGGGCGAAATGTTTTGTACCTATACATGCATATAAATAAACCCAAGACCAAACTATACTAAAACAAAACCCGAATCAAAACACAAGACTCAGTGTACACTACTCATCCTCGCACTTTAATTGTGCTAATTAAGAGCCAAGTGCCTACAAAAAATGGACGTTGAGTCCAACTTGCGTAAAGATCGAAGCTTTAGTGTGGTAAAGACATAATTGAAGTAAAAAAATTCCACCTAGTTAAAGTATGTTTTAACTAGTTAAATTCAAAACGCAAGTTCCGAGCTTTAGAACAATGTAGCATAAACAACTTAGTCCAATGTCCAAAACATACCCAATCCATGCCACCCGTAACCATTAAAACTAGACATTATGTTAAACTAGGACTCAAAACTAACTCGACAAAAACCGACACCTAAACATGTAAAACTAACCTCAAACTACAAAGAAACAAATACTATATAGAATATAACAAGAAAACATACCAGATTCGTGAAGAACAAGGTTAAACTTTTCAACTTATCGTTCGGAAGGTAAAGTTTGTGATTTGGTTAATTGTATGGTGAAACGGGTGAAATTGATGGTATATAATGATGGGGAAGTGAAATGGGTGATGTGGCTTAAAAATCGGAGAAGAATGATAGTGTTTGGTGGTAGTTATGGAGGAAATTAGGTGTTTTAGGCTGGGAGTCTCGTTTTAGGGTTTGGAAGTGAATTTGGGAAGAAAGGGGAAAAGGGAAATGTATAGCCGGACACGGGAGGGTGTCGCGTTACCCGACAGGTAAGTTGAAAGGAATCCGTGTAGTGTCTGGCCTAGGTACAATGTGCAGGTTGATTTAATAGGGCGTCACATTATGCGTAACCCATGTGGTATAGGGGTCGTGTGACACGGCGTGTGATTTTTTGTGCAAGAGTTCATGGAGGGCTAGACGTATGCGAAGGTGATATGGTTTAGGGGGTCGCACAACGCCAAGGGGCTGTTTTTACCTAAAGTTTCGTAATTTGAAGCCTTCCATTCCTTAGAAAAATTTTCCAACTTAACCAAAGCTCCCAAAAACCATTCCCAAAAATTTTCTAACACTGGGACTTACCTGGAACTCCATTTTCTCTTAAATTCTCCCTCCTCTTTAGTAATGAATTCCTGAAAAAGACTCAAAAAACACAAAACAAAGACCGAAAATTTACGAAGAACTATCGTTAGCTACGAAAAGACTCAAATAATGATTCAATATAAACGGTACAAACTCTACACTTGAGTAGTCACTCAAGACTTTAAACGGTGGTGCGAGGTGGGACATTGAGAGGAGTTTCCTCATCTCCGCTAGTATCGATAGGTCCTCCTAAGTAGTGTTTCAACCTATGCTGTTCACTTTCCAAGTACCCCCTTCGGCTTCATCTTGCAACTCTACTGTAACATATGGAAACACTTCCTTCACCAAGTATGGCCCCCTCCATTTTGATTTCAACTTTCCGGCAAACAACTTTAACCTCAAATTATATAAAAGTACATTGTCGCCGACCTTAGACTCTTTCAAACACCCTTAACTTCCTATCATGCGACACCTTCGTCTTTTCCTTAAAATTCCAAGACTGTTCATACGCTACATCCCTAAGTGCTTCCAACTCGTGAATTTGGAAGTATCGTTTCCGAGCGAATTCGGTAATATCTAAATTGACGGTTTAGGAGCCAAAAGCGCATGGTGCTCTAATTCCATAGGAAGATGGCAAGCTTTGCCATAGACGATCATGAAAGGAGTAGACCCTAAAGGTGTCTTGTAGGCAGTTCAAAATGACCACAATGCATCACTAACTTATCTGACCAATCCTTCCTACTATTTCCTACCGTTTTCTCTAAGATTCTCTTCACCCCATGATTTACATTCTCTACTTGATGACTAGTTTGAGGGTGATACACGGTGGAAAAACGATGAGTGACTCCGTAGCATGCTAATGCCTTCTCCATCACGGCATTGCTAAAGTGGGTGCCACGATCATTTATGATGGCTTGTGGTGTACCGAATCGTGTTAACAACTTTTTGAGCAGTCTCACCACCACTCGAGAATCATTCGTAGGAAAATCTTGAGCTTCAACCCACTAAGAAATATAATCGATTGTTACAGGATGTACCTATTCCCACTAGAGACGGTAAAGGTCCATGAAGTCGATGCCCCACATATCAAAGATTTCAAGGATTTGAATTGGATTATGGGGCATCTCGTCCTTGGATGAGATATTGCCAGTACATTGGCATGCATCACAACACCTAACAAACTTTAAGGCATCCTTAACTACCGAAGGCCAATTGAAACCACAATCAAAAACTTTTTGGGCGGTAACATGTGGACCGTGATGACCTCCTTTCAATCTTCATGAACGTGCTTAATGATCTCTAGCCCCTCTTCCTAGACACATATCACCTAAGAATCCTACTCCTCCTATCATAAAGTGGTACGGATCATCCCAAATGTACCTCCTTGCATCTCGAAAGAAATTCTTTATCTGTTGGGTGGTCATACCCATCACTACGGCTCCATATGCTAAATAATTCGCCAAGTCGGAAAACCATGGCAAACCCTCTTTCTCGGCCGCTACAAAATCTATGTATTCGTGAAGGAATTTATCTCCTATTGCCTCCTCATGAATTTCCTCTCTCTTGGGATCCTCTAGACGTAACAAATGATCAACAGCTACATTCACTGCTCCTTTTTTATCCCTAATCTCTATGTCAACTCGAAGAGCAAAAGAATCCACCGAATGAGATGGGGTTTGGCGTCTTTGTTTTGGAAAAGAAAATGCAATGCGGAGTGATCGCTAAACACAATCGTCTTGGATAGCACGAGGTATGAACGGAACTTATCAAACACGAACACTACGGCTAAGAGTTCTTTTTCTGTGGTGGTATAGTTCTCTTGAGCATCATTGAGAGTTTTGCTCGCATAGTAGATCGGGTGAAAGTGCTTATCGATTATTTGGCCAAAAACCGCACCAACGACATAGTCACTTGCATCGCACATAAGCTCAAATGACAAGCACCAGTTGCGCGAACCAGGGATGGAGGCACTAACTAGCTTTCCTTCAAAAAGTTGAAAGCTTTAAGGCATTCCTCGTCAAAGACAAACAGTATGCCTTTTTCAAGGAGTCGGGTCATTGGGCGAGTGATCTTTGAAAAATCTTGAATGAGATGCCTATAGAAGCCCGCATGACCAAGGAAACTACGATCGGACTTCACACTCGTGGCTAGTAGCAACCTACTAATTGTGTCTATCTTAGCCCTATCCACTTCACTCCCTTCTCTAGATATTTTGTGGCCTAACACTATCCCCTCTGTCACCATGAACTGACACTTCTCCCAATTTAGCATCAAATTGGTCTCTTCACACCTTTTCATCATCCTATCTAAATTGAGAAGACACTGCTCGAAAGTGCCACCATAGACCGAGAAATCATCCATGAAAACTTCCATAAGAGTCTCAAGTATGTCTTCGAAAATGGCGACCATGCATCGCTGGAAGGTAGCCAGAGGAGTACATAACCCAAATGGCATGCGTCGATATGCATAGGTGCCGTAAGGGCATGTGAAGGTCGTCTTATCTTGATCCTCCAGTGCGATGGGGATTTGAAAGTAACCGGAAAACCTGTCAAGGAAACAATAGAATTGTTGCCCTGCGAGACGCTCCAGCATTTGATCAACAGTAGAGGGAAATGGTCTTTCCGAGTGGCGTCATTCAACTTACGATAGTCAATGCACACGCGCCAACCGGTGACCGTATGCGACGGGATAAGCTCATTCTTCTCATTTATAACCACTGTCATCCCACCCTTCTTTGGGACAACTTGGGTTGGACTAACCCATAGAGAGTCGGAAATGGGGTATATCACCCCGGCATCTAATAATTTAAGAACCTCCTTCTTCACTACGTCTTGCATGTTTGGATTGAGGCGTCGTTTGTAACGCTTCGCTTTTCGCTGCTTACCGTTTTTAGAAAGAATGTATCGTGCTTCTATTTTTGGAAAGTCTTTACCTTGTAATCGTATCGCATTTCAAGTCGTTATAAATCCGAGGCTTTGATTTTAACTGAGTTGATCATTTTAACGAAATTCGCATCCTTTATACACATTTATACGTATACATGTACACATATTCGTTACATGATTTATAAACTTAAGTTAACTCACAAATCCTTATTGTGTTTTCATAATTCTTAAACGCTTCATTCAAGCGAGACATTTGGTAATTCAAATACAAAACTTATAATTATTTAGCACCGCACTAAACGATTCACGCTTATTATACACTTCATTTCATTTAAACTCTTAAAAACGTGTTCTTTTTATGAAGGAAAAGTTAGATTATAATGTCCGTATGCTTAAGATATCAAGCCACCCGTTAATATAGGTTACGTATATATAAAATAAACATCAATTAACCTTATAATATCAATTAATTAACAAAAAAACAAAAAAAAAACAAAAAAAGAGGGCTGCCATATATTGATGTTTTGGGCTTGTTTCAAATTTAAACACCCATTAATCTTGTCCAAAGCCCAACCCATTGAAACCCTAATCCCTTCCCTATATAAACCACCTTTCCCCCATCCATTTCTCACTTTTACAAGCCTCCAAACACTTCAAAGATACTCTCAAAGTCCTAATATACTTAGAAAACGCAACAGCCATATTTGAGTTTTTTTGTGAGTTCTAACTCACTTCTTCAACTAGTTCTTCCTTATTTCTTATTCTAAAACACTTCGATAACCTCTAGGAATGTTTTCACAAGTTTACTTGGGCAGACTAAGGTGAAATCTCTTTCACCATTTTTGAGGTCTAGTGTGCCATAAATTTTCTGCCCATTTTTATCTTTTTATAACTTCAATAATTTCATGTTTTCTTCCTCAACAATGTTTGCTAAGCCCCATGGGATGTTACCATTGGTTTTCCATAGAAAAATAAGGTGGAACAATACCAATTTTAGGGCCAAACTTTCTATTTTAGAAGTAAAGTTATTAACTTTTCTTGAACTTGTTTTAATCTTAACAACTCTATGCTACTTATGCCTCTAATCAAGTTTATGGTTAGTGAGCTAGATAGACTTGTTCCATACAAAATCAAGAGGTATAACATGCCTCTAAACTTGTGATTTTTACTAGGGTTTCTAACCCACAAGTGTGGAGCCATCCAATCTTACATGCTTGTGTTTGGTGAAGGTGTGATTACATGGAGGCCTTGGCTATCCAACTTTTCAATCCACCCCTCACTTGATGATTTCTATCCATTAAGCTACGGTTCACCTTTACTTGAGTAACAAGGCTACGACACGTCCCCAAACCTTACCATGTTCGGGATGCACGCACCTAGCTTGCTTATTCGGTTCGAAACATAGCTTAGTGAAGTACTTTATTCATGACCATCCGGATTCTCCTTGTGGCGATTTGTGTATTGGTGAATCTTACGAAAGTGGTTTTGGACAATTATCCTCCCACCTCCATGCATGACTTCTATGACTTCTATGACATCCATGACTTATTTGAAATCTATGATTTATATATGATAAACTTGTAATAATATATGTAAACTATATATGTAAATAATAAATATAACCGAACCTTTGACGAAGACCATGTGGTTACTTGTCCTAATATTAGGTTATTTTATCTAATACCTAACCATCGTTACGATTCTATTCGGCATGATCCATAAAAACACAAACACCCTTTGGGGCTTATAGTGTCAAAAGCGAGCGTTAACGTCTAGATAAATACTTTCGACTATACATACTTTTTGCATACTTTAAATTCCTAAAATTTACCAAACTCCATCGTCATTCCAAAACTCACACACCTACAATTCCTTGTGTAGGATAACTCGGTGTTCATCCCCCTAATCAACCTAAACGCTTTCACGAAATTAGCTTTGCAAAACCGTGAGTACACTCGACACCCTATTTACGCTTACACTTTTTGGGTGCAATATATTATTCTATTATAAACACACTAAATCACATTTTTATTCTATGAAATCACACAAAAAATCCATTATACATGCTATAGTTATGTGATACTTGAATTGTTTACTTGGAGCATTCTTATGTGATACTAAATGTAATTAACTTCGATTAAGCCTCAGTTAACATGTATAGCGCTGTAGGAGCAACACACCGCCCGTATTCTTGTGGTCAATGTTAAGTTTTTAACCTATTATGTGGATTGACTTGTAGTTCACATGCCTTGTTTACATTAATCTCGTATACTAGCTTATCATATGGATTTGTTTAAACGTTTTTACTACTTATGCTATGATATCAAACTTGTGTACTCACCAATACTTTGTTATTGAACTATACTTTTTAACATGTTGCAAGTTGATGGGATTGAGATGATGAAACTTAGTAGGATCGGCATAGAAACACGCTTAGAATGCTAAGTTAATTATTATGTTTTGTTGAACTTATCTCGTTGTTGTTATTTTGTATTCGAATTATGTGGTATTTTACAATTTGATGAATGAAATGAAATGGGTTATTTAATTGAATATTGTCACAATTAGTGTTATGATGTCTCGAGCAATCTCATTCGTCTCACTCCGATGTTTCCACCATCTGTTGAGGTGTGACACTGTTGAGGTAGCACCACCGACTTATATTTATCTTCCATGAGAATCTGATGAGTACAATAGGCGGGGCTTATGCCCTTGATATTCGAGAGTCTCCATGCAATGGCCTCCTTGTTAACCTTCAAAATCTCTATCAACCTAGATTTCTCCTTTTCCGCTAATTTAGATGAAATAATGATGGGTAAGTTTGACCCCTCACCAAGAAAAGTATACTTTTAATGGGATGGAAGGACCTTAAGCTCTAGAGGGGTAGGTATCTCAATGAGAACTATCTCGATCTCGTCCCTAACTTCACTCAACTCTAAAACTTCGAGGACCCAATCGAACCCCTCTTCTTCTTTACACTCTTCAACAACTTCCTAAGGTTCCTCAACTATCCTATCTCCTACTTAATCGGCTCCACTAATGAACACCAAACATTGGTCAACGCACGACAAGAATGATTTGATAAAATACACTGAATGACATGGACCGCTATAATCGTTGGAACCACTAGGATGTTGAATGGAGCGGGCTACCTCGAATGTTACCTTTTCCTCACTAACTCGAAGAGTGATGTTACCGTCAAAGACATCGATGATGGCCTTTGCGGTACACATGAACAGACGCCCTAAAGTCTACAGGAAAGACAAACTTATTGACCTTAACTAAGAGATTTTCGACAATGCCACGATGATATTTAACTGACCGATCGGCTTAAGGCAAGGACATGCAGGTGGGTGACAACTCTCCTAGGTCTAGCTTCTTGTAAATTGAGTAGGGCATAAGGTTTATACTAGCACCTAGATCGGCTAAGGCTCTACACTCAGTGTCACTCCCGAAGAGACATGGAATGGTAAAAAGGCCCAAATTCGTCAACTTTTCCAGGACCTTGTTTAAGACAACAGCTGAACACCTCCCCCCATTCAAAGGGATGCTATAGAGCTCTCCTAACCTATCTTATCGTTTAAGAACATCGTTTAAGAATTTTGCATATTTGGGCATAGATTGAAGGGCTTCAATAAAAGGAAGATTTAATTTCAATTGTTTGAACATGTCGAGAAACTGCCCGTATTCATTAGAATATTTACGATTCTTAAGGCGGGCGAGATATGGGACGCGTGAAAGATCTATGATTGGTGGTTTCCTAACCTCTACGGGTGCTACTCTCGACTTGAGCTTCTCGGTGTGTGCGGTAATTTTTGGGTCTACCCTAGTTTGCACTTTACCGGGAGTCTCCATCTCGATCTCCTCTCTACAGGTTCTTCGTCTTCTTCCTCGACTACTCGGGTCTAACTACCTCTCCTAAGGTACAAATACAGGTTGAAATGGCTTTCAATTGATACACAAGTTCGCTTGGGTGGTACCTGAGAATTGACCGGGAGGTCTTTCTTGCAACTAACGAGCAATGTCCCCGACTTGCCTCTAAAGATCCAAGAAGTTAGAATGGTTATTCTTTAAGAGTGTGGAATGTTCCTCTAAAGTTTTTGGGTGATTTGATCCTTAACAAGTAATTGAGATAACATGGATTTAATCTCATCTAGACCACTACGCAAGTCTTGGTTGTTTGAACCTTGACTGTTTGATCCCCCAGTAGGATATTGCCTATTTGAACCCCTGAACTAAATTGACCCTGCGGACCCCCACCAAAATACTGACCCTGATTGTTTGAATCCCCACTGTAGAATTAACCCTGCCCCCTATTTTGATTTAAACATGTTTGGAAACCAGGGGGTTAGTGGTAGAACGGAAAGTGTTGTTATTACTACGCCAATTCGAACTATAATTTGAGTTATTATTATTATTATTATTATTATTATTATTATTATTATTATTATTATTGAAAGGTTTCGTTGGAACTCGGTTGTGCCTCGTGATTAAATCAACTTGCTCCTTAGTAAGCGTTGGGCATTCAATGGTATCGTGACATTACACCTATCTACTTTAGCCTTCCACTATTGAATTTCTTTAAAACCTCTCGCTTAAAGCTATATAGAACAGTGGCTACCGTTGTTTCCAAGCTAACTTGGCAAACTCCTCGAACGCCCGAGGTAGTACAAGACACAGGAATGGAAGTCGTGGTGGTAGCTCGATGATCTGTGTCAGACTACGCGAAACTCTCGAATATGTCATTGCATTCAATTACTGTTTTCTTACCCATGAGAGGCACTCCTACTGAAGTGTTAAAACAGGATCTGGTTTCGGGGGTGAGACCGTTGTAGAATTCCTCTACAAGTGCCGAGTCCGTGCTGATAATAACGAGAAAGTAGGGTTTAGAATATTTACCAAGCTAAATGCTTGGGCTCGTCAGGCTCCATCCGGAACGAATGGATCTGATCGCGAAGGCGAGATGCTTTATAAGGTGGGAAGTACTTAGCTATGAAAGCATCTCAAAGGCCAGCCCAGGTAGTAAAAGTGTTTGGTGGGTGCGAGTCAAGCCTGATGGCTTATCGACCAGCTAAGGAGAAAGGGAGGACTTGAAGGAAACGAGCGCCATTGCCAGCACCTTCCATGTTGAACGTGCTACAGAGGCGAGTGAGGCGGTTAATGTGAGTAGGGGCATCCTCATCATCACGATTCTAAAATTGGCACGAGTTAGTGATAGCGGTCATAATGTAGGATGAGATTTCCCAAAATTTTTCATTGTTTATTGCGGGAAGGGTGATGGGTGAATTCGGACCACTAAAATCGATGGTTGCTTGTGTCACACCCCAACCGATGGTGGAAACATCGGAGTGAGACGAAATAGATTGCTAAAGGCATCATAACACTATTTGCAAAAATATTTAAATCAACCCATTTCATTTCATAACAAATTTGTCAATTACAACACGAAATCAAATACAATAAGTTCAACAAGATAAATCCTAGCATTCTAGATGTGTATCTATGTGGTCCTACTAAGTTTCATCATGATCAACATCCTTAACCTCCAAATTGTTAAAAATATATTTCAATACAAAAGTATTGGCGAGTCCACAAGTTTAATATAGCATAAGTATGAAAAGATTTAAACGAATCCACATGTTAAACTATCATACTAGATTAATGTAAACATGGCATACGATCTATAAGTTAACCCTCGCGTGTCACCGCAAAAATAGAATGAACTTAACATGACCTCAAGAATACGGGTGGTGCGTTACTCTTATAGCGCTATATATGTTAAGGGGGAGGCTTGTACGTAGTTAATGACAGATAGCATCACATAAGAATGTTCCAAGTATACAAATCGTGTATTACATAACTATAGCATGTATGATGGATTGTTTGTGTGATTGCATAAAAGTATAAGTCTGATTGCGTGTATTTTGATAGACAAACATTTTGCACCCAAAGGTGTAAAGCGTAAAAAAGGTTGTTCGAGTGTACTCACGTTTTGCAAGCTTCTACTTGGTATTTCCGTAAAGTGTTGGGGGAGTGGGAGGTTAAAGCACCGAGTTATCCTACAAGAGGAAAACATAGGTTGGTAAGTATTCGAATGATAACAGAGGATTAGGAAATTTAAATACACTAAAGTATGTATACGAGAAAATAATCATCTAGACTTAATACTCCTTCTTGACACTATAATACCCATTTGGGTTGATGTGTTTACATGGGTTAGGATACCCATTAGAACCTAACGAGGGATTAAGTACTTAGGTGATATAACCAAGTACCATGACGGACAATCATTCGATTATCACCAAGGGTTCGGTTAGTGGATATATATACATATATATATATATATATATATACATATATATATATATATATACATATATATATATATATATATATTATAGTATACATAATAAGTAGATCATAAACATCATGGAAGTTCATAGAAGTCATGCATGGAGGTGGGAGGATAACCTTCCTTTAACCTCTTTCGTATAGTTCACCAATGCATACGTCATCACAAGGACGACAAGGATGGTCATGAATAAGTTAAGCATAAAAGTAAAAGACAAAAAATAATCAAAATCATCAAGTGAGGTGGTGGATTGAAGGTAG
Source organism: Scalesia atractyloides (assembly GCA_947069175.1). NCBI lineage: Eukaryota > Viridiplantae > Streptophyta > Magnoliopsida > Asterales > Asteraceae > Scalesia > Scalesia atractyloides. The sequence continues at coordinate 53,927,880 of CAMTDV010000001.1, read as the reverse complement.
GATAACCAAGGCTTCCAAGTAATCACACACTATCAACTCAAGTCTTGTTTCAAGAACAACCTTGGAAGGATAAAACACTTGTGGGTTGAAACCCTATTAAAACAAAAGGTTCTTACACTTGGGACATCAAATATGGTGATGTTCCAAGTTGGTTTTCCTTAGAAAACCTATGGAAACATTCTAAAAGGTGATTCAAGTGTTAAGAATGAAGAAAGATCAAAGAAGGGAGGTAAGGGTGAGTTAGAACTCACTTTTGAAAGTCTTGAACTTTCAGATGGAGAGAGAGCTTTAGAGCTTTAGAGAAAAGAAGAGAAGTGTTTGAGGTGTGAAATGAGAGTGGGAGGAGGTGGGTATTTATAGTTGAGGTCAGAGGGGTTGTTAGTTGAGTGCATTTAATGCAAGAAGCACAAATTGGACCAATCCATTAGCTTGAAACCAACATCTCCGGATTATACCCTTCTCGGGGTCGCGAGAGAGTGAAGAAGGGGCGGTCGCGGGCCGCGAGAGGAACTCACAGGATCGGTCACAGGCCGTAAGGTATGTTATTCAAGAAGCTTCTTTGGTTTTTGACATTTTTAGTCCTTGAACTTAGTTTAACTTGTCGTTTTTGCACATTTTGAAGCATATAACTCATATAAATATGATTTGAGTATCGAGTGTGTATGTATGAGTCTTTGCACATAACAAATATCAGTTTAAAATATTGAAGGTATGTAAAGCATGTGTATATAACAAGTACGAATTTTTATTACGATTCAAGTCTCGGATTACAAAATTGGGAAAAGAAATACGAATACAAGTTTTCAAAAATAGAAATGCGATTTACTTTTTTAATTAAGGAAAGTACGAAAAAACAAGGCGCTACAGCTTGTTGGTAAACAATTTGATTGTTGGTCATTTGGACAACGGGTGGTGGACTCGGAGGATGGGAAGGTGGTGGGGAATTGTGAGGTGACGACTTCGGTGTGAACTCGAAGCTCAGTGGTTTAGATAGAAGGGTAGAGTTAGAAAGGGCGGAAGATGAAGAAGAGGATATACTAACCTTCGGTGTAGAAGATGAGAAGGAAGACTTGTCCGTTGGCAGATTCAGTGGCGGTCCTTGAGAATGTGTATGGGGCATCTACTACAAAATCGACAAGAAACAAGTAAGAAGACTCTAACGAATGACTCGACAAAATATAAAAGACGCTAACAACTATTTAGACAACCTCGACTCAAACACACAAATAGCACATATGATGTCAATTTAGTCCAAATAAAGTAATTAACGTAATTGCCAAAGAATCCACGGCAATGGCGCCAAAAACTTGATGTGCTAAAAGTAGTTTAATAAAAATAGCTAAACTACTAACAGGCAAGTGAACCGATCGACTCTAGTAAAGCTAAGTAAGTCCGAATATCGAACCCACGAGACTCTATTTAATTACGTTAACAACTCTATCTAGACCTAGACTTGCACGGACACGACACTAACCATTTTTATATTTGTTGAGGGGGGGGGTTCTAAATATCCTTAAATTTGCAAATGAATTAAAACTAAACACCATTTATATTAAGGTTGAATTTAGTTATTATAAAGAACTACCTAAGCTAGAATCCCACTTAACATTGAATGGCTTTCTATCGGTACTAATGTGATATGAAACTGGGATCTTTAAGTGCTAAACCCTAAGGGAAACCGGAGAGGACCCTCAACCATTCTCGAGAAGAAACCTATGGAAATCTAAAGGATTATTACGTCTACTGGTTAACTACACTCTCTTTCGGTTATCTACTTTCTAGAAAAGTGACCCAAAGTGACTAACTACCTCTCAGCGGAAAGTCTACGACAACGAAGGAACAAGATTTGGTTTAATAGACTAGAATGTGGCAAGGCAACTAAAATCGGCTTTTCTCAAAACCTAATCCTAGCAATTTACCAATTGATACCTTTTAATAACCTAGTACTTCTTAACAACTAAGGTTAGTAGAATATCAAAACCGAATTATCTTTTGGTTATTGTTTCTATGGTTTATTGGGCAATTTACCAAATGATTACCCAACCCGCAAGGTCCCGATAATCAACACAAATCTATTATATGAAAGACATCCAACAAGATTCATGTGAAACAAATAAACAACCAATAATCAAGTAAAAATACGCATACACACCAAATCATAGGAACCAAAGTTTATTACTTTTCAAGGAAGATCCATAAACACAATAGACACCGATAAAAATACAAACTTTATTAAGTGTTCATTTTAACCTAGATAGTTTAAAGTATTTAACCCGAAAACATGGTCTCAAAAGTCAAAACAAAGATTATATCACAAGAATTCATCGGATAAAAATAAGGAAACAAAGAACAAAGTAAACCTGGAGACAAAACCCGTTAAATCTTCGATCCTCTGACTTCTAGCTCCTACCGATTGATTCCTATGCTTCGAATGCTCCAAAACCGTGCTAAACTTGTTTTTGAATTCGTCCAAGATCACCCAAAGTTGTAATTAGGTGTGATTTGCATGAAGGAGATGTTTATCCATGGTTTCAGTAACAATCCAGCATCAACTAAAACTCTGCTGCGTAAAACAAACCCATCGTGTTATGCGACGGGTATCTCCCTAGGCTACGCATGACGCGGTGCGTCTAATATTCAGAAATCATATTTATTGCTTTGTGTTACGCGATGTTCTTCTTCTTCTCTCTTTGCGTAGCGCGACGGAGGTCCTTTTTCCATATTTTTTCGATTTGCGTTCCCGTTCAGCTATGACTCGACCCGATTCTTGCTGCTAGCTCTTTTCCAACAAATTTTAAGCGTTTTCTTCACTTTTCAGCTGTAACATTTGTCGAGAAAACGGGTTTTCCAAACCTGCTTCGTTTGTAATCGGATATCAAGTTATAAAAATTTCGTTGCGTATTTATGACTTATTATAATTTTACACGATACATAATTAATAAACAAATTTGAATTTATAAGCTATAATTGTTAAAAGGTAAAAATAAAATAAATAAAAAGAAAAAAACAGGCTGCCGGGATTCGAACCCAGGTCAGCCGGGAAGCCTAGCAACTTAACTCACACACATCCAACCACTCCGCCACTTGATGTCTTTGTGAATTCTAGGAAACAATTAAAACATAACTTCAACCATGAATCAATCTGTTTGCGCCAAACTGAAACCGTTATCGGCTTCCAAACGTTCAAGGACTGTTGAGTGCTCGCGGATTCTTGATTATAACCGATAAACCGACATTCTTAATCAATTCAGTCTTGAATGAACTTGAATTCATGTGATGTTCGGTTTTTATAACCGAAAACATTCACTTCCTGAATTACTTCAACAAAATCATCTTCTCGCGACTTAATAACATTCACAGAACTCTCAATTTCACTTTTACTCTAATTTCTGATCGTCGGAATCGCTTTTTGAACTCGCCGGACTTTCACCGAAAAACCGTGTTTTTCATCAAAACGGTAAGTTTCTCAATTCTTCCATCTTATATCAGTCGTTAGGTTTTTTGCTAACTCAAACCCTTCAATCAGAATCAGTTCCAGGCGACGATATCGGATAATCAGCACTCGCCGGAAAACTTCTGAAAATTCTTAGATTGCGCTGTGAAACGGTATAATCTTTTAAACCTTCTGATAACTCTTGTTTAGTACTTCAATTCCACAACTAGCTAATCAAAACTGTTAATTGGTCCGCTCAGACGAAGTTCATAAAAACAGAGCCGACGACTTCGCCGGAGTTCTGAGAAAGATCATTTTTTCCGGTATGTTCATTCCCAAAATCTTCCCTGTCCATTTCATTTTAATCAATTAAATGTTTGTCAATCGAATTAAACAAGATCAGTAGGGTAAACGTTGTCTGTGATATTGTAACGAAGAAGATGAAGTTAGTTTGTATATAAGTTTAATATAAATCTCGGGTTAGACACATAGTCCAGCGGTGGACTGTGTGCAAACATTTATCACACGTCGCAAGTTCGATCCTTGACACAATCTCATTCTCTGTAATAAAGATGTTTCCTTTTAACTGAACCGGATCAACTCTCAGAGAGATGTTAAGTATAATAAAAACCAGAATATTAATCAGGTTAGACACACAGTCCAGCGGTGGACTGTGTGCAACGTTAATCCACAGGTCCCGGGTTCGAGACCTGTTACGCACGCCGGTTCGATGATTAAAATCCTTTTTAAAAATAAATGAATTTTAAATAAATTAAAATAGTATATAAATATAATTAAAAACAGAAATATTTCGGGTTAGACACGTAGCTTAGTTGGTAGAGCTGCGTGCACGCGTACGGGAGGTCACGAGTTCGAACCTCACTCAGTGCAACAATATAAACGACCGAACCGGTCAACAAGTCAACAGTCATGGTCAACGGTCAAAGTCAAAAAAATCAACATTTTTTTTATATTTTTATTTATTTATTTAATTTAAAAATCAATTAAAAATACTTAAAAATAATGTTTTTAAAGTTAGAAAATAGCCTTAAACTCACAAAAATAAACCTAAAGACCTTATTAAAATTATTAATAAAATCCACTCATTTACCATACCTTTCGTTATTATTTAGGTTAGTTAATCCTCGTCGATCAACCCTCTAAACTCGTGCGCATTCATCATCTTCAACCGAACGCACCCAATGTGAGTGAATCTCTACAAATTCTTAATCACGTTTTTGGGGTGTATCATGTATCTTATGATTATTTACATTTAAACAATTGTGCATCCATCATGTCCATGATCAAATGTGTATTCAATATGTATCAACTGTTTGTGTGATTATTGTTCAGATTAAATTTATCATTTTCAGTACATACATTATCATAGGCCGCCGCTCCCCATTACATATGAGCGTTGAGCTGTTCCCTATTACCTATGAGCGTGAACGAGGCGTTGCCAACATACGATCGGCTCCGTTTGATTGAGCCTTGATCGCACAGACATTTATCATAGGCCGTCCGTTCCCCATTACCTATGAGCGTGAACGTGACGTTGCCAACATATACAGTATCATTCATGTTATATATTCATGCAAGTTGGTTTGTTATTGTATGTTATTATTTGTTATTGTTATTGTTATTATATGATTATTCACGTTTGCTCACATATGATTATTGCACAATTTTCCATAATAAATATAATAAGAAATCAATAATAAATGTTTTCTAACAAGGTTCACTCGCCAACTTATGTTGACCCCAAAACCCCCATTTTTACACATGATACAGGTGATCCAGCTGCAGCAAGAAACATATAGGATGTCTTAGAAGAATAAACCCGTTTAGACTTTGGATTGTTTAGTTGATTATCTTTCTTTGTAATTGTATGAACATGTTTGGAATATTGAGGATGTAATTTTGAATTTAATAAATATGAAACATATTAGTAAATATCATGAGCTTTGGTGATAACCCAATTATGCCCCGACTCTTATTCCGCTGCGGGTCGGGGTGTGACATCAGCAATTGAGACCTGTAAAAAAACAAACAAACAATTAAAAGAAACTATATCTACCTCAAAATCAAACTAAATGAATACGAAATATGTACAAACTATAGACAATAAATCAATTTATTTTGCAATACATCAGTTATTCACGAAAAATTAATCTACGTATGCATCGACCTGAGTGGCACACATAGCATGTGCCATTCATAACCCCGCCAACAACGCTTCATAATTTGACTCGTTGTTCGAACACTCGAACTGTAACTTTAGAGCGTACATCAGTTTAACCCATTCTGGGCTAATTAACATGAGACCTGCCCCTTTCCCTATGCCACTAGAAAAACCATCTATGTATAGCTTCCAAGTTTCATTGGCGGTGCTTGTTTCTAGGATCTTAGAATTCGGTTCCTGAATATGCTCCCCCTCTGGGATTTCAGCAATAAAATCTGCCCCACCTGACCTTTGATTGTTGTTCTTTTAGATATTCGATGTCTAGTGCTCCTAACTCAATGGCCCATCTCACGAGTCGGCCAGAGATTTTCGGCTTGTTTAAAACCTGTTGTAACGAGTAATTCGTCAGAACTTGAAGCGTACATTAACATTAACTTAGTTACCGAATAGTTTAATGACGTTAATTTTGTATAACGTAAAGAGATAGAGTTGTAGAGTGTATACATGTTTCTCCCCCTGTTGTTTAAAACCGGATAAAATTAGGGGCCGTGAACTCACCTTTAGTTGCTCGGTTAGTGTAACACAGAAGTAGCAAATGATGGGACCGTTAATTGCGTCCTAACAAGTCAATTGATTTAAAGTTAGTGTGTGAATCACACCAATACAAACCCTACACATAACTAACACACAATGCGGTACACACAATAACAAAATCCTAAAACCCAATCATGCATGCAAGTATCATCATTCCAACATAGTGATCAAAACAACCTATCATGAACACAATTCAATCCATGCAACACTTTGGTACACACATTCGCAAGTTATCAAGTTTCAGCTTGTATACTCATAATTAGGCTGTTTTCGAGGATTTTTATAAAATAGTTTCAACGTTCCAAAAATTCCAATTTTTTTACAGAAGGTGAAACCTAAACTATAGAATTTTATGTAAATTTTTCAAGTCCTAACCCTTTACTAATTATTCATAATTATTAATATACTAGGCTGCAGTCAGATTCGTTGTTTTCTGACTGCAGTCCACGGGAGAATTTATTTAAAAATCACCGTTCATCCAATTAACAAAATTCCAGTGGGAGTTTCCCGGAAATTTCCATCTCCAGTTGCTGTACAAATTTTGTGATTCGACTCTCTACAGATTATGAGATCCGACTCGATAAACAACTAACAAATTTTCAGAATTTTCACAGCTTCAGTTACTACAATTAATTGGACACTTAAAAATATCAAACGACCTCAGAAAAATATGAATCCAGAGCCATTAGAAGCGTTTTTCAAAAATATACGTTTTAGGCTTCAGAAAATCCGTTTTTCGATAAATAATAACCAAGTTACAGCCAGTTAAAGTTGGCTGTAAACACCATTCAGCGTCCTGATTTCAACATTTTATCGCAATATAACACGCTTAAACAATCGAGACGTTAAATATAAACGATCAAGAACAGATTTATCAATCATATATCATCATGTACATCATACTCATGCAATCCCTAATCATAATATATGGTTTTTATCACAAAACGCAGCCTAATGATTCTTGATTCCAACTAATCATCATAATCGCAAACTCGCATAATTTATCGAACTAAACATCATACACTTTCATAATAATGATTCTACCATTACATACAAGCATGCTCAAGAGTTTATAAACCCTAATATGACTTTGCAAAACAATGACAAACCCTAACCTTTAACAATGAGGATTAACGCACCGGGAACGAGATTGGAAATCGATTAGGGTAATCAAGGGGATCGCGACCGAGAGAGGGAATGAGGAGAAGGCTGCCGTCGGCTCTTTGGAGCTAGGGTTTGTGTGTGTGTGTTTTTTTTTTTTTTTGAAACATAACACATGCATATATGTCTTTATATAGTGCAAGAAAGAAAAGAAAAAGGAAAAGGGTTGGGCGACTTGAGTCTTGCGGCCGCAAAGGGTTTGGGTGGGGCGGGTTGGGTCTTTAACTTGAACCTCAAGTTTTGGTTAATCCCTTGAGTAGCAAGGAAATGAGGTCGACTCGTTTCGCGGCTCGGTTCGATTCGTCTATATATTTACTATATATATATATTTTTGTAACTAAAAATCACGAAATCGAAACATAACATAATAACTCACCGAACTTATAAACGTTTAATACACATAGCACGTAATTCACTTGATAAGTTCACAAAGTTAGCGTAATTATTTCGAGCGTGTAAATTAAATCTCCGAATCAATTTAGTGTAGGAATGAATAACGGTGAAGTAGTGCGTTTAAGATATCTGAAAAACCGGGATGTCACATTATCCCCATGTTGAAAGAATTTTCGTCCCGAAAATTGAGTAAACGCGGTTTAGAATGCAACGCACAGGTTTAGAATGCCACGCACAAAGATTTAGTGTTTAGAATGCAACGCACAGGTTTAGAATGCAACGCACAAAGATTTAGTTCGTTAACAATGGTACACGAAATTACAAGAAATTCCCAGGTTGTCACATCATCCCCATGTTGAAAGAATTTTCGTCCCGAAAATTTAGTTGGTGGTATCGTTAGCTTGCTGCTCAGCTGCAAAGAGGTGTGGGTATTTTCTTTTCATTTGGTCCTCTCTTTCCCACGTGAACTCCGGTCCATGCTTAGAACCCCAACGAACCTTGACGATCGGTATCTTGCTGTGCCTTCGAGTTTTGATCTCACGATCCATGATCTCGATTGGTTGTTCCACAAAATGCAGTTGTTCATCCACTTGAATCTCATCCAATGGAATGACTAGGGTTTCATCTGATAAACACTTCTTCAGATTTGACACGTGAAAAACGTTGTGAACTCCACTGAGTTCGGCAGGAAGGTCTAATCGATAAGCTACGGGTCCGATACGTTTCAAGATCACCAACGGACCTACGTACCGTGGGTTTAGTTTGCCTCGTTTCCCAAAGCGGATTACACCCTTCCAGGGTGACACCTTCAGTAGGACGCGGTCGCCTACTTGAAATTCGAGTGGTTTGCGTCGTTGATCTGCGTAGCTTTTCTGTCGATCTCGTGCCGCCGCCATGCGGTTTCTGATTTGTACAATCTTTTCAGTAGCCTCAAGTATCAACTCAGGGCCTGTGAGTTGACTGTCACCGACTTCTGCCCAACAGACCGGTGATCTACATTTACGACCATATAATGCCTCAAACGGTGCTGCCGATATACTTGTATGGTAACTGTTGTTTTAACGAGAATTCCACTAAAGGCAGATGGATTTCCCAACTATTCCCGAAGTCTACCACGCATGCCATAAGCATGTCTTCCAAGGTCTGTATGGTCCTTTCGCTTTGACCATCAGTCTGAGGGTGATAAGCTGTGCTCATATCTAAGTGTGTACCCAACGCTTTCTGAAGTGACTGCCAAAAGTTGGACGTGAAACGAGCATCTCTGTCTGAGATGATGGACGTTGGCACTCCGTGCCGAGAAACTACTTCCTTAATGTAGATGCGAGTCAACTTATCCATCTTATCTGTTTCTTTAATCGCTAGGAAGTGTGCGGACTTAGTTAAACGATCCACAATCACCCAGATGGTATCGCAACCACCCAAAGTTCGCGGTGATGAAGTCCATCGAGATCTGATCCCATTTCCACACCGGGATCTCAGGTTGTTGGAGTAGCCCCGATGGCTTCTGATACTCTACCTTGACTTTTGCACAAGTCAAACACTTGCTCACGTAGGTGGCTATATCAGCTTTCATGTTGGGCCACCAGTACGCAGCTTTAAGGTCTTGATACATCTTATCCGAACCAGGATGGACAGAGTATCGGGATTTGTGAGCTTCGTCCATGACTAGCTTTCTGAGGTCTCCGTAGAGAGGTACCCATATACGATTCATGAAATACTGGGCTCCATTGGGTTTTACTTCCCAATCGCGTTCCATTTTTCCCACCGATTCGACCTTGATGTTTTCTTCCTTAACTGCTTCTAACTGCGAGTCGCGTATCTGTTCGGGTAACCCCGAATGAATGGTGAACTGTAGTGCTCGTACCCGACGCGGTTTCAAGTGCTCCTTCCTACTGAGGGCATCAGCTACCACGTTAGCTTTACCCGGGTGATACCGAATGGCACAGTCATAATCGTTCAAGAGTTCGACCCAGCGACGCTGTCGCATGTTCAACTCCTTCTGGTCAAAGATGTGTTGGAGGCTCTTGTGATCTGTATAGATTGTGCACTTTGTTCCATATAGGTAGTGTCTCCAAATCTTAAGCGCAAACACCACTGCTCCCAATTCCAGGTCATGTGTTGTGTAGTTTTTCTTGTGAACCTTCAATTGTCGGGACGCATACGCGATGACCTTATCACGTTGCATGAGTACGCATCCCAATCCCTGAATGGAAGCATCACAATATACAACAAAATCATCTGTCCCTTCCGGCAAGGACAGAATAGGTGCACTGCAAAGCTTCTGCTTCAGCAATTGAAATGCCGCTTCCTGCTTGTCACCCCAAGCATACTTGGTGCCTTTCTGGGTGAGGGTGGTAAGCGGTTGCGCGATCTTTGAAAATCCCTCGATGAAACGTCTGTAGTAACCAGCCAAATACAAAAATTGGCGGATCTCCGTCGGTGTCCTGGGTGCTTCCCAGTTTTTGATAGCTTCAATCTTGGCGGGGTCGACGTGGATACCCTTTTCATTCATGATATGCCCGAGGAACTGAACTTCCCGAATCCAGAAATCACCCTTTGAAAGCTTGGCATATATTTTCTCCTGTTGAAGTAATTCCAGTAGTAATCGTAGATGTTCAGCATGTTCTGCTTCACCTTTAGAGTAGATGAGTATGTCATCGATCAACACAATGACAAACTTGTTGAGATATGGTTTACACACACGGTTCATGAGGTCCATGAACACCGCGGGTGCGATGGTGAGACCGAAGGGCATGACCAAGAACTCATAATGGCCATACCGAGTACGAAATGCCGTCTTAGCGATATCCTCCTCCCTGATGCGTAACTGGTGATAACCGGACCGTACATCAATCTTGGAGTAGTAGCTTGACCCTTGAAGTTGGTCGAAGAGATCGTCGATGCGAGTTAATGGGTATCGGTTCTTGACAGTAACCTTGTTGAGTTCCCTGTAGTCGATGCACATGCGGAAGGTCCCGTCCTTCTTCTTGACAAAAAGGACTGGAGCTCCCCATGGCGAAGTACTGGGTCGGATAAATCCTTTTTCTAACAATTCCTGAAGTTGGGTAGACAGCTCTTGCAACTTGGCTGGAGCTAAACGGTATGGGGCCTTGGCGATAGGAGTTGCATGGTTCGCCAATTCGATTTCAAACTCCACTTGTCGATGTGGTGGAAGACGAGGTAACTCCTCTGGAAATACATCGGAAAAATCACGGACGACGGGGATGTCTTCTATACGTTTCTCGTCCTTAGGCTGTTCGGTAACCAGTGCGAGCAAAGCGAAGGAGTTCTTCCTCCGAAGATACTTCTATGCTTGCATGTAAGAGATGATGTTTGTGACGACGCCTGCCTTCTCGCCTTGCACCGTCAAGATTTCGTCGTTAGAGAGCGGAATACGGATAGATTTTTCGAAACAGAGAACTTCAGCTCGGACGTCGGATAGCCAGTCCATTCCGACTACCACGTCAAAATTACCCAGGGTAGTTGTCATCAGATCAATGGTAAAGGTGTGACCTGCGAGTTTGAGTTGACAGCCGGATACTATATGGGTCACATCTGCAGATTTACCATCGGCTAGTTCTATGACGTAAGGGGTCTCTAGGGGTTTGGGCGTGAGATTTAGGTTCTTCCTAAAAGACTCAGATATAAAACTCCTATCCGCACCCGTATCAAAAAGCACAGTAGCAAAATGTTCATTAAGGGGAAACTTACCGGTGACCACGTTCGAGTCGTTTCTGGCCTCTCCGTGGCCCAGCGTAAATGCACGCCCTTTGGCACCTCCTGTGCCACCATTTCCATTGTTGTTGTTGTTATTGTTGTTGTTGTGGTTATTGTGGTTGTGGTTGTTGTTGTTCCCACCATTGTTGTTGTTGTTACGAAGCTGTGGGCAGTCTCGTTTGAAGTGGGCAGTGCTACCACACTGATAGCACCCCGGTTAATACCCTGCTGCTGACCCTGGTGTTGATTTTGATTTTTTCGGGACGTGATTTCCCCGCGACAATCCTTTGCCGCATGTCCCACTTTGCCACATCGTTGGCAGCGATTTCCGGCACAAGGGCCGTGATGATGAAGGTTACAGCGATTACACTGCGGCTTTCGACCTACATAGCCGCTTGTTTCTGGTTGTTGTTGGCGGGCTGATTATTGTGACCCCGGTGACTGTTGAAATTATTAAACCGTTTCTGGTTCCCTTGCTGTGACTGGGCTGACGAAGACTGTCGAGCAGAAGAGTCTTCAAACTTTCTTTTATTATCAGGGGCAACTTCAGTCGTACCCCGAGATGGCAACTTCTTTTGTTCCACCGCCTTATCGGTGAGTTTGTGCGCCAACCTGATTGCTTGATGCTCAGTCGCAGGGTTGCTAGCCATTACCATACCCTGGATCTCGGGGACCAGACCCCCAAGGTAAAACTCGAGTCGTTTCTCCACGGTGTTGGCTAGATCGGGACATAGAAATACCTGGTCATGATGTTTCGCTGTGTATGCTTCAATTTCAGATCCCACCATCTTGTCGTTCCATAATGTTTGCTCCAACTGTTGAACCCTATCTCGCGGACAGTACTCCTCTTTGATTAGGGCCTTAAACTCGGCCCAGGCCATTGCATTTGCAGCAATAAGTCCACACGTTTGGACTTGTGCATTCCACCAAGTTAGTGCCCCATCCTCCAACGTTGAGGCAGTATACTTGACTTTGTTGGCCTCCAGACAATTGCACATTTCGAACACTGATTCGGACTTTTCAATCCAGCGGACCAGTCCTACGGGTCCTTCTACACCCGTGAATTTGCTCGGCTTCGCATCGAGAAACATCTTGTAGGGGTTAAGACCCCCTCCTGCTGACAGAGGACAGGTAGTCAGCGAGAAATTCTACTAGCCCAACTATTAGATTTTCCCATGAAAATTTAATAATGGTTACCTGCTGGTTGGTTTTGAACACCCGCTAGAGTAGCATTCACGTGTTCTTGGATCATTGCGGCTAATTCTTCGGGCGTCATGTTGAGGTTTCCGCGACGTCCAGTTGCCATTTTAGATCTTCGTAAGACAACATAAACACACACCGATAAGTCTATATATCCAATATAGTTATCCTATTCCATACTTAAATAATTCCTCAAATTATGTCAACCCCAATAAATTAAACAGTCAAAAGAAATATTCGATTAAATAAAATTTCAACGTCTTACAAAATGCCAACCAAACATATCAGTTTACTATAAGTTTAAACATAAGTAGGAAAATAAATAGACTGAAGGAAAGCAAATGGAATAAGTGAGACGTGTCAGTCTTCTACGTCTCCATCCCCCAAATCGCTATCGTTGCCGTCATCCTCCGTGGCGTTTCCAGCTTCTACAGCTGGGTCTTCCTCCGGATCCTCCTCTGGATCCTCCTCTTCTTCCTCTACCAGCACTGGAGGGGCCGGTGCTGGTGCGGGTATTGGTACAGGTGCCTGATTCTGTTCTAGTTCTTGAATTCTCCAGCTAGACTCAAGAACTCTGTCTTCGAGCCAGTCAGCCCTTAGCTGCTCAGCATGAAGATCTCTAGCTAAAGTGTTACGAGCTATCTTACTCTCATGTTGCTCTTCCTCGAGCGATCCAGTCTTACCTGTTAATTATCGTATCATCCATCCCTGTGCTAGGATGGTTTCATGCATTCTCTCTAGTTGTTCTTGTTGCTTTCTTATCATATCCCTAAGTAGGTCGTTCCCTACTTCTAACGAGTTAACCGCTTCGACCGGCATCGCGATGGTCGGGCGTGAGGACGACTCCTCCCCTAGAGCGAGCCTTTTCCTCACAGCTGAGCGTGTCTCCACGCCATGAGGTGGTGAGGGTTCCACCATAGGTGCCTTCCCCAGCGCCCTTGGTTGCAAAAGTTTGTCGGATGATGATGATGATGACATTGCCTGTTGGGTTGGGTAGTTAGTTACGAGTTGCATTCGTTTCAATTATGCATTGATATTTTACATAACATAGTTGTGGTATAACGCATAACAAGATATAACAGTTCAGTGCCAAACTAAGTCTAGTGTCGTGTAATCAGCTATAGTTTAGGTCTACTTTTAATGCAAACCTGGTTCTCTATAGCTAGAGGCTCTGATACCAATCTGTCACACCCTCAATTTCCACTTGTGGAGTTTTACCGCGAGGCGCGTGAACAAACCAGAATCTGAGACACTAGTAACGTCGAACGACTCTATATGATTTGTTAATACGTTTCCAAAATCATTTTTTTAACCATTCATAGTTAATTTTTGATTGTTTTAGTTTGGTTTCAATGTTTAGCGGAAGCATTAGTTTTTAAAGTTGAGCGGAAGCATTAAAGTAAAGTAAAGGAACGGGCGCCAACACAAACGCCAAAACTAAAGAAAAACCTAAACAATATTCGTAAATGAGACTCGATAAAAAGATGTCTTGATCAATGCAAGTGAGTGCACCTAGAGCTCCTAGCGTCCTGAGAAACATGTAAAGAAACAAGTGTCAACATTAAAGAAGAGTGAGTTCTTGTTTCCCCCGTTATCCCTAACCCGGGATAATGATTAGTTCCATTATTCCCAACCCGGAATAATACTTATGGTTTCATTATTCCTTACCCGGAATAATACTGATGGTTTCATTATTCCTTACCCGGAATAATATTGATGTTCCATTATTCCTAACCCGGAATAACAATGTTGCTGGTTCCATTATCCCTAACCCGGAATAATATTGTTGATTCGTAATTAAGTTCAATGTTAACATGTAGGTAGCGAGCCTAAAGTTATGTCAAGTAAGTGTTCGTGATCGAAGCTGACTGTTGTGCCTCTGTGTTGCCAGGCCTATCACTGACCATGGCGAAGTTAGGCCAAATTAATCCCGGTCGGCTAGCGCGACTAGCTCGGGTGGGGCTTGTCGGGCCCAGTAGTACTACTTATAATTTCCCCGCTATCTAACCCAATACTAACGATCCGAGAGTTTGTCGAGGACTTATGTGATATAGCTGCTTAGTGACCATAACGTACATTAACATTAACTTAGTTACCGAATAGTTTAATGACGTTAATTTCGTATAACGTAAAGATATAGAGTTGTAGAGTGTATACATGTTTCTCCCCTTTTGTTTAAAACCGGATAAAATTAGGGGTCGTGAACTCACCTTTAGTTGCTCGGTTAGTGTAACACAGAAGTAGCAAATGATGGGACCGTTAATTGCGTCCTAACAAGTCAATTGATTTAAAGTTAGTGTGTGAATCACACCAATACAAACCCTATACATAACTAACACACAATGCGGTACACACAATAACAAAATCCTAAAACCCAATCATGCATGCAAGTATCATCATTCCAACATAGTGATCAAAACAACCTATCATGAACACAATTCAATCCATGCAACACTTTGGTACACACATTCGCAAGTTATCAAGTTTCAGCTTGTATACTCATAATTAGGCTGTTTTCGAGGATTTTAATAAAATAGTTCCAACGTTCCAAAAATTCCAATTTTTTTACAGAAGGTGAAAACTAAACTATAGAATTTTATGTAATTTTTTAAAGTCCTAACCCTTTACTAATTATTCATAATTATTAATATACTAGGCTGCAGTTAGATTCGTCGCTTTCTGACTGCAGTCCACGGGAGAATTTATTTAAAAATCACCGTTCATTAGTTCGGTTATAAGTTTGTTTCCCCCGTTATCCCTAACCCGGGATAACGAATTAGTTCCATTATTCCCAACCCGGAATAATACTGATGGTTTCATTATTCCTTACCCGGAATAATATTGATGTTCCATTATTCCTAACCCGGAATAACAATGTTGCTGGTTCCATTATCCCTAGCCCGGAATAATATTGTTGATTCGTAATTAAGTTCAATGTTAACATGTAGGTAGCGAGCCTAAAGTTATGTCACGTAAGTGTAAGCGATCGAAGCTAACTGTTGTGCCTCCGTGTTGCCAGGCCTATTACTGACCATGGAGAAGTTAGGCCAAATTAACCACCCGTTGACCATTCCCGGTCGGCTAGCGCGACTAGCTCGGGTGGGGCTTGTCGGGCCCAGTAGTACTACTTATAATTTCCCCGCTATCTAACCCAATACTAACGATCCGAGAGTTTGTCGAGGACTTGTGTGATATAGCAGCTTAGTGACCATAACGTACATTAACATTAACTTAGTTACCGAATAGTTTAATGACGTTAATTTCGTATAACGTAAAGAGATAGAGTTGTAGAGTGTATACATGTTTCTCCCCCTGTTGTTTAAAACCGGATAAAATTAGGGGCCGTGAACTCACCTTTAGTTGCTCGGTTAGTGTAACACAGAAGTAGCAAATGATGGGACCGTTAATTGCGTCCTAACAAGTCAATTGATTTAAAGTTAGTGTGTGAATCACACCAATACAAACCCTACACATAACTAACACACAATGCGGTACACACAATAACAAAATCCTAAAACCCAATCATGCATGCAAGTATCATCATTCCAACATAGTGATCAAAACAACCTATCATGAACACAATTCAATCCATGCAACACTTTGGTACACACATTCGCAAGTTATCAAGTTTCAGCTTGTATACTCATAATTAGGCTGTTTTCGATGATTTTTATAAAATAGTTCCAACGTTCCAAAATTTCCAATATTTTTACAGAAGGTGAAAACTAAACTATAGAATTTTATGTAAAATTTTCAAGTCTTAACCCTTTACTAATTATTCATAATTATTAATATACTAGGCTGCAGTCAGATTCGTCGCTTTCTGACTGCAGTCCACGGGAGAATTTATTTAAAAATCACCGTTCATCTAATTAACAAAATTCCACTGGGAGTTTCCCGAAAATTTCTATCTCCAGTTTTTGTACAAATTTCGTTATTCGACTCTCTACAGATTATGAGATCCGACTCGATAAACAACTAACAAATTTTCAGAATTTTCACAGCTTCAGTTACGGCACTTAATTGGCCACTTAAAAAATCAAACGACCTCAGAAAAATATGAATCTAGCGCCATTAGAAGCGTTTTTCAAAAATATACGTTTTAGGCTTCAGAACATCTGTTTTTCGATAAATAATAACCAAGTTACAGCCAATTGAAGTTGGCTGTAAACACCATTCAGCGTCCTGATTTCAACATTTTATCGCAATATAACACGCTTAAACAATCGAGACGTTAAATATAAACGATCAAGAACAGATTTATCAATCATATATCATCATGTACATCATACTCATGCAAACCCTAATCATAATATATGGTTTTTATCACAAAACGCAGCCTAATGATTCTTGATTCCAACTAATCATCATAATCGCAAACTAGCATAATTTATCGAACTAAACATCATACACTTTCATAATAATGATTCTACCATTACATACAAGCATGATCAAGAGTTTATAAACCCTAATATGACTTTGCAAAACAATGACAAACCCTAACCTTTAACAATGAGGATTAACGCACCGGGAACGAGATTGGAAATCGATTCGGGTAATCAAGGGGATCGCGACCGAGAGAGGGAATGAGGAGAAGGCTGCCGTCGGCTCTTTGGAGCTAGGGTTGGTGTGTGTGTGTGTGTTTTTTTTTTTGAAACATAACACATGCATATATGTCTTTATATAGTGCAAGAAAGAAAAGAAAAAGGAAAAGGGTTGGGCGACTTGAGTCTTGTGGCCGCAAAGGGTTTGCGTGGGGCGGGTTGGGTCTTTAACTTGAACCTCAAGTTTTGGTTAATCCCTTGAGTCGCAAGGAAATGAGATCGACTCGTTTCGCGGCTCGGTTCGATTCGTCTATATATTTACTAAAATATATATTTTTATAACTAAAAATCACGAAATCGAAACATAACATAATAACTCACCGAACTTATAAACGTTTAATACACATAGCACGTAATTCACTTGATAAGTTCACAAAGTTAGCGTAATTATTTCGAGCGTGTAAATTAAATCTCCGAATCAATTTAGCGTAAGAATGAATAACCGTGAAGTAGTGCGTTTAAGATATCTGAAAAACCGGGATGTCACATAAACAAATTTACCTAGATTGCTAATATATTTGTCCATTTAAGCTTCTTCTCGTTTCTCAATTGTTTCAAGATATGTTAAGGTATTATTAGAAACATGAAATAACTGTGTTTCACATCTCAGAATATACTCCCGTATCGAGATTCCTAGAATGTCATTTTACAGGTGAATATATCGAATTGATATCTATAAATATGGTAAATGCGAGACCTTGAGAGCTCAGGTTAGTACTACCGTACACACAAAGAGCTGAAGGCTCGTCTTTAGGTGGTGTTCCATCAAGGAATCTTTTGTACTGCAAATGTCATAATTGCTT
The DNA here is from genome assembly GCA_947069175.1 of Scalesia atractyloides. Lineage (NCBI taxonomy): Eukaryota > Viridiplantae > Streptophyta > Magnoliopsida > Asterales > Asteraceae > Scalesia > Scalesia atractyloides. The sequence goes on along the minus strand of CAMTDV010000001.1, from coordinate 53,909,793 downwards.
AAGACATAATCATTTTTCATGCAGCTTTTGGGAAAATAATGCAAAAGTATTATATGAGTTCTAGGGCACTACTTCCGCAAAATCAGAAGAACTCGAATAATACCCCAGATATCAATCAATATAAAGACCTAGTATCGCAGAATCTGGCATTCTCTCAAACGAAATTTCGGAGTACTAAGTCCATATATCCGAGAGATGTTAACCCACAAGTTAATCAATTTTTTGTTTTAGGTTTATATCTCTAATACAATTTACTGAACGAATGAAGTCTATTGGCATATCCATAGTAAGACTTGCTTAATTACATTAAAAACAACACAATTCTTTAGCATACTGTGACTATCATTTTTGATTTACTATGATCACTCTTTTTTACACAAAACTCTTTTTGTCTTTTTTTAATGTTTTTGTATTTTCCTCAAACATCCTCCCCCTAAAATCAAAAACATAAGATTGAATTTTTTAAGAAGTTATAAGAAAGAATGTACATAAAATGTTTAACCGATGAAAAAATCACATCAAGTCATCATCATCCTCAAACTCAACCTCAAATACATCCCCTGAGATCATATTTTTTAAACCATTTAGCTTTAACAAATTTTTAAACTTTGTTTTATCAAAAGCTTTGGTATAAAAATCTGCCTTTTGGTCATCAGTGTGGATTTTTTCAATTCCCACCTACTTTTTCTTGTAACAATCACGAATAAAGTGGTGTCGAATCTCAATATGTTTAGTACGAGAGTGTTGGCATGAGTTTTTGGTGATATCGATCACGGCCTGATTATCTACATATATAGGTGTATCAAGAAATTGCAAACCAAAATCTCTCATCTGTTGTTGTATCCAGAGAATCTGAGCACAACAACTGGATGCCGAAACGTATTCAGCTTCACATGTAGAGAGAGCGATTGCGGTTTGTTTCTTGCATTGCCACGTTACCAAACGAGTTCTGAAGAACTGACAGCCAGCCGTTGTAGACTTTGTATTCAGTTTGCAGTAACCGAAATCAGAATCCGAGTGACCTACAAGATTAAAATCATCATGTCTAGGGTACCACAAGCCGGTGCTTGGAAAACCCTTCAGATATCTCATTATGCGTTTAACGATAAGCAAGTGTGACTCTTTTGGATTAGACTGATAACAAGAGCATAGGCACGTTGGATACATGATATCTGGTCGAGAAGCTGTAAGATACATCAAGGATCCGATCATGGAGCGATATAAAGTTTCATCAACTTTTTCTCCGGTAAGATCTAGACAAATGCCGTGATTTGGAGCTAACGGGGTCGATGCTGGTTTAGCTCCTGTCATATTGAATTTCTCTAATATGTCATGAACATATTTCATCTGATGAATGAAAATACCATCCGGCAACTGGTCAACCTGAAGTCCTAGAAAGAACTTCATCTCCCCCATTGCGCTCATTTCAAATTTGCGCTTCATGACTTCTTCAAAGTCTTTACACAGCTTTTCATTTGTCGATCCAAAGATAATATCATCCACATATATCTGTACGATAATTAGATGCCCGTCTACTTCCTTTGTGAAGAGGGTAGAATCTACTGTTCCCCTGATAAAGCCATTTTCCAGAAGATGACTCGATAATGTTTCATACCAAGCTCTCGGGGCTTGGTGAAGACCATATAAGGCTTTATTCAAGAGCTAGACTTTATCTTTGTGCACTGGATCAACGAACCCCGGTGGTTGGACGACGTACACCTCCTCTTTCACTTTTCCGTAAAGGAAAGTAGATTTAACATCCAATTGGTACACCTTGAACCCTTTCCACGAGGCAAAGGCCAAGAATATGCGAATTGCTTCAAGACGTGCAACTGGGGCGTAGACTTCAGTATAATCTATCCCTTCTTGCTGGTGAAAACCTTGAACCACAAGTTGAGCTTTGTTGCGCACCACGACTCCTCGATCATCTCTTTTACACTTGAAGACCCATCTAGTATTAATCTTTTTGTGATGATCTGGCAAGTCAACAAGCGTCCAGACTCCAAGTTTCTTGAATTGGAGTAACTCTTCTTGCATTGCATCCACCGAACTTTCTTCTTTTAACGCGTCTTTCCATTTTCCCGGTTCAACCTGAGAAACAAAACAACTATGAGAAAATCAGACTTGAAGTGGAGCAATACTAGTATAGAAACAACTTAGATCTTTATTAATCTGATTGCGAGTTTGCACTCCAGATTGTAAGCTGCCTATGATGTTCTCTGACGGATGATATGAAAGTGTCCTTGGTATAACTTCGGTTGGAACATCTACTTGTGGTTGCAAATTTGTAAGAATTTCATCGAAAACCGGTACATATGAAGAAGCTTTATTCTTAGCATTAGACTGATCAGCCTGTTGTTTCAGAAAGCCTTCAATCTGTTCAGATCCTTCATCAGAACTGGATCCTCCATCGTCAAAAGTTGGTTCCCGATCAGAGTCAGCATCTACATTTGGCTGGGCAGAAGATTTAGCAACATTGACATTTGGAGCAGGAACCGGATTTCGAAACAGAAGAGCTTTGACCAACATCAGACGTGTTAACTAGTAATGATGTAGAAATCACCAAAGGTCGAGGAACTTGTTCTTGATTAGATAACTGATGTTGTTGAAATAACATAACAAGTTCTTCTTCAGTTGGCACATCTGGTAGATCAAACGAATCCCACAATCCATCGTAGTTAAACAGCCACGGATCCCCAGGCTTCTGCGTAGGCGTTGTATATCTTTGACAATCTACGTGTTGCGCTAGAACGACCTGGTTCAGACTCGGCAAGAAAACACGTTTTTGAGGAGTGGCGTAACCAACAAAGAAACCCTCAAAAGATTTGGCTCCAAATTTACCAGCCGGGTCCAAGACAGTACACGGTGATCCAAAGGTTCCAAAAATGCTAAGTTAGACTTTTGTTGATTCAGTAACTCGAAACATGTCTTTTTGTGAGGCTTAACTGTCAACACACGATTTAGGGTATAGCATGCTGATGCTACTGCTTCACTTCAAAAACTATTCGGTAATTTTGAATCAGCTAACATTGTTCTAGCAGTTTCTATCAACGTACGATTGTTTCGTTCAGCTACTCCATTTTGTTGCTGAGTATAAGGGGCGCTGAATTCATGAAGAATCCCCTTTTCATTGCAGAACTCTTGCATCTTCTTGTTCTTGAACTCCGTTCCATTATAACTGTGAATTCTCTTAATGGGCAAATGATATAAATTCTTGAATTTTCTGAAGAGAATCATAAGAGTTTCAAAAGTTTCTTCCTTACTCTCTAGGAAGAATACCCATGAAAATTGAGAACAATCATCTGTAACGACAAGACAGTATAGATCTCCAGAAATGCTTTTGACATTGAATGGTCCAAAAAGATCCATGTGGAGTCTTTATAGTGGTAGCTTTATCGAATTCACAGCTTTCGTGGGTGCGATTTCTTATGCTGCTTCCTCTTTTTGCAGCTAAGACAATCATCTGATAGATGAAAACTTTTCAAATTGACACCCTCCACTAAGTCGTTATGAACAAGAAAATTCATCTTTCAAAGAAGAATGTGCCCCATTTTTCTATGCCATAAAATTGACTCTTTCTCGGTAGCTTTGGAAACAAAGCATTGAACTTTCTTTGATGTGGTTGAAGCGATGCTCATGTCAAGAACATATAAATCATTTTCTCGCGGAGCTCACATCAAAATCCATTCTTTTGGAATCTTGAATCCGGGTTTTAGAATTAGACATTCTTTATCATTGAAATGTGTCGTGAACTTCTTGTCACAAATTTGCGAGATATAGATTATTCTCAAGTTCCGCGATATAGTTCACTTTAGCAAACGATACAACTCCGTTCAAGAGAATCCCTTCTCCGACAATTCTACCTCCCTGCATTCCAGCAAATCCTACATATCCTCCTCGAATAGCTCTAACATCATTGAGCAGCGCAAGCATTCCTGTCATGTGACGAGACGCTCCACTATCCATGATCCATTTTGACGATATCGAATGTTGGAGCCCCTGTACACATGATTAACAAAATTTATTTAAACAAAGAGACCCAAGCCTGTTTGGTCTTGGGTGGGTTTGGAATATCGAACTTTGGACCCACTTTGTTCTTTTCAATCTTTTTAAGCTCAATTTTTCGGAACATCAGGTCTAGGTTCAACCTTGGATGATTTGATTTTAACAATTTTAGCCACCCATTTCTGTGTTTGTGGTATAGCCCTTTTAACATAAAATTTTGAATCTTTTTGTTGAATTTTGTGTGATGTTTCACCAATTTCAAACTTAGATTGAGATTGAATAATTGGTTTAACATTTTGATGAGATTCAATATTTCTTTTAAGAATTTGTTTTGGCATAAACATGGGTACTTTTTGCTTTTCATCCTTAGTGAACTTTTTCGGAGAAGAAACTGGTTTTGAACTTTCTTGTGAACAATATCGTGCGATATGTCCAACTTTCTTGCATTTAAAGCAGTCCTGCTGTCCTTATGAATAGAGGTATCCAAAACCTGTTTCTGTTTTTGTTTATCTTTTTCTTTAAGAAAATCATCATTTGATTGAGTTCTGATGACCTCTTTTTCCTTCTCGGTTGTTGTCCCAAACACAAAATTGATTTTCTTTGTAAAATTCAATTCTTGGAACCTGTTGGTTTTATGTTGCTTCTGGAAACCCAACCCTGCTTGTTTGTTTTCCGGATAATTTCCATTTTTTCGGTAGTAGGGTCGGTTGTCAGTATTTGATTTAGAATAGAAAGATGCATCATGTTTGTCTAACTCATCATGACTTACCTCCATCAGCTTGAACATTTTATCTACACAATCCTTTTTCACATTCTTGATTGGAAAATCCGCATTCGAAAATAGTTTATCAGACCCTTTCATTTTATAAACTATGACATTGAGATCATCATTTAAACTATTTTCTGATATATCATCAGACTTTGACTTCTCAGATTGTTCAGACTCAGCCACTTCAGATTCATTTTTTAACACTTTGTCAACCACATTATTTACCACTTCAGAATCACATTCACCATCATTTTTATTGTAAGTTACATCGACATCCACAGGCAGCTGTTCAGTTTTCAATTTAAGATTTAGCGCCTTTTCCACCCCATATGGATTTTTGCATGCATAATTGTTCCACATGGGTGGAGGAACTCGATCATAACTACCACTTTTTGTTTCACCATTTTTAGATTTCTCAATATTTTTTATTTTTGGTAAAATATGATCTATGACGTATGAGCTTGTTGAATAACTAATTAACAATTCGTTAACTCGTTCGGTTTCAATTCTCATTTGCCCAAGCTCACTTTTGAGCTCAGCAATAGTGTTTAGATGAATATTAATTGCCATTTGTTTATCCATCACTGGTGCTTTAAGCATCATAAGTGTTGCGTCATTTTCTCTGAGTGCTTTATTATATTGTTTAACAGACGCACTCAATTTGTCATAAGCTTCCTTTGTGGATTTATAATCGCTTGACAAATTGTCTGTTAAACTTTGCAATTCAGCAAATCTTTTGTCCTTTACAAGACAATCACCACATGGTTCATCACACTTTGAACAAGATTTTTCATTCTCAGATGACTTGTTTACCTCATTGCCATTGGCCATGCACGCTTTAATGATGTCTTCTTTCAGCAATTCCTTTTTCGCATCATCTTTGACATCTTCAACCTGTTTCTTTTGCTCTTCACCTGTTGAATGTTGGGTAGGTGCGAAATATCCTGAAAAAGTTTTTAAAACATCGTTAGGCAAAAGATGTTTGAATGGACCATTCAACAGCTCCTCTTCCTCTGATGAAGTATGATAGTAATAATCGTCATCTCAGGTCCTTCATCAAAGGATGCCTCCGATTCTTCTTCCGGTTCCTCAATCATTTCAGCCACCAATGCCAGACTTTCTCCTTTCGAAATAAACTTGTTCCAATTAAACCCTTCGTCTTCTTGTGTAACAACCAAAGCCTTATCTTTAGTTTCAGATTGCTTTTCTTCAATCGGCACAATTCTTGTTCTTGGTTGCGGTCGGTGGTAGATCACTCTTTTGTAATAATCATCGACAAAAGGATTATGATTTCCTTGAACCTCTCGGTTTGGACATTCTCTTTTAAAGTGACCTTTCTCCCGACACTTGAAACAAGTAACTTTGCATTTATCAAATCCAAGTTTCCTATCCAAACCTCCCAAATTTTCTTTACCAGTGATTTCCATAAATCTCTGTGCATGTCGAACGATTGAAGCCATACACCATTTTATATCTATCAACTCCATTTCAACTGGATCAATTTGATTGTAACATCCGTCAAAAACCGGATTAACCAAACCCGCTTCGTTTATTAACCGAACAACCAGTCAAAAATTTCGTTGCATATTTAATGCCCAAATTAATTTTAAACGATACATAATTAATAAGTATATTAGAATATAAAATTTATTTTTGAAAATGTATTAAAAATAGTGAATTAAAAATAATATGCTGAAGCCGAGATTCGAACCCAGGTCAGCCGGGTCAACCGGGTCAGCACAGCTTTAACACACACACATTCAACCGCTCCGCCACTCGTGATCTTTGTTTACATATTGAAACAATTAATACATAAATTAAATCTGGAAATCAAAACCCAGTTACACAACGCGTCCAAATCCGCTCACGCCGGAAATCCCAACAATTTCGTCAAATTTTGCCGTTTCTTTTTGTCATAACGTTTACGTTAACAGTAAGATCGGTTATAACCGAAGAATCCATCAATTTCATTCATTACCTTAAATTTCTATTAAAAACCAAAAAATACAATTCAAATCCGGGAGTTATACTTTATTCATTCAGTGAGCTCGCGAGTTTTATCAAAATCACACTCTTCTTTTCGCTCAGAAAACTTCGCCGGAAGTCACCGGAATTCTCTGAAAATTAACCTGAAATTTTCGTCGGAAAACCGAGTTCATTCCATTTCGTCTGTTTACCCAAACATAAGATCTTGGAGCTCATACTGACATCACCCCCACCACCTTAAACCTCTGAAGAATCTTTGTCGCAAGAAATTTCACTCGCCGGAAAATCTCTGTAAGTCGCCGAAAAACCGAGACTTTCATCTACACGGTAATTACTTCGATTTTTCTGTTTCATTCCATTATTGGACAAATTCTAATATCAATCCCTCACCCAGAATCTTTTCCAGACGACGTTGTCGGATTATCTGTTTTCGCCAGAAAATTTCTGAAATTTCAGAAACCTGCTGATAACCGGTATGATCATTTAAACCTACTGATAATCGTTATTCAGTAGTTCAATTTCACATCTAATCCCTCCAAATTGTTAACTAATCCTATCAGCCGAAGGTCACCAAAACAGAGCCGACGATCTTTGTCGGACTTCTGAAGAAAGACGAACAGTTCGGTACAATCAATCCTCAAACCTTTTTCTGTTCCTTACATTACGATGGCTCATAATGTTCGTTAAGTTAATTTAACAAATAACAGTCAGTTAATCGATGTCTGTGTTTTGAACGAAGAAGATGAAGTTGGGTATGTTATAAGATTAATTAAAATCGATATTATGAACGGGTTAGACACACAGTCCAGCGGTGGACTGTGTGCAAACAATATGCATAACGTCTCGAGTTCGATCCTGGTCACACACATTCGCTGTAATAAAATGCCTTTTTTTATTAAACTGAACCGGGTTAACTCAGTAAGATGTAAAGTATCATAATAACCAGAATATTTACCAAGTTAGACACACAGTCAAGCGGTGGACTGTGTGCCAAACTAAACCACAGGTCCCGGGTTCGAGACCTGTGGAGAGCACCGAAAGATACATTAAAACCTTTTTAAAAATAAATGAATTTCGGATTAATCTAATTAGTATATAAATATAATTAAAAACAGAAATATTTAGGGTTAGCCACGTAGCTCAGTTGGTAGAGCTGCGTGCACGCGTACGGGAGGTCTCGGGTTCGAGTCTCACCCAGCGCACACATATAACCGACCGAACCGGTCAACGGTCAACGGTCAACAAGTCAACAAGTCAACGGTCAAAAAGTCAACATTTTTTTATTATTTTTATTTATTTATTTTATTTAAAAATCAATTAAAAATACTTAAAAATAACATTTTTAAAGTTAGAAAATAGCCTAAAACTCACAAAAATATATCCAAAAAATCCTATTAAAGTTGTTAATAAAATCCATTTATTTACCTTACGTTTCGTTATTAATTAGGTTAGTTTTTCCTCGTCGATCAATCCTCTAAACTCGTGCGCATTCAACATCATTCACCGAACGCACCCAAGGTGAGTGAATCTCTACAAATTCCCCGTTTAAATCACGTTTTTGGGGTGTATCATGTGTCTTACTATTTATTATATTTAAATCATTGTGCATACATCATATCATGAATAAATGTGTATTCAGCTTGTATAAACTGTTTGTGTGGTTATTGTTTAGATTTAATTTATTATTTTCAATACATGCAATTTCATAGGCCGCCGCTCCCCATTACATTATGAGCGTTGAGCATGTTCCCCATTACATTATGAGCGTGAACCTGGCGTGCCAACATACGATCGGCTCCGTTTGATTGAGCCTTGATCGCATAGACATTTATCATTTTCAGTACATGCAATACGATCGGCTCCGTTTGATTGAGCCTTGATCGCACAGTTTCATTCATGTTATATATTTATGCAAGTTGATATGTTTTTTTATGCTGTTGGTTTGTTAATGTATGTTATTGTTTGTTGTTGTTTGATATCGTATGCTAATGGTTTGTTATTGTATGCTAATTGTTGTTATTGTATGTTTATTTACGTTTGTTCATATATGAATATTGCACAATTTTTCCATATTAAATACAACAAGAAATAAATAATAAATGTTTTCTAACAAGGTTCACTCGCCAACTTTTTGTTGATCCAAAAACCATTTTTACACATGATACAGGTGAACAGGATGAAGCAAGGAAAACATAGGAAATGCCTTAGAAGAAAATAATGAAGTCTAGAATGATGTGTAGAACATGATGTAATTATGATTGTATGTTTCCCTTTAAATTGTAATAATAAATATGAAACGTTATAATAAATGTCATGAGCTTTGATGATAACCCAATCATGCCCCGATCACCTTTTTCGCTACGGGTCGGGGTTGTGACAGATTGGTATCAGAGCTTTTGACTATAGGGATATAGGATAGGTTATTAGACCCTTAGAGCTTATACTATAGTTGATTAGATTTTAATTGTTTATGTGGTTATATGCAAACTTATGATATTTATTTGTTTCATATTTATTACATACACAAATGCATGCAAATATTTCCAATATTACATTTTGTGATATCTAGTGAATTATACTTACAGTCAAACATACATACTTACATACATATTCATCATACATGTTACAATATTCACATATTCAAATCATCTTCATACTTCCGTTATTCAAGATTTTGTCGTATTTTTTCATTTTTCAAATCTCATCAAAGTGAGTTCTGCGACGGGCATGTAGTAACTATAAGGGTACAAGTACCAGTAGTCGGAACGTCCTGTCTAGGTTGGCATTCGTATAAATCCAATATAACGGACCAGTTTGCCTACCTGGGGACTAACGATGAGAGTACGAAAGACCTATTAGGCCAAAGCATGCCACACCAAACATCGTTCGAACTAACCCCACTTTGAGGTGTCACCGTGTCCAGACTTGGATACATTCCGAATATCATACGTTACATACATATTTCTCGATTTTCTCCGGGTTTTAGTGTACGTAACCAGGCTAACACATGCGAACCATATGAAAAACCCGGTAATCATGGGGGCCCATGTGATTACGAAGGTGAAGTATGGCGGCATGCAAGGCCTAATTACGAGCAAAGCCCAAGACATCCTATGGATGTAGTAGATTTATTATGCTATGTTTATTTTATGAATGTTCATTCCTAAATACGACACATGATCCCAAAAGCATCCAACTCATACTCTTGATATGTATTCCTTGTAGATGTCTTCTAGTCTCGCTCGTAGGAAGATGAGAGCAGGAAAAGCCCGCGAGCGCATGGCTGCCCAAATCGCTCAACAAATGGCTGCCGTAATACCCAACATTGTAATTTAAGTCCAACAAGCCCTTACCGCTAATCCCGTCAATCAAGAAGTTCAAAATATTGTCAACCCTCCCCCAAATACCACTAAATGCACCTACAAGCATTTCAAATCCTGCGACCCTACAAAATACGAAGGGACTGAAGGTGTCACCGCTCTTCTCTATTGGTTTGAAGAAATGGAAAACATTTTCCTAAATTGCGATTGCCCCGATGATCGCAAAGTGCGATATGCTACTGGTCGTTTATTTGGAATAGCACTTACTTGGTGGAATACAGAGAAGGCTAAACGAGGTGTTGAAGATGCTATGACTTTGACTTGGGAAGAGTTGAAAGAAATCATGACAAGACGGTTTTGCCCAAGGAGCGAAATCAAGAAATTAGAGGATGAGTTCTATTCGTTGAAACAAAAGGAAGGCGACCACACTACATACAACAAGAGATTCCTCGAGTTAAATCAAATGGTTCCCAACTTGTTCACTCCCCACTACCGTTTGATCGAGCACTACATTCGAGGTCTTCCTTCAAAAATTCAAGACTCTGTAATAAGTACCACACCTGCAACCTTGGAAGCAGCAATGGAGTTAGCTACAGAGCTCACCGAGAACCGTATACGGAATAAAGACTTCAAGGAGGAGAAGAAGAAAGATAAAGCATCAACTGAAATTTCAAACTCCACCCAAACCGAACCCCCTTCTCAACCCATTTCCAAGAGGAAACGAGATGAGCAACTTTTCGCTGTCACCCAACGCAATCAACCAGCCTTACAAGCCGTACCCCTCCAAGCTATCCCAATCACTCAAGTAGCACCCAACCCAACCTACCCAAATAAGAAACCTTACCTTGGACCTCACCCTCAATGTAACACCTGTTTTTATCACCATCCATCTACCTTACTTTGTCGACTATGTGCGAATTGTGGACGCTATGGTCATTTGAGCAAGGTTTGCCGCACCCCTCAAAACCAAACCTCACCCCCTACTCAAAACATGATCCAAACATATCAACAACCCAATACCCCATGTTCCCATATGTTCGAGCTTGTTTCAATTGTGACGACCCTACCCACTTTAGAACACGTGCCCTCAATTGGTTAACATCATAAACGCCCAAGCTCAAGCAAACCCAGTTAACCAAGAAAATCAAGAAAACCCAACCACTAGGCCACCAGCAAGAGGAAGAGTTTTCAACATCAACGCCAATCCTGTTGAAGATAATGACGGCCCAAACGAAAACATCCAACTAGTCCCTTTCACTGAAAATCAAGATTCAACTCCAACCGCTTAGTTTTATGTTTTTCTTTATGATTATCTCAATTTTCACGTGTCTTAATTTTAAATTGGAAATTTATCCAAGGATCTTAATGCGAATTACTATTTCAGTTTTGTTTTTATACTCATTGATTTAACATTCATATCATCATACCTCACGACATATCACAGTGTCATCATTTAAAGAAGTTGAGCTGTGTCTCACTTCTACATGGACTAACCTCTCCATCATAACAAACGAGAGAGGTACTGTCATCATTCAAAGACTCAAGCTTTGGTTGTTGTGTTTGTTTATGTTTTAGAGTCACATAGAACTAGTCATAACTAACGGATAAAGCCAATGAAAATTTGACGAGAATATGGTGGATACGCCGCTGGTACTTCCTATATATAAGTATTCTTGCCAAAGGATCAGAGGCATTATAAGGCGTTATGAGAAGTTCCATGTAGGATTTAGTAATGTCTTGGTTGAAATTTGTTTTACACTCACTGATTTAACATTCATATTAACTCATCATTTAAAGAAATTGGATTGTGTTCCATTTTCTACATAGACTAACCTCTCCATCATAACAAACGAGAGAGGTACTGTCATCATTCAAAGACTCAAGCTTTGGTTGTTGTGTTTGTTTATGATTAGAGTCACATAGGACTAATCATAACTTACTGATAAAATCAATGAAAATTTGACGAGAATATGGTGGATACGCCGCTGGTACTTCCTATATATAAGTATTCTTGTCAAAGGATCAGAGGCATTGTCAGACGGTTATGAGAAGTTCCATGTAGGATTTAGTAATGTCTTGGTTGAAGTTTGTTTTATACTCACTGATTTAGCATTCATGTCATCTCATCATTTAAAGAAATTGGATTGAGTCACCATTCAAACATGTATACTATCAGAATTAGGACTCAGACATTGGTTGTTGTGTTTATTTATGTTCTAGAGTCTCATCATAGAACCAATCATAACTTACTGATAAAACCAATGAAAATTTGACAAGAATATGGTGGATACGCCGCTGGTACTTCCTATATATAAGTATTCTTGTCAAAGGATCAGAGGCATTGTCAGACGGTTATGAGAAGTTCCATGTAGGATTTAGTAATGTCTTGGTTGAAGTTTGTTTTATACTCACTGATTTAGCATGCATGTCACCTCATCATTTAAAGAAATTGGATTGAGTCACCATTCAAACATGTATACTATCAGAATTAGGACTCAGACATTGGTTGTTGTGTTTATTTATGTTCTAGAGTTTCATCATAGAACCAATCATAACTTACTGATAAAACCAATGAAAATTTGACAAGAATATGGTGGATACGCCGCTGGTACTTCCTATATATAAGTATTCTTGCCAAAGGATCAGAGGCATTGTCAGGCGGTTATGATAAGTTCCATGTAGGTTTTAGTAGTAGAAATTTTGTTTTTAGGATATAACCTTATCTTTCCAAACATATCAAAACTCTTGCGCATGAAATCATATTTAGTCAATCGACTCTGTTTTATCAATATTCATTATCTTAGGCATCGAAAAGCGATTCCTGTAGCAGGGTACTCAACCCTTACAAGGAACGTTACCGCCTCAAACAAAATTTGAACTCTTACTCCTTTCTAAGTATGTAACTATCAAATTAAACACCATTCTTTTAGACAAATATGTCACTACTTAAATTTCGGGACGAAATTTCTAAAAAGTAGGGGATACTGTAACATCCGTAAAAAACCGGATTAACCAAACCCGCTTCGTTTATTAACCGAACAACCAATCAAAAATTTCGTTGCATATTTAACGCCCAAATTAATTTTAAACGATACATAATTAATAAGTATATTAGAATATAAAATTTATTTTTGAAAATGTATTAAAAATAGTGAATTAAAAATAATATGCTGAAGCCGGGATTCGAACCCGGGTCAGCACAGCTTTAACACACACACATTCAACCGCTCCGCCACTCGTGATCTTTGTTTACATATTGAAACAATTAATACATAAATTAAATCTGGAAATCAAAACCCAGTTACACAACGCGCCCAAATCCGCTCACGCCGGAAATCCCGATAATTTCGTCAAATTTTGCCGTTTCTTTTTGTCATAACGTTTACGTTAACAGTAAGATCGGTTATAACCGAAGAATCCATCAATTTCATTCATTACCTTAAATTTCTATTAAAAACCGAAAAATACAATTCAAATTCGGGAGTTATACTTTATTCATTCAGTGAGCTCGCGAGTTTTATCAAAATCACACTCTTCTTTTCGCTCAGAAAACTTCGCCGGAAGTCGCCGGAATTCTCTGAAAATTAACCGGAAATTTTCGCCAGAAAACCGAGTTCATTCCATTTCGTCTGTTTACCCAAACATAAGATCTTGGAGCTCATACTGACATCACCCCCACCACCTTAAACCTCTGAAGAATCTTTGTCGCAAGAAATTTCACTCGCCGGAAAATCTCTGCAAGTCGCCGGAAAACCGAGACTTTCATCTACACGGTAATTACTTCGATTTTTCTGTTTCATTCCATTATTGGACAAATTATAATATCAATCCCTCACCCAGAATCTTTTCCAGACGACGTAGTCGAATTATCTGTTTTCGCCGGAAAATTTCTGAAATTTCAGAAACCTGCTGATAACCGGTATGAACATTTAAACCTACTGATAATCGTTATTCAGTAGTTCAATTTCGCATCTAATCCCTCCAAATTGTTAACTAATCCTATCAGTCGAAGGTCACCAAAACAGAGCCGACGATCTTTGCCGGACTTCTGAAGAAAGACGAACAGTTTGGTACAATCAATCCTCAAACCTTTTTCTGTTCCTTACATAACGATGGCTCATAATGTTCGTTAAGTTAATTTAACAAATAACAGTCAGTTAATCGATGTCTGTGTTTTGAACGAAGAAGATGAAGTTGGGTATGTTATAAGATTAATTAAAATCGATATTATGAACGGGTTAGACACACAGTCCAACGGTGGACTGTGTGCAAACAATATGCATAACGTCTCGAGTTCGATCCTGGTCACACACATTCGCTGTAATAAAATGCCTTTTTTTATTTAACTGAACCGGGTTAACTCAGTAAGATGTAAAGTATAATAATAACCAGAATATTTACCAAGTTAGACACACAGTCCAGCGGTGGACTGTGTGCCAAACTAAACCACAGGTCCTGGGTTCGAGACCTGTGGAGAGCACCGAGCGATACATTAAAACCTTTTTAAAAAAAAATGAATTTCGGATTAATCTAATTAGTATATAAATATAATTAAAAACAGAAATATTTCGGGTTAGACACGTAGCTCAGTTGGTAGAGCTGCGTGAACGCGTACGGGAGGTCTCGGGTTCGAGTCTCACCCAGCGCACACATATAACCGACCGAACCGGTCAACGGTCAATGGTCAACAAGTCAACATTTTTTTATTATTTTTATTTATTTATTTTATTTAAAAATCAATTAAAAATACTTAAAAATAACATTTTTAAAGTTAGAAAATAGCCTAAAACTCACAAAAATATATCCAAAAAATCCTATTAAAGTTATTAATAAAATCCATTTATTTACCTTACTTTTCGTTATTAATTAGGTTAGTTTTTCCTCGTCGATCAATCCTCTAAACTCGTGCGCATTCAACATCATTCACCGAACGCACCCAAGGTGAGTGAATCTCTACAAATTCACCGTTTAAATCGCGTTTTTTGGGTGTATCATGTGTCTTACTATTTATTATATTTAAATCATTGTGCATACATCATATCATGAATAAATGTGTATTCAGCTTGTATAAACTGTTTGTGTGGTTATTGTTTAGATTTAATTTATTATTTTCAGTACATGCAATTTCATAGGCCGCCGCTCCCCATTACATTATGAGCGTTGAGCATGTTCCCCATTACATTATGAGCGTGAACCTGGCGTGCCAACATACGATCGGCTCCGTTTGATCGGGCCTTGATCGCACAGACATTTATCATTTTCAGTACATGCAATACGATCGGCTCCGTTTGATTGAGCCTTGATCGCACAGTTTCATTCATGTTATATATTTATGCAAGTTAATATGTTATTGTATGCTGTTGGTTTGTTAATGTATGTTATTGTTTGTTGTTGTTTGATATCGTATGCTAATGGTTTGTTATTGTATGCTAATTGTTGTTATTGTATGTTTATTTACGTTTGTTCATATATGAATATTGCACAATTTTTCCATATTAAATACAACAAGAAATAAATAATAAATGTTTTCTAACAAGGTTCACTCGCCAACTTTTTGTTGATCCAAAAACCATTTTTACACATGATACAGGTGAACAGGATGAAGCAGGGAAAACATAGGAAATGCCTTAGAAGAAAATAATGAAGTCTAGAATGATGTGTAGAACATGATGTAGTTATGATTGTATGTTTCCCTTTAAATTGTAATAATAAATATGAAACGTTATAATAAATGTCATGAGCTTTGATGATAACCCAATCATGCCCCGGTCACCTTTTCCGCTGCGGGTCGGGGTGTGACATTGATCGTAGTCTTCACGTGTCATTTCGGAATTTCCAATCTTTCCAGCAACAAGACTGACATATGACTCAAGAACTGAAGTAAGTAGAGACATATGTTGTTTTGCTGTCTTTTCGTCAAAATTTTGCGCATTCTGAAAGTCAACGGCAATATTACATTGCAAAACTCTTTGACTTGCATTGGATGATGGAGTGGTTTGATTGTTCTGAGATTGATTTGATCCAAAAGTGGAGTGGTTTGATTGTTCTGAGATTGATTTGATCCAAAAGAAGATTGTTGACTTGAAGGTGTATTCAGATCAACTGTTGGGAATGATTGGAAACCACTTGACTGAGTTGGATGTGTGCTTGGTGAACTATATGCACTGAAAGCAGTTTGAATCTTTGGCGCTTGGATTTGAGCAGCAGAACTGTTTTTGAAATATAGATTAACATCTTGTTGCACTTGAACAGTCTTGTTTTTAGCCATCTTTTGCATCTCTAATTCATGACCTTCCAATCTTTCGATAAAGCGAGGCAGCGAGAAATTGTTGTATTCAACTCCATTCTTCAAGATGGTTAAGTAAGTTGACCATTCACCTTGTGGCAGAGAATCAGCTAGCTTATCAACAAGCTCTTCATTTGTCTTCACAGTTCCCATTCTCTTCATATGAACCGCCAGATGACAGTATCGCTTAATCGGCTGCTTTACCGTTCTCCTTTGATCAATGTGAATACATCGAACTCTTTGCTTAATAATGCCCTTTTGCTTTTGCGGAGTTGAGCACTGCCTTGAAATTTGAGTCGAAGAGCATTCCATAAAGATTGCGCATCATCATCATGTTGCAGTAAAGCCAAGATGTCTTCTTTAATCGATTGCTGAAGAACGTTCATCATTTTCTTTTCGTTGATAAATCTTTCCCATTCAACATCAGAGAATTGAGCAAGGGTCTTTTCAAGCCCATTTTCACCAACTGGTACGATATATTTTGCCTCGATAGCAAACCAGCAAGTAAAGTGGTTAGCTTGAACCCAGTTCATAAACCTTTCACTCCAACTATCAAAGTCTTCTAGATTCATAACCTTTGGAGGTTTTGTCATTGTTTCCATTTCATTCTCTAGATTGATGTTTTGGGCTGCTGCAGTGGTGACAACCGATGTGTGAACGCATTGTAAAATTCCTAAGACATTTTTCCTGTGAAAAATTTAGAACACACTTTTCGAAAACACAAAGATCAGATTAGACAAATTTTTGCGCGGACAAGATGTTTCGTACGAAACGAATATTTTGCACCAAACAAATTTTTTGTATGATTCAAATTTTCTCACAAAAAAAACTATGATTTCGTACGAATCAAGTCATTTTAGTACGAAACATGTGTTTTTGAATGATTAAATTTTGGTGCGGATGAATTTTCGTACGAATACATTTGAAATTCTGAAAAATTGTAAGATTTTATGAAATTTGCACTGATTCGTATGAATTTTAAGCTAGATTGTACAAAAATCATAACAAATTTATTTCATGCGAAACTCGTACGAAACTGATTCAAACTTCAAACTGATCGAATTTTACGGATTTCAACATGATTTAGTTCAATTTTAAGTCCGAATTATGATATGGATTGATTAGATTGAAGATTAACTTGAATTACTAAAATCCTAGTCCATTTTGTCCATGAATTCATCCGTAATTTGTCCAAAATCCAGCAAAGGTCAGAAAATAAAGATATATCCAAGTCTGAACACAGTAACTTGTAACTACTTGTTGTCTATCTTTAGATCAGATCTCATGGCTCTGATACCACTTGTGAAAAGGGATCAAGCTCCCGAAATGAGCAATCGACCTAATCTCGCTCAAATAGCAGAGGCGGAATTCATTGCTAGAGAGGTAGACATGACAAACAAGATAGTACTTACTATTTAACTGTTTCTGATGTATTAATGACGTTCAAAATATAGACGCAAGTAAACAAACTGGCAGAGCTTCTCCGTACCAATTGACAAATCACTACTAACTCTGACACAACACTTCCCTATTTATAGGTTGACATTACTCGTACCGAAGTGCATGCAAAAACAAGCATCTATGTTTCGTATGAAATTTTATTTCGTACGAGTGAGTCACTCGTACGTAATCTGTATGTTTCGTGCGAATCACAGTGTTCAAATATATAAAATTTACATTTTCTCAATTAAACATTAACTTGTAAACTTTATAAACATTACAGATATATCCTAAACGTAGGCAATAGACATTATGTACCAACACATCCATGGTCGTTAACCAAGCAAATTCTTCACCATTGTTAGGAAGGACCATGTGGAGGACATCATGGAATAGCCAACACCGCAAGAAAGGTCTATGATGCAGGATTTTACTGGCCCACAATACATAAGGACGCTTATGTATTAGTCAAAACGTGTGATGCATGCTAGCGAGCAAGCAACATATCAAGAAGAAACGAAATGTCACAAAATAGCATTCTTATTTGTGAAATCTTTGATGTGTGAGGATTGGACTTTATGGGACCATTCCCACCTTCTAAAGGAAACAAATATTTTTAGTGGTTGTCAACTACGTTCCTAAAAAAATTATTCTGACGTTTCAGAACTCCAAAAGCCCTAATTAGTGATAGAGGCAATCACTTTTTTAATATTAAAATGGAAAAATAAAACCTTTAACACGATATGGGGTTTATCATCGCCTCTCAACATCATATCATCCTCAAACCAATGGTCAAGCTCAAGTAACAGATCGAGGTCTAAAAAGAATCCGAGAAAAAACTGTGGGTCAAAATCGAAAAGAATGGTCCGACAAATTAGATGACCCTTTATGGGCATTTCGAACAGCTTATAAAATACCAATAGAGACCACACCATATAAGTCAGTCTATGGAAAAAATTGTCACCATCTAGTAGAAATTGATTATAGATCATTTTGGATAGTAAAAATGTAAACTTGGACTTAGAAATTAAGGAAAAAACGCCTACAACAGTTAAATGAGTTAGATGAATTGAGAATTGAAGCATATTCCAACTCTGAAATCTATAAAGAACGCTAAAAAAGAATACATGATAAATATTCCATCACAAAAGTTCACCCCCATGGTGCAATCTATATTAAGCCTCAAAATGGAGAACCATTTAAAGTAAATGGACAAAGGCTTAAGTTCTATGAAGGATTCCTCGAAGAAGAAGAAACGGATATGGCCTTGGAGGAGGTAGATAAGTAATGAGAAGAACACTAACAACTTGTATATATTTGTCTTGTTTTAAATAATCCATCTTGCAGGTATATTTTGGAAGTATATAACACGCGAAAAAGTCTACAAACCAGGTAAAACACGAACCCACAAATTGAATGGATAGAGAAACAAGGGCACATATTTCAAAAAAAAGAAGAGATACGGGGTCGTGCCTCAGAGGCACGATATAAAACCCTTCGGCAGACCTTTCTTTTCATAAACTGCCACGCCTCGTTTCACTGCATCCGTCGGTTCTCTACAGTATTTCACGATCTTCTTCCATAATCTACCAACAAGGTATGTTACTAACATCTAGATTTGTTCGATTTACGCTTTGCATGTTATATAACATCTAGATTTAGGAAAAAATCTAGGTTTCTTGAACTTGATGTGTATCTAATAGTAGTAGTGGTAGTAGTGGTAGTGGTAGTGGTAGTGGTAGTGGTAGTGGTAGTGGTAGTGGTAGTGGTAGTGGTAGTGGTAGTCGTAGTGGTAGTGGTAGTCGTAGTGGTAGTCGTAGTGGTAGTCGTAGTGGTAGTCGTAGTGGTAGTCGTAGTCGTAGTCGTAGTGGTAGTGGTAGTCGTAGTCGTAGTGGTAGTCGTAGTCGTAATAGTACTAGTAGTAGTAGTAGTAGTAGTAGTAGTAGTAGTAGTAGTAGTAGTAGTAGTAGTAGTAGTAGTAGTGTTTAGGTAAGTAAACCATCAAACCATTGTTGAAAAATCGGGCATTTGCGACCCGTTTGGTCAAACCCTTGTTCATAGCCGAAAAAACTTGATATCAAAGAGTAAACGGGTTGGTAAGTGAAAATTGATACTTGGGGTTTCTTTTTCGAGGTATACCGCACACAGGGGACCAAAAACATCGGATTTTCGAAGCCGACACAAAAAATTGAAAATTGGGTCAAAAAAGTAGTCGACCACGGGGTCGTGCCTTCGTGGCAGGGGGTCGTGGCCAGTAGACATGGGGCCATGCCCAACCCTCTGTTTATCATATTTGCATTGTTTTAGCCCTGTTAACTTAAAAAAATATTTTCTTTAACCAGTTTTACATCCTATTTTCTTTATTTTTTAATTTTCATCCTATATAATAACACGTATGGAAAGAAAACCCCTAACGATCTTACAAATAACAAACTTTAAAAGATATCATATCTAAGAAATGCACTATCAATTCTTATGATAACGGATCATGTACAAGAGAATTCTCTCGTACAAAGCATACGTTACATACACTGCCATTGATCTCCTAAAATCAATAGCTTAAAACTAGGTGATGGTATTTTTTAAAATTTGTGTTTCAAGTAATTGAAGAAACAAATAGAGAAAAAGTATTCGTGTCCTTTCTCACTTGAACTCCTTCCCTCTTTGATTTTCAACGGTCATAACTTTTTCATACGTTAATATTTTTTAAAAACTACAACGTAGTAACGAGCATTTCATTCTCTTTAATTCGAGCAACCTATTGCTATAGTTTTCTTAAAAGAATTACATGATTTTGAATACCCATTACATGATTACGTGATTTCATTATAATATGTGAAACCACACTAAGTGTTTACATAATTACATAACAATAGTTAACTATGTATTATTACGTGACTACGTGATTTTGAATAACAATTTCGTGATTATGTGATTTCATTATAGTATTTTATGTGAAACCACACTAAGTGATTACATAATTACATAAAAAACAAAAACATGTAATATATAATATTTCATATGACATACCTAATATTTAAGGTCTAATTACGTATTAAGGATAAATTATATACAAAACATTAGTTAATCAACCTATAATAACCATATAATACCTTATATTCAAGATTTAATCACGTAATAAAGCATAAACAATCAAGTTCTTATTATTGAAATCGTAATCACATAATAAGCATAATTGTAATAATATCAGTTATTACAAATCATATTGAATGTGTAATCAAGTAATGGATTTATATTGAATGTGTAATCACGTAATGGGTTATGTTGAATGTGTAATCAGATAATGGATATTCAAAATCATTTAGTCATGTGCTGGGTGTTCAAAATCGCTTAATGGACTAACGGGTATTCAAAATCTTATATTTAAATAAAAAAACTATAGCAATAGCCTGCTCGAATTAAAGAGAATGAAATGCTCGTTAATACGTTGTAAGTTTTTTTTTTCTGAAAATATAACGTATGAAAAAATTATAGCGGTTTGAAAATTAAGAGGAAGTTGTTAAAGTGTTAAAAGACTTGTTACCCTTCAAAGTAATGACATTTGTCCTCCTCTCCTTCTCGCATATACTTCGTACAAGATTGTCTATACATGTTGTACAGGATGCAGCCTCCGATTGTTAAAGTCATACATTAGGATTGATAAATGCACTATCAATTCTTAAAGTCAAACATCAATATAAGTTGTCATTAAATATACTTTTCTTATTAAGTCCTTGAGCTTTAAAATATTATTATATTAACTATTAATAATATATTATTAACTTTAACCGTGTATTTAAAAACCAAGCTTGGAAGTAATATAGTTTAATTTCTTTTTATATTTGGCCACAACATTTAGTTAAACTTTTCATTCACATCTTATATGTTTTATAAATGCCTGGATAGTCTCTATGATTTGGTTTTCACCTATAGTACCCACATTTCTAAAATTACATCTATAGGCCTCATCTATTGTACACTAGTTTCTTAGATAGTCCCTAACGTGGATGGGTTTTGGTGTTAAGTTGGTGTGAATTGACTAAAATGCCCTTATAATAAAATGTTTGACATTAAAAAAAATCGATGATATTCAAAAGACAAAACATGACCTAGTGATCAAGAAATAAAAAGTAGATGACGCATTCTCCTCCCTAAGATAGTGAATCTTGAACATTAATCAAAACATTTGTTGAAGACATGCAAACATCTATTTAAGCCTTGAAACCATTGTTGAAGAAGAAACAAGTACTTATTAGAGGACAAAGCTCTATTGAAGCAAAACTCTACTCAAGAAGACCATACATCTGTTCTGGCCAAACAGATGTTTGATATAAAGCAACAGCGGTTTGAAGATCAGCGGTTTCATTAATGTAATAGTATTTTCTTTGTAACAGAGTTTTAGTCTCTTAGATCAGATGTTAGATCTCTTAGATGTTTGCTATCATCTGTGAAATCTTTTCTATTAGGAATATTAGATGTCATCTGTTAGAGATCTGTCTATCACTTTACACTTGATTGTCTAGCTTTAATGGTGTCTTTAGAGCAGTTATAACAAAATCAAGTAATTGGTTTTGAAGCCACAGAAGTTGTGATGTGTAGCTTGTAGCAGCAATGGACTTTACTTCTGCAGTAGAATTAGATATTGTAGTTTATTTTTTGTTTTGTCGTGAGACAAGGGCATTCCCAAGGAATTGGCAACCTCCAGACGTGGACTTTCTTGTTGTATCGCAACTAGCAAAATCACTATATGAATAAGCTAAAATCTCAATGTTTCCATTAGTATGATGCTAATACCAAGTGTGGGAGCACCTTTGAGATATCTAAATATCCTTTTTACTTCTATTAAGGGTGGTAGGGGCGCTCTCGATGAGTGGGTGATTGAGTGGGTTTGCCGATCGGGTATAACACTGCCACCCCTTGTTTGAGTGGGTGATTGAATGGGATTCGGGTTATACTCACCGATGTGAGAAGAGAAGGGAGAGGGGGTTAATGGTAGGCCCCACCCTCTTTCAACCAATAATATTTTTCTGGTTTTTTAAAAAAAAATGTTTACCACTCTCTATGTGTTTAAAGCACCCCTAGTGTTTGAGTGCAAATTGAGGAGTGGAGTGGTGAGTTGATATGGCATGATATAATTGGTTAGAAAAATTGTTTACCACTCCCCATTTGGGGAGTGCCCCTTCCACCCTAAGTGAAACTTTCTTGGGGATACTTGAAATCTTGCACAGACACATGCTGCAAACATGATATTAGGTCTTGATATAGTTAAGTACATCAGTGACCCAATCATGCAACTGTAAAGTGTCTAATCTATCAAGTCATCTTTTTTCATAAGAAATGAATGCTTTTCTTTTACTCATGGGAGTACCACATGGTTTACAGTAATTCATGTCAATTTTTTTCCAAAGTGTTTTAAAATATTTTTTTGATGAATGAAAGTTCCAATTTCAAGTTGTTGTACTTGAAGACCAAGAATACACTATAACTCTACCAGGGTACTCATTTCAAAGTGAGTTGTCATCAATTTTCTGAATTCTTAGCACATTTGATCACATGTGGATCCAAAAATGATATCATCCATATAGATTTGCACTATCAATAAATCTTTCCCTTTCCATTTTAGAAACAGAGTTTTATCAATTTTACCTCTTTTGATTTCATTCGATAAGAAAAAGGTGAATAAAGTATCATGCTCTTGGTGCTTGTTTTCGTCCATACAAAGCTTTGTTTAGCTTGTAGACATAATAATGATGGAATGTGTCTTCAAATCCTGGTGGTTGGCACACATAGACTTCTTCTTGGATTTTTTTGAGAAAAGCACACTTTATATTCATCTGATACACCTTGATGTTGAAATTGACAACAAAGGCCAAGAAGAGTCTTATTGCCTCCAACCTTGCTACAGGAGCAAAGGTTTCAACATAATCTATTCCTTCTTCTTGTCAATAACCTTGAACCACAAGCCTGGCTTTGTTTTTTATAACAATGCCCCTTTCATCAGTTTTGTTTTTGAAGACCCATTTTGTACCAATTGAACTTCTATCCTTTGGTAATGGAACAAGTTCCCACACTTGTATTTTAAACTGAATGAGTTCTTCATGGATGGCTTCTACCCAACTGTTGTCTCTTAATGCCTCTTGGTATTTGACAAGTTAGGTTAGTGATATCTGTAGATCACAAACAAATCTTTTGAACTTATTATAAGTAGATCTCATCGTTTAGAGTTCTATTTATCATTTTATAGATTTGTGAGTGATCAGGCTAAGCGGGAGATTGTAGAATCATTATATTGTAATTGTAATCTTGGGATTTCAATACAAAACATTTTTTAATATGTCTTCTACTTGTCTGTTTATCATATTTTCATTATTTGTTCTTAAATTGTTGAAAAATCACAAGTATTACAAACTCAGATCCTACATAAAACATAAAAAAGTAATTAACTATTAAACAAATAAATATATATTTTAGAATCCACTTTTTATTTAAAACTAAATCACAACCCCCTACCTTTCTATCTTAATGCTCCTCTCTTTATTTTCTATGTTGCTTAATCATGGGAGAAAAAAAAAACATCGCCCCTTGTCGTGTGTTGCATTTCACTTTGTATTGCATTTCTATTTTGGCAGTTCAAAGTGAATGGTGTTGTATGTGAACAACCCCTCAAATGTGAACGAACCCTCGAATTTTTGAAAATCTAGCTTAGAGTAATTTTCTAGTTTCTTTTGCTCTTGAACATTTGGATTTCTAGCACTAAGTACCATTGAAATGCGAGGTCCGTATATAACAGACTTCCAACATCCTATGTTCCGTTGAGCGAGCATGAGTACCATCTGAGGTTACCAGATATTATACTATGGTCAAAGAAGCGTCGTTGGTTTGCTACTGAAACTGAAATTATGAGAATCATGATTGTTATATGCCATTCCTTTTGTTCTTTTGATGAAACAAAGAGGATGTGTGAAAAACTTTTGAATTCCCATTAGTATTTGGTTGATCCCTTAGAGCTTCCCACTGCAAAGAATATCTCCACAACTTTAAAAAGCTAACTAAAAGGTAAAAAGAGATGTATGCCGAAGACTTGAAGAAATATGAATATGAAATAAGAAAATAAGGGATCAGGAGTTAATTGATGTGTATGGGCATCCTGATGCAAAGCCAGAAGACCTGCTTGGCCAAGTCTTGGAAAAACAATTTCCCTCAACTCCTCAAATAACATATGCCACAAGAAATCCATCCAGCTTTAAAAATTTTAAAGTGGGTGTCTGATAGGACAAGCCATGAGTTGACAATACTCAGAGCTAATGGAGAAGTAAAAACGATCTCCATGATCAATGCCTTTGGGCTTAAGGATGAAGATCTGCAACACCTAAAAAGCCTTTGACTTGAAAGGAATCCAGATGACACTCTCTTTATCTCTCACTAAAACAGTTGAGCTCCGGTTCAAAAGCCAAATAAAAGAGAAATTGATGAAGAATAAAAGTTGATCTAATAAACATCTATTTTGGCATTATCTATTCATGGGGAGATTATGGGATCCACTAAAGAAGAGATGATATTAAAAAGTCAAAACATAACCTACTAATCAAGTGTAACACCCGCATCCTAGGATAAGCTTTGGAAGTATTACGCGTTGGATATACAGAACACATAGTAATTAGAAAAATTCACAACGGAAGCTTTTGCAACTTTTATTAAAGAGTATTATGCATCTCTCATATTACACATTAATATTACATCAATTTTAATATACTAGGGATCTAAATCTTCAGCAGCCCTCAAGACTTCTATCTTCCCATATCTCATCAATCCTAAATTCTGCAATCACATGGCACCTAGGATGTGTGCCCGAAAAATATTTGGGACTCAGCTTAAACTGGTGAGTTCATGAACATAAATGATCTTATTCAAAAACATATTCTCATTGAATATAACATCAATCAGATATAATCATGGCAAACCAATACGAACAGAGTAAGCACAGTATGTTTACATAACCAGGCTATGTATACAAAATCTACTGGCTAAATCAGATACATATAATCAGCCCTCAATCATCCTATCAATCATTGCCAAATATCTCATATGCTATAAATAGTAGATTCCATAATTATTACCAATCAACACATCCCGTTTTAGAAACAGTATAGAGGAACTCACCTTGCTAGCTTGTAGTTCTCGAACTTTCAGTTAGTTAAGCTTCTATAGTCCTGGTTGTAAGCCTTCTGACAACTGAGCGTCTAATTAAACAGAGTACAATACGCATAAGTGTAAAAACCGAATCAAACTTTAACGACCATCACGAGATGAAAACCACAACGTAGATGGAAAAGTCTAGCCTTATTCAAGCGATCCGTTGATTTGGTTTTAGATCAATCGGACAGTGTATCGTTTCAGTGACTAGGGTTTAGTATACTATCTACGGAGCAGAGTTTTGAGAGTTTTAGGAGTCCTTGCATTAGAGAGAGAGAGAGAGAGCGAGAGAAAAGAAGTAGCGATTTCTAGTCCAACAGATGCAATTGAACAAGTCCCAGAGCCGACTTTTATATAGGCCAGCTGGACCTCTCCCAGACGTCACGGGAGAAGACAAGGCATCTCCTGCATGGCGCCAGAGAGGTCAGTCTGGCCTAGGCTGCCATGTGTCCCCCTAGGTCTGCCACCTGTCACCACCTCGTGATACGCGTCCTCCGCCGCCTTTTTCATCCAATCACGTGTTTTTCTCGATTTTCGTGGTGATACTTATCGCGTATGCTTGGGTCTTGATCCAAATTGGTTCAGTTTTTAGTTGTGAGTTTGGTAAGGGTATATTTGTGAGGTTTGGTTCATCGATCGCAAGTTTTCTTAACCACTAAGTTTTCTACGCACTTGGGGTTTTGATTATAGGTTTACTCAGGATATTTGGATTGTATTGACTATAAGACTCATGATGTTACATTCTTCCCTCCTTAAAATGAATTGCGTACTCAAAATTCGAAGGTTATTCTGAGGGTATTGACCTTTCATTTCTTCTTTTAACTCCCAAGTTTTCTCGAGTCCTTTCTGAACTTCCCACTGGAACAACACTAGGGGAATTATCTTCTTCCTTAGTTTTCTTTCTTGAAATTCAAAAATCTTTATTGGTCTTTTCATGAAGTTCAATTCGTTATCTACCTGCACCTCTTCTAATGGCATTGATTGGGTTGGATCTACCAAACATTTCCTTATGTTGTATACAAGAAATACATCATGTATACCAACCACTTTTCTAGAAACTTTAGCTGATAAGCTACTGGTCCAATTTACTTAATGCTTTCAATTATACTAACAAACCTTAGATTTTAATTTTCCTTTCTTTTCAAATCGACTATTCCTTTCTACGGAGAGACTTTTAGTAGCATTCTTTCTCCCGATTTGAAATTCTTACGGTTGACCAGTCTCATGGCCTTGTAGTTGATTTCTCCTATTTCGGTCCAACATACTGGATGGCACGTTTACCTGTAAAGTGTTTTAAACGGGGCAACATTAATACTGTTATGATAACTATTTGTTTATTGGAGAATTCTTATAGTGGCAAATGATCTCTTACTTTTACCAATACATATCATACATGCTCTCAACATGTCTTCCTATGTTTATATTGTGCTTTACCCTCCTCATAAGTTGTACTTAGATTCAATCGCGTTTCCATGGCATTTTGAAAACTTTCCCATAAATGAGAAGTGAAATTACTATGTCGATCAGATACAATAGATAATGGGATTCTATGTAATGAGACTATTTCGTCCATATACATCTTAACTAAACGTTTTATACTAAAGGTTTCCTTCAATGGTAGTAATTGAGCTGACTCGGTTAGTCGATCCACAATCACCCAGATTGTGCCGTTACGATTTATTGTTTTAGGAAATTTGGTAACAACATCCATTTGTTATTAATCCTATTTCCATACTGGCCTTTTTAATTCGTTGAAGTAAACCTAAAGGTTTCTAATGTTCAGTTTCAACTTGCTAACATATTAAATACTTAGAGAAATAACTTGCTACATCCTTTTTAATTCCTAATGATCAGTAATTATTATTCAAACCTTGATACCTCTTATCACTTCCACTATGCATTGTATACTTAGTTTTATGAGCTTCTTAGAGAATCCTTTCTTGCATGTTTTCTTGAATAAGTACTCAAATTCTCCTTGGATTGTGATCACTTCTCCTGTTGGCTTACGAAATTCAATAGAATTCTGATTACTTAAGATTTGAGCATGATTAGATGCTAATTATTCTATTTCTAACACTACATCGAATTCACGATGTTCATATGAAGTAAAGTAGCACTAGATTTGTATCCTAGCAAATTTTATCTTTTCTTCCCGAAGTACTCCACAAATATTGGTAGGGTCCAAACTTACCTACATTTGATTAAAGATTGATTGATTGCTTGACAGAGCTTAATATTTAAAAAACTTTGGTTCACTCTAGAGTTAAATAATACTTTTGTGTCAACATCATGTACCGGAAATGTACCAACAATCACCTCAAGAATCATGGTTGCCTCTTATGATATGAGAACAAAGCCCTCATGAATCTTCGGTTGCTTTCGTTCTGTTTTTAGGTGTCCGTGTCAGTTTCGGACAATCTTGATGAATATAATTTACTTCCCTAATGGAAACATATACGACTCTTCTTTTTCCACATTCTTCTTCCTTGTGTTCAGCTATCAACCTAGTGGTCAAAATATTTGCTAACTCGGCCATATTGCTTATGGTTTGTGGTTCGACCGTCATTATCCGATCACGAATCTCACTGACTAGTTCCAAATAAAATGAGAAATTAGTAAATTTTTTTGAAGCCATAACTAGTACCATTTTCGCATATCCAAAGGATTTTTTTCGTATACTCACCACTATTTCCACCAATCATTTGGTGATTTTGTTGCCATTTGTTTCTTTTATGAAGCGGACATAATTTTCTTTCTATTAGTTCTTTTCATTCCTTCAATTCCATGGCATATGTCATGATCTTGTGGTTGGAAGATCAGGTCTCACCATCTTAATGCCTTATTTGTTTGAAGCATACATTAATTCATTCTTCTCAGCGTATATACTAATGGTTAGGACAACTTTAGTCCTTTGCAGCCCATGTATTGCCGTAACAACTTCTTTATTACAGGTCCTAAGTAGGATTACAGGTGAAGAGAGTCTTTGTAAGTGTATCTAGTTATAGGTTACTCTCATCTTCTCAAGAGTTCTTAATGAAAGTAGAATAATTCTCATTAGCGTAAGTTTTAGTTATACGTTTTGTGCCTAGCATAACTTTTAGTTACAAGTTTCCTGCTAGTGTCAATAATCTAAGGTAACGCATTGGAAATTGTTATACTTTCTCTAGCGTCCCAACTTAAGGGATTCCTATCATTCATCTTGTCGCACGAGTTACGAGAAGGTGATCAAATGGAATAATGTTAGATATCAGAATTATAGATGTATATGAAAGATTCATGATAACGAAATCTAAAATTATCATTGACACACATGCTTGTGATTCATCCTATATTGTCAATCATTATGGTCTTTGGACTTTCTTATATATACATATCTATACAATCATATGTTTCATATATTATAATCAACGTACCATTTATAAGGTCAATGTATTTAACATGTTGATATTTCCAAAAACAGGTCAGACATCAGGTCATGGTACTATTTAGGGAATTCTATAACTTTTTAACATAACATATACCTCATCTTACCCGGTCTCGCCAGAGAGGCTACCCCAACTTACCCGGACAAGCTGGAGAGTCTACCACACATACCTAGTCTTGTTAGGGAGGTAATTATCATTGTATTTCCCATAAATAAAATTTTCTCAAATCAGGATTTTAAAGATGAATCTTTAATTAAAGATTTCATCAAGGAACAAGGAAATTAGTATACACATGATGGATCATATTCCAGAACCAAGTAGTACCAATAAACAAGAAACAACAGTGGCCAAGTATTACTTCTTATTTACCGTACTTACAATGTTCTAATCATCATCCTCAAGGCATACACATACCCATCACACTATATCTATGCAAGTAATTGGCTTCTCTCGAAGTATATATTAAGGCATCCTTCTTAAGTTCAAGTCTAAATACTCTCCTGGATGCAATCAATTTTCTAACTCTTTCGTTAAAGCTTAGGTATCATCACAAAACCTCTTACCATAAACCTATGCAGGCATATCACTTATCTCAAAGCTTATCTTAAACCATTTTTTCCTATTTTAAGTCTATACTATCCTTGTACCTATTTCACTTAAACTCCGGCTCTGATACCAACTTTTAACACTCGCATCCCAAGATAAGCTCTGTGAGGTATTACGCGTCAGATATACAGAACACATAGTAATTAGAGAATTCACAATGAAAGCTTCTGAACTTTTATTAAAGAGTATTATGCAAATCTCATATTACCATAATAATATTACATCAGTTTTACTATACTAGGGATCTAAACCGATGAGTCGCTAGCAATGTCGCACAAGGATGTGCAAATTGATGAAAACCTGAGGTTCGTTTAGAAACCGATTTCGATCGAGGACCGACAGGTTAAGAAGCTCCAACGGAAATTGATACCTACAGTAAAGGTTAAATGGGATGCCTTTAGAGGTCCCGAGTATACATGGGAGGTTGAGTCCACTATGCGACAAAAGTACCCCCATCTTTTTTAATAAAATCTCGAGGTCGAGATTTCATTTAAGGGGGTGAGGATTCAACACCGTGTAAAAATCGTGTCCAATAATATAGTGACACGTATCGTATTTTTATTTTAAGTCTATTAAAGACTAATAGGGACTAAAAGCGTCAGCATGCTCAAACTAAGTCTCTGAGTGATCTTCTGATGTCAACATGCATAAAACATAGCCTCTGAGTGACCATTAGTGTCAACATGCTTAAAACGTAGCCTCTGAGTGACCATTAGTGTCAACATGCTTAAAACATAGCCTTTGAGTGACCGTTGTGTCAACATGCCCAACCTCTGAGTGACATCGGAGTCAACATGCTTATAACGAGCCTTTGAGTGATCTTTTACAAAGTCCTCACTCTCATATGTTCCATTTGTGGACGAGAGGGATTAAATCCGTAACTTTATGAAATTGGACATTGGAGGGATTAAAAGTGTCAACATGTTAATTTATACCTCTGAGTGACCTTTTAATGAACCGAGAGCTCGACAATATCCGGGCATAATCCCGGGTATGACAAGTATAGGCTACGGAGGGCTAAAAGTGCTAAACAGGTGTTTTAGGAGTATCTTGGAGGTTTTAATAAGTTGAGGGACTAAAAGTGGCAAACTTCAAATCTGCCTAAGTGGCGCTCGCGGGGCGAGAGAGGCAAGCCTTGTGCCTCTTGCGGGGCGCGAGAGGCCTGTATCTGCAGAAAATTTGCTTGGCCTCCACACAAATTGCCAAAAACCATTTGATTCAAAACCAGGGACTTGAAAATAGCTATGCCACATTTTAGGACACTTGTAAGCTCCCTCTTACACCCCTTAACAGCTGGCATCACCTCCTTTCAAGCTCTCCAACTATAAATAGGTGCAAAGGTTCAACCTTTGAACTTGTACCTTTCTCATTTTCAACTCTATCTCCCTCCTCTAGAAGTTCCTAACGGAAAAGAGCATCCAACTTAGTTCTATTGCATTCTAGGAACCTCTTGTAAGTGTTCCTTCCTTGTGCATTTTCGTTTATAGGCTTTTATAGCTAAAAGTCAAGCGTTTTACGAAAAACGCTTTGACTTTTGGTTAAGACCATTGTGGTCCAGCCATTGTTTGTAATGAACATGGCTAAGTGGTTGTAATAAGGTAGGTGTTAGTCCCTATAAAGGGCACCTCCTGAAGATCACGTTTGCTAGACCAATTGACGGGTCAAAGTTATAATATCAAAAAGTCAAACATGCCATTTCTCAGAAAAATCATAAGTTGATCTTATATATGTTATGAAACCTGTTTTGACACTTAAACAAGTAGTATGTAAGGACATGTTAGGCTCGTCAATTTCAGTTCCAGGGTCGGTTTGCAACCGAAAGTCACGAAGTTTGACTTCTGGTTTGACCTTCGATTCTGACCCGATTCAGATTAGTTAGCTACTGATCTAAAGTTGCACTATGATCATAATATAATGTAGCATAACCCTCTGATGTTATATTACATGATCATAATCAGAATTTGCGTTTGTGCGTAAGTTCCATAATTATGTCATTTTTAACTAAAATGTCCTTTTTGCATAAATCAAGGTTTTAATGATAATAAACTTGAAAATAAGTTTCCTACTGATATAAAATTATAAGTAAGATTATTTGGGATGTCAAACCAGATTATAAACTGATTTTACAAACAGGTCCATGAATTATGTCGATAAATGACGATTTAGCCCTTGTGGCTCATAAAATGGTTTTAATCAAATCTTTTCAAGGTAAATATTTTACCTACTGACATGTTATGTTAAATCATATATCTAAGATATTTCAATCTGACCTTAACAACAGTTTTAATTAAACATCGCATAAAACGTCATTTTACGACATAAGCGTCGTTCCGGCACATAGTATGGTTTTAAACCATATTATTTGACCAACACTAATTACCTACTGATTTTAAAACTTATTTTAAATATATTTACAGTAGGTGCGTCATGTAAACTCATAATCCCAAATAATTTATAAATTTTGTGTGAAATGACCAAAATGCCCCTTCGGTGCATAGTTTGGTCATAAAAGATAAATTACACATATAATTAATATCCTACTGATATTAAATAATAAATAAGTTATTTTTCCAGAATACTTATAGTTATAGCATTAAATTATATTCAAGTTCCTTAATATAAATTACCAAAATGCCCTTATGAGGCATAATTTCATTTTAAAACCCTAACGGGCATATAAGTTGATATCCTACGGATATTACAACTTATTTAAAGTATAATGGCATATAGAATTTGTCCATAACTAATCCGGTTACCCGATAACGCTAATATGCGTACGATTAAGTATATGTAACTATTTTACAGAAATTAACCGAAACGGGTCTAACCTTTTCATTTAAGTTTCAAAATCCAGAATGTTATAGTTTACCCATATTATGCAAGTCAAAGTACTTGTCGGGTTTAAACTACATTCTATCCGATCATCGTTTAATCAAGCGCTATACGTCTTGATCCTGTACACTATTCGGTCTAAGTCTATGACTTAAATAAGACGTTAGTATTTAATTGGTTAGCTTATGCCATAATCCAGACTAGAGCCTTCCAGTAAATGCTATCTGCACTTAATTCATTTTGGATACGGCTGAGATATTAAATCCTGCATTCTAAAATCAAGACTAGCTTAGGTAAATACTCTTGATTTATTTTCCCTATACGGGCTTGGAATACAGTAAATTATTACCGCTTGGTCGGAAATGGGATCAATCGAATGCCGGATTGTGGCTAGTAAATCCGCATATTCCGTTTTAATCAGTTTTTTTATAACTTAAACATCGGGGTTAAATTACGGGGTCCAGGATATCATTGGCTCATTGCATTAGATACTTGCCACGACCTTAGCGCGAGGTGTAGGCATACACCTGACAGACGCTCAAATGCAAATTACCCAAGACGTTGGGGATAACTCCTCCGTGAGTTCTAAGTGGTGTGTATTTAATCATGTCTCGGTCTCTATACTGGGCCCTGTATGTAGGGACAAACATGTGAATCTGTTAACAAGGTTACAAAGTAACTTTCCCAAGTTACAAAAGATTTGTGCCCTATGCACTTAAATCTAATTTCAAAAATATTTTCAAAATGAGTCAGTCGGGTGTATTTACCAGCGAAAGCTGACGCAATTTCAAAAAGATTAAGCTTGCAGGTACAATACGAAACAGGCCGGAAGCTGCTTGGTAATGAAATAAGACGATCTTGCAAATCCTTAGATCTGCCATAAAGTCTGTTTTATATTCTTTCTTGTACATTTTATGATCCGCCTGTGGATCTTCTATTACGAGCCTGTATATTATTTTATCTTCAAACATTTCGTTTCTAATAGTAATTTTATTCCAAGACTTCCGTTGTGCCGTGTTTAATTGACAATGATGTTATCAACTTACGTCACGATACTCCCCACCCGGGCCCACCGGTGTATGGATTTGGGTTGGAAATCCAGGGTGTGACATAGAAAAACACATCTCCTTTTAGAAATGGTTCAGAGGAACCCACCTTCCAAGCTTGTAGTTCTTGAGCTTTTAGATAGTTAAGCTTCTACAGTCCTTATTCTAAGCCTTTTGACAACTGAGCATCTAATTTAATAGAGTACAGTACAGATAAGTGTAAAAATCGAATCAAACTTTAACAACCATCACGAGATCAAAACCACAATGTAGATGACAAAGTAGAGCCTTATTCAGGCACTACTTAAACATCCGTTGATTTAGTTTCAGATCAATCGGACAGGGCATCATATCAATGATCATGGTTTAGTACACTTTCTACAGGGTGGAGTTTCGAGAGTTTTAGGAGTTCTTGTATTAGAGAGAGAGAGAGAGAGAGAGCGAGAGAAAAGAAGTAGTGATTTTTGATCGAACAAGTGCAATTGAATAAGTCCTAGAGCCGCCCTTTATATAGGCCAGCTGGACCTCTCTCGCACGTCGTGGGAGGAGACAAGGCATCTCCTGTGTGATGCCAGGGAGGTCAGTCTGGCCAAGGCTGCCACATGTCCACCTACGTTTGACACGTGTCACCACCTCGTGACACGCATCCTCCATCGCCTTTTTTGTCCAAATGCGCATTTTTTCTCGATTTTCATGCCGATACTTATCGCATATGCTCGGGTCTTGATCCCAATTGGTTCGTTTTAAGTTGTGAGTTTGGTAAGGGTCCCTTTGTGAGGTTTGGTTCATAGATCGCAGGTTTTCTTAACCGCAAATGTTTCTACGCACTTGGGGTTTTGATTACAGGTTTACTCAGGCTATTTGGATTTTATTGACCAGAAGACTCGGGATGTAACATCAATAAATAAAGAGTAGATGAAGTATTCTCTTCTCAAAGAAAGTGAATCTTGAACACTAATCAGAACATCTATGGAAGACATGTAAACATCTGTGCAACCCTTGGAACCACCATTGAAGAAGAAACAAGCATTGATTAAAGGCCAAAGCTCTGTTGAAGGAAAGCTTTGCTCAAGAAGACCCAACATTTGTTCAAGCCAAACATATATTTGATATAAAGCAACAACAATTTGAAGATTAATGGTTTCGTCAATGTAACACTATTTTGTTTTTAACAGAGTTTCAGTGTCCTAGAGTAGATGTTAGATCTTCGCAGATGTTTGCTAACATCTACGGAATCTTTTCTGTTAGGAATCTTAGATGTCACTATCAAGATGATATCAGTTGATTGCAAACAAATCTTTTGAACTTATTATAAATAGATCTCACTGTTTAGAGATCTATTTATCATTTTATAGATTTGTGAGTGATCAGGCTAAGCGGGAGATTGTAGAATCCTTATACTGTAATTGTAATCTTGGGATTTCAATACAAAACACTTTTTGATATATCTTCTACTTGTCTGTTTACCATATTTGCATTACAATTTACAAATTTTTTGTTCTTAAATTGTTGAAAAATCACAAGTATTACAAACCCAGATCTTACATAAAACATAAAAAAATAATTAACTATTAAACAAATAATATATATATATATTTTTGGAACACACTTTTTATTTAAAACTAAATTACAACCCCCAACCTTTCTCTCTTAATGCTTCTCTTTGTATTTTCTATGTTGCTTAATCATGGGAGAAAAAAACCATCACCCCTAGTCATGTGTTGTAATTGACTTTGTGTTGCATTTCTGTTTTGGCAGTTCAAATTGAATGGCGTTGTATATGAACAACCCCTCAGATGTGAACGACCCTCAGATGCGTAACGAACCCTCGGATTTTTAAAAACTAGCTTAGAGTAATTTTCTAGTTTCTTTTGCTCTTGAACATTTGGATTTTTGGCACTAAGTACCATTGGAATGCGAGGTCCATATATAACAGACTTCCAACATCCTATGTTCCGTTGAGCGAGCATGTATACCATCCGAGGTTACGAGATATTATACTATGATCAAACAATCATCAGTGGTTTGTTACTGAGACTGAAATTATGGGAATCATGATTGTTATATGCCATTCCTTTTGTTCTTTTGATGAAAAAAAAGAGGATGTGTGAAAAACTTTTGAATTCCACACTTTACAACTCTGAATTACAAACAGATTGGATCGTTCTTTAGCTAATCTTTGAATATTAAACTGATTGTGAAATCAAGTTTAATGTGACCAAGCTCCGATACCAATTATTAGGATCTAAGTTTGATACTTGTGGTTTTTAAGCAAAAATAATAACAAACAATTTTATAAATTGAAAGACAAATAAATGCAAACACACAAGCAGGAAGATGTATCTATATGATGCTTATACAATCTCCCCGTTAGTCTAATCACTCCTAGATATTTTCGTACAAAAGAGAATGTGTGTGAAGTGATGAATAAATCTCTAACAGATGAGATCTATTTATACTAAGTACAAAAGTTCCGTTTACAATCAGCTGACATCACCCTGATAATGACATCTAACATTCCTAATAGAAAAGATTCCACAAATGTTTGTTTCAACAGGGCTTTGGCCTTTATCAGTGCTTGGTTCTTTTTCAACAGTAGTTTTCAAGGCTTGAAGAGATGTTAGCATGTCCTCAACAGATGTTCTGATTAGTGTTCTAGATTCACTATCTTTGGGAGGAGAATGTTTCATCTACTGTTTATTTCTTGATTAGATAGGTCATGTTTTGGCTTTAAATATCATCTTTTATTTTGTAGGTCCAACATCAAAAGACTCCCAAGTTCTTCTCTTCAAAAGAAAAGTACCCACAAAAATCTCATCACCATCAACAACAACACCTACACTTCAAACCAGACCCAGAAGAACCAAATTCATTATCTAAGGTGATGATGAAGAAACACTTAATTCATCACCCGTCAAAACTACTACTACCACAACATCTTCCACAACCACCACTAGCATAACCATATACTCACACCCATTGGAATTGGAGAATGTATAAGAAGAGATACAGTCTTTCTATTCCTCAAAAGACCCAGAACAGCTCACCTTCCCTTCTTTGCATAATCTTCCAAAGCCTACAAATGTGAAAGAATATCTAGAGCTAAAATTAAACAAGCAGAAGAGATTGCAGCAGAAAGAAGCAAAGGGAAAGGGGATAAGGAGGCTCAGCAAATTCTATCTGAAGAGTTCACTAAAGTAACGAATTAGAAGATTTTTCCATTGATTTCAGTCAAATGGCTTCAAAAGGTCCTGTAAGTGATCCTAATCTTAAAAGAGTACTTAGGGAAGATTACATGGAATATATAATGAAGAGCAAACTATATAAAGAAACAAGAGCCCAATTCCCTAGATGGTCTAGAGAAGGGCTTCTAGAAGAAATTTTGATGATTGAGAAGATGACACTCAATCCTGATATCAAATTCACTCCTCCTAATTGGGGAGCATAACAAAAGCCTATTGGACAAAAGGCACTTAAACTGAAAAGAACGAAGGAGGATATGGTAGAAGCCAAATTTGGCTCTATGTAGTCAATGGCCAGATGGGACGAGCCAACAATCAAAGAATACTATAAGAAACTTGAAGCTTTAAGAGCGACAGATCCCTCAATCCCGAAAAGGCCAAACTATGAAGGTATAGACTTTCCCATTAAATCTTTGTTTGATCCCTCAGAGCTTCCCACTGCAAAGAATATCTCTACAACTTTAAAAAAGCTACTTAAAAGGTAAAAATAGATATCCACCGAAAACTTGAGGAAATATGAATATGAAATAAGAAAAAAAAGGATCAGGAATGAATTGATGTGTATGGGAATCTAGATGCAAAGCCAAGTCTTGGGAAAACAATTGCCCTCAACTCCTCAAATAACATCTTCCCCAAGAAATCAATCCAGCTCCAAAAATTTTTAAGTGGGTGTCTGATAGGACAAGCCATGAGTTGACAATACTCATAGCTAATGAAGAAGTGAAAAAGATCTCAATGAACAATGCCTTTGTGCTTAAGAATGAAGATCTGCAACACCTAATAAGCCTTTGAATTGAATGGGATTTAGATGACTCACTCTCTCTCTAAAACGGTTGAGCTCTAGTTCAAAAGCCAAATAAAAGTTTATCTAATAAGTATTTGTTTTGGCATAATCTATTCTAGGGGGAGATTATTGGATCCACAAAAAAAGAGATGATATCCAAAAGTTAAAACATAACCTACTAATCAAGAAAAAAAAAGAAGATGAATCATTCTCCTTCTAGAGAAAGTGAATCTTGAACACTAATCTGAACATTCTGTGGAAGCCATCCAAACTTTGAGAGGAGATCGGCTCTCCTCTTGTGAGCACCAGACCGATTTGACTCAGCTAATAGAGGCGGAATTCATTGCTAGCGAGTTGGACAAACAAAAAATCAAGTATGCTGCTTAAACGCCTTTGATTTGTTTAATAAACCTGAAGGTTAAAGACGTGTAAACAACTGGACAGGGTTTCTCCGTAGTCACACACTAACATATTTCCAACACAACACTCAAGCTCCACTATTTATAGGCCAACATGGCTCGCACAAGGAGTAAGTGTGTGTAGGTAGGCTCATGTGCGCGGTGCCCCGTACGAGTGACAAGATGTCACTCGTACGAGCCACTATGGTCACTCGTACGAGTCATACCAAATATATAAAAATGACATTCTAAGCCCTTGTCACTCGTACGAGCCACAACAGTCACTCGTACGAGCAACTACAATACATAAAATATGACATTTTCTAAGCCCTATTTACACAATTGACATATCCTAGATGTAGGCAATAGACATTATGCACCAACAAACTCCCCCTTGGATATTGTCGCAGTCTTGAATAGTCTTCAAAAAGTTTCTTAAAAATTCTTCAAAAATATTTGACATGTGATCGGTACGTCGTAAGTCTGTCTGTAAGAGCCTTCATGATCGGCTGCCGGCTCAGAAAATCTAACACTTCTCTATATGTTGCGTTCTCATCTAATAAACAACAGACGTGGAATGGTAAGAACGAAGACTTCTTGATCTACCAACACAAATTTCAAACACTTAGAATAAATTTCAAAATTTTCAAATCTTACATTCACGTACGACTCACCATTCGTACGAGTCAGATAATCACAAAGACAGATTCAAGTATGAACAAAACCCTTATTGGCTACAAAGGGCTAAAAGTTCTAAAAATGTGTTTTAGGAGGTTCTAGGAGGTTTTAATAAGTTGAGGGGCTAAAAGTGGCAAACTTCAAATCTGCCTAAGTGGTGCCCGCGAGGCGTGAGAGGCCTGTATCTGTAGAAAATTTGCTTGGCCTCCACACAAATTGCCAAAAACCATTTGATTCAAACCAGGGACTTACAAACAGCTATGCCACATTTTAGGACACTTGTAAGCTCCCTCTTACACCCCTTAACACCTGGAATTACCTCCTTCAAGCTCTCCAACTATAAATAGGTGCAAAGGTTCAACCTTTGAACTTGCACCTTTCTCATTTTCAACTCTATCTCCCTCCTCTGGAAGTTCCTAACGGAAAGGAGCATCCAACTTAGTTCTATTGCATTCTAGGAACCTCTTGTAAGTGTTCCTTCCTTGTGCATTTTTGTTTAAAGGCTTTTAAAGCCAAAAGTCAAGCGTTTTACGGAAAACGCTTCGACTTTTGGTTAAGACCATTATGGTCAAGCCATTATTTGTAACGAACATGGCTAAGTGGTCGTAATAAGGTAGGTGTTAGTCCCTATAAAGGGCACCTCCTGAAGATTACGTTTGCTAGACCAATTAACGGGTCAAAGTTATAATATTAAAAAGTCAAATAGGCCATTTCTCGGAAAAACCATAAATTGATCTTATATATGTTATGAAACCTGTTTTGACACTAAAACAAGTTGGTAATAATTATTAGAACATGTAAGGACATGTTAGGCTCGTCAATTTCAGTTCTAGGGTCGGTTCGCAAACGAAAGTCGTGAAGTTTGACTTCTGGTTTGACCTTCGATTCTGACCCGATTTAGATTAATTAGCTACTGATCTAAAAGTTGCACTATGATCATAATATAATGTAGCATAACCCTCTGAGGTTATATTACATGATCATAATCAGAATCTGAGTTTATGCGCAAGTTCCGTAATTATGCCTTTTTTGACTAAAATGCCTTTTTTGCATAAATCAAAGTTTTAATGATAATAAACTTGAAAATAAGTTTCCTACTGATATAATATTATAAGTAGGATTATTTGGGATGTCAAACCAGATTATAAACTGAGTTTACAAGCAGGTCCATGAATTATGTCGATAAATGACGATATTGCCCTTGTGGCTCATAAA
The DNA here is from genome assembly GCA_947069175.1 of Scalesia atractyloides. NCBI lineage: Eukaryota > Viridiplantae > Streptophyta > Magnoliopsida > Asterales > Asteraceae > Scalesia > Scalesia atractyloides. Next base: position 53,869,568 of record CAMTDV010000001.1, on the reverse strand, counting down.
ATGGTTTTAATCAAGTCTTTTCAAGGTAAATCTTTTACCTACTGACATGTTATATTAAATCATATATCTAAGACATTTCATTCTGACCTTAACATCAGTTTTAATTAAATATCGTGTAAAACGTCATTTTACGACATAAGTGCCATTTTGGCGCATAGTATGGTTTTAAACTATATTATTTGACCAGCACTTATTACCTAATGATTTTAAAACTTATTTTAAATACATTACAGTAGGTACATCATATAAACCCAGAATCCCAAATAATTTATAAACTTTGTGTAAAAAGACCAAAATGCCCCTTTCGGTGCATAGTTTGGTCATAAAAGATAAATTACACATATAATTAATATGCTACTGATATTATATCATAAATTACACATTAAATTATATTCAAGTTCCTTTTATACAATATGAAATTACTAAAATTCCCTTATGAGGCATAATTTCATTTTAAAACCTTAACGGACATATAAGTTGATTTCCTACTGATATTGCAACTTATTTAAAGTATAATGGCATATAGAACTTGTCCATGACTTATCCAATTACCCGATATCGCTAATATGCGTACGGTTAAGTATATGTAACTATTTTACGAAAATTAACCAAAACGGGTCTAACCTTGTCATTTAAGTTTCAAAATCCAGAATGTTTATAGTTTACCCATATTATGCAAGTCAAAGTACTTGTCAGGTTTAAACTACATTCTATTTGATCATCGTTAATCAAGCGCTATACGTCTTGATCCTGTACACTATTCGGTCTAAGTCTATGACTTAAATTAGACCGTTAGTATTTAATTGGTTAGCTTATGCCATAATCCAGACTAGAGCCTTCCAGTAAATGCTATCTGCACTTAATTCATTTTGGATACGGCTGAGATATTAAATCCTGCATTCTAAAATCAAGACTAGCTTAGGTAAATACTCTTGATTTATTTTCCCTATACGGGCTTGGAATACAGTAAATTATTACCGCTTGGTCGGAAATGGGATCAATCGAATGCCGGATTGTGGCTAGTAAATCCGCATATTCCGTTTTAATCAGATTTTTTATAACTTAAACATCGGGGGTTAAATTACCGGGTCCAGGATATCCTTGGCTCATTGCATTAGATACTTGCCACGACCTTAGCGCGAGGTGTAGGCATACACCTGACAGACGCTCAAATGCAAATTACCCAAGACGTTGGGGATAACTCCTCCGTGAGTTCTAAGTGGTGTGTATTTAATCATGTCTTGGTCTCTGTACTGGGCCCTGTATGTATGGACAAACATGTGAATATGTTAACAAGGTTACAAAGTAACTTTCCCAAGTTACAAAAGATTTGTGCCCTGTGCATTTAAATCTAATTTCAAAAATATTTTCAAAATGAGTCAGTCGGTTGTATTTATCAGCGAAAGCTGACGCAATTTCAAAAAGATTAACCTTGCAAGTACAATACGAAATAGGCCGGAAGCTGCTCGGTAGTGAAATAAGAGGATCTTGCAAATCCTTAGATCTGCCATAAAGTCTGTTTTAAATTCTTTCTTGTACATTTTATGATCCGCCTGTGGATCTTCTATTACGAGCATATATATTATTTTATCTTCAAACATTTGGTTTGTAATAGTAATTTATTCCAAGACATCCATTGTGCCGTGTTTAATTAATAATTTACGTCACGATACTCCCCACCCGGGTCCACCGGTGTATGGATTTGGGTTTGAAATCCGGGGTGTGACAGGTTGGTATCAGAGCCAACGTTTGAGAGAACTAAACACTATCCTTCTTGTGTTTAATCTCAAACTTACACGAGCACATTCCTTAGACTTCCTAGTCTAGGCATTGACTTAGGATTACTCATTTTATTATTAAGTTATTAGTATTGTTTTGATTTAACTTTTTACAGTAAAATGCCGCCAAGAGTGAGAGGACGAGGAAAAGGACCCATGAGGGGAGGTTCATCAGGACACATCCCTTCACATCCCCATCACCGAACCCCTATGAGGACTCAGGAGATTCATGGCCATTTGCCCAACATTCACCTACCCACACTCAAAGTTCTTACCATTCGCACCACTCTCATCATTCTTACCATGATGAGTTTAATCCAAACCAATATCTAAATACACCTCCAGCAGATCAAATCAGTTGGACCAACCAAACCCCATGGACGAGGACTCCGACCCGTAGATGCCGCCGCCTTGATCGCATACGCATCCTATAGAAATTTCAAGCGATTCGAACTCTTACGCCGGATCGCCATATCAAGGTCCTAATGAATGGGACCAACATTGGAACCAATTTACCTTCGCCAACACTCCTTCCCATCACTCTCAACCACCTCCTTTACAAGAACACGTTCACATAGAACCGGTGGACCAACCTCAACCACCACCCGAACCACCAAGGAGGAAGCGTGGAGCACGTATGTCGGTACGTGCAGGTCAAAGGTCGGGATCGCTGCCACCTTTGCCCAACTCCTACCCCACAATTCAAGAGGACCCACAAATGGGTGGACCCTCTAATGTTTCACCTATGGTGGAACCAACACCAACAACTACGGTTCAACCACCACTATCGGGTTATAGTAACCCAATCCCCACATATCCAGACACATCTGGATATGATCCTTTTAATCCGTCTACACCAACTAATTACCAAGCATGGTCATATGACCTTTACATACAAGCGGTCATGCACAATGCACTTTACCCGTCTCCTTTCCCACCTGCTTATCCATCTACTGGATATCCGAGTTATGGGTATCAGTACCATAGTATGCCACAACCACAACCACAACATCCGCCGCCACTCGAGGACATTAATGAGGCCTTAGAACGAATGAAAGAAATGCAACAACAAGCGGAGAAAACTGAGAAGAAGACAAACAAGTTCTTCAAGAAACTCTCCAGGCTAGTTAAAGGAAAGAAGGACGAGTGAAGTCTCTTCTAATAAACTTATGTTAGTCCCTGCGAGGACATTGTTATTTCCTTAGTCCCTGCATGGACATTTTTATTTTTGTCCTTGCATGGACCTTTTTTTTCATTGTTTCTAGTATTGTAATTTCTATTTGAAATTTAATGACGTACTTTTGGAATTATATATATGTATTAATCCTCTTCAAACAAACGTCTCGATTTTACTCAAAATTTATGCTCTGCGATATAATTCCAAAAAGATCTTAATGGTTTTGATTAGCCAAGTGGCACAGACCACATATTTGGCCCAAAATTATAAATGATAGTTAAGGATGAATAGCCTTCTATCATGATAGTTAAGGAAGAGTTATCCTTCTATCCAGAGGTGGTGGACTATGTTCAAGCCTCCAAGTCATTAAGGTCAGTGCGATCGTGACTATTAATCGACCATTAGGATAATCAATTTAACATTCAAGTAATGTTAACACTCTAGGTAGTGTGACTTGAGGAACCACACTAGCCTTCAAGGTGATGGACTATGTCCTAACCTTATATAGCCCATGTGATCAAATCTGATCCCAGATAATATCATCAGTGTGATGATAAATAAACATCCATTAGAGATGTATTGCCCTTGGGGCTATGAATAAACATCCATTAGTGATGTATTGCCCTTGGGGCTATGATTAAACATCCATTAGTGATGTATTGCCCTTGGGGATATGATTAAACATCCATTAGGATGTATTGCCCTTGGGGTAGTGGTGTATTGCCCTTTGGGATATGATTAAACATAACCTACTAATCAAGAAAAAAAAGAAGATGAATCATTCTCCTTCTAGAGAAAGTGAATCTTGAGCACTAATATGAACATTCTATGGAAGCCATCTAAACCGTGAGAGGAGATCGGCTCTCCTCTTGTGAGCATCAGACCAATTTGACTCAGCTAATAGAGGCGGAATTCATTGCTAGCGAGTTGGACAAATAAACAATCAAGTATGCTACTTAAACGCCTTTGATTCGTATTAATAAACCTGAAGGTTACAGACGTGTAAACAACTGGACAGGGTTTCTCCGTAGTCACACACTAACAGATTTCCAACCCAACACTCAAGCTCCATAAATTATAGGCCAACATGGCTCGCACAAGGAGTATGTGTGTGTAGGTAGTCTCATGCGCGTGGTGCCTCGTACGAGTGACAAGATGTCACTCATACGAGCCACTATGGTCACTCGTACGAATCATACCAAATATATAAAAATGACATTCTAAGCCCTTGTCACTTGTACGAGCCACAATAGTTACTTGTACGAGCAACTACAATACATAAAATATGACATTTCCTAAGCCCTATTTACACAATTGACATATCCTTGACGTAGGCGATAGACATTATGCACCAACAAACTCCCCCTTGGATGTTGTCGCAGTCTTGAATAGTCTTCAAAAAAATTTCTTAAAAATTCTTCAAAAATATTTGACATGTGATCGGTATGTCGTATGTCTGTCTGTAAGAGCCTTCATGATCGGCTGCCGGCTCAGAAAATCTAACACTTCTCTATATGTTGCGTTCTCATCTAATAAACAACAGACGTGGAATGGTGAGAACGAAGACTTCTTGATCTACAAACACAAAACATTTCAAACACTTAGAATAATTTTCAAAATTTTCAAATCTTACATTCTCGTACGACTCACCATTCGTACGAGTCAGATAATCACAATGATAGATTCAAGTATGAACAAAACCCTTATTGGCTACGAAGGGCTAAAAGTTCTAAAAATGTGTTTTAGGAGGTTCTAGGAGGTTTTAATAAGTTGAGGGGCTAAAAGTGGCAAACTTTAAATCTGCTGAAGTGGCGCTCACGGGGCGTGAGAGGCCTGTATCTGCAGAAAATTTGCTTGGCCTCCACACAAATTGCCAAAAACCATTTGATTCGAAACCAGGGACTTGCAAACAGCTATGCCACGTTTTAGGACACTTGTAAGCTCTCTCTTACACCCCTTAACGCCTGGAATCACCTCCTTCAAGCTCTCCAACTATAAATAGGTGCAAAGGTTCAACCTTTGAACTTGCAATCTTTGAAAGGAGCATCCAACTTAGTTCTATTGCATTCTAGGAACCTCTTGTAAGTGTTCCTTTCTTGTGCATTATCGTTTATAGGCTGTTCTAGCCAAATGTCAAGCGTGCAGGTCAAAGGTCGGGATCGCTGCCACCTTTGCCCAACTCCTACCCCACAATTCAAGAGGACCCACAAATGGGTGGACCCTCTAATGTTTCACCTATGGTGGAACCAACACCAACACCTACGGTTTAACCACCACTATCGGGTTATAGTAACCCAATCCCCACATATCCAGACACATCTGGATATGATCCTTTTAATCCGTCTACACCAACTAATTACCAAGCATGGTCACATGACCTTTACATGCAAGCGGTCATGCACAATGCACTTTACCCGTCTCCTTTCCCACCTGCTTATCCATCTATTGGATATCCGAGTTATTGGTATCAGTACCATAGTATGCCACAACCACAACCACAACATCCGCCGCCACTCAAGGCCATTAATGAGGCCTTAGAACGAATGAAAGAAATGCAACAACAGGCGGAGAAAACTGAGAAGAAGACAAACAAGTTCTTCAAGAAACTCTCCAAGCTAGTTTAAGGAAAGAAGGACGAGTGAAGTCTCTTCTAATAAACTTATGTTTGTCCCTGCGAGGACATTGTATTTCCTTAGTCCCTGCGTGGACATTTTTATTTGTGTCCTTGCATGGACCGTTTATTTCATTGTTTCTAGTATTGTAATTTCTATTTGAAATTTAATGACGTACTTTTGGAATTATATATATGTATTCATCCTCTTCAAACAAACGTCTCGATTTTACTCAAAATTTATGCTCTGCGATATAATTTCAAAAAGATCTTAATGGTTTTGATTAGCCAAGTGACACAGACCACATATTTGGACCAAAACTATAAATGATAGTTAAGGATGAATAGCCTTCTATCATGATAGTTAAGGAAGAGTTATCCTTCTATCCAGAGGTGGTGTACTATGTTCAAGCCTCATTAAGGTTAGTGCGATCGTGACTATTAATCGACCATTAGGATAATCAATTTAACATTCAAGTAATGTTAATACTCTTGGTAGTGTGACTTGAGGAACCACACTAGCCTTCAAGGTGATGGACTATGTCCTAACCTTATATAGCCCATGTGATCAAATTTGATCCCGGATAATATCATCAGTGTGATGATAAATAAACATCCATTAGAGATGTATTGCCCTTGGGGCTATGAATAAACATCCATTAGTGATGTATTGCCCTTGGGGCTATGATTAAACATCCATTAGTGATGTATTGCCCTTGGGGCTATGATTAAACATCCATTAGGATGTATTGCCCTTGGGGTAGTGGTGTATTGCCCTTGGGGATATGATTAAACATCCATTTAGTGATGATTTGCCTTTGAGCAAGATTATATTGTCAAATGACAATGATAGCTGTGGGTAATATAACCCTTTGTCCAAATTCTAGTTACAGGCCTATGTGCCATGTTTTATGTCCATTAGTGACAGTCCTATGTGCCATATTTTATGTCCATTAGTGACAGGCCTATGTGCCATATTTTATGTCCATTAGTGACAGGCCTATGTGCCATAAATTTTATGTTCTTCGTGACAAGCTTAAGAGCTAAATATAATTGTCGAATACGACAATGATAGTTGTAACATTACGATCCACTGTCTAGTAATATATGGACTATGTCCAATTTTTTATTTGCCTTTGATGGTTCTATTAAGACCTAGGCCAAATATAACTATGTTAAGCCTAAGAGTTGTGATGTTATTCACACTAGTATAGGCAATGGATTGTCATATCCAATGTTGAAAGCCAATATGGTTGATATACCATGGCTAAATGAAGTTTTATTGGTATATAGAACCAAAGCTCAAAGATGGCTAACTCGGATGAGGCGCAGAGTAGCCACCGGAATATTGACTCTAACAAAGCCGAAAACAGAGATATTGATAATGATAATTTTCAAGTTCGCATTGATGCGGCTTTTGAAAAGGCCATGGGAAAGGCTATAGAAAAGCTTAAAGAGTCAAGTGCTACTCGCTCCAGACCATTATCGATTACCCCATCCTCAGCTCATAAGGAGAGCTCAGTTCATTCTTTGAATGCGAAGAGTGAACCAAAGAAAATAGATTTTGCTGATAGGTCCCGTTCTTTTAAAGACGGATGTACCTATAAGTATTTCGTCTCCTGCAAGCCTCGAGACTTTAATGGGGAGAAAGGAGCTGTAGAAGCCTTAAAATGGCTGGATGTGATGGAAACAATCGTAGATATCAGCAGCTGTCTGATAAGGATGTGGTCAAATATGTATCACAGTCCTTTAAGGGCGATGCCCTAATCTGGTGGAAAGCCAGGATCCAGTCTACAGGTAAAGTACACATGTATAATTTGGGATGGTCCAAGTTTATGGACCTTGTTAACGAAACTTACTGCCCACCTCATGATGTGGAGAAATTAGAAACAGACTTTTTATCTCTTTCAATGAAGAACCTAGATTGTTGGAAATATGTTTCTGATTTCAACTACCTATCTAGGTTAGTTTCCTATCTAATAACCCCTGAAACCAAATGCATTCCACGTTTTATCAATGGGTTAGCTCTTAGGATTAAGGGCATGGTAAAGGCTGCTCAGCCTAGTACCTATAGGTCCGCTGTTGACCTGTCCCTATCCCTCACCCTTGATCTAGTGAGGCAAAAGTCAGTTAACTCTGAAACTGATTGGAAAAGAAGAGAGAAGATGAAAACACCCAAAGGTTTAATAAGAAAAATAAAGGGAGATTTGGGTTCAAAAGGAACCAAGACAAGTCGGTTGTGGTGCCAACATGCAAGACTTGCAACCGCAGACACCGGGGACAGTGTAGTTATGATCCACAAGCCAAACCTTGTGGTATCTGTAAGAGAATGGGGCATAAGACCCTAGAATGCAAGGATCTTAAGGATGCCGTCTGCTACGTCTACAATGAAAAAGGGCACATTAAGACTAACTGCCCTAAGAATCTTAAGAATAATAATGCGAAGTCTGGAGAGGCCAAGAAGGGGAATGCTTGTGCCTTTCAGATGACTGCAAGAGAGGCTGTTAATGACAACAATGTCATAACAGGTACATTCCTCATTAGCAATATTTATGCTAGAGTTCTTTTCGATTTGGGTGCAGATAGAACTTTTGTTGATCATAAGTTTAGTAAACTATTAAACTTGCCCATAAGAACTCTAGATAAAACTTATGAGATAGAACATACTGATGGAAGCTTAGAATCCGTATCTTCCATTCTTGATGGATGTTCTATATTCATTAAGAATCATTCTATCCCTATCTCTCTTTTGCCACTGAAATTGGGGGGGTTCGATGTAGTTTTAGCATGGATTGGTTATCTCATAACGAAGCCCACGTCGCCTACGATAAGAAACTCATCGAAAGTAAAACCCCATCCGGTGAAATGATCACCATTACTGGAGATTCACACTATGGATTGCCAGACAAGGTGTCGTTATTTAAGGCATCCAAGTGTTTAGGGAGAGGTTGTTTCATTTATATGGCACAAGTCACTATCAACGAGCCTAAGCCAAACATTGAAGACCTCCCAGTTATTTCGCAGTATTCCAATGTCTTTCCCAAAGAATTACCCGGCCTACCTCCAGACAGACAAGTGGAGTTTAGGATTGATATCATACCAGGGTCAGCACCCGAGCTAGAGCTCCATATAGACTAGCACCAACGGAAATGAAGGAGTTAAGGACACAATTAGATGAACCCTTAAAGAAAGGCTTTATTATCGTGAGCTAAACAAGATAACAATCAAGAACCGTTATCCATTGCCCAGGATCGACGATTTATTCGACCAACTCCAAGGAGCTAGTTATTTCTCCATGATTGATTTAAGATCTGGATACCATCAGCTGAAGGTTAGAAGTGAAGATATTCCTAAACCGCCTTCAGGACCAGATATGATCATTTTGAATTCTTTGTGATGCATTTTGGGCTCACAAATGCACCTGCAGCATTCATGGATCTCATGAATAGAGTCTGCAAACCATATTTGGATAAGTTCGTCATTTTCTACATAGACGTCATACTTATCTACTCTCGTAATCAAGCTGACCACGAGAAACATCTTCGGTGCATCTTAGAACTGCTAAGACAAGAGAAGCTTTATGCTAAGTTCTCTAAGTGTGAGTTTTGGCTTAGAAAAATCCGATTCCTTGGACATATGGTAAGTGAGCGTGGTATCCAAGTGGATCCCGCCAAAATTGAGGCCATAATGAATTGGGAAGTACCCAAAACCCCATCGGAGATTCATAGTTTCCTAGTATTGGCAGGTTATTATAGAAGGTTCATTGAGAACTTTTCGAGAATAGCCACTCCTTTGACTACCTTGGCCCGTAAGAATGTTAAATTTAACTAGGGACCAAAACAACAAGAATCTTTTGAGATTCTAAAACACAAGTTGAGCAATGCTCCTGTGTTATCTCTACCTGAGGGTATTGAAGAATTTGTAGTCTACTGTGATGCATCGCACACTCGCATGGGCTATGTGCTAATGCAAAAAGGCAAGGTAATTGCTTATGCATCACGATAGTTAAAGGTGCACGAAAGGAATTACACCATCCATGATTTGGAATTGGGTGTCGTTGTATTAGCACTAAAGCAGTTGAGACATTATTTATATGGCACAAAGTGTATCATATACACAGACCATAAAAGTCTCCAGCACTTGTTCAATCAGAAAGAATTGAACATGCGACAACGCCGGTGGATGGAAACGCTTAATGACTATGAATGCGAGATTCGCTATCATCCCGGAAAGGCAAACGTAGTTGCTGACACCTTAAGTCGCAAGGAACGGGTTAAACCTATAAGGATTAACGCCAAGAAATTGAGCTCAAAAATAGCTTGAATGAGAAGCTATTAATGCTCCTAATGAAGGATTAGGCGGAACTGTTGATCAATTAACGCCTGGAAAGGATGGAATCCTTAGATTTAATGATAGAATCTGGGTTCAATCTTTGGGGGGCTTAGAGATCTAATCCTCCAAGAAGCGCATAACACAAGATACTCAGTTCACCCAGGAGGTGACAAGATGTATCAAGGTCTGAAAAAGAATAATTGGTGGAGGGTTTGAAGAAATCCATAGCCACTTATGTAACTAAGTGTCTGACATGTTCGCAAGTTAAGGCCGAACATCAGAAGCCGCCAGGACTTCTACAACAATTGGAAATTCTCACATGGAAATGGGAAATGGTAACTATGGACTTGATTACCAAGTAACCTAAGACCAAAAGTGGAAATGACATTTCTTGCCAATAAAGGAAACGTATAATTCAGACAATTGGCTAGGTTGTATGTGGACAAGATTGTGTCCCTACATGGTGTGCCAATATCTATTGTATCTGATAGAGATACTAGATATACACTCTCATTTTTGGAAAAGTTTCCGACAATCGTTTGGCACAAGATTAAATTTTAGTACGGCTTATCATCCGCAGACTGACGGTCAAAGTGAGCGTACTATCAAGACATTAGAAGACATGCTTAGGGCATGTGTGATTGATTTAGGTGGAAGTTGTGATGACCACTTACCCCTAATAGAATTCTCCTACAATAATAGTTATCATACGAGCATCAAGGCTGCTTCTTTTGAGGCCTTGTAGGGGAGAAAGTGTCGAACGCCCGTGTGCTGGCCAGAAGTTGGGGAAGCCCAACTATCAGGACCAGAGATTGTCTTGGAGACCATAGAAAAGATTGTGCCGATCCTTGATCGTCTCAAAGCTGCCCGAGATAGGCAAAAGAGCTATGCTGACAAGAGGCGTAAACCTCTTAAGTTCCAAATAGGGGACAAAGTTATGTTGAAAGTATCACCTTGGAAAGCTGTGATGCGCTTTGGGAAGAAGGGCAAGTTAAGCCAAGATATATCGGACCATTCGAGATAGTTGAATGTGTCAACACTGTAGCTTATAAGCTAAGATTGCCAAAGGAGATTAGTGGAATCCATGATGTGTTCCACAACAGTAACCTTAAGAAATGTCTAGCCAATGAGTCTCTAGCAATGTCGCACAAGGATGTGCAAATTGATGAAAACCTGAGGTTCGTTGAGAAACCGATTTCGATCGAGGATCGACTGCTTAAGAAGCTCCGCCGGAAATTGATAACTATAGTAAAGGTTAAATGGGACGCCTTTAGAGGTCCCGAGTATACATGGGAGGTTGAGTCCACTATGCGACAAAAGTACCCCCATCTTTTTTAATAAAATCTCGAGGTCGAGATTTCTTTTAAGGGGGTGAGGATGTAACACCCTGTAAAAATCGTGTCCAATAATATAGTGACACGTATCGTATTTTTATTTTAAGTCTATTAAAGACTAATAGGGACTAAAAGCGTCAACATGCTCAAACTAAGTCTCTGAGTGATCTTCTGATGTCAACATGCATAAAAATAGCCTCTGAGTGACCATTAGTGTCAACATGCTTAAAACGTAGCCTCTGAGTGACCATTAGTGTCAACATGCTTAAAACATAGCCTTTGAGTGACCTTTGTGTCAACATGCCCAACCTCTGAGTGACATCGGAGTCAAGCTCTCCAACTATAAATAGGTGCAAAGGTTCAACCTTTGAACTTGCACCTTTCTCATTTTCAACTCTATCTCCCTCCTCTGGAAGTTCCTAACGGAAAGGAGCATCCAACTTAGTTCTATTGCATTCTAGGAACCTCTTGTAAGTGTTCCTTCCTTGTGCATTTTTGTTTAAAGGCTTTTAAAGCCAAAAGTCAAGCGTTTTACGGAAAACGCTTCGACTTTTGGTTAAGACCATTATGGTCAAGCCATTATTTGTAACGAACATGGCTAAGTGGTCGTAATAAGGTAGGTGTTAGTCCCTATAAAGGGCACCTCCCGAAGATTACGTTTGCTAGACCAATTAACGGGTCAAAGTTATAATATTAAAAAGTCAAACATGACATTTCTTGAAAAAACCATAAATTGATCTTATATATGTTATGAAACCTGTTTTGACACTAAAACAAGTTGGTAATAATTATTAGAACATGTAAGGACATTTTAGGCTCGTCAATTTCAGTTCTAGGGTCGGTTCGCAAACAAAAGTCACGAAGTTTGACTTCTGGTTTGACCTTCGATTCTGACCCGATTTGGATCAGTTAGCTACTGATCTAAAGTTGCACGATGATCGTAATATAATGTAGCATGTCCCTCTGAGGTTATATTACATGATCCTAATCAGAATCTGAGTTTATGCGCAAGTTCCGTAATTATGCCATTTTTTACTAAAATGACCTTTTTGCATAAATCAAGGTTTTAATGATAATAAACTTGAAAATAAGTTTTCTACTGATATAATATTATAAGTAGGATTATTTGGGATGTCAAACCAGATTATAAATTGATTTTACAAGCAGGTCCATGAATTATGTCGATAAATGACGATATAGCCCTTGTGGCTCATAAAATGGTTTTAATCAAATCTTTTCAAGGTAAATCGTTTATCTACTGACATGTTATATTAAATCATATATCTAAGACATTTCAATCTGACCTTAACATCAGTTTCAATTAAACATCGCATAAAACGTTATTTTACGACATAAGCGTCGTTCCGGCGCATAGTATGGTTTTAAACCATATTATTTGACCAAGACTTATTACCTACTGATTTTAAAACATCATATAAACTCAGAATCCCAAATAATTTATAAACTTTGTGTATAATGACCAAAATGCCCCTTCCGTGCATAGTTTGGTCATAAAAGATAAATTACACATATAATTATATCCTACGGATATTAAATAATAAATAAGTTATTTTTTCAGAATACCTAAAGTTATACATTAAATTATATTCAAGTTACTTTGATACAATATGAAATTACCAAAATGCCCTTATGAGGCATAATTTCATTTTAAAACCCTAACGGGCATATAAGTTAATATCCTACTGATATTACAACTTATTTAAAGTATAATGGCATATAGAAGTTGTCCATAACTAATCCGGTTACCCGATAACGCTAATATGCGTACGATTAAGTATATGTAACTATTTTACAGAAATTAACCGAAACGGGTCTAACCTTTTCATTTAAGTTTCAAAATCCAGAATGTTTATAGTTTACCCATATTATGCAAGTAAAAGTACTTGTCGGATTTAAACTACATTATATCCGATCATCGTTTAATCAAGCGCTATACGTCTTGATCCTGTACACTATTAGGTCTATGTCTATGACTTAAATAAGACCGTTAGTATTTGATTGGTTAGCTTATGCCATAATCCAGACTAGAGCCTTCCGGTAAATGCTATCTGCACTTAATTCATTTTGGATACGGCTGAGATATTAAATCTTGCATTTAAAATCAAGACTAGCTCAGGTAAATACTCTTGACTTAATTTTCCTATACGGGCTTGGGATACGATAAATTATTACCGCTTGGGTCGGAAATGGATCAATCGAATGCCGGATTGTGGCTAGTAAATCTGCATATTCCGTTTTAATCATTTTTTTTATAACTTAAACATCGGGGGTTAAATTACCATGTACTAGATATCCTCGGCTTATTACATTAGATAATGGCCACGACCTTAGTGCGGGGTGTAGGCATACACCTGATAGACGCTCAAATGCAAATTACCCAAGACGTTGGGGATAACTCCTCCGTGAATTCTAAGTGGTGTGTATTTAATCATGTCTCGGTCTCTGTACTAGGCCCTGTATTTATGGACAAACATGTGAATCTGTTAAAAATGTTACAAAGTAACTTTCCAAGTTACAAAAGATTTGTGCCCTGTGCACTTAAATCTAATTTCAATAATATTTTCAAAATGAGTCAGTCGGGCGTATTTACCAGCGAAAGCTGACGTAATTTCAAAAAGATTAAGCTTGTAGATACAATACGAAATAGGCCGGAAGCTGCTCGGTAGTGAAATAAGAGGATCTTGCAAATCCTTAGATCTGCCATAAAGTCTGTTTTATATTCTTTCTTGTACATTTTATGATCCGCTTGTGGATCTTATTACGAGCCTGTATATTATTTTATCTTCAAACATTTGGTTTGTAATAGTAATTTTATTCCAAGACTTCCGTTGTGCCGTGTTTAATTGACAATGATGTTGTCAACTTACGTCACGATACTCCCCATCCGAACCCACCGGTGTATGGATTTGGGTTGGAAATCCGGGGTGTGACATAGAAAAACACATCTCCTTTTAGAAATGGTTCAGAGGAACTCACCTTACTAGCTTGTAGTTCTTGAGCTTTTAGATAGTTAAGCTTCCATAGTCCTGGTTCTAAGCCTTTTGACAACTGAGCATCTAATTTAATAGAGTACAATACGCATAAGTGTAAAAATCGAATCACACTTTAACGACCATTACGAGATCAAAACCACAACATAGATGACAAAGTAAAGCCTTATTCAGGCACTACTTAAACATCCGTTGATTTAGTTTCAGATCAATCGGACAGGGTATCGTTTCAGTGATCAGGGTTTAGTACATTTTCTACAGGGTAGAGTTTCGAGAGTTTTAGGAGTTCTTGCATTAGAGAGAGAGAGAGAGCGAGAGAAAAGAAGTAGCAATTTTTGATCGAACAAGTGCAATTGAACAAGTCCTAGAGCCGCCCTTTATATAGGCCAACTGGACCTCTCTCGCACGTCGTGGGAGGAGACAAGGCATCTCCTGTGTGGCGCCAGGGAGGTCAGTCTGGCCTAGGCTGCCACGTGTCCACCTACGTTTGACACGTTTCACCACCTCGTGACACGCATCCTCCATCGCCTTTTTGTCCAATTGCGTGCTTTTCTCGATTTTCGTTACGATACTTATCGTGTATGCTCGGGTCTTGATCCCAATTGGGTCAGTTTTTAGTTGTGAGTTTGGTAAGGGTCTCTTTGTGAGGTTTGGTTCATAGATCGTAGGTTTTCTTAACCGCAAATGTTTCTACGCACTTGGGGTTTTGCTTACAGGTTTACTCAGGCTTTTGGATTTTATTAACCAGAAGACTCGGGATGTGACATCAAGAAATAAAGAGTAGATGGAGTATTCTCCTCTCAAAGAAAGTGAATCTTGAACACTAATTAGAACATCTATGGAAGACATGCAAACATCTGTGCAACCCTTGGAACCACCATTGAAGAAGAAACAAGCACTGATTAAAGGCCAAAGCTCTGTTGAAGAAAAGCTTTGTTAAAGAAGAGCAAACATTTGTTCAAGACAAACAGATATTTGATATAAAGCAACAACAATTTGAAGATTAATGGTTACATCAATGTAACACTATTTTGTTTTTAACAGAGTTTCAGTGTCTTAGATTAGATGTTAGATCTTCGCAGATGTTTGCTAACATCTATGGAATCTTTTCTGTTAGGAATCTTAGATGTCACTATGAGGGTGATATCAGTTGATTGCAAACAAATCTTTTGAACTTATTATAAATAGATCTCACTGTTTAGAGATCTATTTATCATTTTATAGATTTGTGAGTGATCAGGCTAAGCGGGAGATTGTAGAATCATTATATTGTAATTGTAATCTTGGGATTTCAATACAAAACACTTTTTGATATATCTTCTACTTGTCTGTTTATCATATTTGCATTACAATTTACAAATTGTTTGTTCTTAAATTGTTGAAAAATCACAAGTATTACAAACTCAGATCTTACATAAAACATAAAAAAGTAATTAACTATTAAACAAATAATATATATATATATATATATTTTTTTTGGAACCCACTTTTTATTTAAAACTAAATTAAAACCCCCAACCTTTCTCTCTTATTGCTTCTCTTTGTATTTTCTATCTTGCTTAATCAGGGAGAAAAAAAACCATCACCCCTAGTCGTGTGTTGTACTTGACTTTGTGTTACATTTCTGTTTTGGCAGTTCAAATTCCATGGTGCTGTATATGAACAACCCCTCATTTGTGAAAGACCCTCAGATGTGTAATGAACCCTCGGATTTTTTAAAATCTAACTTAGAGTAATTTTCTAGTTTCTTTTGCTCTTGAACATTTGGATTTTTGGCACTAAGTACCATTGGAATACGAGGTCCGTATATAACAGACTTCCAACATCCTATGTTCCGTTGAGCGAGCACGTATACCATCCGAGGTTACAAGATATTGTACTATGATCAAACAAGCATCGGTTGTTTGCTATTGAAACTGAAATTATGGGAATCATGATTGTTATATGTCATTCCTTTTGTTCTTTTGATGAAAAAAAGAGGATGTGTGAAAAACTTTTGAATTCAACATTAACAACTCTGAATTACAAACAGATTGGATCGTTCTTTAGCTAATCTTTGAATATTAAACTGATTTTGAAATCAAGTTTAATGTGACCAAGCTCTGATACCAATTCCTAGGATCTAAGTTTGATACTTGTAGTTTTTAAGCAAAAATAATAACAATAAATTGAAAGACAAATAAATGCAAACACACAAGCAAGAAGATGTATCTATATGATGCTTATATAATCTCCCCGTTAGTCTAATCACGCCTAGATCTTTTTGTACAAAAGAGAATGTGTGTGAAGTGATGAATAGATCTCTAACAGATGAGATCTATTTATACTAAGCACAAAAGTTCTGTTTACAATCAGCTGACATCACCCTGATAATGACATCTAACATTCCTAATAGAAAAGATTCGACAAATGTTTGTTTCAACAGGGCTTTGGCCTTTATCAGTGCTTGGTTCCTTTTCAACAGTGGTTTTCAAGGCTTGAAGAGATGTTAGCATGTCCTCAACAGATGTTCTGATTAGTGTTCTAGATTCACTATCTTTGGGAGGAGAATGCTTCATCTACTGTTTATTTCTTGATTAGATAGGTCATGTTTTGGCTTTTAAATATCATCTTTTATTTTGTAGGTCCAACATCAAAAGACTCCCAAGTTCTTCTCATCAAAAGAAAACTACCCACAAATATCTCATCAACATCAACAACAACACCTACACTTCAAACCAGACCCAGAAGAACCAAATTCATTATCTAAGGTGATGATGAAGAAACACTTAATTCATCACCCGTCAAAACTACTACTACCACAACATCTTCCACAACCACCACTAGCATAACCATATACTCACACCCATTGGAATTGGAGAATGTATAAGAAGAGATACAGTCTTTCTATTCCTCAAAAGACCCAGAACAGCTCACCTTCCCTTCTTTGCATAATCTTCCAAAGCCTACAAATGTGAAAGAATATCTAGAGCTAAAATTAAACAAGCAGAAGAGATTGCAGCAGAAAGAAGCAAAGGGAAAGGGGATAAGGAGGCTCAGCAAATTCTATCTGAAGAGTTCACTAAAGTAACGAATTAGAAGATTTTTCCATTGATTTCAGTCAAATGGCTTCAAAAGGTCCTGTAAGTGATCCTAATCTTAAAAGAGTACTTAGGGAAGATTACATGGAATATATAATGAAGAGCAAACCATATAAAGAAACAAGAGCCCAATTCCCTAAATGGTCTATAGAAGGGCTTCTAGAAGAAATTTTGATGATTGAGAAGATGACACTCAATCCTGATATCAAATTCACTCCTCCCAATTGGGGAGCATGACGAAAGCCTATTGGACAAAAGGAACTTCAACTGAAAAGAACGAAGGAGGAGATGGTAGAAGCCAAATTTGGTTCTATGTAGTCAATGGCCAGATGGGACGAGCCAACAATCAAAGAATACTATAAGAAACTTGAAGCTTTAAGAGCGACAGATCCCTCAATCCCGAAAATGCCAAACTATGAAGATATAGACTTTCCCATTAGATCTTTGGTTGATCCCTCAGAGCTTCCCATTGCAAAGAATATCTCTACAGCTTTAAAAAAGCTACTTAAAAGGTAAAAAGAGATATCTACCGAAAATTTGAGGAAATATGAATATGAAATTAGAAAAAAAAGGATCAGGAATGAATTGATGTGTATGGGCATCTAGATGCAAAGCCAAGTCTTGGGAAAACAATTTCCCTCAACTCCTCAAATAACATCTTCCCCAAGAAATCAATCCAGCTCCAAAAATTTTAAAGTGGGTGTCTGATAGGACAAGCCATGAGTTGACAATACTCATAGCTAATGAAGAAGTGAAAAAGATCTCAATGAACAATGCCTTTGCGCTTAAGGATGAAGATCTGTAACACCTAATAAGCCTTTGACTTGATTTGGATTTAGATGACTCTCTCTCTCTCTCTAAAACGGTTGAGCTCCAGTTCAAAAGCCAAATAAAAGTTGATCTAATAAATATTTGTTTTGGCATCATCTATTCTAGGGGGAGATTATTGGATCCACAAAAGAAGAGATGATATTCAAAAGTCAAAACATAACCTACTAATCAAGAAAAAAAAAGAAGATGAATCATTCTTCTTCTAGAGAAAGTGAATCTTGAACACTAATATGAACATTCTATGGAAGCCATCCAAACCGTGAGAGGAGATCAGCTTTCCTCTTGTGAGCATCAGACCAATTTGACTCAGCTAATAGAGGCGGAATTCATTGCTAGCGAGTTGGACAAATAAACAATCAAGTATGCTGCTTAAACGCCTTTGATTCGTATTAATAAACCTGAAGGTTACAGACGTGTAAACAACTGGACATGGTTTCTCCGTAGTCACACACTAACAGATTTGCAACCCAACACTCAAGCTCCACTATTTATAGGCCAACATGGCTCGCACAAGAAGTAAGTGTGTGTAGGTAGGCTCATGCGAGTGATCCCCCGTACGAGTGACAAGATGTCACTCGTACGAGCCACTATGGTCACTCGTACGAGTCATACCAAATACATAAAAATGACATTCTAAGCCCTTGTCACTTGTACTAGCCACAACAGTCACTCGTACGAGCAACTACAATACATAAAATATGACATTTTCTAAGCCCTATTTACACAATTGACATATCCTAGACGTAGGCAATAGACATTATGCACCAACAAACTCCCCCTTGGATGTTGTCACAGTCTTGAATAGTCTTCAAAAAAAAGTTCTTCAAAATTCTTCAAAAATATTTGACATGTGATCGGTACGTCGTATGTCTGTCTGCAAGAGCCTTCATGATCGGCTGCTGGCTTAGAAAATCTAACACTTCTCTACATGTTGCGATCTCTGGAATGTTCTCATCTAATAAACAACAGACGTGGAATGGTGAGAACAAAGACTTCTTGATCTATAAACACAAACATTTCAAACACTTAGAATAATTTTCAAAATTTTCAAATCTTACATTCTCGTACGACTCACCATTGGTACGAGTCAGATAATCACAAAGACAGATTCAAGTATGAATAAAACAGATTTATTTTAAAAATATAACATTTCAAGTTAATGACCGTGGTTAACCGATTTGCCTACCAAGTCCAAGTTAATGATCTTGGTTGATCGTTGTATGAAAAAAACAGATTTATTTTAAAAATATAAAGTTTCAAGTTAATGAACTTGTTGATGTTACAGGAAATTTTCCTTTCAGATTAGCTCCCAGTCTGTGATCTTCAGCTATCCTTTAGCAATTGTCGCCTTGACTGGGTATTTTCATCATCGGTAGACTAAAATCTAAGATAGACTGATAAAAATAAACTGAAAACCTTTTTGGGTTTTTCAGAAAAGAAAGATAAAGTAAATAAAGATGTATTTGCAAACATATTTTTGTGAGATTTGTGTTAGAGGATCTCATCAGATATTTAGACAAATCACTAGTACCGTTGATCTTGGTAGTAACTTTAAGATCTTAAACAGATTTACTTAGATTGCCAATATCCTTATCCACTTAAACCTCTACACGTTGCTCAATTGTTTCTCGATATGTTAGTTAATTTTAGTGAACATGAAGTAACTGTGTTTCCCATCTCAGAATATACTCCCGAATCGAGATTCTCAGAATTTCATCTCACAGGTGAATATATCTAACTGATATTTGTAAATGGTCCAATTGCGAGACCTTGAGAGCTCAGGTTAGTATTTTCATACAGAGAAAGAGATGAAGGCTCGACTTTAGGTGATGTTCCATTTAGGAATCTTTTGAACTGCAGATACCGTATCTTTTTATGACTACAATCATTTTTATGCAGCTTTTGGAGGCGAATAATGCGAAAAGTATTATACAAGTTCTAGGTCATTTCCGACGCAAAATCAGAAGATTTCGGATAATACCCCAGATATCAATTAAATATAAAGACCTGGTATCACAGAATCTGGCATTCTCTCAAGCGAAATTTCGGAGTACTAAGTCTATATATCCGAGAGATGTCGACCCACAAATTACTCAGTTTTTCTTTTGAGTTCATATCTTGAAGAACAATTTACTGAACGTGTGAAGTCTATTAGCACATCATTAGTAAGACCTATTTAATTAGCTGTTAAAAACATTCCATTTCTTTAGCATACTTTGATAGTCCACTAATGTAATATGATTCCCTTTTTTCACAAAAACTCTTTTTGTCCTTTTTAAATGTTTTTAATTTTTTCACAACTTTTCTCCCCCTAAAATTAAAAACTTATTTTTGGGGTTTTGTTTTTAAGAAAGCAAGAAAAGTATTAATATAAAAACATATGTCATACCGATGAGAATTACGTTAAATCCTCGTCATCCTCAAATTCAACCTCATTTCCAACCCCTGATGTTAGATTTTTTAAACCATTTAATGTTAAAAGATTTTTAAATCTTGATCTATCAAAAGCTTTGGTGTAAAAATCTGCTTTTTGGTCTTTAGTGTGGATTTTTTCAATTCTAAACAACTTTTTCTTGTAACAATCACGGATAAAGTGGTGTCGAATTTCTATGTGTTTAGTGCGTGAGTGTTGATCTGGGTTTTTAGTGATATCAATAGCTGCCTTGTTATCTACATATATGGGCGTGTCAAGAAATTGCAGTCTGAAATCTTTTATCTGTTGTTGTATCCAGAGTATCTGGGAACAACAGCTGGATGCTTAAATGTATTCAGCTTCACACGTAGAGAGAGCGACCGTGGTCTGTTTCTTGCATTGCCACGTTACCAAGCGGGTTCCGAAGAACTTCAACCAGCCGTTGTAGATTTGACATTAATCTTGCAGCAACCGAAATCGGAATTTGAATAACCCGCGAGATTGAAGTTGTCATGTTGAGGATACCACAAGCCAGTGCTTGGACATCCTTTTAGGTAGCGCATGATATGTTTGACGGCTAACACGTGTGAATCTCTTGGGTTAGAATGATATCGGGTGCAAAGGCATGTTGGATACATGATATCAGGTCACAAAGCTGTAAGATACATCAAGGATTCGATCATGGAGCAATATAAGGTTTCATCGACTTTCACTCCATGAGTGTCTGGACAAATGCCGTGGTTTGGAACTAATGGGGTTGATGCTGACTCAGTTCCTGTCATATCAAATTTCTCTAATACGTCATGAACATACTTCGTCTGATGAATGAAGGTACCATCAGGCAATTGCTCGACCTGAAGTCCTAAGAAGAACTTCATCTCCCTAAAACACTCATTTAGAATTTTCTCTTCATGACTTCTTCAAAGTCTTTACATAGCTTATCATTGGTCGATCCAAAGATGATATCGTCCACATAAATTTGTACGAAAATCAGATGTCCATCCACTTCCTTGGTAAAGAAAGTAATGCCTACTGTACCTCTTAAGAAACCGTTTCCCATAAGATGCTGGGAGAGCGTCTCATACCAGGCTCTCGGGGCCTGGTGCAATCTGTATAACGCTTTGTTCAACAGATAGACCTTATCCTTGTGCATCGAATCGACAAACCCTGGTGGTTAGCCAACATACACCTCCTCGTTTACCTTTCCATAAAGGAAAGCAGACTTCACATCCAATTGGTACACCTTGAAACCTTTCCAAGAAGCAAAGGCCAAGAAAATGTGGATAGCTTCAAGATGTGTGACAGGGGCATAGACTTCATTGTAGTCTATCCCTTCGTGCTGATGAAAGCCCTAGACCACGAGCCGAGCTTTGTTTCTGACCACAATACCTCTGTCATCTCTCTTGCACTTGAAAACCCATCGAGTATTAATCTTTTTATGATGATTCGGTAGGTCGACAAGCTTCCAGACTCCGAGTTTCTATAATTGAAGCAGCTCTTCCTGCATTGCATCCATCCAGCTTTCATCTTTCAAAGCGTCTTTCCAGTTTCCTTGTTCAACCTGTGAAACAAAACAACTGTAAAAAAGTCTGGTTTGCAGTGCAGCAACATTTGTATAAAAGCAACTTAGATCCTTATTTATCTGATTTCGATTTTTCACTCCAGTTTGTAAGTTGCGGATAATATTCTCTGATGGATGGTAAGATAGTATCCTTGGCATCACTTCTCTCCGAACATCTACTTGACTTTGCAAATTCGTGACAACTTCATCAGCAACCGGTTCAGATGATGTAGCTTCGTTCCAGACATTGGATTCATCAGCTTGAGTATTCAGAAAGCTTTGAATTTTCTCAGATCCTTCCACGAAACTGGTTCCTCCATCATCAAAAGTCAGTACACGGTCAGATTCGGCATTAATTGGTTGATGGGCAGATGATTCGGCAGTATTCAAGACTGGTACAGAGACTGATTCTTGCATAGTATTGTTCGGACCTACATCAGAAGTGTTAGAGACAGGAAGTGATGGGGAAATCACCAACGGTCTTGAAACTTGCTCTTGATTGGAGATTTGATGTTGTCGAAAGAGCATAACAAGTTCTTCTTCTAATGGTACTTCTGGCAGGTCAAATGAAATCCACAACCCGTCGTAATTGAACAGCCACGGATCCCAAGGTTTCTGTGTAGGCATTTTATATCTTTGACAATCAACATGTTGTGCAAGAATAGACCTGGTTTAGACTCAGCAAGAAGACTCGCTTTTGTGGACTAGCATAACCGACGAAAAATCCTTCCAAGGATTTGGCACCAAATTTACCGTCCAGGTCTAGTACAGTACACAGCGATCCAAAAGGTTCCAAAAAAGCTAGGTTCGGCTTTTGATGGTTTAGTAGCTCAAAACATGTCTGGTTGTGAGGCTTGACCGTCAAAACATGGTTAAGGGTGACATGCTGACGCGACTACTTCGCTCAAGAACTAATTGGAAGTTTGGAATCAGCGAGTATTGTTCTGGCAGTCTCGATAAATGATTCTTACGTTCAGCTACTCCATTTTGTTGAGGAGTATAGGGAGCGCTGAATTTGTGAAGAATACCCTTTTCGTTGAAGAATTCGAGTATCCTCTTGTTCTTGAACTCAGTACCATTATCACTTCAGATTCTCTTGATTTGCAAGTGATACCGGTTTTCTAGCTTCCTGAAGAGAATCATAAGACTTTCAAACTTTTGATCTTTACTCTCCAAAAAGAAAACCCAAGAGAATCTTGAAAAATCATCTGTCACGACCAAGCAATATAGATCTTCAGAGATGCTTTTCACGTTCACTGGCCCAGAGAGATCCATATGAAGCCTTTCTAGTGGTAGCTTAATAGAATTTAGTAGCTTTCTTGGATATGATTTCTTATGTTGTTTCCCCTTTTTACAACTCAGACAATCATCAGATAAATGAAAATTCTTTAGCTTAACACCCTCCACTAGGTCGTTATGCACCAAATAATTCATCTTTCGCAGGTTTATGTGCCCCATCTTTCGATGCCATAAGATTGACTCTTTCTCGGTAGCTTTAGAAACAAAGCATTGAACCTTCTTTGACGTAGTGGATGCGACACTCATGTCTAAGACACAAAGATCATTTTCTCGTGGAGTGCGCATAAGGATCCACTCCTCAGGAATTTTGAATCCTGGTTTGAGAACTAAGCATTCTTTGTCATTGAAGTGAGTTGTGAATTTCTTGTCACAGATTTGCAAAATGCTCAGTAGGTTGTTCTCAAGCTCTGCAATGTAGTTCACCTTGTCGAAAGATACCACTCCATTTATGAGAATAATGTCACCTACTATTCTTCCACCCTGTGTCCCCGCAAACCCAACGTAACCTCCTAGGATAGCTTTGACGTCGTATAACAACGCAAGCATCCAGTCATGTGTCGGGAAGCTCCACTATCCATAATCCATTTTAACATGATTGATCTCGGGAGCCCCTGCAGACATATGGAAGAAACAATTTAAATAGAGAAACCCAAGCCTGCTTGGTCTTGGGTGGGTTTGGAATATCAAACTTTGGAACTTTGATCTTGACATTTTGTTTGATTTTTGTTTTGGCTGGAACAGGTGTTTGCAGTTCTACTGAAGATGGTTTGACTTTTGCTACCCAAATTTGTGTTTTCAGGATTGCCTTTTTAGAACAGAATTTTGAATCCTTTTGACAATTTTTGGTAGAAGTTTCACCAATTTCAAATTTTGAATTAAGTTGAATTGTTGATTTTACATTTTTATTGGATTTTGTCTCTTTTCAGAATTTGTTTTGGTACAAACATGGGTGCTTTTTACTTCTCATCTTTTATAGATCTGATTGAGTTGGAAACAAGTTTTGGATTTCTTTGAGAATATTGTCGTGCAATATGCCCGACATTATTACATTTGTAGCATGCCCTTCTGTCTTTTCTAACAGAGGAATCCAAATCTTGTTTTCTACTCTCCTTTTCCTTCTTGAATTCATCATTCAATTGTTTACCAATGATCTCTTTTTCTTTTTCAGTGGTTGTCTCATAAATTAATTTTCTTATAAAAGTTTAACTTTGGAAACTTGTTGTTATTCTTTCTTTGCTTTTGAAAACCCAACCATGCTCTCTTGTTTTCAGGATAATCCATGTTCTTCTGGTGATGGGTTTTGTGAACACATTTTGATTTAGAATAAAATGATGCATCCCATTTTTCTAAATCAGAATGGTTCACCTCAACAAGCTTGAACAACTTATCAACTCGATCCAGATTAACATTGGAACCGGAAAATCCTCATCATAATATAGTTTATTAGATCCATTCATTTTGTATACAACTACGTTTGGATCATTGTTTAAACTATTTTCTGATGATTCACCGTCCTCTTCAGATTTGTCAGACTCATTCTCCAGAACTTTTCAACCACATTTTTAACCACATCAGATTCACATTCAGTTTCTATTTTGGTGTATGTTACATCAACGTTCACAGGAAACTCGTTAGTCTTTTTAGTTTCCAATTTTAAATTGAGTGCCTTTTCAACCCCTGATGGTTTCTTACTTGCATAACTATTCCACAAGGGCGGTGAAACACGATCGTAACTTGTTTTGGTACAAACTTGGGTGCTTGTTGCTTCAAATCTTTTGTAGATCCGATTGAGTTGGAAACAGGTTTTGGATTTCTTTGAGAACATTGTCATGCAATATGCCCGACATTGTTACATTTGTTGTACATCCTGCTGTCTTTTCTAATAGAGGAATCCAAATCCTGTTTTCTACTCTCCCTTTCCTTCTTAAATTCAACATTAGATTGTTTACCAATGCTCTCTTTCTCCTTTTTAGTGGTTGTCCCATAGACAAAATCAATTTTCTTAGCAAAGTTTAACTTTTGAAACTTGTTGTTATTCTTTCTTTGCTTTTAAAAACCCAACCCTGCTCTCCTGTTTTCAGGGTAGTCTTTGTCCATTGGTGATGGGTTTTGTAAACACATTTTGATTTAGAATAAAATGATTCATCTTGTTTTTCCAAATCAGAATGACTGACTTCAACAAGCTTGAAAAACGTATCAACCCGATCAAGATTAACATTCTTAATTGGGAAATCCTCATCGGAATATAGTTTATCAGATCCGTTCATTTTATACACGATTACATTTGTATCTTTGTTTAAACTATTTTCTAATGATTCAACATTCAATTCAGATTTGTCAGACTCATCTTTCTAAACATTTTCAACCACAGTGTTAACCATTTCAGATTCATAGACAATTTCCACTTTGGTGTATGTTACATCAATGTTCGCAGGCAGCTCGTTTTTCAGATCACATTTCAATTTTAAATTGAGCACCTTTTCCACCCCTCGATGGTTTCTTACTTGCATAGCTATTCCATAAGGGTGGTGGAACATGATCGTAACTTACTTTCAATTTTTGGAAGAATGTGATCAGTGACATACAAACTTGTAGAATAACTGATTAACAACTTGTTAACACATTTTGTTTCGATTATCATTTTTTCAAGTTCACTTTTTAGCTCGGCAATTGTATTTAAATGAATATTGTTGGCAATTTGTTTGTCCATTACAGTTGCCTTGAGCATCGAAAGTTTCTTGTCATTTTCTCTTATCACTTCTTCAAATTGTTTGAATGTTTACTTAATTTGTCATAAGCTTCTTTTGTTGAACTATAATCACATGAAAAATTTTCTATATGGCATATCAGCTCTTTGTATCTTGTTTCTTTCTCGATACACTCAATGCATGGCTCTTTGCACTTCATGCAAGGTGTTTCTTTTACCGACTCATTTACCGACACATTTACCGAATCAACACTTTCTACCTGGGCGTGGTCGGTGACTACCTCATTTAAGTTTGCCATTAAAGCCTTGCTAGCAATATCCATCAGAGCTTCGACAGTCCTCTCCTTGGATACATCAATTGTTTCGACGTCTTCTGACTTTTGTTCTTCCTCGGATGTTGGTTGACGGCTTGTATCGAAATATCCTGCAAAAATTTTAAGAATATCAGTAGGCAGAAGATGTTTAAAAGCACTATTGAGAAGTTCTTCATCCTCAGATGAAGTTCCATAGAATTCTTCAGGTGCTTCATCAAAGGATACCTCTGCATATTCATCAGCAATCTCAAGTTCTTCAAAAATTTCAGCCACTAAAGCTAAACTTTCATTCTTTGGGATGTATTTGTTCCAGTTGTAACCTTCGTCCTCTTGAGTGACGACGAATGATTTGTCTTTGGAGTTTAACGAACCATCTTCATTCTGCACCATTCTTGTTTGGGGTTAAGGTCGATGATATATGGCCTTCTTGTAATAATCATTAGCAAAAGGGTTATGATTGCCCTTGACCTCTCGGTTTGGACATTCTCTTTTGAAATGCGCCTTCTCTCGGCATTTGAAGCATGTAACCTTCGACTTATCAAAGGCTAGTTTCCCGTCAAGTCCTCCTAAATTATCTTTTCCAGTAATCTCCATGAAACGTTGAGCTCTTTGGACGATGGAAGACATACACCATTTAATGTCAATCAATTCCATTTCAACTGGATCAATCTGATCATAATCTTCTTTCATCAACTCTGGATTCCCAATTCTTCTAGCTACCAAACTTTCGCATGATTCAAGTACCGAGGCAAGTAGAGACATGTGTTGCTTTGCGGTGTTTTCGTCGAAGTCTTGAGCATTCTGGAGATTAACTGCAATATTGCATTTTAGGACCCATTGATTGGGATTAGATTGATTGTGCTGGTTGTTTTGTGGATTGCTTGAACTATGGGATGATTGTGGGCCTGGAGGCGTATTTGGATTGACGGAAGCAAAAGATTGAAATCCACTGGTTTGACTTAACTATGGTCTTGGTGAGTTGAAGGCACTGAAGGCGGTTTGAATCTTTGGACTTTGTATGTGCATGGCAGGACTACCCTTGTAATATAGATTTACATCTTGTTGTATCTGGGCGTCTTTGCTTTTTGCCATCTTTTGCATCTCTAACTCAAACCCTTCCAACCTTTCAATAAATCTTGGTAATGAGAAATTACCATATTTTGTGTCGTTCTTTAGAATAGTCAAGTAAGTAGACCATTCTCCTTGAGGTAGAGAATCTGCCAACTTATCGACCAATTCTTCATTTGTTTTCACAATTCCCATGCGCTTCATTTGTACCACCAAGTGACAGTACCTTTCAATCAATTGTTTCACCGTCTCTCCCTTGATTAGAGTAAAGATATCGAATTCTTTACTTAGTAACGCTCTCTTTCCCTTTCAAGTTACGAGCTTCCTTGGAATTTTAACCGTAAAGCATTCCATAAAGACTGAGCATCATCATCGTGCTGTAGTAGTGCCAAGATATATTCTTTGATGGCTTGTTTCAAGATATTCATCATCTTCTTCTCATTAATGAACTTTTCTCTTTCGAGCTCTGAGAGTTGAGCTAACGTTTTCTCAAGACCAACCTCTCCAATTGGAGCTTGATATTTCGATTCAATACCAAACCAGCAGGTGAAATGATTATCTTATACCTCGTTCATGAATCTTTCACTCCAGCTATCATAGTCTTCAAGATTCATAAGCTTTGGAGGCTTTGTCATGGTGCCCATTTCGTTTTCGAGATTCATATTTTGCGCTGAAGTAGTTGTAACAGCTGAAGCAGCAAATGCATTGTAAAACTCTTATCTACAAAAATTTCAGAAACACAAACTTTCAAAAACACTGATTAGATTGAGAAAAATACAAAATTTAAGAAAAACTCCTTAAAATGTTCTTCGTGCGAATGAACCGCTACTCGTGCGAACCACTAATTCGTGCGAGTGGTGGTTCGTGCGAGGATATTCGTGCGAGAGAGAGTGATTCGTGCGAGTGAGTTTTTCATGCGAATAGCTTACTCGTGCGAGTGACAGTTTTAAAAATTTGTAAATTTTAAAAAAGCTTGTTTTACTCGCTCATACGAATGGCTAAGTCGTACGGATGGCTGTTCGTACAGGTTGTCTGTCTACTCGTACGGTTTAGTTCAGGTCACCAAAAGGATGATTTCTGTAATTTTTGACATGATTTAGTTTGATTTTAGATGTGCAAGTTTCATGGATTTGTTAGAGTTGATTTTAACGTGATATACTAAAATCCTAGTCCAATTCGTCCATGAAATCGTCTAGATATGAGATCTGTAAGAAAAAGAGTAGATGTAGAAAAACTTCAATGGTTGAATCTGGATTTGCAACTGCTGAAATTGTTGGTTGTCTGCAAAAACTTGATATTTGTCCCTCAAATCAGGCCTCAAGGCTCTGATACCACTTGTGAGAGGGGATCGGCTCTCCTCTTGTAAGGACCGGACTGATTTGACTCAGCTAACAAAGGTGGAATTCATTGCTAGCGAGTTGGACAAACAAACAATCAAGTATGCTGCCTAAATGCCTTTGATTCGTATTAATAAACATGAAGGTTACAGACGTGTAAACAACTGGACAGGGCTTTGCCATAGTCACACACCAACACATTTCCAACACAACACTCAAGCTCCACTATTTATAGGCCAACATGGCTCGCACAAGGAGTGAGTGTGTGTAGGTAGGCTCGTGAGAGTGGTGCCTTGTACGAGTGACAAGATGTCACTCGTTCGAGCCATTATGGTGACTCGTACGAGTCATACCAAATATATAAAAATGACATTCTAAGCCCTTGTCACTCGTACTAGCCACAACAGTCACTCGTACGAGCCACTACAATACATATAATATGACATTTTCTAAGCCCTATTTACACAACTGACATATCCTAGACGTAGGCAATAGACATTATGCACCAACACAAACATCTGTTCAAGCCTTGGAACCACCGTTGAAGAAGAAACAAGCACTGATCAAAGGCCACAGCTCTGTTGAAGGAAAGCTCGGCTAAAGAAGACCAAACATTTGTTCAGGCCAAACAGATGTTTGATAAAAAGCAACAACGGTTTGAAGATCAGCGGTTTCATCAACATAACACTATTTTGTTTGTAACATAGTTTTAGTGTCTTAGATCAGATGTTAGATCTTTGCAGATGTTTGCTAACATATGCGGAATCTTTTCTGTTAGCAATGTTAGTTTATTGCAAACAGACCTTTTGTACTTAGTATAAATAGATCGTACCTGTTAGAGATCTGTTTATCAGCTTATAGATTTGTGAGTGATCAGGCTAAGCGGGAGATTTTAGAATCATTATATTATAATTGTAATCTAGGGATTTCAATACAAAACACTTTTTGATATATCTTCTACTTGTCTGTTTATCATATTTGCATTACAATTTACAAATTGTTTGTTCTTAAATTGTTGAAAAATCACAAGTATTACACTCAGATCCTACATAAAACATAAAAAAAATAATTAACTATTAAACAAATAAATATATATTTTTGGAAACCACTTTTTATTTAAAATAAATTACAACCCCTATCTTTCTCTCTTAACCCTCCTCTTTGTATTTTCTATTTTTCATAATCGTGGAAGAAAAAAACCATCGCCCCCAGTCGTGTGTTACATTTCACTTTGTGTTGTATTTTGTTTTGGCAGTTCAAATTGAATGGTGTTGTATGTGAATAACCCCTCAGATGTGAACGGCCCTCAGATGCGTGACGACCCCTCGGATTGAACGGTGTTGAATGTCAATCGGTTTTCGGCGTGACGGCCCCTCAAATGCAATTGATTTTGTTCAGGATTGGTTTTCTTTTGTTCAATTTGTTTTGGGGGTTTTGTTGACCGGTGATTGGTTTTGGTTTTGTTGACTGGTGATTGGTTTTGGTTTTTTTTCGGCTTTGGAGTGGAAGAATGGTGGTTGTGGGTTATGTGTGTTGGTTGCAAGTGGGTTAGATTGGGGGATGACGAAAGGCGGTGGTTGGGTGCTCGATACGGTGGTTGTAACTGGTGGTCATGGTGGAGGTGCGTGGGAATATGGTGGTGTGTCATGGAGAGGTGAGGGTGGAGTGGGCGGGTTTTTTTAACGGTGGGCCCACTTGACTTTATTTTTGAGTGTTTTAATTTTGGTTTTTAACTAGTAACTTGCCTTGCGTTCTGAAAAAGAATTATGCCAAAACATAGACCAACTAATAGCGTACATAAATATAGCACGAAAACGTGTTATATTTGACCCAACTCATTTCCGAAAAAAAAAGTAAAATTTACGTCAAAACGTAGACTCATACGTACATAAAAATAAACACGTAAAACTCGATTACAAAGTCTTTGGAAAGTTAAGTGATTGTAAGTGTTGATACTGAAAGTTGAGGGATATGTATGTAATAAGTACAAAAAAAACACAACTCGGTACTCACCCAAGTTGGTAATTGTAGTAAACTAGTGGGATTCCCGCGTTTCGCAGCGGGCTTTGGTCGGTACTGATTTTGTTCATTAAGGTATTGGTGCGAATTAGGAACTCATTATAAGAACCAAAGGAGACAAAAACGAATACTAGTGTGAATACAACTCCATTTTGACCGAAATTTTTACCAAAACACGATACAACCATAAAAACGAATGTCAGTTCGATATTCTTTAGATGTACAATTCATCACCATAAAGAATAAGAAAGAAATATTATATTTGACACGTTCAATTTTAAACAAAACTCTTATCCAAGTGTACACATAAGTGAGAATATCACAACAACTTTAACGAAATTTGTAAGACATATATTATATTATTAGAATAATGAAAGTATAAACGAGCTATAACAAAAAAATAAACACTATAGCTTTGATTTGTACATTACTATTCACAATTCAGTTTTAAACAAAACTTATATCAAGACATTGCTAAAATAAATATATTACAAAGACATGCCTGAAAGTTTATAAAGTATCATATATTAAAAGTTATAATAGAAAAAATAAAATATACTAAAAATTAACTATAACAATAAACAATAATTAACTGTTATGATATGCTAACAAAAAAATAAATTTTAAACAAAACATACTGTTCAACCAATTGTCTTTTTTTTATTTAGTAGAGTATTGTAGCGGGTTGCTTTTAAAAATCTAAATGTATAAAAAAACACTTAAGAACGATATATTTAGAAATCACAAAAAACAACATCATTATAAAAATGTAGGTTAACTAAACCATTTTAAATATTTAAAATTAAAATACTAAATTTTTAGTGAAATAATAAAAAAGAAAAAAAAACTAATTGTAGTGAAATACATATGGTACAATTTAATTGGGTGCATCATTTATAAACTACCAACTACAAGCGTTACTATACAACCCCTTGTAAAATGTATGGTATATGAACTAGAAGGTTGACCCATACGTTGTGATGGGTGTGCGTAAAAGATGTTTGAAAATTGTATGAAAATCTGCATAGATATTGATGTAGCAAGTGATACGATAATGATGAACGAATCACGTTGGTTTTACGAATACTCGTGATGATCTTCCCTAAACCCCAAAATTCAACCCAAATGGCAAAGAATTTGAAGTGAAAATGGTTATTCTCAAAATTAAATTATGACCATTTGAATTACAAGAGTAAGATATAAATAAAGACTGAAATTTGAAATGGGCCTTAAAAAGGCCAGGCCAAACACAAGCCCAAAAACATAAAACACCTAAAAAACAATAAAGTGTCCATAACTCCCTTAGAATGCGTTTTTTAGGCCGAAACTTGGATAAGGCCCCTCCGGGGCCTTGCCACGATGTGCACCTCGTTTCAAGCTTCGATTTAACTGGATAAATCCAATTAGAATACGTTTTTGGGGCCGAAACTTGGACAAGGCCCCTTTGGGGCCATGCCACGACGTGCTCCTCGTTTCAAGCTTCGAGGTAGCCAAAGTTATGCTTGTTTTCGTAAATCACCCTTGAAAGCTCAATCATGGGCCTCCAAAAATGTCATGGCTCGATCTTCTACACTTGGGCCTGCATCAAATATGTAGGAACATAGCTAGAACATTCATTTTATCATATGTAAACAAACATTACAAATAGTTACCAGCTCTATGCTAAAGGAAGTTATCTATAGTAAGGAAAAGTGAGATTCGAACCCAGTCTAGACTGCAAAGGCAAGTGCGTGCTAACATATATAGAAAAATATTATAAAACTTAAAAAGGAAAAAGTAATTGACTACATCAGCAACTTGTACCATTTTATAAGTCCCGATTCGGATCTAACACGGTATCATAACGACCAATCGATATATATTAGAACGAATGGAACAATAAAGATCTTCAATTAAACAACTTGCATACACCCAATGGTGTCTGATACAAGGTTTTAGAATAACAAATTGACTAGCAACCAAAATATTAACCATAACACATCTACTTATACTATTCACAAGACCCATTAATTACAACCCTAGACATAAGGCTCTAGGAGGCCCATTTCTTCCCTTTAGCCTAAATGTAACACTAATGTGTAAACCTTTAGTTAGGGGCCCAACAATCTCCCCCTAGGTTTACAACATTAGGGATTTAATCCTTTGGTAGCACATCGACTCCATTCTTCCAGCTATTATCCCAGCAACTGTTGTTGTCTAATCCTTAGCGCATGCTTCATATAACTCTGCAGTTTGAATTTTATTCGCAGCTAGAACTTGCAAGTCTTCATCGTGAAAGCTCATTAGATCAACCACATCGTTCGCTCGAAATGCCTTCTCTTTTGTAACAATCGCCACACTCCCCACCTTCAGATCGTACATCCAAAAATTAAAGTTCTTCAAAATACCTCTTGGAAATATTGGAGCGACTGGTATCACAAGTTCTTTGTCAGTTGGAGGCCACATTACGGATTTAAACCTTCGACCAGTTCTTGCATCACGAGCACCCTTAGCAGCACGCGGATATGGTTCAACGGTTTTCATTGATTTGAATCCACTCTTCACTTCTTGCTCCAACCTCTTAAAGAACCTCCACCCTGGTCCACGTTCCGTAGTATCAGTATCAGTGTATGGTGCCCTTAAAAGATCAGTCAGTGCAACCCTCATCCAGGTCTCAAACTGAGACTCCTTTGAATAGTATTCTCATGCACCATCTTGTCTGACGATCAGCCACATTTTCTTCACATGATCGTATGTCCAACTCAGCACTCATGACTTGTTTCCAACCTTGCTATAATAACTCGAACTAAGCTCCATCACAAACCTCTCAGACTGGTTGGTGGGATCCTTTGACTGGTTGGTGGGATCCTTTAACTGGAAGTTTTCATCTAGCGGATTCACATCAACATTCTTCATTAAAACCATCTTTTTCTTCTTTTGAACAGTTTGTCGTTTTTGACTCGCAGTGAACTGTCTCTTCGGATCGCTCAGATAATCATCCAATCCAGCCTGATGCTCAGTAGCAAGCTGTTCGGCAGCTACTCTAACAGCTTCTCTTTGCTCAGCCGCTTGATGATGGTGTTCAACATTGATAGGATCATCAGCTTGATCAGAAACTCTCGTCCAAATTTATTTTCCAGCTTCGCCTTCAAATCAAAGACCATAGTCATTAACAACAAAACATCACCTTGAAGTTGGTCGATTGCCTGATCCCGTGCATCCAATCGAGTCTGCAACAAAGCAATCTGTCCACTTTAAGAACGACCTCTTGCTCAAGCACTATCACTCTATTTTTCAAATCAACTACATCCACATCTTCTTCATCACTATCTAACCCGCTGAAATCAAACGCTCTTTTCTCTGACCGCCTCGAATACTCCATATCTTCACCTTGAATACCACCTGAACCACTACCACCAGCACCTGATCCTCCAGCACCCGTTAAACTACCACCAAAATCAATCATTTCTGACACAGAATCTGCTGGAACGGACATGACAGTAGAATGAGTAACAATGAGAGGAGCTGTAGGATCTTCAGCAACAGTAGGCTCAACAATAGAAGTATCATTCAACGAAACAGCAACTGAGGATGTAGCAGTAATAGGTTCTTCAGTAGCATCACCAACATGAGCTTCGGATTGCATCTGAGCTTCAGTATAAATGGGTTCTTTGATAACCTCTATCCGTCGCCTTTTAACTAACGACACATCTTCTTCTTCAATATCTTCATTAGATTTGACCCTACCAACCGGGATATCAACACGAGGCAACACAAGAGGAGGATTCCCTTGTTGCTCATGTATCTCCTTTAAATGTGCAATGAGAGCTTCTAAATTCTCTGTAGTAAGCTCTCGTAGCTCCGGAGTCAGATGAACATCAAAATCTGTAATAGAATCCAACAAAGCTTCTTGATCATCAGTACCTTCCCCAAAGACTAAATCTTCAATCTCAATTTCTTTCTCCGCCACTAGTACATCATGTTCTTCAGCCACCATTGCATTCACCGGCTGAGGTGCTGGAATATCCTGACCGATTACCTCGCAAAACTTTCCAAACTTCCTCAATGGTATGCGTCCAGCAAAAACCGTCTTTGATGTCGATATATTTTTCTTCATTGTCCCAAAGATAGTTGGACCCATAGGCTTCATATTTAACAAATTTGCATCAGAAGCGTCTTTAGCCAGATCAGAGTAACGTGCATCTAGAATCAGCTGTATAAATCGAGGATACAGCAAAAACGTTTTCTTCTTTGACTGCTCCAAAATCTTCTTCATATTTTTGAAAATATAACCAGAAAAGTTATATTTCCAGTCCATCAGTAGAGACACTATCGTAGAAGTCTGTATTTGATTTGGCTGATCCAATCCTCCTTTTCTCTGATATACACTGCATAAAGATGTGCACCAATAATCTCCAATATGCTGGGAACATTTTCTTCAACAAAGGCGGATAAGTTCCCTCGTAGCTCATCTCTGCTAATACCGGCATCACCTTCTCCTTAGTATATATAGTTGGATCACCTACTTCATCCACAACAATCTCCTTTCCCTGAATGGATGAACTAATGTACGGCTTCCCATCAACACCCCTCAGATGAAATCTAGCTTGCTTCCAAAATGTATGTATAAGATCTCGATATATAACCGGATTTGCTCGAAGTGCATATCCGATCCTGCAATCACTCAGACCCACCATAATCGATCTGAACTCTTGGAAAAACTCTGCTGGTGGATCTGATAGATAACCCGCTTGATTGTGAAACTGCTCTTCTACCAACATGACCGCATCGAAAGCCTCTTCAGCCATTTCTGTTAGAAAAATAAACAGGTCAAATCGCATTCAACAAAAACCGACTGACAGGTCAAAGAAAGTCAGTAATGAATTTGATAGGTCAAGAAAGAAGTTCATCAACGTTCAGTATTAAGGGTCACTGTTCATTTCGGAAGGTTCAAAAACAATTTGAAAGGTAAAGACAATCTGGAAAGGTCAAAGACAATCCGGAAAGGTTCAAACACTGGGATCCGGAATCAAAGAGGTTCTATTGAAATCTGGATGAACCTTTCACCATTCCAGATGAACATCATCCGAAATGGAATCCGAATTCAACCATTCTGGTTGAATGTTCATCTGGAATGAAATCTGGAATACCAACTAACTGAATATTTATCCGAAATGCCATCCGAGATGCTTGATAACATGAAGATTTGAAGATTAGCATTTAATATTCATAATTAGAAGCACATTATACCTAATTCGGATATAATTTGGATGTAATTCGGATGAATGTGAAGAGTATTAGTCCGGATGATGATCAGAGGATTTCGGAAGAATTTTTTTAATGAATGATCCAAAATGAAATTCTGATACATTGATATACTATTCCGAAATGGGCTTGGGCCTGAAACTTTTGAGCCCAAGTAAAACCGGATCCAATCATCCGAGATCTAATTCGGACACAATCCGGATTGGGCTAGGTCAAACTTATTTTGGCCCATTCCGGAATAGTGACCGGTCCAAACAATCAGAGGAGAATTCAATTTGGTCAGTGGGCCTATCCGGA
Organism: Scalesia atractyloides; assembly: GCA_947069175.1. Taxonomy (NCBI): domain Eukaryota; kingdom Viridiplantae; phylum Streptophyta; class Magnoliopsida; order Asterales; family Asteraceae; genus Scalesia; species Scalesia atractyloides. The sequence continues at coordinate 53,833,155 of CAMTDV010000001.1, read as the reverse complement.
ATGGGTTTAACGGCCCAATCCGGAACAGTACCACAATAAAACCCAAAACTATTCAATTTCAGGACTTTCAAAAATTCTATTGGATTGGCCCAATTTCAAAACTCAGCAGGCCAGTCCAATACCCCTTGACAAAGATCATCTAACTCAAAAATCAACAATTTAACTAACCAAGTAACCACCCAACCTTTACCAAATATACAAAACTAAGTAAAGCATTTAAACAAAATCATATACACAGTCTTGCTATGGGATCAAATCGTTTTAAGCGGACTAAGGAACATTTTTCAGTGTGAGCTTGATCAGACTGGTCTAAGCAATTGCCAATATATTTATCCATTTAAACCTAGAGCTTAACTTTCTGCTTTATGCTTTATGATACAATTAAGGTAATATTATATTGTGATACCCGTGTGTCCCACTCCATGACATACCCCCACGATCAAGGTAAGCACAATGATTCATCGTAGCAGGTGAGTGTACTGAGATCATCCTTTATCTTTTACAACGTCATACTATTGGTGAACAGGTCCGTACTTTTGTACAGCAGAGTGACCAATAGTATCTGATGAGGGTTAGGCAAATACCTTATGTGGTATGTTTGAATTCACGGAATTTTCTCATGATGAGATTTCCTTTCTTTTAAGGTTTTGGCCCTTCTATTTTGGCTCTTTTAAGGATATCCTGACTGTGCCTAGGTCTGCATATAATCTGGATGCAATATAAAGGCAGCCAAGATATCCCCCGGATGACTCAACAGCATAAAGACCCGAAACCTCAGACGTTTGCTATCTATCAACACAGGATTTAAGACCATAAAATCATATGTCGATAATGTGTGACCCACTAGATATATAGTTCTTTATGTTTATATTATTTTGCTTACACTATCAGGTTTAGCTCTAAGCCTATCAACATATCGCTTTCGATCCAAGTCGTTCCAGCTACAACACCTTACATGTGTTAGCCAAACCTTTATCATGAGAAATTATTTCATTTCCCAATCATTGAAAAACTGTTTGAAACTATTTTTTCAAATGTTTTTGTATTTTTGTGATTTTTCTCCCCCTAAATTTGTGCATATATATGAAATAAATTTACGAGGCAAACAGAATAAAAGAAAGAGAACAAAGTAAACAGAAAAGATAGAGGATGCTCAATTAGAAAAACATATCATTTTGAGAAGATCCACAAGCACATGAAAACGCGTGTTGCTAACGGATTTCATGAACAAATCAGCAACATTTGCATCGGTGTGGATTTGTTAAGTTTAACAAGACCCTTTTCATAGCAATTACGAATAAAATGAACTTTGATATTTATGTGCTTGGTTTTGGAGTGAAAACAGGGTTTTTGACAATTTGGATAGCGGCATCATTATCACAATAAATTGTTGTATTAAGATAAGTCAAATCGTAATCCGCAAGCTAGTGTTGCATCCATAAAACCTGGGAGCAGCAAGCAGATGCTGCGATATATTCTGCTTCCACTGTAGAAAGCGAGACCGTCTGCTGCTTCTTGCATTGCCAAGAGATTAATCTATCTCCCAAGAATTGGCATCCAGCTGAAGTTGAGCATATGTCCCTGTCTGTACCTCCAAGATTACTGTCACAGAAAGCATACCGTTCAAATTCAGAATTTTTTAGATGCCAGAGGCCCAGTGATGGTACCCCTTTGAGGTATCTAAAGATTCTTTTAACAACATGTAAATGAGAGTTTAGGAGTAGCCTGATATCGAGCACACTGGCAAACGGCAATCATGATGTCTGGCCGACTTGGTGTGAGATACATGAGTGAACAAATCATAGACTGGTACATGGTTGGATTGGAAGGCGTTCCTTCAGCGTCTTCATTTAACAAAGGCCATTCAGCGATAGGTGAGGCCATATGCTTTGAATCTGTAAGCTTGAATTTGGCAAGACTTCATTGACATATTTGCCTTGATGGATTAAGATTCCTTGTGGACTTTGACGAACTTAAAGCCCCAAAACATAGCCATCTCCCCCAATGAACTCATTTCAAATTTCTTCTTCATGACCTCTTTAAATTCCCGACACAACCCATTGTCTGTAGAACCAAAAATAATATCATCGACGTAAATTTGAACAAGAATGATGTCCTTGTCAACACGTTTGATGAACAAAGTTTGATCAATGGTTCCCCAAGTATATCCATGAGCAAGCAGATGCTCTGTTAGGGTTGCGTACCACGCACGATAGGGGTGTGAATTTCTGACACGACACGAACCTAACAGGAAATTCGCGGGTTTAGGTTTAGTCTAAACAGGTTCGGGTCAGTTTCAGGTTGAACCCGCGAACCCGTTTAGCTAAACGGGTCAGGTTCAGTTCAACCCGGTCGGGTTGACGGGTTGACCCGTCTAACCCATTTATATCATATTTTATTTTTTTAAAATATGTTATATACCATAAATTCTTTCGGTATGTATTTTATGCATAATTATAACTTAAAAGAGAGATTGACATAAAATTTTATAATTAAAAACCAATTTTATTATATACCTTTGTCTTTTTTTAGTAAAATTTTAATTCTAATATATTAATTTGCGAAAAAAAATAAAAATTTAAAAATTCGGGTTAAATGGGTCGTGTTCGGGTCAACCCGCTAATATTCAGGTCGTGTTCGGGTTCATATATATGACAAGATTTTCGGGTCGGGTCGGGTTCGTGTTCATCTAAAATTTTCAGGTTCGGGTCGGGTTAAACCTGCCAACCCTCGAACCCGACCCGTTTAGCACCCCTAACGCACGAGGCGCTTGATGCAATCCATACAAAGCTTTGTCTAATTAGTATGCATAGTCTTCCTTATCAGGATCAGTGAAACTCGGTGGTTGTGCCACATATATTTCATCTTTCACTGTGCCGTAAAGAAATGCAGTCTTGATGTCCATTTGACAGACTGTGAAGTCCATCTATGATGCATATGCCAAGAAAATGCGAATGGCTTCCAATCTAGCCACCGGTGCATAAACTTCATTGTAGTCCAACCTCTCGATCTAGCAGAAACCCTGAACTACCAGTCGAGCTTTGTTCCTCACAATCACACCATTGTCATCCTATGTGTTGTGAAATACCCAACGAGTTCCAAGAGCACGTTTTCCCTAAGGAAGCTTCACCAATTGCCATACCCCAAGTTTCTCAAACTAATTGAGTTCTTCATGCATAGCGTCAACCCAGCCTGGTTCCTGCAAAGCGACATTAATGCTTATAGGTTCAATTTGTGAGACAAAACAAGAGTAAAGACATGTATTGATATCTCCTGGTTGACTGCGAGTCCGAACTGCAATAGTAACAGGACCAATAACATTTTCAATCAGATGATCGCGCTGTAGATGTTGTGGTATAGGCGTAGCAGGAACATGAAGATCTGACTGCAAGTTAGTAAAGCTCTGTGATGTGACTCAAGTTGGCTCCCCCTCATTAGTTGCACCAGTAGGAATGTTGACGGATGAATCAACAGAACAGTCTGGTGGTGTAGGCTCAAGAAACAGAGATGAGCCGAATACATCTGGAGTTGTAACTCCTTCATTTGCCACATGAGTTTCTGTGTTTGGAACCTCAACTTTAGGGGAACCCGTTTGAGGAATCTGTTCGGAAATAGTTTCCTGATTCTGTGATGCTGGTGGAGGTGTCTTCATTGAATCCAGGTGGATCCACACTCAGCTGCTTGAAAGACTCTTGCAACTGTTCAGTATCTTCTTCATCCTCAGTTAAGATAGGCATCGGTGGGAGGTCAGAAGTTGTGCCTGTACCTGCATTCATATTAGAAGAGACATCAACAGATTTAAACAAAGAGGAATAATCATAGAGCCAGTCAGGACCAATGCGTACGTCCTTGGGATTCTCCTCCAGCCAACCCACATTGTAGGTTTCAACTACCATTTTCTTGATCTTGTTATAGACATGATAGGAAGTGTTCTTAGAGTAGCTGACGAAGATGCATGGATCCCCGCGTGATTCAAATTTTCCCTTAGCATCCATGAGTATAAGAACACAAGGGCATCCAAACTTGCGGAAATGCTTAACCGAAGGTTTGTGACCTTCAACCACTTCATACGATGTTTTCATGTGCCTTTTCTTGATCAGGGCATGGTTCTGAATACAATAACCGGTATTGACTGCTTCTGCCCAGAAATGAGAGGTAGTTCTGATTCGACCAACATAGTACGCGTAGCTTCAATGAGTGTATGGTTTCAGCGTTCTGCAACCCCATTCTGTTGAGGAGTTCTGGCTGCACTGAACTGTCGATCAATATCCTTGGAGGAGCAGAAAGAATTCAAGGTAGTGTTCTTAAACTCTGTTCGATTATCACATCGAATAGCCTTCATGGTGGTGTCTGTCTAGTTTTCCATAAGGGTGATGAACTGTTTGACTAACTCAGTTGTTTCACTCTTTTGTGATAGAAAAATACCCAAGTAAATCGAGAGTAGTCATCAATGATAACCAGACAGTATGCCTTCCCGCCAATGCTTAGAATATATGTTAGACCAAAAGATCCATATGAAGCAAACCTAAGACTTTTGACGTGGAGGGTGCGGGTTTCGACTTGTGTGGCCTTCCATGTTGTTTCCCACGAACACATGATTCACGCTTTTCAATTTGCATAAAATCCCGAACAGGTAGAAGTCTGACTAAACCACCTTTTGCAAGTCTGTTTAAGTTCTTCATGTTGATATGTCCTAGTCGGTTGTGCCATAACATTGCATCGTGCTCAGCAGTCGACGAGAACAGGCAGGTAAGCTTGTCGGTTGGGGCTTTTTTCATGTCGATGACATACGCATTTCCTTTGCATGCAGCTTTGAGAAGAATCCATTCATCCGGAATAGTGAAGCCAGGTTTCAACACATAACACCCTTTCTTACTAAAGAAAACATTCAAATGATTATCACAGAGCTGAGACACACTCAAGAGACTATGCTTCAACTCTGGAACGTAGTTCACGTTCTTGAAACTGAGAGCTCCATTGCACACCGTTCCTCTCATAGTTATCTTTCATGTTTCACCACCTACGAAGGAGACAAACCCGCCATCGAAAAACTGAATGTCATTCAACTGCAAGATGTCTCCTGTCATGTGCCTGGAACAGCCACTGTCGACATACCAAAGTCTGACGAGAGTCCTCCAAAGTTGTTCCTACACATTTCAACAAGTTCAGTTAGAATTTGCAACCCAGGCCATGGAGGATCTGGTGTACCATTTGCATCAACATAAGTAACCTCACGAAAAATTAAATTAGTTGAGGATGAGGTCGATGATGCTTTTGATTTGTCAGATTTTAAGATAGAAGACTGGATCTTGGTCAAGACCTTAAGCCTCCAGGCTAGCAAGTCAGACTTCTACACAACTTTCGGAGTGCTAGAAGGATTCAGAGAACCTGAAGGTCTTAGAGATTTGTGATTTTGTCTCTTGGCCATGTTCCAGTATTGATCAGAGGACTTAGTCGTAGCAAATCGAGCCTGATGTAGGCGATTAGTCATAGCTCTCTGATTTTTCGATAATAGGGCGTTGAAGGACATAAATGCATTTTGACAATTTCGTGCAATATGCCCGGGAAATCCACAGTTGAAACAGGTCTTCCTCTGGAAGAAAACAGTCCGTTCAGCCTGGGATATTCTAGGCAACTTGTCTATCAGTTTCTTGCTTGCCGGTACTGACGACTGGTGCAAGGTCTTAGTCTTGGCTGTAACCTGCTCACAACCATCAGCACACTTGTAAGTTTTATGATTTGAATTAGGTAATTTGGAGTTGGTAGACTTAGGCATGATTTTAACTGATTCTTGTTCAGCTGGTGACTTAACAGATTCACTTTGGGGCTGCTGAGTCAATTTCTCATAATGAGGAACTGAATCAGCAGTCGCCTTTTCAGTAGACTGAGGCGCCTGTTTGGTTTTCTTCTTTTTGGATCTAAGTGTTCTCCATTTAATTTTATTAGATTTTAAACCATTTTGCTTGGCGGATTCTTCAGAGGGACGGGTGATTCAGCAGGGACATCCTTTTCTGAACTGCCAGAAGATGAGCTTTGATCATTAGTAGCAAGAGGAATCTCTATATTTTGAAAATTTTGAGATTCCGATTCAGATTCAGTTTCAAAAATTTTATCTGAATTAGCAGGGGAGATTGCTCATTTTCTTTCATTTTAGAATCAGTCCACCGATCTTCGTTCAAAGAATCTGATTCGCCCGATTCTTCAAGTACTATGCCAGCGTCACTTATCACAGAGTCAATTGGTTGGTTGATTTCCTCATTTTCAACCCTAGGAATAGCATCAACAGACGGTAGTTCATTAGAAGAACTTCCAGTCTCTTAAGTAGGAACTGAGGAAACCGAATCATCTGTCGACGTTGTATCTGTAGTAAAGTTATGTTTTCATCAAAAGAGTTATCACATGCATTATTACGATTCATAACATCAATATTAGATGAAACACCAGAATTAAAAACATCTACATTATCAACACAACCAACATTGTCTGAGAGTTTAGATTGTTCAGCAAGAAAATGATTCAAAATGTCAAAAGCAGGTTTATAAAAATCATAATCAGCAGCTGAATTGTCCGAATTTGAATTCAGACATTCTTCTTTATCACCATCTGTAATATCCTCAACTAATATTTCTTATTCGCATGAAGTAGAAACGTTAGTAGCGTTCACTGAGTCAGTTTCAGGAGGATTTTCGCATTTTGATTCTTTAATGGTGTTGTTGCCTCTTCTTTAGGCGTCGTTTTCTCCAAACCATCTGAACTACAAGAGGGATTGTCACCAGATTCTTGCGAACATGGTGTGGAAGTGAAGAAAACGGGATCCTTCTTGAGTTCAGTTGGCTTAGAAAACTTTGGGTAATAGGGCTTCCACGGTTTTGAAAAATAATCTGAGGGTTTACCATACATCATATGTTCTTAATTTTCTAGTTCTGCCTTAGAGTCAGGCATTCGTGTGTAGTTATAATTATATGGTGGAGGAGTCCTATTATACACAAGGCCTTTTGTATAGTTTTTCTGATATTCAAGCTGTAGATCACACAATTCTTTGACCAGCTTGCTGGAAGTTTCAAAAATTTTTAATGTTTATTTCATTTTCTTGAAACTCTCTTGTCAAAGAAATTAGCTTGGCTAAGGCCTACGTCCTTTTCAGCCAATTGAAGTAGACTTTGAAGGAGAGACTGGCATGAGCTGTCTGTCACTGCTTTGTATGTCTGCTACTCTGGATGAGACATATCCAGATGGTGGCTTCTTGCATTCTCATGCAAAATGTCCTGGCTCATGACATCTATAATACCTGAGTTTATCTTTTATAGCCCAGTCTTCAGATTTGACAATGGTTGCCTCCTGTACTTCTTTTGAAATTTGTTGACGCGGAAAGCAACCATTGCAAGATTCCAGGACATGTCAATCTCGTCCAAACCTCCTCCATTATCTGATCAACTTCAGTTGGGAGAATAGATGGAGGAGTCAAGTCACCTACTAAGAAAGCATTTAAATTGTTAGTCATTGAGGCAGCTATGGCCAATTTCTCCTCATTCTCTTTTGTGAGAAAAGTAGAGTTGGACACAGCTGGAGCAGGAGCCGGTGTGGGAGCAACAGATTGATGAATGCCGCCTTGTTGAGCTGTAGCTGGAATGGCAGGACTGTACACCATGTTGAGATACTGAGGATATTGTGTCTAAACCTGCACCATAGAAATCATAGTAGGAGTCTGAGACTAAAGACCATAGACATACTGGATCTTCTATGCAGAGGCGAGAGGACTGTACACCAAGTTTGAGCTACCCAGTGTGCGAGCTTCCTTGCAGAGAGCTGTAAACAAGATTCTGAGACATTAACGTTGCATTTTGCCCTGTTATACCAGCCGCCATCAGACTGCTTTGATGATTGATGTCTCTCTGCTTATTATCTATCTCACATGATTTGATAGTTGCAATCATTTTTGTAAGAGTGACATCGTTCAGATTTTTGTCTTCTTGATCATGCCTACATCAGCATCCCAGCTCTTTGGAAAAATTTTCAAAAACTGTCTATTCATAGCACTTTTTGTAATAGATATAGGCAACAACTCACTAGTCGAAAAAGACGCAGCTTTCAGCTGAAATCATTTGAGAGACAAGCTTCACATATCTTCTAATTTGATTCTCAATGGTTTCCCCATATATATGGTTAAATGAGCTGAATTATTGATTCAGCTGATTAACTCGGCTCGCCTTCATGTCAGCATTTCCCTCTTAAAGATTCTGTCATTTGCTCCACACTTCTTTAGTTGTCTTACAATTTCTGACAGCTATTGAAATGTCGGGTCCGATTGCCATCGTCAGAACAGCTGAGGCTTTCTCATCCTCGACAATTATTTTCACATCTTCGGGAGTCCACAAGTGACTGGGTTTAGGGATCTTTGTGTCTGGATGTTCAGGAGTGCTGTAAACTATGGTTCGAGGACCGTTCATAATACATCTCCAAACTCTAGGCTCTTTGGCCTTGCAGTACTACTTAAACCTGAATTTCCACTCATAATATGCATCTCTGTATAGCAGACGAGGCACCTTTGTAGAAGTGCCTATGACTTGGTCTAGCTCTGATGAAGAGCCAGCGTCTGTGATTGCAATGCTGCCAGCGTGGCATTTGTCAAGTCCTGAGCTGTCATATAACTGTTCATTATTAACTTTATTAAAAATTACCACGTAAATTAAAGTTAATTTTAAATTCTTATTATGAATAGTGGTCTGAGATGAGTATGCAAAACAAGTCCAAGATTAGTCCAAGATGAGATTCCAAGACCAGTCCAAAATGAGAGTCCAAGACAAATCCGATATGAGTCCGAAATTATGATCCGGAATGCTATCAGAGAAGAGTGCCAATCCCAGATGAACGTCAAATCCGGAATGAAGATCAAATCAGAAATAGATGATGATCCGAGTTGCACGATATCCGAGATGAATGCCTATCCGAGAGAAACATATCTGGAATGAAAACTTGATACGGAATGATAGTCTTATCCGGAATGAAAACTTGATACGGAATGATAGTCTTATCCGGAATGAAAACTTGATCCGGAATGATAGTTTTATCCGGAATGAGTATCCTTATCCGGAATCAACAGTATCACGAAATTCCTACAACAGATAAACACATATTATTTCAAACGGTGATCCTTATCCGGAATGCGAGTAATCCGGATAAGGTTGTTGAGAAAGCTGATGAACAGTAGTCCGGAATCAATCCGAGATACTTGAATCTTCTTCGTGTTCTTCGGAATCTTCAACAGTCCCGTATACGATATGCTTAAACCTTCTTCGTGTTCTTCTGAACAGTAGTAGTTCTAGATGAAAACAATAGTAGTCTTCAACAGTAACAATCCAGGATGAGCAGCAACACGTCTTCCAACTCTGAACAGTTCTTCGATCTGTGATACTGAGAGCCTGTATCAAACAGCAGGCTCTGATACCAATTGTAAGTCCTGATTCGGATCTAACACAGTATCACAACGACCAATCGATTGCGGAAATAAATATTAGAACGAATAGAACAATAAAGATCTTCAATTAAACAACTTGCATACACCCAATGGTGTCTGATACAAGGTTTTAGAATAACAAACTGACTAGCAACCAAAATATTAACCCTAACACATCTATTTTTACTAGTCACAAGACCCATTAATTACAACCCTAGGCCCATAAGGCTCTAGGAGGCCCATTTTTTCCCTTTAGCCCAAATGAAACACTAATGTGTAAACCTTTAGTTAAGGGCCCAACACATTTGCTTCATTCATTGTAATTGAGTATTGTAAAGATTGATTCGACTCTATTTTGGAGACATATGCATAAATAAATGCTTCTATCAAATATTGATGTATCATTAATCTTACATATGAAAAATCCTTGTATAATAAAAGTTAAAACTTATCACATTTAAATAAATTATATTTTCAATAAAAACTTTTCGGTAGAACCCTTTTTTAAATACTAAAAAAACTATTTCTTATCTAAATAAATTATATTTTCAATAAAAAAAAATTTTGGTAAACCCTTTTTTAAACACCCAAAAAAATTTCTTGAATATGATGAATTTAATGTAATATTACTTTACTATTTGAAAATAAAAAATATAGCAACGTCTTCTAGAATTTACTTTACGTCATATTTATTAGTTTGAGTGTAAACTAAAAACGGTATTTAAGAAAAACTAAAAAGGAAAAGGAGTTGGCTCAATAGCAACATTACATGTGACACGATAAAATAATTATTGTACATCAAACTTGCAATTGTATTGTTATATAACTAGGAAAATTCCTTGCACGTTATGGCGGAATTTGCTCGATAATGGTTCGGTTAATTACGGTGTTGATATGTGTTTTACATTGATAGAAAACCATCAAAAATGAAAAAAAACCCAAAAAATAAAGTCACGATAATTCCAATAGAATATCAACACGTGTTATATGTCACACCCTGACCCGCAGCGGATATGATAGTCGGGGTATGATTGGGTTTTCATCAAAGCTCATGGCATTTAAAATTATAAAAGTTTCATATGTATTATTTCAAATTAAAAAGAAATATTCCAATCAACACATAATCCATACAAACACAAAATATTCTAAACAAGACTTTCAAGTAACACTTTATTTTTCTTCTAAGGCACAAGTCCTTTGTGTTCCTTGCTTCCACCTGATCACCTGTATCATGTGTAAAAATAGAGATTTGGGTCAACAAAAGTTGGCGAGTGAATCTTGTTTGAATATTAGAAAGAACTGATATGTTTATTATTTTAATAAAAATGTGCATAAACCAAATATGAGCAACGTATATGTAATTTAACCACAAACCACGTAATCATCTAGCAGTGTATATGTGAGCACGATAAGCGATGTGCTGTGAGATCAAGGCTCAATCAAACGGAGCCGATCTAATTAGGCAACGCGATGCTCTACCCGTATGTAACAGGGAACAAAGGGCCTAATGTGAGAGCTCGACTGAAATGAGATAATATAACCACTTATAACATTAAACAAAATATCACATAGCACGTTAGTTCATATATTGGTAATTGCACGAGATTTGAATAAGTGATATAAATAAAACAACACATGATACACCCCAAAAATATGAATAAAAAGGGAGTTGTAAGAATTCACTCACAGTGGGTGCGTTTTGATTTGATGAAGAGCGCGCAACATTTAAATATACCAACTGACGAGAAAGGCTAACCTAAATATTCACGTAATAATTCGGTAAATATATATATTTCTTTTACTTCAAATAAGTATTTTTATTTAATGAATTTTATTAGACTTTTTATATAATTTTATTGTATTTGTTAATATTTTTGTGTGCTTAAAAGAGGTTATTTGAATATATTTTATTTTTTAAAGGAAAATAAACAAAAGTTTAATTAAAAAAAAAATGTTTCTTTTTCGGATCGGACCGGCCAGAATACGCTGCGTGTGAGGATCAAACTCGTGACCTCTCGTTTGCGTGCACGCAGCTCTACCAACTAAGCTACGTGTCTAACTCGGAATATATCCGTTTTTAATTATATATATACACATACTGAGGTTAAACCATATTTTTAATTAGTTAAAAGGTTTGTTAATTTATAGGAACCGTGCAGCGAACCGGTCTTGAACCCGCGCCCCTCGCTTCGTGTTGCAGACAGCCCGACCAATTGGGCTGTGTGTCTAACCTGAAGAATATAGGATTTTTATTAATTTTATACACTAACTGAGCCGTGTTATATATAAATTAAAAAAAGGGTTGAACTATATTAGGAAATCGGAAGCATGTTTAAGACTCGAACCCGGGACCATATGTTACAAGTGCACACAGTCCACCACTGGACTGTGTGTCTAACCCGGTGTATTTACCGGTTTTCAATTCTTTTAAGCACAAACTCTACTTCATCTTCTTCATTTTAAAACACAGAAAGGTTAGAACCCGATTTGATTATGATGTTTAACAATTTAACTATTATACTTCTTCAGACAAGATTAAGATTAAGCAATAGAAGAAATGAGTATATGATATACCAACAGAGATGTCTTCCTGATCTCCGACGAGGTTTTCCGGCGACTGAAGATAATTCCGGCGAAGATTCTTTGTTGAGCAGAGGATTTCAATAGGTTGGAATGAGTGTTTGCATGTTCTAAATGAGTTCTGAAATCCCTATTTATAGAGGGATGCAACAGCTTAGTTTAATCTTTCAGGTGCGGGAGTTTCGGGTGAAAGGTTAGTGGAGACAATGATTTCGTGACTGTTTTGACGAATTAATTCGGTAATTAAGTTGATTCAAATGATTAGAAACGGCTGCGCACTTTAATTGCAAAGGAAGGAACGGATCGGTGATGATAGCTTGATTCCAGTTCTGCTGTTACAGGGCGGGTTTTTGGGTTTAGATTTCAAATGTAGTTTTGATATAGAACTTGTTTGGTCTGAGTTTGTAACTGATGTGTGTGTGTGTGTTGTAGTGGTGTATTAGGCGTTTGATTTGGGTGGAGACCCGGGTTCGATACCCGCGGTCCACACCTTTGATATTTTATTTTTTTATTATTTATATTTTATTTATTAACATTTTTATTTTAACTTTATTATTTTATTTATTATTTAATACTATTAATATAACGAATTTTAAACGTTAACTTAAATGTGTTGCGAAACATCATAACGTATATTGAATTACAAAACGGAGAGGGTTTTAGAACCCGTTTTTCGTCAGATGTTACAATATCCCCTACTTTTAGAAATTTCGTCCCGAAATTTAAGTGGTAGGAGGTTTAACTTGAAAGAGGTGAGGGTATTTTTGCGCATTGAGTCTTCGTGTTCCCAAGTAAACTCAGGTCCTCGTTTTGACTCCCAACGTACCCTGACTATCGGAATTCGACTTCGTCTTAAAAGTTTCTCACCGAAGTCCATGAAATCTACAGGTTGTTCTACGAAATGAATTGACTCATCAATCTGAATAGCTTCTAATGGTATATGGAGGTTTTCATCGGCAAGGCACTTTTTCAAGTTGGATACATGGAACATGGGATGAATCTTGCTGAGTTCTTCAGGTAGGTCAAGCTTGTATGCTACAGGACCCACTCTCTCGAGTATTTTAAATGGTCCAACATAGCGAGGTGCTAGCTTGCCTTTTTTTCCAAACCAAACAACTCCCTTCCATGGTGATACTTTCAAAAGTACTTGATCACCAACACAAAACTCGAGCGGCTTTCATCGTTTATCTGTGTAACTCTTTTGACGACTCTGATCTACTAGAAGATTATTGCGGATTTGGAGAATCTTATCAGTTGTTTCTTGAATTAATTCTGGTCCAGTGATCTGTGCTTCACCGATTTCGTGTCAACATACCGGTGATCAGCACTTACGACCATATAATGCTTCAAAAGGAGCCAAACCGATGCTCGAATGGTAACTATTATTGTATGGAAATTCAACTAATGGTAGATGAGTATCCCAATTTCCCTTGAAGTCAATGATACATGCTCGTAACATGTCTTCAAGAGTCTATATGGTGCGCTCAGATTGACCATCAGTTTCAGGGTGAAAGGCGGTGCTGAGATCTAAGCGAGTGCCTAATGCTGATTGCACGGCCTACCATGTCCGTGAAGTAAAACGTCCATCTCGGTCCGATATGATGCTCAAAGGCACACTGTGTCGACTTACAATTTCATCAATGTAAATACGAGCTAACTTCTCGTTTTTGTAATCTTCGCGGATTGGAATAAAATGAGCTGATTTAATAAGGCGATCGACAATAACCCAAATCATGTCATGCCCACTGGAGGTGCGAGGTAACCCGGTAATAAAATCCATGGTTATGTTTTCCCACTTCCAAACGGGTATTTTGGGTTGAACAAGTAATCCTGAGGGTCTTTGATATTCGGCTTTAACCTTTGAACATGTGAGGCACTTGGAGACAAAAATGGCGATATCCTTCTTCATTCCAGGCCACCAGTAAGAGTATCGTAAATCTTGATACATCTTATCAGCACCCGGATGTATAGAATATCGTGTTTTGTGGGCCTCATTCATGAGAAAAGTACGAAGATTATCATGATCAGGTACCCAAATATGATTTAGATAGTAAAGGATACCATCAGACTTGGATTCTAACTTGGTTTCAGCTCCACAAGATAGTTCATCTCGTACATCATTTTCCATGATAGAGGTATGTTGAGCTTCGCGAATGCGGTTCTGAAGGTCAGTTACGATTTGAGAACACAAAAGGTGAATGGAGTTAGCATACTCTTTTCGACTAAGAGCATCTGCTACGACATTTGCTTTACAAGTATGATATCGAATTTCGCAATCATAGTCATTCAAAAGTTCGAACCATCGTCGTTGCCTCATGTTTAACTCTTTTTGATGAAGATATGTTGCGGGCTCTTGTGGTCAGTGTAAATCTCACACTTTGTACCATAGAGATAATGTCTCCATATCTTTAGAGCGAACACGACTACTCCGAGTTCTAGGTCGTGAGTGGTATAGTTCTTTTCGTGGACTTTGAGTTGCCTTGAGGCGTAGGCTATCACCTTTCCTCTTTGCATTAAAACACACCCTAGTCCCTGCCCTAATGCATCATAATAGACCACGAAGTCTTCACAACCGTCAGGGAGAGTGAGGATTGGTGCATCACAAAGTTTTGGTTTTAATATTTGAAAAGACTCTTCCTGCTTGGGCCCCCAAATGAGGGGTTTGCCCTTATGAGTCAAGGCTGTGAGTGGTAAGGCAATACGAGAGAAATTGATGATGAAACATCGATAATAACCAGTTAAACCGAGAAATGATCTAACTTCGGTAGGAGTGCGTGGAACTTGCCATTCTTGCACTGCTTTAATCTTTGTAGGGTCTACCTGAACTCCTTTGTCGTTGACGACGTGACCAAGAAATTGAACTTCTTTTAACTAGAATTCACATTTCAAAAACTTAGCGTAAAGTTTTTAAATTTCAAATGTGTTAGGATGAGTCGAAGATGTCTTTCATGATCTGATTTGGTCTTGGAATAAATAAGAATATCATCGATAAAAACAATGACGAAGCGGTCGAGATAGGGTTTGCATACCCTATTCATTAGATCCATGAAAACGGCAAGAGCATTGGTCAAACCAAAAGGCATGACCATGAATTCGTAGTGACCGTAGTGAGTTCGAAAGGCAGTCTTCAGAATGTCTTATTCACGTACTCTAAGCTGATGATAACCAGAACGAAGATCGATTTTTGAGAAACATGTGGCACCTTGAAGTTGATCTAGAAGATTGTGATGCGAGGTAAAGGATAACGGTTCTTGATGGTCAGCTTGTTGAGTTCTCGATAATCAATACACATTCGAAAAGTTCCATCCTTCTTCTTGACGAAAAGAAGCGCACCCCAAGGTGATGAGCTAGGACGTATAAATCCTTTGTCAGTCAGCTCCTCCAGTTGACTAGCTAACTCTTGCATTTCAGATGGGGCTAACCGATATGGAGATTTTGCAACTGGAGTGGCACCAGGTACAAGGTCGATTCGAAATTCGACGTCTCGCATAGGAGAAAGTCTTGAAACGTCGTCAGAAAAACTGGAGAAAAATCTCTAACAACCGGAATATCTTCAATTTTCTTTTCCTTGCCTTCTTTCTTGATGATATGGGCTAGGAATGCTATGTAATCCTTTCGAAGATATCTTCGAGCTTGAAGACACGACATCAGCTTGAGTCCTTTGGATGGGGTTTCACCAAAAATACAAAGAGTTTGACCGTCGGTGAGAGGAATTCGAATAAATTTTTCATAACAAACGAATTTAGTGTGATGCTGACTATGCCAGTCCATACCAATAATGACGTCAAAACTACCCAATTTCATAGGAATAAGATCGATTGGAAAATCATGATTATTGAGAGTAAGAGTGCAATCGCGAATGATAGAGTCTAACGTAATAGGTTCACCGTCTGCTACTTCCACTGTAAATGATTCGGTTAGACTAACGCGAGGTAAACCAAGAGTAGATTCGAACTCTAAGGACACAAAACTCTTATCCGTGCCATGTCAAAAAGAATAGATGCATAACTACCGTTAATAGGAAACGTACCATTGACCACGTTGTTATCTGCTCTCGCTTAATTGGCGTTGATGTTAAAAGCTCTACCTCTTGCTGGCAGATTGGCTTGGTTGGCTTGGTTCGCAGGATTAGCTTGGGCTTGAGCATTAATGTTGTTCACTAAATGCGGATAGGTGTTGCGAAAATGAGTTGGATCTCCGCAACTGAAACAAGCTCTGACAGGTGGCATCATAGGATAGTTAGGTTGGTAAAAAGGTTGAGCTATGGGCTGAGCAGGTGGTAGTAGTAGATGTTGTTGGTAGGGGGCTTGGCCCACCACTTGGTTGTTGGGTTGGGCTTGCGTTTGGTTGCGGGGTTGCCTTTGAAGAGAGCGGCAAGTTTGGATTGTATGACCTGCACGGCCACAACCTGCAGTGAAGACATAGGTTCTCAAGAGGGTGGTGGTATTGACATCGATTGCATTTTGGGTGAGGTCCTGTATGCTGCTTCTTGAATGGAGCGGTAGGGGGAGCCACTTGGGTGATTGGAGCTGCGGCAATGGGTTAGTTGGTTTGGATGACAGCAAAGTTCTTCCCATTTCGTTTTCTCTTGCCAACGAATCGAGAAGAGGATCCAGTTTGGGTTGGGTTAGGGGTTCCAGTTGGTGTTTTATCTTTCTTCTTCTCATCTTTGAAATCCCTATTCCTGACGTGGTTTTCAGTGAGCTCAGTAGCTAGCTCCATTGCTGCTTCCAGAGTTGCAGGCATAGTACTCATCACAGAGTCCTGAATCTTCGAAGGAAGATCCCGAATGTAGTGCTCGAAAAAACGGTAGAGAGCAGTGAAAAAATTGGGAACCATTTGACTCAACTCAAGAAATCTCTTGTTGTAGGTTATATGATCTCCCTCTTTCTGTTTCAAGAAAGAGAACTCATCCTCCAGCTTTTTTATTCCGCTTCTTGGGCAGAAGCGCCTTGTCATAAGTTCTCGAAGTTGTCCCCAACTTAGGGCTATCGCGGCTTCGGCGCCTCGTCTGCCCTTTTCAGCATTCCACCATGTGAGTGCTACCCCATACAGACGACCAGTAGCATAACCTTACAGTCGTTGGGACAATCACAATTAAGGAAAGTACTCTCCATCTCTTCAAACCACCGAAGGAGAGCAGTGACCCCTTCAGTCCCTTCGTACTTTGGAGAGTCACATGAATTGAAGTGCTTGTAAGTGCATTTGGTGGTGTTTGTGGGAGGGTTGGCAACATTTTGACCCTCTTGGTTGATTGGGTTGACAAGATTAGCGGCGAGTGCTTGTTGGACTTGAATTACAATATCGGGAATTACGGCGGCCATTTGTTGGGCTATTTGAGCAGCCATACGCTCGTCGGATCTTCTTGATCTCTTACCTCCAAGAGAGTGCCTAGAAGACATCTACAGGAAATACATAACGAGATTATGAGTTTAGTGTTTAGGTGTCATGTGTCGCATTTAGAAATTAACATCCATAAAAACAAATGAGAAAAATAAATTCACTACATCCATAGGATGTCTTGGGCCTTGCTCATGTTTGGGCCTCCATATGTCCCCCATACTTGGCTTAGGTAGTCATGTGGGCCCCCATGACTACTGGGGTTTGTAGGGTTCACATTGGTTTTGGCATGTTAACACTCGCACCACCCGAATGAAAATCGTAAAACATGATTGCGAGGTATAAAGTCGGAATGTGTCCTGGTGTAGACACAGTGACAACTCAAAGTGGGGTTAGTTCACACGACGTTTGGTGTTGCATGCTTTGGCCTAATAGGTCCTTCGTACTCTCATCGTTAGTCCCCAGGTAAGAAAACTGGTTCGTTATATTGGATTTATACGAATGCAATCCTAGACAGGACGTTTCGACTACCGGTACTTGTACCCTTCCAGTTACTACATGCCCATCGTAGAACTCACTTTGATGAGATTGAAAAATGAAGACATCAAAAAATTTTGAGAAGAGGAGCATGAGAATGTTTAAATATGTGAGAATTGAGACGTGCGTGATGCGTATATATGTAAGCATGTTATGTTAACAATATGTATAACACATTAAATATCACACAAAAATCATTCAATAGTGGGAGTGCTTGCATGTATTTATGTGTGAGAAAAATGTAAAGCAAGTAAATATCAGGAGTTTGCATGTAACCAACTTAACACATAAGCAATTAACTTCTAATTGACCATAGTATAGGCTCTAAGGGTCTAATAACCTACCTATATCCCTATACTCAAGAGCTCTGATACCAATCTGTCACACTCTGACCCGTAGCGGATATGGTAGTCGGGGCATGATTGGGTTTTCATCAAAGCTCATGACAATTACTATTATAAAAGTTTCATATGTATTATTTCAAATTAAAAAGAAATATTCCAATCAACACATAATCCATACAAACACAAAATGTTCTAAACAAGACTTTCAAGTAACACTTTATTTTTCTTCTAAGGCACAAGTCCTTTGTGTTCCTTGCTTCAACCTGATCACATGTATCATGTGTAAAATAGAGATTTGGGCCAACAAAAGTTAGCGAGTGAATCTTGTTTGAACATTAGAAAAAATTGATATGTTTATTATTTTAATAAAAATGTGCATAAACCAAATATGAGCAACGTATATGTAATCTAACCACAAACCACGTAATCATCTAGCAGTGTATATGTGAGCACGATAAGCGATGTGCTGTGAGATCAAGGCTCAATCAAACAGAGCCGATCTAATTAGGCAACGCGACGCTCTACCCGTATGTAACAGGGAACAAATGGGCCTAATGTGAGAGCTCGACTGAAATGAGATAATATAACCACTTATAACATTAAACAAAATATCACATAGCATGTTAGTTCATATATTGGTAATTGCACGAGATTTGAATAAGTGATATAAATAAAACGACACATGATACACCCCAAAAATATAAAGAAAAAGGGAGTTGTAAGAATTCACTCACAATGGGTGTGTTTTGATTTGTGAAGAGCGCGCAACATTTAAAGATACCAACCGACGAGAAAGGCTAACCTAAATATTCACGTAATAATTCGGTAAATATATATATTTCTTTTACTTCAAATAAGTATTTTTATTTAATGAATTTTATTAGACTTTTTAGATAATTTTATTGTATTTATAACTATTTTTGTGTGCTTAAAAGAGGTTATTTAAATATATTTTATTTTTTAAAGGAAAATAAACAAAAGTTTAATTAAAAAAATGTTTCTTTTTCGGATCGGACCGGCCAGAATACGCTGCGTGTGCGGATCAAACTCGTGACCTCTCGTTTGCGTGCACGCAGCTCTACCAACTGAGTTACGTGTCTAACTCGGAATATGTCCGTTTTAATTATATATATATATATACATACTAAGGTTAAACCATATTTTTAATTAGTTAAAAGGTTTGTTAATTTATAGGAACCGTGCAGCGAACCGGTCTCGAACCCGCTCCCCTCGCTTCGTGTTGCACACAGCCCGACCAATTGGGTTGTGTGTCTAACCTGAAGAATATAGGATTTTTATTAATTTTATACACTAACTGAGCCGTGTTATATATAAATTAAAAAAAGGGTTGAACTATATAAGGAAATCGGAAGCATGTTTAAGACTCGAACCCGGGATCATATGTTACAAGTGCACACAGTCCACCACTGGACTGTGTGTCTAACCCGATGTATTTACCGGTTTTCAATTCTTTTAAGCACAAACTCTACTTCATCTTCTTCATTTCAAAACACAGAAAGGTTAGAACCCGATTTGATTGTGATGTTTAACAATTTAACTATTACACTTCTTCAGACGAGATTAAGATTAAGCAATAGAAGAAATGAGAATATGATATACCAAGAGAGATGCCTTCCTGATCTCCGACGAGGTTTTCCGGCGACTGAAGATAATTCCGACGAAGATTCTTTGTTGAGCAGAGGATTTCAATAGGTTGGAATGAGTGTTTGCGAGTTCTAAATAGTTCTGAAATCCCTATTTATAGAGGGATGCAGCAGCTTAGTTTAATCTTTCAGTTTCGAAGAGTTTCGGGTCAAAGGTTAATGGCGACAATGATTTTGTGACTGTTTGACGAATTTATTCGGTAATTAAGTTGATTCAAATGATTAGAAATGGTTACACACTTTAATTGCAAAAGAAGGAACGGATAGGTGATGATAGCTTGATTCCATTTCTACTGTTACAGGGCGGGTTTTTGGGTTTAGATTTCAAACGCAGTTTTGATATAAAACTTGTTTGGTCTGAGTTTGTAACAGATGTGTGTGTGTTGTAGTAGTGTATTGGGCGTTTGATTTGGGTGGAGACCTGTGTTCGATACTAGCGGTCCACACCCTTTGTTATTTTATTTTTTTATTATTTATATTTTATCTATTAACATTATTATTTTAACTTTATTATTTTATTTAATATTTAATACTATTAATATAAAGAATTTTAAACGTTTAACATAAATGCGTAGCGAAACATCATAACGTATATTGAATTACAAAACGGAGCAGGTTTTAGAACCCGTTTTTCGTCAGATGTTATATTATACATCGATTCAAACCATAAAAACTAATATTAGTAACAATTTCGGAAGTGCCAATACTAGTTCTGATGTTTGGTAGGACGACATGGTACCGGTACGATACCAACTCAGTTCATCACATTATAGAACAAAAAAAAATCTATTTTTATTTTGACGTGTTCGTAGATAAATAAACATGTCGTAACGCAAGTCATTAGTAAGTATAGAAAACAAATTCAAAATTAGAATTAGAATAATAAAATAGTATAAAGCAAAATATAAACCTACTAAAATTAACCAATAAACTTAATTTTATATTAAAGACATAATTACCTGATGAATAAAATAAATAATTAACATATATAAAGTGTCTACTTTCTGAAAATAATATAACACCACTCAAAATAAGATAACACCACATGCCCTAGGTTGAAAAGACTATTCAAATTAAGTTTTTTAAACATAGTAATTATGCATGAAATCCCAAAATCAAATATTGACTATTAACATAAAGTTGATGATGGTAATACAAATACAAATACAAATACAAATACAAATATAAATAAAAATATAATATAATATAATATAATATAAACGGTATTTTTGTAAACTTATTATACAACCCCTAAGCTTCAATAAATTTTCTGTTACGACGTCATAATTTTTTAACAATTTTAGTTTTTATACATAAAGTTTCGAATAATACCAAAGCCTACGCAACATCTCTTCGGTTTACGTCAAGATTTCATTTTCTTATAAAGATTTAAACACCCTCCCCCATGTACGTGTTTGTGTTAACGTTTAAGTTACATTTTTTTAACGATTTAACATTGTACCCGAATAGCACAACTTTGCATTTATTATAGAGTAAACTACCAAAATGATGCCTGAGGTTTGGTCACTTTTACCACTTTACTTCAGAACTCAAACATTTTAAATCTGTGTGGTATGGTTTCGATTTTGTTGCCATTTTCATCTAAAATTAAAATTTGTTCAGATTTTTCAGTTAGCAACCAGTTTTTTGTCTTTTTTCTCCCTTTTAATGAAGGGCAAAATGGTCTTTAGCGTTTTTTATAAGAATTAAAAAAATAATCAGACCACTTTTCCCTTCATTAGAAGGGAAGAAAAAGACAAAAAGAAACTGAATGTTAACTGAAAAAAAATCTGACCAGATTTTGATTTTGATTAAAAATGACAACAAAATTAAAACCAAAGAAACCTAGATTCAAAGGATTAAAGTTTTAAACTAAAATGATAAAAATGACCAAAACTTTAGTACCATTTTGACAGTTTACTTTTTATTATAACTAAGCCTAGTACGTTTTTTTTTTTAATTCCATTTATCTTTAGCTTTATTTTTCTTAATTTATGTTCGTTAACATTTAAAAAATCATAATACGCAACTATACTTATTTTTTATCAACATTTTAATTCAGTTTATTAAAATAGGGTTACTTATTTTTCTATTTTTACCGTATATCAGTACTGTATTGTAATGATACCATACTAGTATTATATCAAATTGAATCAATACCAAACGTATATCGGTACCGCTATTCAGTATATGTCATTCGGTTTTGGTATTTTTGCACTACGAATACTATACCAAATAATCAATAATGATATTTGTTAATTAGGTAACGACTTTGCTCTTCGGTTATATGATTATATAATCAAACATAATACGATTGTAGATACACAATTTATTTTATAATCATACAGCTTTAATAATACGATTGTAGATAAACAAAGTATTTTATAATACATACAGGTTTAATGCGGGGAGACTTCCTGCTAGTTCATAATATATATATTAAAGTACTTACACAAATTTAAAAACTTACACTTTTGGCAAAGTTTTTAAAACTAGTTATTTTATCGCCCACTAAACCGATAGATCTTTAAAGATGACTTTTCAATTCATCAAATATTGATGTAGATACTATAATTATCAAATTACATTACGTGAATATTTATATATTTCATTATTAGGTTAGAACTGTTGAATCATAAAATATTAAATAGTAATTAATAAGCGAAAAAAATAAAAATAACTGTTAAAAAATAAAATAATTCTAAAGTAAATTTTAATAAAGAAGATAATAAATAGTTGAGAAACAATTAAATGTTTTTTAGTAGATTCCTTATTTATTAGGCATAACTTTTGGCTAATAGAAAAATAAACCTAAAAATTTTAAAACGGTTAAACGAATCTTGGACACACATAAATGTGACACATAACGGAACCAATTACTTCTTTATTAATTATAACTTAGTGTCAAATATGATTAAAGATATATACTATTTTGTTTATAATATAACAGCCTATATATATATAGGGAGAAAATATCAGAAAACTACATATATATGAGAAAACTAAAAACTAACTAAAAAAGCTTAAAAAAACATGCCAATTTTTCTTTTGCAATTTTTTATAAAAATTCGCTACTTATTATGTATAAGAAAACTTTTTTTCAAAGAATAAAACTTTTACTACACATGTGCATTATATGTATATGTTCCACATATGAATTATATAGTTAACATTTGAGTTTAGCTTTTAGAGTAAGGGTTTTTGAAGGTTTAGGATTAGGATCGGGTTTTTTTGATGTGGGGGGAGGGTGGTTTAGGTTTTCGATGGGGGTGCAGGTGGGGGGTTAGGTTTTTTGAGGGGTGCAGGTGTTGGTTTAGGTTTGGGGGGGTGGGGGTTTAGACTTTTGGTGGAATGGTGGATTTAGATTTTTAAGGGTGAGGTGGGGGTTTAGGTTTCTTGGGGATTTCGGTGGGGGTGGGTTTGGTGGTTTAGGCTTTTCCGTATTATTGTATATGTACGGTACAACTTTTTTTTGAAAAAAAAAAGTTTTTTATATATTATTTATAGCGAATTTTAATAAAAAAAACTCAAAAAATTGTATGTTTTTTAAGCTTTTTTAATTAGCTTTTTGGTTTTCTCATGATCTATCCTATATATATATATATATATATATATATATGGTTCATTTAAGAAGAAATTTTATGTGAGAAGAAAAAGAAGAAAGGGTATAATGGTAAAACATTAAATAGTTTATAACCCCTCTCATTAATTATGTTATCTCTCATTAATAAAACAAAAACATTATATCCTACACATTTCAAAATTTATTCTATATATATGTTATACTTATCGGAATTTACCCTACACACATGTAAATTTACCTAACATATTTCAAATTTATCCTACACATACAAAAATTTATCCTACATATGTCGAAAATTGTCATTCACCATAAATTATTTTTATCTTGAAAAAGTATATTAAAAATGAGTTACAAGTTTAATTAATTAGCTAATTAATGAAAATTATAGATTTATCTATATGTCCTTATTCATAATATTAAATACATACATTAAATGAAGTAAAGGATAATTTCTATTATGTTTTTTTTAAATTAAATATTAAACCTAATTAAATTATGTTTTTTACATATGTGTATACAAGTCAGTATATACAAGACTTATACACTTGTGTATAATTACATCTTGTTCCCATAGGTCGGTATAAACCAGATTTATACACATATGTATTATTCAAGTACATGTGTGTATAAACTAACAGTTGTATATCTTGTATAAATTGATAGTTAGCGAGATTGTACACATGTGTATAAACTAACATTTGTGTATCTTGTATATATAATACTATCGAGACTGTACACATGTGCATACACTAACAACTGTGTATCTTATATATACAGAAACTAGCAAGATTTTAGGAATTTTGATTATATTGTTTAATAAATGCAATTTACAAAAGACGCAAATACCCTTCTGTTAATTAATTTTAATGGAAGTTACAACATTATAATTATAATCTTGTCATTGTTAAAAATCTAGATGATATAATCCAATGGCTCATATTCACGCAGTTCACTCTCAACCTAGTGTTCACTCTAGAACCCTATCCTATATATATATATATGCAGTAGGTGTAAACAAGTGCGACTTTCAACCAATATGTATTTTCATGTTTTATGTCTTTTATTTAATTTAAAAATGTTTGATCCACTAGAGATAAACCATAATCCAAATTGAACCATTCATAAGACAAATAGGCTGAAGTTGCCACATGTACAAAAAAACATATATAAACAGATGCAAATTGCTAAAATAAATCATGATATAAAATTATGATATAAAAATGTAAATGGAAATAAAAGAAAATAATTACTTTGATACTTTTATCTATAATTGTTGATGCATTTTATGTCCATTACTATACGAATAGACTAGATATAGCGTTCGTTGAATATTGTATAGATTAGATACGAACACACGACCCAAGTACGAAAGTGAGAGGTGCATATATGTCACTTCGTACCTTCGCACGAAGGTAATTTACTCACATTGCACGAGGGTAAAACGTGTCTACAAATAGTGTCGTTTGTTCATTGTTTTGTAAGTTTTGGAATTCCTAGAGAGGAAACGCTTCTAGAGATTTCGCCAACTTGACAAAATGTATACTCTTTCGGTATGAATGAATGAAGCTTCCGTTGATTCTATTTCTACTCCTTTCTTAATAACATTCTACTGAATTAGTGATATTATGCCCAAACTTTCGTATAGAACTGTCGGATCCTAGACTTTCAATTGGTATCAGAGCTACGGTACCGATTCAATCAATAAAACAGTTGATGAATCACCTACGCTCATAAATTATGAAAATCTATAGACTTAGAAGTGTTTTAGACGTAAAACATCAAATAAATGGACAATCCACGGACAAAAAGTAAAATTGAATCTATAGGATTGTTAGAAAATCATTTTTGACCAAGTCTGTGCTAGAATCATCTTGAGATTCGTAGAAATAAAGATTTTGGATTGAAAAACGTGTTAATCATTTATTTATCTTTGCACGAAGGTACTCACTTTGCATGAAGATAATTACCTTCGTACGAATAAAGGCGCCACTTTACACGAAAATATATTATCTTCGCACGAAGGTAGTTACCCTCGTACGAAGGTAACCCAGAATGCCTAAAAAAAGAAAAAAAGAAAGACATTTTTTGATTGTATTATGAGACGAGTGTTCAGAAAAAATTTGGTGATTGCTAATTTTTTCAAGATTTTATCGACAAATTTGACACGTTCGAGGAAACCGTCTAGAGCTTCAGAGTACAAATTTGAAGGTACGATCACAGTTGGTTGAAGATATTGGGGTAGTTAGTGATACATATGCAGAATGTTGATCATTTGGTTTAGTGATTACTAATGGGCGTTAACACTAAATCCGCATTTGTTAAAAACTAAATTTTCCAGATTTGAGGGGGAATTTCAGTGAAAAAGTTGGTATAGTCCAAATTTGCAAAAAAATGAGGGGGAATAAAAATTTTCACGTATATGTTAAGATTCCGGCATTTTTGAATTTCGTGGCTCTGCAACAGTATTCCGGTGGTTCCGACTCTAGATTATTTGAAGATGCAAAATGTCTTGGATTTTTCTGTACGAGATCTAAGTATAGTTAGAATTCGTTAGTGATGAGATCAAGTTGATGTATACTTTTTCGTAAAAGTGGGATTGAATAACTGGGTCTTAGGGAAGTTGTTTATTAGATTTTGTAGTCGTGGTCACGTTGATGCCCGAGTCCTCGTACAAGCCGGTTAGCACACACGAGTGCTAGTGGTACGAGTAGTTATCAGAGAGTGTTCATAGGATAACTCTGTGATAGACCAAAGTATCCAATTTAATCTCCAAGGCAAATGAATTGTTTTCCGGACTAACCGCCAAGAAATGATGATGTTTTGTTAATTCAGTTGCGCCGGGACGAACGAGGAAGGCTATATACTTGCAATTCATGACTAAAGAAGATGATATACGGGTTTTTCAGACAAAGCAGTGTACCAGTTGCTCACAAATAAACTATACATTTGAGATTGTTATGAAAGACGAAAATTACATGATTGATCTTGAATGAAGAAGAGAAGATCACTGCGTATTGACAGATAATTTTTCCGATGAAGATTTGCTGATTAAGAAAATTACCGATTTTCTAATCAATCTTCCAGGAGAATGCTTAAACGTGATTACGAAATTCGGGATTTTATATTTTTAAGGGTATTCATTGATTTAAAGTTTAACATGTGGTAGTTCAAAGTTTCTATCAATTACCGGTTGGGTTTTTGAAGATCAGAGGATCGAGCATAGGAGAAGTGCGCTAAAACCGAACGCGGATGTGGTTATAGTCGAAATGGAGATGCTGCATTGATCAATTTCGAGTTAGTGTTTATTCAAAAAAAATTGTTGATTAAGCAAATCAGAGGAGGTTGGTGACCGTGCAAACAAAGACCTAAACTGGAGAATTATTTCAGGGGGAATTTATTGAAGAAATTACAAACCCATATCATCAATCAAGGGGGAATTTGTTGATGTGTTCTACGACATCGAAAGATACTTGATTGAAGTTGGAGAATATTCAAACACGGCTCTCAAATTTAAAGATCAAGATCAAGCTTCGACAGTGACGTCCAAGGGGGAAATTGTTGACGCATTTTATGTTCGTCACTGTATGAATATGCTAGATAGAGCATGTGTTGAATATTGTATAGATTAGATACGAGCACACGATCCAAGCACGAACGTAAGAGGTGCATATATGTCACTTCATATGAAGTGATAGCTCACTTCACACGAAGGTAATTGTTATCTTCGTACGAAGGTAAACTACTTTCGCACGAAGGTAATTTCCTCATTTCGCACGAGGGTAAAATGTGTCTATAAATAGTGTCGTGTGTTCATTGTTTTGTGAGTTTTGGAATTTCTAGAGGGGAAACGTTGGCGAAATCTCTCTAGAATTCCGTCAGTTTGACAAGATGTATACTCTTTCCGTATGAATGAATGAAGCTTCCGCTGATTATGTTTCTACTCCTTTTTAATAATATTCTACCAAACTAGTGATATTGCCCAAATTTTCGTCTAGAACCACCGGATCCTGTACTTTCAATAATGATATAACAAAAAAAGTACAATAGGATTCAACAAATCATTACAAATATTAGATCTCTGAATGCTTAAATATATGATTGATTGTTTTTAAGTGGATCCTCAATGGCTATAAAAGTTCTTTAAGTTTATTGAATTCACTAAAATATGATTAAACAATATAATTAATAAAAAAACAAAATTTGAATTCAATAAAATAGGTTAGAACAATTTAATTAGGTTTGTCATGGTAAAGAAAAAAAAACACTACATCTATCTCGTTCGAATTAAACTTTTATCAAATCATAGAAAAAGAATAAGCACATTATAACCTTATATTCAAATCTTACGAAATGTTATATTATATTACTAAAATAATGAAAAGCATAATTGATGTAACTCTATGAAAAAACTAAATGGCAAAGCAACAAAAAACATGTACGTTTATTCTTCAATTACTTGTATAATACTATTCACAAGTTGATTTAATTTTAAGGGAAAAATCATATCTAGACGTAGATAAAAATAAACATGTCTTAACGATATACCTTTATACTTCGATCACTTGTATATTAGTATCACAATTAAGTTTTGAGAAAATTTTATATCTATGCGTAAATAAAAATAAGCAAGCCGCGACGATATACTCGTAGATTATAAAATGCAATATTCAAAAAAGTTAAAAGTGAATAATAAAATATACTCAAAAGTTATTTGTATTAATAAAATGTGGAGACATCCTTGGGAAGGGTTACAATGGACCCTTATAGCATTCATATCGCACCCTCTATATTATCTTATTCTCTAAGAATAATTTAAAGAAACTATCCAAAATGGCACTCTATCACATCCTCTATAATAGAGAACATTTCAGTAAAAACAAAAACAAACCTCTCTATTTAGAGGCTCAAATCAAAGCTTCTATAATTTATTATGAGTGTAAAAGAAAGCGAAAAACTAATAAAATACGTGTTTTTGAGTAAGATAAAGATGGAGAATGTGATGTGTGAGATTTTTTAAAAATAAATAAATTTTATAGAAAAGTGTGTTTTTAGTTAAATTATATAGATAGAGAAGTAGAAGGAAAGGCGAATGCTCTTTAGAAGGAGTGTAAAGTGACAGACCTAATTAGAGGAGCCTTGGAACCCACTCAGTATTGAAATATTAGTAGAAACATATACAGAAATAATAGGGTGAACCAATAAATAACTTATGAGGTGAACCCAAAACAAATAATATCAAGTGGCGTGCTGGTTTTTTACCCACTTTCCAAGCTAGCGTTTGGTTCGAATCACGACCATAGTGTGTTTTTGAGACCTTTTTAAATGTTATAACCTTAATTATTTGAGGGTTACTATAACAAAACAACAGCCCACTCATTATTCCGTAGCTCAGCTCTCCGCCTCCCTATTCCAATTTCCAAATCAAACAAGTGAACAACCATTCGACATCACAATTCACAATAGCCGCAGCCACTGTCCACAATTTCGTCAGTCGCAGCCATGCCGTTCACCAATCAGATCTTTCTTCTCATGTACTTTTTTCTACTTTTTTTTCCTTGATTTGCTAAACTTATTGCTTGATTTGTGGATTGTTGTGTTTTAAATTGTTGAAAATTTTTAGATGATTATCATGGTATTATTTATGTATTATATATTTGAAATTAGAATTAGAGTTTGAAAGTTTGAAACTATGACTAGTGAATCTAGTTATGTTAATTTTTGAAACTATCATTAGTGATGTTAATTTTTAATTTATTAACGATTTTATTTTACACAGTCATTGAAGAAGCACTAAGTTAACCTGAGGGTTTATTTTGGGGATTAGTCTCGTTCACAAATGGTTAGTCTTCTTTTCTTCCTGACTTAGCGACTGCTCGATCCTTCAAAAGAACACAACACTGTGAAGCTCGTTATAAGCAGGACAGGTAGGGGGTTCTCCTTGTAAGCACCCTCCGGAATGAGAATAAGACCTTATTTTGATGATAATAAGTGTGTGTATTAAATGAGAGAGTAAGAGAGCGATCCTTTAAACTAGAGATAAAGTCCTCAATTTATAGCCGAAGAGAGTAACGAAAGAGATAGAATGATGGGCCTTGGCCTTGACGTCGTCATCAAGGAATATCCTATTTGTCTCCCTAGGCACAACCGTTAGTGTTTGCAGGAGAATGGGAAGGTGGCACACGATGATTGGATCCACGTGGCATGGTAGTAGTCCTTGTTGTTGGGTCTGTCATCAGTTGTTAGTGGAGATCATGAAGCAATGAATGGCGCACGGTGGTTGGTGACACGTCACTGTCCATAGGACACAGTCTCGCGTGCGCCTATTGGCTACATGTTGTCACTTGTACTCGTTGTACTATGCTTTACTAGCATGCACATGATTGCGCCGCTGAGGCTTGTGCGGATCTCTTGAAAGGAACTAAATATTAAGTTCATTTGGGTATGGTCGCGCGGCACAAGGTTATTGTTGTACATATTGACGTAGGATTAGAAACCATACCCATTCAGTCATAAACATGGAATGCCACTTGTACACCAAATTTCAAAATCCGAAAGGTTTTGTCTCCATTAATCTTGATAGATTATGGGTGTGCGATTTGGTTAAAGATGTAAAATAGTGTCTTCAAATTCCTTGAAACTAATTTATGCATGATTTGAGCATTTAGGTAGAAAATGCCATTTGAAACACCAATCTGTTTTTTTTCCTTGTGAATCCTTGAAGTTAAAAGATTGCCATACATGTATAAGATAAAATATATTTTCATTCTATATAGTAACATATTCTATATAATAACAAAGAAGTGTGAAGGGTAATAATTCTTCATTGGATCATTTTTATTATTTATTTAATATCAAAGTAATAATTAACTACAATTCTTCGTAAGCTCAATCTTTTTTTTTCATTTCCCTTTTGTTTTGTTTTCGTTTCTTTTCTAGATATTCTTTTAGATTTCTTTTTTTTCTTCTCTTATGTTTATTTTATAACTCGAATATTAACCGTGAATTACGACATCGCCGTGAAGCGTGTTGTTAAATACTAGTTGTCAACAAGAGCAAAATCAAGGAGTTCTTTTTTTGTTTTAAACTAGTGTTCATAGAAAAAGAATTTACCAAAATGGTATTTTTTTAAAAGTATTTACCAAAATAGTTTTTTTTGTCTCTCTTCTTATCTCATTGAATTAAAACTCAGTAGTTTTATTATTTATTTCTATTAACACTCATTAATTTTTTAAAAAAAGTTTTTTTGAAAGCCAACCTAAGACCTTAGGTTCCCATTGTCACCTAATTAACGATACATACAATTTACTCTATTTGTGATTATATTTAAATTTACTTTTGAAATATATTTTGGTTCATTTTTTAAGTTTTAATTATATAACTGTTAAGGTCACAGAAATTGTTTACTATATTTGTTAAAAAATAAGATTAAAAAGTAGGTTCTAAAAATAAAATTCTGAGTTTGTTTTATACGAATTTATAAGACTTTAAAGTAGTTTAATTGTTAAAAAATACATATGTTATGTCAGGAAACTTTTTATAAGTATTGAAGAAAAATATGATGAATCTGATCATATGCTAAAGATGAAGTCATAAAGGTTAAACAGAAAGAAAATACAAGAAAATCAGGACAAAACATGAAGGAAAATTTACATCTTCAACACTAATCAGAAACTGATCACAAGAATAAGAATACAATTAGAAATGACCATTCTGATAAATCTAATGATATTTCTGACGAATATCATTAGAATCTGTTGAACTCTAATCATTAGAATTTCTGATTATCTGTTCAACAGAATTTCTGATGAGTTAGTTATCAGAATTCTGGTAAGGCAACTTGTCTAGAAGATAAGACTCTGCCATATTTCATAAGGTAGCAAGTTGACCTTGATAGATTCAATAAATATGTCAAAGATCTACTTTATGCAGGGCAAGTGTTGTTTATTCATGCTAAAAACTCTCTATAAATAGAGAAATAAACATTGAAGGATAATGAGTTAAGCCAAGCATTTAATACATATAACAAAACTCCATTACCGTTTCACCACAGAATTATCAAAGTATTCATTTGTAATAGTCAATAACCTTACAACACCTTGTAAACCATTTTTTTCAAAGTGATATAAACTTGAAAATTATGTAGTTGGGTTTCTTGAAAGTTTGATTCCTATTTCCGCACATTATTTTTATACTTGTTGAAATCACTTGCCATATTAAGTTAAAAAGAGCATTGTATGTCTAGTACCAATAATTAATATCAGAGCAGATTGAATATACTATTTTCAAACGATCAATCGCTCATTTTTTTTTAACTTCCTTTTATCTAAATATGGAAAACTTTCAAAAATGGAACTTTGCTTTGAATATGGTTCTATATTAAAACCTCTGACCTTGGTGAGAGAGGAGTACCCCCAATGGAAAATTAGGATGATCAATTTCCAAAATGGACATGATCGACCTCTGTTTCAATCCATTGAGAGTGGCGCACATATACCCATAGTTGAAATACAAGGTGTTCCAGCAATGTAGCAAACACCAGAATTACCTGCCTCTTATTCTCCAAAAGGTGAAAATTTTTGGAGCAAAAAGCACAAGGATAAGGTCAAAGCTAATGAAAGGGCCAAATCACTTTTGATTATGGAATTTGCTAACGACATATTCTCTCAAGTAGATACATGTGCTTCTGCTAAAAAAATATGGGATCAGTTTGAAAATCTTTGTGAACGAGGAGAAAGAATGAAGAGAAACAAATGTACAAATTGTGTCTACTCTTATGATAGATTTAAAAGTCTTCCAATGAATATCTTTGTGAAACCTATAACAGATTTGCAAAACTTTTAAATGATCTAAAAAAATTGGTATTGAGAAATCAAACAATAAAATGAACGTAAAATTCCTAGATGCTCTACCAAGAGAACGGAGAAGTCTAACAATGACTTTAGCCTCCACTTTAGAGTTGGGAAACATGAGTCTACATGACCTTTACAACATTCTTGTTCCTAGGGAAGAAGAAATATATGAAAACTCAAATCAAAAGGGGGGGGGGGGGGGCATTGCTCTCATTTAAAACTCTCAAAGAATAATCAATTATGATCCACAAACTTCTTATTGCCAAAATATGGAAAATGTTGATACCTTATCAGATTTTTCTACATTTGCTGAGGCAATTGTATTGCTCACCAAGATATTTGAGCAGAGGATAAGAGTTGGAAGTCATTAGTACCAAAAGCTGATAAGGGGAGGATGGAAGGGAATTCAAGAGACAAAGCAAAAGCAGAGATTGTGTGTTACAAATGTAAGCAAAAAAGAGATTATGCATTAGAATGCAAAAACAAGAAACTGAAAGATGTTGCTTACTATGAGAAAAAGCTTGAGGCAGCCAAAAAGCAGCAATAAGTTATTCTAATTGCAGGGACTGATACTTTGCTAGATGATGACTCTTCTGATGAAGAAGACGAAGAAGAAGAAGAAGAAGAAGAAGAAGAAGAAGAAGAAATGGCCAATTTTTGTCTCATAGCAAAACTTTCTGATGCAAAATCTGAAATCTCGGAACACAGGGTAAGCACAAACAACTTTGATCTTGAACAACAACTAAACAAGCTTATGACAGATTTTGTGAGCCTACAAGAAAAACAAAATTTGGAAAACAAAAAATCTAATGATTTACAAAGAATGTTGAATAAACTAATACTTGAAAACCAATTACTAATTGAGGAAAATCTAAACAAGCAAGCTAAAATTGAATATGAAAATGAAAGAAAATATTTGCACAAAAGAATTCATAATAAAGAAATCAATGTAAAAGGTTTTCAGCAAGCAAAAGATTTTATAAACTTTATTGAAGCAACACCAAAGAACAGAGGTGAAGGATTGGGATATGTAAAGACTAGCATCAGAAATCTCACCACCTTTGTCAAAGCTGCTGATCAGAATTCTAATAAAATAACATCAGAATCTAATACTGAATCTTGTAAATCAGTGAGTTTTGACAAGCCTTTTCTACCATCAAAACGTAACACAAAAGGAAAGAAGAATGAAGTAAAGTAAACATTTTTAGAAAATTAAAAAAAGAATTCATCCAAGATTCCAAAAATTTGCTAACCCTCCATCAAAGTCAACTGAGTCAAAAAATTCTAACGAAAAAGATTGTATGTGTGTTGAAATACTGAAACTAATTCAACAACATCTCTAAACAAAAATCAAACCATATGTTAAGGGCTCAGCATTTAACAGAAATTCTAGTGAAAACTCCTCATCTAAAGAATATATTTCAAATAGACTCTCATCAGAAAAAGTACCCAAGCAAGTTTGAGTACCAAAACTCTCCAACTTTACCATTTCAGGACCATCATGTGCAGCAGATCTGGTACTGCGATTTTGGAAGCTCCAAGCACATGGCTGAGGACATGAGCTTACTCAGCAATTTTGTTTCTAAGCTGGGTAAATTGGTAACTTTTGGAAATGGAGTAAAGGGGAGAATGTTGGGTGATATTGCATTAAATATGGATCTTTGACCATTGAGAAAGTAGCTTATGTGGAGGGTCTGAAATACAATCTACTAAGTTGTGGTCAATTTTGTGACAAAGGTTTTCAGGTAACTTATCTACCAGATAAATGCATATTAATTGGTCTACTTGATAATAAAATATATTTAAGTGGAAAAGGAATAAGAAAATCCATCTATTACTTTAATTTTAACGAAGAAATTGAGCATCCTCAATTATGCTTATTTTCAAAGGATAGTAGAAGTAATAGCTAGTTATGGCACAAAAGACTAGCCTACATAAATTTTAAAAATCTAAACCAATTAGCAAGCAAAGGTTTGGTAAAAGGTCTACCTTTTATATCCTCCAAAAAGTATAAAATATGTAAAGCTTGTGAACTCGGAGAATCAAGGAGAGGCTCACATAAAACAATTTCTGAATCTTCAGTCACTCAAAATTTAGAACTCCTACACATGGACCTTTTTGGACCTGTGAGTACTGCAAGTTTTTCTACAAAGAAATACATCTTGGTCATTGTGGATGACTATTCCAGATACACTTGGGTTGAATTTTTGAGAAAAAAAGTGATACACCAGATTTGATCATAAATATCATAAAAAATTGAAAATCTTTTAAATGTGCATGTTAGAAGGATTAGATCTGACAATGGAACAAAATTTAAAAATTCAAAACTTGAGACCTTCCTTACAAGCAAAGGAATCTCTCATGATTTTTCTGCTCCAAGAGTTCCACAATAAAATGAGTTGTAGAAAGAAGGAATAGGACCTTAATTGAGGCTGCAAGAACTATGCTTGCTTATGCCAATCTCCCCACTTACTTTTGGGCATAAGCAATTGCAAATACTTGTTTTACACTGAACAGATCCATCATAAACAAAAGACATCATAAACACCTTACAGCATCATAAATGGAAGAATAACAAATATAAAGTTCTTACATACTTTTGGTTGTAGATGTTTTGTGTTTAATGATTTTGAAAGTCGTGAAAAATTTGACAGAAAAGCTCAAAAAGGTATTTTTCTTGGGTAATCATTGTATCAAAAGCTTATAGAGTCTTCATTTTAAATAGAAGGACAATAAAGGAAAGTTTATATGTATCGTTTGATGATTCATCAGAAACAGAGGTTTCTAGTGAAATTCTGAAAGAAATATACTTTTCAGACCAACAAGAAAATGCTAACCATCTTCTTAATCAAATAACTGAAGAACTTCTTGAATGTGACTATATAAACAAAGAATCATCC
This sequence comes from Scalesia atractyloides, assembly GCA_947069175.1. Lineage (NCBI taxonomy): Eukaryota > Viridiplantae > Streptophyta > Magnoliopsida > Asterales > Asteraceae > Scalesia > Scalesia atractyloides. The sequence goes on along the minus strand of CAMTDV010000001.1, from coordinate 53,797,904 downwards.
AAAAATCAGTCACATACTAACCCTGCAGGAAATCTAGTGCACTCACCAGAAAATTCACAAGATGACCAAAATTCTGGAAATTCATCAGAAAATCAGACTGAACATCAGATTTCTGATCCTCTCAATGCAACAGGAGCTATCAATTAGGGGAAGCTTCAGAGCCATCAGAATCATTAAGCTCACAAACAATTGTAGATGGATCAAAGGACACTTTCAATCAGATATAATCGGGAATCCTGAAAAAGGTGTTAAGACAAGATCTGTCACAGCTTATGACTATCTATATGCTGGTTTTCTGAGCATGATAGAACCAAAAACTGTTAAAGAAGCACTCAATAACCCAGATTGGGTCCAAATGCAAGATGAGCTTGACCAATTTGAAAAGAGTCAAATATGGAATCTGGTACCTAGACCTACTGACAAATCTGTCATTGGTTCAAAATGGGTAGTTTGAAACAAATCTGATGAACAAGGTATCATAACAAGGAACAAAGCCAGGCTTGTGGTGAAAGGTTATTGTCAACAAGAAGACATGCATTATGATGAAACTTTTGCACCAGTGGCCAGGTTAGAAGTAGTAAGAATATTCCTTGCTTATACTACATCAAAATATTTCAAAGTTTATCAGATGGATGTGAAATCAGCATTTCTAAACGGTAAAAACTGAGGAAGAAGTATATGTGCATCAACTAGAAGGCTTTGTTGATCCTAAATTTCCAAAACATGTTTGCAAATTAAACAAAGACTTGTATGGATGGAAGCAAGCTCCTAGAGTATGTTATGAAACTCTTTTCTAATCAAATTTGGCTTCACAAAGGGTACAATTGTCACAGCTCTATTTCTCAAAACTCATAAGGGTCACACTTTTTAGTTCAAATTTATGTTGATGACATTTTTTTGGATCAACCAATGAAATTTTGCAAAAAGTTTGAAAAGTTAATATCCAGCCATTTTGAGATTAGTATGATGGGTGAATTAACATATTTCTTAGGTTTACAAGTTAAACAAAGAAATGATGGCATATTTTTGAGTCAGTCAAAGTATGTCAAAACAATTTTGAGAAAATATTCACTTGAAAATTGCTATAACTCAAAAACTACCACGGCCACAAGAAAGAAAATACATACTGATCTAGATGGAAAAAGAATTGATATAAAAACCTGTAGAGGAATGATAGGATCACTATTGTACTTAACATCAAGTAGACTAGACATAATGTTTTCAACCTGTTTTCTTGCAAGATATTAGTGTAATCCTAAAGAGTCTCACCTAAAAGCTGTAAAAGGGGTTTTTAAATATCTAAAAGGCATATCAGATCTTAGTTTTTGGTAACCTAAAGATAAAAATTTAGAACTAATAGCATACAGAGATGCAGATCATGTAGGATGCAAGATTGACAGAAAAAGCACATCTGGTGCCTATCAAATGTTGGGAGATAAATTGGTCTGTTGGGCAAGCAAGAACATAACTGTGTATCCACATCTATAGTTGAATCACAATATGTGGCAATAGCAAGTTGTTGCTCACAAGTGCTATGAATGCAAAACTCAGCTGAGAGACTATGGAGTAAACTGAAAAAGATTCCCATCTTATGTGATTCAAAGAGGGCAATTGCCATAACAGAAAATCCAGTGCGTCACTCAAGCACTAAACACATTGATGTCAGATATCACATCATCAAAGACCATGTGGAGAAAGGTAATATTGAAATGTATTTTGTTCCAACAGAAAATCAAATTGCTGTCTTTTTTACAAAACCTCTTGATGAAAAGAGACACAATTTTCTGGTCAATAAACTAGGAATAGTCAATATGAGAAATGAAGAAAACACAGAAAACACCCTTTCACAAAAAGAAGAAAATTGTGAATCATCTGAAGATGATCTGAAATTCTGATGCTTCATTAGAAACTGCACAAATCCACCAGAAATTCTGGTGATTTATCAGATTTATCAAAATCAACAGAAAATCTGATGTGGTTCATTATTTATGCTCTCTCTTTCGAACTTGCTCCATACATGCACACCATCAACACAACATTAGTACATTTTTTGTCTTACAAAGTCATTCTTGTCCAGTTTTATTTTTTTCTTCTTTTCAAAATCAAAAATCCAATAAAATCTCTTAGAATTAGGGTTGATTGCGTCAAAAAGTAATATTTCTGAACAAAAATTCAATGCACAACCACACTCTCTCATAACCTTCATTGCTTAGTCATCCATGTTTAGAAAGAAAAGAAGAGACACCTAGAAAGATGATGATGGTAATTTCTCAGTTTATAGCCACCTAGATAATAAATGTAGAGAAATTTTTTATCTCACAATATTCTTTATGCCACTGACAAAAGATCTGAAGCAATAAAGGATAACATGGATAAAAATCTAAGTTGGTAGAAGACATTTATGGCAAAACAATCACTTTCACTTATAAATAACTACCACTTGAAGATCAGCTTCATCTCATCTGTCATTTTCATCTTCTTCCTTTTGATCAGAAACCTTAGAAACCTTTTCACCTTCCAAACCCTAACAATGGCTCACCTTGATATCTCACTTTTCCCATTTCTACTACATCAAACTCACAACATAAGGATTCAAAGGAATCTTGATGGACCAGCATGGAAAGGTTGTGGCATCATTCTTACCATGTTGCTATACAGTCCCCTGGCATATGCTTTGTCAGCATATATCTGGATTCACCTAGATATATTGCAAGAGTTTTGGTTGAATGTTCACACCTTCTTCCATGAAAGAAAAGTTAGCATTAAGAGTCAAGTGATGGGAAGGGACATAGTCCTAAGTGAGGAAATCATCAGAGAGGTTCTACACCTCAATGATGAAATCGTACTAGACACCACCCTAAGCCTGATGGGATATTTCATGGAGAACCATGCAAGAGTAATCTGCAAATCCAGATTTATCCAACCATGGTAGTTATTGGTCATCCAGCTTTGAGTATGCTTTTCTAGAAAGTACGTAAACTTTCATGAAGTTTCAAACAGGTTGATGGAGATTGTGAATGTAGTAGTGCAAGAAGTCCCATAAAACTTCTCTCAGTATCTAACGAAAGATTTCGTGACTAACTTGCACTCATTCAGACCCTTTCTGATCTACCCTCACTTCTTAATGAGGGTGATCACTCATCAACTAGACTTTGGAGGAGTTCCCAACTGGTACCCTAGAGCTAAGGTTATTCTTCAAGAAAACACACACAATGCTAGCCTCATGCCAACTACTAACCATTCCGTACTTGTGACTTTTTTATGGATTTTTGCTGAACGTATCTTTGATGTAGATTAGTTTAAATTTCTTTTTCTTTTCCGTAAGTTTTCCTTTCTTTTTTAAGATGTGTAAATATATTATATATCTACATATTTATCGTCAAGAAAAAGGGGAAGGGGAAACAAGATGGGAAAGTATGGATGGGCAAATCAAAAGAGACAAATACTGTTAGATCCTCTAGGAACCAAGGACAATCACCACATAATCTGGAAAAATATGTCAATTCTGATGAAAATCTGATAAATTTTTTGAATTTCTGATGAACACATCTTGACTGAAATTTAGACTTTAGATCTGATGAAATTCAACACAAATTTTTTATGGGTCCTTATTTCAAAGAGTAAAACCCATGAACTTTTTTGATGATATTAAAGAGTCAAAACCTTCTTTCCTAAACAAATCGAAACATTTTAAAAGAAAGACAAGGAGATCTACAAGATCACAAGTTGTAAGTATCTTTTCTGATGCTCTACTCATTCCCTCTCATCTCACAAAAAAAAATAAAAAAAAATCACTCCATCCAGGGGAACCTTTAATCCTGATGACTTTCTGATGAAAAAATGAACAGAACTTAAAGTTTTTCTACATCAGAAAATTGACATAATTTTGATGATGTCATCCGAATGAATTTTGTTTTCAAAAAGGGGGAAAATGTCAGTCTCTAGAAAAGAATATCACTGGACCTTCTCTTTGCACAAGGGTCCCACTACAGGAAAAATGTACAATATGGCCGTTAGTATTCACCAATCAAAACTTATATCTTCAAAATTTCAAAAAGATATATCAAAAGAAATTGGAGATACATCAAAAATTGGGGATTCGTCAAAAGTTTTCGAAAATGGTTCGGATAAAGTAAAAACATCATTAACTTGTCATTAACCATTTTAAATACTAACCACCCACGATCCAACCCACGACCTTTGTCCCACAAATCCTATAAATACCCAGCTCAAAAAGACAAGAACTTCACTACAACTTCAAATCCCACAAAGCCCTAAAAACCCTCTCTGTTTTTTTTAAAAGCAAAATTCATCTCAGAATTCACCATGGCCACACCAAACCTCATCAACCTCAATATCCCAGCCGTTGAACACTCAGTCCCATTCATCAAGGATGATGAATTCCTACTGATAAACAACCTGCTGATGAACCCAAACACGAGGAATATGATGAAAATGTCAAATTTTAGTTGAAGTCCTACTAAAGTGCCTAATGCTCAAGCTATCACCAAAACCAAAGAGGTACCGGAGAGCATTCTTCAACAGCTTTTCAATACACTTGAAGAAACTGGTGTAGACGAAGTCATAGCCCATCTCTGGGGAAGCATCTCTGTCACCATCACTCCACGAAAAATCAGGGAGTGTCTGGAACTCCCAGTCAATGGGAACTACATTGAAGCACCCAAGAAGGACGATCTGATGGAACAACTTACTGATCTGATGGGATACAAGAAGAGGATTTGAAAGATTGGGTAATTCAAGAGGAACGAGCTACCTGCCTTCTAGCAAGTTATGATGGAAACCCAAACCAAGTGCCTAACTTCAAAAATAGGAGGCACTGATCAGATAAACCAAACTATTCTAACAATCATGTATGGACTTATCATTGGGTACAACGTTGATTATGGAACAAAGATTTTCAATTTGATGAAGAGATGACCAAATCTGGTAGAATTGCATCTCATCTACATTACCCAAGATTCTAGCCAATCATCATTGTTGAAACGTCTGAAGAGAGGAATGTTGAACTTCCTACATCAGAAAATATTTGGAAATCACCTGTCATTAAACAACAATGTGAAACACAAGGCTGGAAATCCAACAAAGATGTGCCCATCTTACTAGAAAGCATGATAAGTCTGATAGCAGAAATTCACCATATCGGTTATTACATGAAGAAATTTTGAACAGAAGAGTGGAACACACTAAAGTATACGAAAGCGGTTCTTCACTAGAAAATGATGATCAAGGATTAGTGGCACCACATTTGATGAAGTAGAGGAGGTTTAGCACCAAGACATAAGAATCTCACCAAAACCAATGGAGGTTGGTGTTCAAGTGCAGCAGAACCTGGAAACAATAGAACATCCTACTACTGATTCACATATGGCAGAATCAGGTGCTCATCCTTCTTTATTTATTGTCAGAAACTCAATACATTCTGACTCAAAAGAATCTGTTAGAGGAAGTTATATAATGACGTTGGAAAAAAAAACAATAAATGAAGATGACACAAGTTCCACACATCCTGTCTCCAAATCAGTTAATGAGTAGGAGGTTGAGATAGCAACATGTGGAGATCAGCTTGCTGATCAAGGAAACCTAGAAGAGAAAAACAAGCTTTTGTCAACAACTCATGGAGGATCATTCTCTGGAAGGGTTCAAGGATATGGGAAAATTCCAGATGTGAATAGGTTTCACAAACCTGGTGAAGGTGTACAAGATTGGTCTTTTGACCAACCTAACCCTTAACAATAACAGCAAGTGTGTCTTCTGCTGGTTTGAAAGAAGGAACATCTGTTGTTCCACCCTCACCCACTGAAATACTTGTTATTTCAAAAGAACAATTATACAAAGTCCTAGACAAGGTAATCAAAGTTTGTGTAGACCCATAAACAAAGTCTTCAGTTGAAGCAAAATTGGATATGCTGTTGGAAAAGATCAGGAATCAGAAATCTGACATAAAAGGCTTGTCAGAATCAGTAGAGGCCATTAGAAATCAAACAGAAAAGAACACTGAAGCCTTGAAAACCATGCAGCAGCCATCAGAAAAAGCACCATAAAACAGCAGATTCACAATAGACTTCAAGAGATTGTTTGAAGAAACGGAGAACATCAAGTCTCAAGTGAAGCAGGATGTTAAAACAAGAGAATTAACAAGTTCTGGTAAAATTCTGGAAGAGATCTGTAGTTTGAGAGCAAGTAACAACAATTTAACAGATGCTCTTGAAAAGCTGGTGAAGGAATGGGCAGCACAAAATGAACTGAACAGAAGTGAATTTTAGAAGGTGCATCAAGAAGAAAAGAAAAATGCTCAAATGATGTGTAATGTTCAATCACTCATGAAAAGGATGCACTATAATGTTGCCAGACTGGCAAATATAGGAATCCATGAGCTGAGGAAATCCATTCTAAAAGAAGCTTCACATCTGGAAGTACCAAAGATCATCAGACCAACTCAGCAGAAAGTAACAACACCACTTAGTCAATCAAGGCCTACACCAGTGGGCCCCCACCAACGGTCCCAAAGTCTAAGATGATTAGAAGACTTGAAGCCACTCCTATTGTAATCTCCAATCCAAGCAGTATTTCTTCAAGAGGTAAACAACAAGAACAACAAAAAGAACCACATCTGGAGAAACAAATTTCAGTAAACACTTGAACCAATCAGAGAAAAAGAAATGGCTTGACTTTGCCACTTCTTCAAAAAGGCCAAAAGTTGTGATTAGAAAGGATTCTAAAGGAAAGGAAAAGGAATATCTTGTACAAAAAATCAATCAAAATAGTATGATATTTCTAGAATACCATCTCAAAGAATTCTATTGGACTGAAGAAGACAAGCTAGATAGACCTCTCAGCCCTCTGAGTAGTAAATGGAGAGAAAAAAGGATTAAAAGAGGAAAATACAGCCTTCACAAACCTCTCCCCAAATCCAGTGGTAAGAGTTCTTAAGGTGGACGCCTAGACTATTGCAGGCAAAATAGTGGGAGTTTATGAGAAGAATAAGTATACTCTAGTTAGATTGGATGGCAGCGACACAACAGTTGGATGCTGGTTTGGCAGAGGAGCTTCACCCTTTGGACAAAATGAAGCTAAAACAGATTTATGATCAAGACACTGGAAATATAAAGGTCATCAGAAGAGCTCTTCACAGCTAGACAAATGCAGCAAAGAAACTATTCACAAGGGCAGCCCTAGCAGACTTTGACCTCTGTATTAACGATTATGTGACAAGCAAGAAAGTATGAATACCTCCTCCTGATACATCCATCCTATCTGAACTTGAACAAGAAGCCAGAACGGGGGTTATCTTTGAGAAACCTGAATTATCTGTTGTTTTCAGGGATCTTGATGAGAAAATGGCTTTGTTCAGAGTTAATGAAATCTGCAGATATTCAAACCAGACTCTCAACTATATCAAAGACTGCATGTTGGGTCAAAATGGAGAATGATGTTATCAATTACGACATCTTTAGTTTAACGACATTATTATTTTGTATGTTTTAGCGTGTTTAGTAGTTTTTTAAGCAAGGGTGGCTTGCTTTAAGGACAAGGCTCATGGGCTATAAATAGATTACTAAACACCACTTGTAAGGTGTGCATTTGTGAGCCACCACCCCGGGGGAGCTTACCTGGGGTGGACCATTATCTTGTATTTGTTCTTATCACAATCAATGGAGGTTTCTCTTGTTAAATCATATGTTCATCTATCTTTTTATCTTTGTTCATGGCTCGAATCACCTGTCTCGCTATTATTCACTGAACCGAGACTGAAACTGGATCATTTCAAACCTATCATTTGGTATCAGAGCCTCGGTGGCTCGTTTCAGTTTTAGCTTGTCGGATCTATGCCGGAAAACCCGTCGGAGATGTAAATCAGTTGCGGGTCTGTGTTTTGATGAAGTTGCAGATTTGGAAACCTTTCCAGCGCATTTGTTCAGCAACTTTGTTCTTAGAGCATGTTATCTTTATTCATCAGCAACTTTGATGATTCCTGCAATTTTGCTCATCATCATTTTGTTCAAGAAACACATCAGTTAGTGTGTGTTTTTGTTGTAGAGAGAGAAGTAGGTCACACAGAAGAGAGGGAGCTGGTTAAAGAGGGAAGATGTAGAGAGAGAAGTTTAATGGAAATGTATTAGGGTTTCAACTAGTGACTGTCAATAAACATCGCTTCTGTATCATGCTCTGTTATATCTCGTCGGCTTCTGATTCATGCACTCAAGTGATTCCTGGTTGAATGGGTGTCTTAAAACAAAGATTGGTGTTTGGAAAGTGACCGAAGGAGATAGAAGATTATAACTGGTGTTCGGTACCTCCGGCACGACGAGGTTGACGGATCCGTAGAATTCCGGTGATGGCGGCTGGATTTGGATGATGCGGCTAGAGTTGCCAACACAACAATTGCATGGGCTTGGGTGCATGATTGGGCCAACGATCTTGGGCCCACAGGAAACAACAGTTGTTATATTCTTTGATTGCAACGGTGGTTCGTTTGGGCTGTGATTTAAATATTACTAGACCACATGTGGTAATTCAAGAAGTTTGCATTATTTTTTTGTGTGCACCTACCTGCTACAAATGCCACGCAACTAGAAGTTAGGTTCTATATCTCTCTATTTTTTTGGCTTGTGGTTTAGTATATCTTACATGTAAGTATTTTGTGGATTTAATTTGATATGAGGTAGGATGATTTATTTGTTGTGTTGTGTTGGGGCCCACTACATTATATATGAGATATTGAGATTCTTTTTGGGCATACGTAATTTGAATATTTCTTTGGACATGGATATATTTTGAGGAAGTAAATTAACGGGGATGTCCTGATTGTACCGATTATCGTATGAGCCCTATTTGTTTGAATATGCTTTGGATCCACATTTAAACGATTAGTGCTCAAGAAATGGTCTTCACATAGAGGCTCAATTGGGCTTCTAATTTACATATCCATGTTGTCTGTTGATTGGGCCTAATGTCTACTTGGGCCAAGTTGTGCAAGGTATCATTTTTATATTTGGACCATATTTTGAAGATGGATCACATTATCAGTACTGAGTCTCGGTCTCTCTCTACATTTGCTGATCTTTGGGCTTCATTGAATGGCGACTTTGGTTATTTTTGAATAGAAGTTCAAAAGAATTATTGGCATCAGTGGATCAAGGGCTAAAATTTAGTTTGAAAGAGTCGAAGATCTTTTTAATGAAGTTGATTATTCTGTTTAAATCATTGGAGTTCGAACCCTATCATATGCCTATTACAATTTTATCTTCAAAAATAAGATTAGTAGCTTTGATCGACAAAATATAGGAGGGTCTACATTTGTGGGGGGAAACGACAATGAATATTTTGGGTATTTAGCCGAGTTGCGAAGATTCAAAGACGACATCAGATTTATTTTGAAGATCATTTGAAGAATTGATAGCATCATTCTTGGGGTATTGTTGGGTCAAAATGGAGAATGATGTTATCTTACGACATCTTTAGTTTAGCGACATTATTATTTTGTATGTTTTAGCGTGTCTAGTAGTTTTTTAAGCAAGGGCGGCTTGCTTGGAGGACAAGGCTCATGGACTATAAATAGATTACTAAACACCACTTGTAAGGTGTGCATTTGTGAGCCACCACCCCGGGGGAGCTCACCTGGGGTAGACCATTATCTTGTATTTGTTCTTATCACAATCAATGGAGGTTTCTCTTGTTAAATCATATGTTCATCTATCTTTTTATCTTTGTTCATGGCTCGAATCACCCGTCTCGCTATTATTCACCGAACCGAGACTGAAACTGGATCGTTTCGGACCTATCACTTCATGAACAAGAAGCAGGAGCAACTCAAGGCTAACGGACGAAACATGGAGAAGTTGAGGAAAGAAATTGAAGACATAATAAATGAATGGATCACAACTAAAGGATGGTATAAAGACATGTTCATAGTATGCTTCAAGATAATTGACCCCAAGAAGTTGCAGAAGGGAGGTGATCTCTACAAAAGTAACCTGAAGATTACTTAAAGAAAATTTGTTTATGTTACTTTGTTATTTATGAAACAATGTTTATGTCTACAATCTGAATTTTGATGCTTTGAAGTTTTTAAGTATGTTCTTTGTTAGAAGTTGATATTTTTCTTACAATAATTAGGGGGAAATTGTTAGGAAACTTTTTGTAAGTATTGAAGAAAAATATGATCAATCTAATCATATGCTGAAGATGAAGTCATAAATGTCAAACAGAAAGAAGACACAAGACAATCAGGACAAAAGAAGAAGAGGAATTTACATCTTCAACACTAATCAGAAACTTATCACAAGTATAAGAAGATGATTAGAAACGACCATTCTGATGATATTTCTGATGAATATCATTAGAATATGTTAATCTCTAAGGGTGATCTGTTCAACAGAATTTCTGATGAGTTATTGATAAGGCAACTTGTCTAGAAGATAAGGCTCTGCCATATTACGTAAAGTAGCAAGTTGACCTTGATAGATTCGATGAATATGTCAAAAGGCTACTTTATACAGGCCAAGTGCATGAATAAACAAATGTTTATTCATGCTGAAGACTCTCTATAAATAGAGAAGTAGCCATTGAAGGATAATGAGTTAAGCCAAGCATTTAATACATACAACAAAACTCCATTACCCTTTCACCATAGAATTATGAAAGTATTCGTTTGTAATAGTCAATAACCTCACAATCACCTTGTAAAACCATTTTGTTTCAAAATGATATAAACTTGAAAATTTTATAGTTGTGTTTCTTGAAAGTTTGATTTCTATTTTCGCATATTATTTTCATACTTGTTGAAATCACTTGTCATATTAAGTTAAAAAGAGCATTGTTTGTCTGGGACCAACATATTATTAATTTAATCAAACGTAAAGAAACTAAAGAAATAATAGGTTAGACTAGATAAGAGTGAGAAATAATCTTTATTATGTAATAGTTGAAAATTTAAGAAAAATCATTTTTTAAAGATCAATGGCGAGTAAAATTATGATGTTTGTTTATCTTTTGTATGTTTCTTATTTTCACTGTTTAATATATTTCAGATAATTTTTATATGACATGAGTTCATTGGAAAAAATAAAAGGATAAAAATTATAAAGAGCTTGTAAAAGGTAACTAAAAAACTATAATGAGTTGGTTGGAGTAAAAAAATATTATACTGATTGAATAGAAAAAAAATTGCAACATAAAAAAGTAATAAATATGGAGTCTTACATTGCATTTTAAAAAAAAATGTTTACAGAGATATGTAATAATTTTTTGAAAGGCTAAACTTACGTACTCATCTATGTTACTTTTTACTAAACACTGCTCAAGATTTGAACTTGAGTATTCTCCAAAGAAGATTACTAAATTAGTTTTTATTCAATGAGATGAGGAGAGAGACAAGAGATTTCTTATAGGACATGAGAAGAGGTGGGAGAGAATGGACGGATGTCCATTATCGGAAAAATCGAAACAACTACAACAGCCAAACCAAAAGCCACAAACCACTTTCTTCGTGACTAACCTACCGGGAGGAATATCGAACTCGCTACTATCTAAGGGTTTTTGGCCTCATGGAGTGGTAAAGGATGCCTATGTGGCTAAGAAGAAGGATGTAAGAGGAAATTTCTTTGGCTTTGTTCGCTACGAAGGGATTACTAACATAGAAGATACACTAAAAGGCATGAACTCGGCAAAAATATATGAACCAAGGTGAACGTGTGTTTGGACAAATATGATAAGTTCCACCAGAAGATGGAGCAACATGGAGGGCTAGGTACCAATGCTTTGAATAAGAGTGTGAGCACCTATGGCCAACCAAGAAAACAACCAGAACTAAGGTACGATCCTTTTAACAAAGGAGTTAGGCCTTTATACTCTGATGTTGTAACCGGAAAGAAAGGCAACGAGAATAGAACCAAGACGGTGGTAGAATTCGAGGGTAAAATTACACTTTCTTTGGATCATTTCATCATGAGGACAGTGATAGGGGAGGCTTTAAGTGTGGAGGCGGTTGGACAAATCCCAAACGTGTCGGAAAAGGTGGTTACAATGAAAGTCCAATGAGTTATATTGGAGGACTAAAGTCTATGATGGTCTTTAAAGAAAAGAGAATTGCTTTAGAATTTACAAGAAGACAAGATGAACTGTGGGGGTGATGTTTTATCATTGGCACTGTTTTGGGAGGGAGAACATGTTGAGTATGAATGGCTAGTACGGATAAAAACTTATGGGGGTTCCTACTCAGTTGCGAGAAAAAGGCCTTTTGAACAAGATCAGGGAGACATTCTGAAAGGGTGTTCAGGGTGTGCACTTCTTGTGGGAAAGCCCATATAACTCTTGTGCTACATGCAAGGTTCTAGTGTCATCTAGGACTAGATTAAATGAAGAGGTGGAAATTTAGTCAAAAGGGGAGAGTTACTAGGCATGGGTTCATGAGATGGAATATAATATGTTAGGCGAAAAATTGCTCGACCTCTCGATGATGAAGTCGGTATATCTGGTGAGCTCAAAAGCTTCGGTGTTTAATGATGGGAGTAGATGGAAGGGGGGAGCTTAGGGAGGAAAATCAAACGGCTCCAGTGAAAGATGGTGGTGAGGCGCCAGAGACGGTTCTGATGAATATGGGAAATGAAACGTCATAACAATTGCATGAAATTCATGGGGGGTGGGAAAAAATGGGGAAGTTGGGACAACAGTTGGTGTGGAACAGGCACCTAAAAAATTAATGATGACGTTGGGGAGCACGTTAACTTGGGATAAATACAATTTTTGATAATTGGCTAGGTTTTAAATGTAGGAGTTAAATCGGATGCAGGCTAAGAGGTTTTAAATAAGTATCGCAAGACGTCTCGTGTAGCAAGAAGCCCAATTGCTGATGGAAATGATGAGGAGTGGGGCCCTGCTTTAGGAACGATAGGCAACCTGGTATCTCAGAAACATCTCTGAATCTAAATAACCCTATTGCATACTCTAGTGAGCTGGGAATCAGCCATACAACACTCGACGATGAAGAAATTCCAGAAATGCATAATTTGTCTGATGTCCCACCGAATCAAAGCGATGAGGTGGTGAATGAAGCTATGATGGAATATCTATAAAACACACTGGATAGTGAAAACGACATCCCGTTTCAAAATGATTCGGAGGAAAGAAAGGAAGCAATAGCGACGGTTAGAGTAGATGAGAGCATGGGGTTTCAAATGCACAACTTTCAGGGGCAGGTGGTTAATCTTGTTGGTGAAAAAGGTCAGACAATGAATCCATGAACTTTCTAGCGTTAAATCTTCAAGGGGTCAAAGACTCTAGAAAGACCTATTGGATTCGGGGTTTAAAACCTTTTCAAGGAGGGCATTTTTTGCAATTGAATAAACAAAACTCACATGTAATTTTAATGTAAATGTTAAGCAGTTCTAGGGTCGTTCGTGTTTGGATTTTGAGTTTGTGGAGGCGGTGCGTAGGTCAGGTGGGTTGTTATCTATCTGGAAATCTACCATGTTTAATAAAAGTGGGACATTTAAGCATCGTTATGTTTTGGTTATTTATGGAAGTTTAGGAGTGTCAGGGGAAATTTTGAATATTGTTAATGTATATGCACAAAACGATCCGGTGGCTAAAAGATCCTTATGGAAAGAATTGGTGGCGATAAGTAATACACTACCAGGATTATGGGTTTTCATGGGAACTTTAATGATGTTAGGGACCGTCTGAAAGAATGAATTCTGAGTTTATAGCTTTGAACATGGATTATTTTAATCGGGTTATTGCAAGGGTGCATTTGGTAGAATATAATATAGCTAGAAGATAATTCACTTATCATTCGAACAATGGGGTAAAATTGAGCAAATTGGATCGTTTATTTGTGTGTTAGGACTTTATGAATGTATGGCCGATGGCTTCGGTGGTGGCATTGTCAAATGTTGTTTCGGACCATTGTCCGATGTTTTATCCACTATTCCTAGGGATTTTGGTCCATCTCCAACTGGAATTTTTAATTCTTGGATGAAGATCCAGGGTTTATTGGAGTATGTGGAAAGTTTGCATGCATGGTTTCATTTTCAGGGGCCGGTCGATTTGGCTTTAGATACTAAGTTAAAATGGGTTAAGTTTCGGGTTAGAGATTGGGTGTTTAGTTACAAGGCGAACAGAGATGGTACGCATGTGGCTACACTTGAAAGGTTAGATGCACTTGAGGTTGAAGCCAAGGGAAGGAATCTCTTGCCTCATGAATTAAAAGGGCTTTATGTATGAGTTATATCATGGAGTCGAACAGATTGATGCTAATGGATGTAAAATAAAAGTCAAGGATTAGATGGGCGGCAAAGGGGGATGAGAACTCGGCATATTTTCATGGTATAATAATGCGAATACTAGTTGTAATCGCATAAATGGGCTTGATTTGGGTGGGATGTGGGTTACATCTCCTTCGTTAATAAAGGATGCGATTTTTAGCATTTTTTCATCATATGGTTGATTGATCCACAATTGATTGCCCTAATCTTTCCTCTATCTTGAAGGTTGAATCAGATGCTTTGGTTTATCCATTTTCCCCTTCGGAAATTAAAAAGGCGGTATGGGATTGTGACTGGGATAGGGCGCCCAACCCCAATTGTATAAATTTTCATTTCATCAAAAAGTGTCGAGATGGCTTACAAGGTGATTTTGGAAAACTTTTTAAGGAATTTTATTGGAAAGAGGCGTTTAGTAGTGGGGTACTTCATCGTTTATAACTTTGATTCCTACACGAATCGACCTAGTGGACCTTGCGGGTTGTACGCCGATTAGTTTCATCGATTGTATAAACAAGGTCATATATAAAGTTTTGGCTAATCGGTTGAAGTTGGTGATCCAAGGTCTTATTTCGGAGGAGTGGACGGGTTTTTTTATCCAAGCGAATCATTTAAGATGGTCCGTTGATCCTTAATGAGAACATTCCTTAGATGAAACGTAGCAAAAAGAAGCGGTTAATTTTCAAAGTAGACATCGAAATGGCGTATGACTCACTAAATTGGGGTTTCCTCAATTCCATCTTGGTGCAAATGAACTTTCCCTTGAAATGGAGATCTTGGATTATGGCAATCATCTCTTCATCGAGAGCCTCGGTCCTTGTAAACGGGTCCCCCACTCAAGAATTCTCGTGCCATTGGGGCTTGAGGCAAGCGAGCCCGCTCCCACCTTTCTTATTTATTTTGGCTATGGAGGCGCTTACGGGAGTTATGAAAAAAATGTACTATTGGATTATTTAAAGGCATTCGGGTTACATCACAAGGTTTGGTTCTATCCCACTTTATATATGCGGATGACCCGGTCTTTATTGGTGAATGGTCTATACAAAACGCTCAAAAATTAAATAGATTTTGAGCTATTTTTACTTGTCGTCTGGTCTTAAGGTCTATTTGGCAAAAAGTAGTATATAAGGGGTTGGGGTGGATCAGAATCAAGTGAACATGATGGCGGAGGTGTGAAGGTGTAAAAATGGGTCATTACCTTTCAAACACTTAAGCCTTCAAGTTGGGGCGAATATGAACTTGATCAAGAATTGGGATCCTATGATTAGTATTTTTAAGAAAAGATTGGCACATTGGAAGGCGAACACCCTCTCGTTTGGGGGGCGAATAACGTTGGTTAAGTCGGTTTTAAATGCATTACCTACTTATTATTTCTCGTTATATAGGGCTCTGTGTCAAGTGATAAAGCAATTGGAAAGACTACGAATGGAGTTTTTATGTGTTGTGACACCGGAAGGGGGAAAGTCAACAACGTGACGTGGAAAAGTATAGTGAAGCCGAAGGATTATGGGGGCTTGGGATTTGGTTCACTTTGGGATGCAAACATGGAAATAAATTGTGAAAGTCTTAAGTGACTTAGAAGAATTAGGCATTAATCTTTCCAGCTTCTTTATTGGTGTACCAGGTCGTAACAAGGAAATAGCGTTTTGGAAAGAGTCATGGTTATTTGAAGAACCTCTTGATATAAAGTTTCCAAACCTTTTCATGGTAGAGCGGTACAATTCAGTTCTCATTTATGATCGGGTGAAGGTAACGGAAGGAGGGGCTGTTCGTTTGGAATTTAATTGGCTAAGGCATTTGGGCAATCTATCTGAAGTGACGGAGCTGAACGAACTCATGGCGGCAATTATGTCGTTTGCATTCGGGGAAGGGGATGATAGTTGAAAATGGAAGCCGGAGTCAACAGGGTTATTTTTAGTTAGGAGCATCACAAAGAATAAAAAAAACGCATTTCTCAGACCTAGAAACTGAATTCAAATGGAATACATGGGCTCCTATTAAGGTATATTTTATGGTATGGCGTATTGTACTAAACTACCTTCCAACGGCTGTGGATTTGGCCCGTAGGAATATTATTATAACGGATGTTCGTTGTGAAATATGTGAGAATGAAGATGAAACAGCAAGTTATATGTGTCTGATATGTAATCTCGCTCAACAGGTGTGGGAATTTTTAGTTGGGTGGTGCAACATTAGTTCTTTCTTCATTCTTGAACTAAAGGACTTGGTTAAAATAGATAACAGTTACTGGGGATCGATAAAGTGGTGAAGGGTAATTCTTTCGGTCTTTCAGGTGGCGATTTGGGTATTATGGAAAACATGGAACGAGGTCGTCTTCAAGCACAAGCAGGCAAATCTTGGAAGGATAAAGGAGGAGATTAAAACCTATAGTTACCTATGGATAATGATGAAGATGATGATGACGTCATGTAATGTGATGTACTTATATTTTGAAAATGAAATTAGGGTGACCACCTATGAGTAGGTTTGTAAACGTTTTGTCAAAATCCTTTTATTTTAGATAGGGGTGTTTCTGGTTTAATTTAAGACCGTGAAACCGACTAACAAAGTGAAATTCTTAACCTTATCGTGGCAAGATTGGTGTAATTTCGATTTAGGACCTATCGATATGTAACCGTTTATTTTCTATTTTTTCTGATGGATGTAAGCTTGTCGAGTTAACGTTTTTGTTGACCGACATTATGATTAGAATAAAATTGTTTGCCGTTAAAAAAAGATGAGAAGGGAGATAAAAACACCACTTTAGTAAATATTTTTGAAGAAGTACTATTTTGGTAAATAATTTTCCACCAATACTAGTTTAGGAAAAAAAATCAAAATCAAGCTCCGAGGTGGTGGTGATGTCATTCGCAAAATAACATGCTTAATGCTATTAAATTCGTATTGATGGCCTTGAAATTCTAATGGAAACTTGATATGGTCCATGACATGATCCGACCCTGCCCGAAATTCTAAAGTATAGCTTTGAAAATTTAACTTTCCAAACAAACAAGTAAAACCATAAGAAAATAATCCAGAATGCTTCCGTAGAATTGTACCCTTTTTCATTGGCTTGTCCCTTAGTTCCTTTTTTTTCTTTTTTTTTATGTGTTCCATTTGTTTTGTGTGTAGGAATTACTTGTATATTATGTTTTTTAATTACTTGTATCTCATCTTTGTTTTTAATATTAAATCATTTAATTTAAATACATTAGTTAGGTAAAAAAATAAAAATATAGAATGTTACACTGTGTGTTTTAATTACGTGTAACCCCTTTTTTTAATATTAAACCATTTAAATATACCAGTTGGTAAAACAATAAAAATATAGAATGTTTTATTTTGAATACTAGTTTATTTAACTTTTAAGCTATGATTTATATCTTTTGTACAATGATTTGATTTATATAAATTATCTTACTAACAAGTATCTTTTATGGTAAGTTGTATAAAATACATAAAGTTTTTAATTTAATTTTTATAAAAAGAAATACTTTTAATAAGGGAAAATAAATGTAAAAAGAAGATTTCTTAAAATTCCTTGTCGAAGAAAATGTTATTTCTTATTCTATAAGTGGAAATTTGGTATGAAAAATGGGTAAGCACATTTGTGGATATCCTTTTAGGTTTTGGTTTGAGAGATGCTAATACTAATAAACTAATATACTTTACTTATTCATCTAAAGATTACTTTATAATATTATATTAAAATCTCTAAACTAATTTCAAATATTCATAGTTTTATTATAAAAAGTATTTACACTAATATAAAATGGCAAAGTTTTAAAAACTAGTTAATACATTACCCATTAAACCTATCGAATACGGAATATTGTGGTTGACTTTTCAATTAATCAAAATTATTGATGTACATACTATTTATATCATATAAATTTATGTCGATGACTTTTTATTGGATCATTTATATTTATATCATCTTATATAATAGTTCCGCAGAATATAACTTGACAGATATACAATAAAATATTAGTAGACCATATTAGTTTAACCAAATAAGATATTTGAATATTACTAAAACTGTTCACGTTTTAAATTAATTTTAGTTCAAACCTATAATTATATTGCTTTTTAAATGATCTTTAATTTTTAAACATCAGCACCCTTGGGCTTACGTACAAATACCTTTGGTATGGGCTGCGTTGGAGACGCCTTTGGGAAGGGTTGAGCCTTTCTACACAAGCTTGAATGCATGACCTTTTACATGGTCTTGAAAGCACGAAATGGAGGCTTTTGATTTTACTTGAGGTATATATTGTGACTTATAGCTATTGTATCAACGAACTTGTTATTCTGATCAATACTGTTTATTTATCATGATTTCTAGAAATATGAAACATTCGCCTATTCCGGGTTGGAATCTTACAGTATAAGAGCTTAATTTTGCCAGACCCTCAAATTTCATGTGATAGAGGATCGACTCTCCTTTTATAAGCACCGGACTGATCTGACTCAGCTAACAAAGGCGGAATTCATTGTTAGCGAGTTGGACAAACAAACAAGAAAGATATCTTGCTTAAACGCCTTGATTTGTATTAATAAACGTGAAGGTTACAGACGAGTAAGCGACTTGATAGGGCTTCGCCGTAGTCACCAACTAACAGCCCTTACACAACACTCAAGCTTTACCATTTATAGGTGAACATGACTTGCATAGGAGAGAGGTGTGTTTGGCTTGTGCGAGTGGTGCCTCGTACGAGCCACAAAGCTCACTCGTACGAGCCACTTACAAAACATATAAAACATATATAAACATACAATATTTGATATTTTAAGCCCTATATACATAACCGACATATCCTAGACGTTGGCAATAGACATTATGCACCAACAAACTCCCCCTTGGATGTTGCTGCAGTCTTGGATTGTCTTGAAAAAAATCTTTGAAGATTTAACAGTTAACGTCCAAAGAAACGTTTCGGTGGCCTGCGGCGCTCCTCAGAAGATATAGTGTTTGGTCTGTAGGAGGAGGCCGATTATACGTGTTGCCAAACCGAAAGCTCCTTAACGATGCAATCCGCGTTCTCTCAACAATTCTTTCTGTATTCTTTTCTTTCTGTCGTTGCTCTATCTCCTCCAGCTTCCTCCAATAAGTGTTTCATGTTGCTCCTGAATATATATCATTAGCAAAACAAACATTAACATCTTCTGGAACTGGAGAGCCTGCTCTTTATCTTTTTCTTCAAAACTGATTTTGCTGTAGAATAGACATTCTATATCCTTCTTAGAGAAATTGACTAGCCATATAGGGTCTAGTACTCGAATGTCGCGCCATAGACCATATATGCGTTTGTGAGCTATGACGGCTTCGGATAATTCTTCAGTTATCTTCCAAGAATCTTCATCTGGATGGACACAAATAACGGCTTCATCAGTACTTGAATCATAGTGCCGCCATTTGAAGATCTTGAAGAAATCTTGTTCCATCTTGACCTGAGGCATGTTTTTCATCACTTTGGGCCTCTACACTATCAACATCACATCTTTTCCTTTGTTACAGGATCGATCTTTGTGATTCTCTTGGGCATATATGGCTTCCAGTGTCTAAAGCCATGAGTAGCTTCTAGCTTTATTAGTTTTCACAACCGCTGGTCATGAAATTTCATTGTTAGATTTATCATCTTGGTCTGCACCAGTTCTTTAATATCCCAAAACGGTAGGGTCTTGATATCGCTTAAGTATCGAAAGTACTGGAGCCCATACTCCCTTTTAATCGCATAAACGTCAAGTTCTTCGACCCATCCCTAGCTAATGATGTCCCCTAGTGAAATATCTGCATCACGCGTAAAGAATGTTAGACGACGTTTAAATTTTCATTCTTCTGGTAACTCTTTGAACCATAGTTTCCTCATCTCGGCAATTTCTTCTTTAGATAAACGTTGAGTAACCGTTCCCTGTTTGACAGCCTCTTCAACCTTCTGCTTCAGTAGATCATCATTCTCGGCTGCAAACAATTCACTGAAGGTTGGGGAGTCATGTGTACCCTCTTTGGCATATTTGCATCATTGTCACCAGAATCATCCTTCACGGTAACCTTGTCATAATCGTGAGCTTTAGAAATATGTTCGAAGATATAGTCCTCAGGCTGAAAAGCACTGATATCATTTAGCTCGTCTTCAAAATCAAACTCAAATGTTTCTTCGTCCACACCCAACATACTCGCAATTTCTTACTTTGTGTAACTGTGGACAAACTCGCCCTCTTCTACGTCATGTTCTAAATACAATATCTTTGGTTTGGGCACTGCAGGAACAACTGACGTATCAGTCATTGTGAGGATTCCTGCCTGCTTACTGTCCTTAGAACTTTCAAACGCCTTTCCTTGTTCTTTGTCTCCTTCCACTTGGTTGGCGGAATCATCTAAGTACACAGAAAAATCAATATCTTCATTCAAACTCGATTCTGTTATGAGGATTGTCGAACCACCTATATCATCATCATCACCATCATTATCATCATCAGACTTTTCCTTAAATACATCATGGGTATCGTCCAAGTCTTCATTATCCTCCTCAGGATTCTCATCAAATGTGTCTATCTCTGCTTCAATTTCTTTCTCCATCTTTCTCTTACTTAGCCATTCTTGATGTTTAGCAGAAAGATTCGTCATGTCAATGTCAACATCCTTTTGCTTTTCGATCAATATAAACTTCTTCGAATCCGCATACATCATTAACTCTGAAGATACTGGCGCAGATTCAGCTTCTGGCGTAGTTCTATCAATCACAGGTTCCTCACCAACCTTATCTTTACCCTTCCCCTAAGCGTCTGATAATTCCTTTGCAATACGTTCCCGCTCAGCAACCCTTTCCCTAGCCTTCGCCCTCTCAATCTCATCGATTTCTTCGGCTAAATTAATCTCGAGTTTCTTTGTAGAGTTTTCTCGAATAAGCTCATTTGTCATTGATTTCAGAGGCGTTCTTCATTATATTCTTCCACACGGTTCCTCAGCCTTTCATTTTCTGACACAATACTCGCCAATATAGCCTCAAGATGATGTTTTTCTTCTTTCATTCCCTTTATCTGCTCTTGTAATTTAGCAATCTTCACACTGTTTAGCGTAACTTGGTTTCATGTCAGAAGAAAATTCTTCTCCCCCAGGAATATCTCCAAAATCAAAGTCAAACTGATCTTCAAGTCTGGATCTTGTTGAGAACTAGGGTTGAGATGGAGTAGGTTGAGGTTGAGGGGTGGGTTGTGGTGGTGGTGGTTGTAGTGTTGGTGATCGTGGTGGTTGTGAAGTTGGTTGAGGAGATGGTGATGGTGGTGGTTGAGGAGTTGGTTGAGGAGGTGGTGATGGTGGTGGTTGAGGAGTCGGTTCAACATTCTCTACTTCATCAACCTTTTTCTGCACCTTTCTCTTTGATCTATCTTTTGAAGAATCTGTGCTTCTAACAGTTGGCCTCTTTAAACGTTTAGATGGCCTCTTTGAAGATTTGCGAACAGGGGTGTCACTGTCAGAATTCGAAGGCACCTAAGTAGTATCATCTTCCCCTGTTGCTTTTCTTCTTCTCTCCTCGGCTTTATGTTGTATTTCAGCCAATCGATCTAATTCTCTTTCTTTTGCTCTTTCTCTTTCTCCAGCGATCCTATCCTCTTCATCGATGCTAGAGGATGATGCCTTTTCAACTATACCTTCTTGAACACCAAACGCTTCTCTTTCTATATCAGTAGCCAATGTCTCGACTTTTACTTCTATTTCAGGCTCGTCGACCAAACTCGTGATGGCAGATGCACGTTTCTTCTTTTGAGGGGTGGTGGAGGAAGATGCAGTTGTTTGCTTTCGTTCCATCCCCTTACCCCCTTTCTTGTCTTCCTTCATAAACCACACACTCCTTTTCGCAATAAAACCATCTAAAGCTGCTATCTAATCAGCTTCATCACCACTATCATTCTTTCGCCACTTCCCCCTGGGCGGCGCCAAATAATCTTTGCTAGTGATACCCCCGAACACAGGCTTAGCATTAGGGAAGGCCTTTAGATGCAGATTCATCTTCTTTAATGTAGACACATCCATATGCTCAAATCTCAAAATTTCGTTTTTCTTCTTCTTCAAGTTAGGATGTAGATGATCTAGCAGCATCTGTACGAATCTCGTAACTGTAAAAACTTTTCGCGCTGTATGTTCTGTACCATCTGTGAAAAGATAAGTCTCGAAAAGTTGTAGGCAGGTTGAGAATCAGTGTTGTAATCATGCACATCTGATAGTCTACAAGATCATCAAATCCACCCTTTCTGTGGCTAAGGGCATGAATAATGCAGCGAGCGATGTAGCGAAAAGGAGCACTGAGATTTCCCTTCTTGAAAGGTGCGGCATTGACGAATCAAGCATAGCCCATCCTATAAAAACACCATTTGACCATATATTATGGGTAACCGGTCGGGTCGTCTTCACTGTCATTAAACTCCAACACTGTACGAATAAAATTTTCAGTAATCTTGACTTCAATATCTTCATTGTTAATGCGCACAACTGACAAAATAGCATTCTCTTCCTCATTAAATTCAGCCGCATCCCAAAGATACTCAACGTGAGTTCGATACGTTGTATGTCTGTCAGTAAGGCTTTTGTAATCGGCAATCTGCTCAAAAACTCTAGCACATCTCTGTATGGAGCTATCTCTGGAATAGTCTCATCCAAAAGACTACAAACATTGTGGAACGGTGAAAATGTAGACTTCTTGAACTGGAAACACAAAGATTACACATACTTAGAAAAACTTCAAAATTTTCAACATTATCATACTCGTACGAGTCACCACTCATACGAGTTAGTAAGTAAGACAAATATTCAAGTCTGAATCAAAACCCACTCATACGAGCCACTTTTTCGTACGAATTGAAAATCATACTTAACAAATTTTAAGGATTTTGAACAGACTTCCTCATACGAGTGATTCTTCGTACGAGTCACAAAGATATAAACGTTTAAGGACATACTCTTACGAACGATCACTCGTACGAGTGAATATGATAATCAGTCATTTGAAAACCTTGCTCGTACGAGTGATGATTCATACGAGTTGCAATCGCATCAAATAACACCTCATCAAACCAAACTTAAATCATGTAGATTTTAACAAATTGAATGTTGATTTATAGGTTAAAAGGGTCGATTTTAACGAATTTGAGTTCAATTTTATGTTTTAACCGGTCCAAATATCCTAAATCTACGTTTTATGTCCTTTTTTGGTCCAATTTTGGCATTATAACGGCTCAACACTTGTAGTAGTACCTTTCCCATCATAAGAGGTGTGCTAATCAACCTCCCCGAAGAAAAAGAAACGTTAATCAATCAAGAACAAGTGTAGAAAGAACTAAATCGCATAGAGGAAATTTTCAGTCGCACAGAGTCAATAGTGTGACTCGTGCGAATGAGAAGCCCTTTTATACTCTATCAAGATCGTTCATACGAATGATGCCTCGCACGAAATGAGTCATTTATCTCTCCTACGAATCAATATTTCACTCGTACGAGTCAGTTCCTTGTACTTTGATTTTTCTTTTTAAATTTTTGCAAAATTTTATCTGTTTTTATAACCCACTTAGTTAACCGAGTCCAGTTAATGACCCCAGTTAACCGATTTGTCTACCAAGTCCAAGTTAATGACCTTGGTTGATCGTTGTTTTACCAAAACCGATTTATTTTAAAAAAATTTAAAGTTTCAAATTAATGAACTTTTTGATGTTTCAGGATTATCTTCTTTTTAGATTAGCTCCCAACCCGTGATCTTCAGCTTTCCTCCAGCAATTGTCGCTTTGACTAGGACTAACGGTGTCTTCATCATCGATAGACTAAAAAACTAAGATAGATTTCTAAAAATAAACTGAAAATCTTTTTTGGGTTTTTTCTGAAAATAAAGATAAAGTAAATAAAGATGTATTTACATACATATATTATTATTATTTTTTTATGAGTTTTGTGTTTAGAGGATCACATCAGATAATTAGACAAAGCACAAGTACTGTTGATCTTGGTAGTATCTTTAAGTCCTTAAACGGATTTACCTAGATTGTCAATATACTTATCCACTTAAACCTTTACACGTTACTCAATTGTTTTAAGATATGTTAGGTAAGATTAAGGAACATGAAATAATTGTGTTTCCCATCTCAGAATATACTCCCGCGTCGAGATTCCCATAATTTCATTTCACATGTGAATATGCCTAACTGATATGTAAATGGGGTGAATTGCGAGACTTTGAGAGCTCAGGTTAGTATTTCCATACAGAGAAAGAGATGAAGACTCGACTTTAGGTGGTGTTCCATTAAGGATCTTCTGCAGATGTCGTATCTTTTTATGACATACTCATATTTTGTGCAGCTTTTGTAGGCGAAAAATGCGTAAAGTATTACACAAGTTCTAGGTCATTGCCGATGCAAAATCAGAAGAACTCAGATAATACCCCAGATATCAATCAAATATAAAGACCTAGGATCGAAAAATCTATCATTCTCTCAAACGAAATTTCAGAGTACTAAGTCCATATATCTGACATATGTTGACCCCCAAATTATTCAGTTTTTCTTTTAAGTTTATCTCTTGAAAAACAATTTACGGAACGTGTGAAGCCTATTAGCACATCATCAGTAAGCCCTATTTAATTACCTGTTTAAACATTCCATATCTTTAGCATACTGTGATAATTTTCTAATGTAAACACCTCTTTTTCACAAACACTATTTTAACCTTTTTACTGTTTTTGAATTTTTCCCAACCTTTCTCCCCCTAAAATTAAAAACATATTTTTGAGTTTTTGTTTCTAAGAAAGCAAGAAAAGTATTTACAGAAAAACATATGTCATACCGATGAGAATCACGTCAAGTCCTCGTCATCCTCAAATTCAACCTCATGTGTATCCCCTGATGTCAGATTTATTAAACCATTTAATTTTAAAAGATTTTAAATCTTGATCAATCAAATGCTTTGGTGTAAAAATCTGCTTTTTGGTCATCAGTGTGGATTTTTTCAATTCTAACAAACTTTTTCTCGTAGCAATCACGGATAAAGTGGTGTCGAATTTCTATATGTTTAGTGCGTGAGTGTTGAACATGATTTTTGGTGATATCAATAGCCGCCTTGTTACCTACATAAATTGGCGTGTCAAGAAATTGCAGTTCGTAGTCTCTCATCTGCTATTGTATCCAGAGTATCTGGGAACCACAGCTGGATACGGAAACGTATTCAGCTTCACACGTAGAGAGAGCGACCGGGGTCTGTTTCTTGCATTGCCATGTTACCAAACGAGTTCCGAAGAACTTGCCACCAACTGTAGTAGATTTGGCATTAAGCTTGCAGCAACCAAAATCAGAATTCGAGTAACCCACAAGATTGAAGTTGTCATGTCGAGGATACCACAAGCCGGTGCTTGGACATCCTTTTAAGTATCGCATGATCGCTTGACGACTAACAAGTGAGAATCTCTTGGATTGGACTGATAACGGGCGCATAGGCATGTTGGATACATGATATCAGGTCTAGAAGCTGTAAGATACATCAAGGATCCGATCATGGAGCGATATAATGTTTCATCGACTTTCACTCCATGAGCGTCTGGACAAATGCCGTGGTTTGGGGTTAATGGAGTTGATGCTGGTGTAGTTCCTGACATGTCAAATTTCTCTAACACGTCATGAACATACTTCGTCTGATGAATGAAGATTCCATCAGGCAATTGCTCAACCTGAAGTCCTAAAAATAACTTCATCTCCCCCATAGCACTCATTTCGAATTTCTTCTTCCATGACTTCTTCGAAGTATTTGCACACTTATCATTTGTCGATCCAAAGATGATATCATCGACATAAATTGGTACCAAAAGAAAATGTCCATCTACTTCCTTTGTGAAGAGGGTACAGTCTACAGTTCCTCTGAGAAAGCCGTTGTCCAGAAGATGTCTTGAAAGCGTTTCATACCAACCTCTCCGGGCTTGGTGTAGACCATATAACGCCTTGTTCAGAAGGTAGACTTTATCCTTTTGTATCGGATCGACAAACGCCGGTGGTTGGCCGACATACACCTCCTCTTTGACCTTGCCGTAAAGGAAAGAAAATTTGACATCCAATTAATACACCTTGAATCCTTTCCAAGAAACAAAGGCCAAGAATATGCGAATAGCTTCAAGACGAGCGACATGGACGTAGACTTCATTGTAGTCTATCCTTTCTTGCTGATGAAAGCCCTGGACCACGAGCCGAGCTTTGTTTCTGACCACAATACCTCTGTCATCTCTCTTGCACTTGAAGACCCATTGAGTATGTATCTTCTTAAAATGATCTGGTAGGTCAACAAGCTTCCAGACACCAAGAATCTGGAATTGAATAAACTCTTCTTGCATTGCATCCACCCAGCTTTCTTCTTTCAACACGTCTTTCCAGTTTCCTGGTTCAACCTGCGAAACAAAACAACTGTAAGGAAGTCTGGTTTTCAATGGAGCAACACTAGTATAAAAGCAATCCTTGTTGATCTGATTGCGAGTTTTCACTCCGGTCTGTAAGCTGCCAATAATATTCTCCGATGGATGGTAAGAAAGTGTTCTTGGTATTACACTTGGAACATCTACTTGACTCTGCAAATTCGTGACAACTTCATCAGCAACCGGTGTAGAAGATGTAGCTTTATTTCTGACATTGGATTGATCAGCCTAGGAATTTAGAAAGCTTTCAATTTGCTCAGATCCTTCATCGGAAGTGTTAGAGACAGGAAATGACGGGGAAAACACCAATGGTCTAGAAAGTTACTCTTGATTGGAGATTTGATGTTACTGAAAAAGCATAACAAGTTCTTCTTCTGATGGTACTTCAGGTAGGTCAAAGGAATTCCATAACCGCCATAGTTGAATAGCCATGGATCCCCAGGTTTCTGCGAAGGCGTAGTATATCTTTGACAATCAACATGTTGTGCAAGAATAACCTGGTTCAGAATCGGCAAGAAGACTCGCTTTTATGGACTAGCATAACCGAGGAAAAATCCTTCCAAGGATTTGGCTTCAAATTTACCTTCCGGGTCTAATACAGTACATGGCGATCCAAAAGGTTCCAAAAATTCTAGGTTCGGGTTTTGATGGTTTAGCAGCTCAAAACATGTCTTGTTGTGAGGCTTGACTGTCAACACTTGGTTGAGGGTGTGACATGCAGATGCGACTGCTTCGCTCTAGAAACTGATCGGAAGTTTGGAATCAGCGAGCATTGTTCTGCCAGTCTCGATCAGTGTGCGATTCTTACGCTCAGCAACTCTATTTTGTTGAGGAGTATAGGGAGCACTGAATTTGTGAAGAATACCCTTTTCGTTACAGAATTCTAGCATCCTCTTGTTCTTGAACTCAGTACCATTATCACTCCGTATTCTCTTGATAGGCAAGTGATACAGGTTTCCGAGCTTCCTGAAGAGAATCATAAGACTTTCAAACGTTTCATCTTTACTCTCCAGAAAGAAAACACATGAGAATCTTGAAAAATCATCTATCACAACCAGGCAATATAGATCTCCAGAGATACTTTTCACGTTCATTGACACAAAAAGATCCATATGAAGCCTTTCTAGTGGTAGCTTGATAGAATTTAGTAACTTTCTTGGGTGTGATTTCTTATGTTGTTTCCCAAAAAGATCCATATGAAGATTCTTTAGATTAACACCCTCCACTAGGTCGTTATGCACTAAATAATTCATCTTTCGTAGGTGAATGTGCCCCATCTTCCGATGCCATAAAATTGACTCATTCTCGGTTGCTTTAGAAACGAAGCATTGAACCTTCTTTGACATAGTGGATGCGACGCTCATGTCTAGGACATAAAGATCATTCTCTCGGGAAGCGCGCATGAGGATCCACTCCTCAGGAATTTTGAATCCCGGTTTTAGAATTAAACATTCTTTGTCATTGAAGTGTGTTGTGAATTCCGTGTCACATATTTGCGAAATGCTCAGTAGATTGTTCTCCAGCTCAGCAATGTAGTTCACTTTGTCAAAAGAAACCACTCCATTTGTAAGAATACATTCTCCCACAATTCTTCCTCCCTGGGTCCCAGAAAACCTAACCTCCCCGGATAGCTTTGACGTCATGCAACAACGTAAGCATCTCAGTCATGTGTCGGGAACCTCCACTATCCACAATCCATTTTGAAATGATCGACCTTGGGACCCCCTGCACATATCAGGAAGAAATCATTTAAACAGAGAAACCCAAGCCAGCTTAGTCTTGGGTGGGTTTGGAATATCAAACTTCGAAACTTTGATCTTGACATTTTGTTTGATCTCTGTTTTGGCTGGAATAGGTGGTTTCAATTCTACTAAAGATGGTTTGACTTTTGCTACCCAAGTTTGTGTTTTCAGATCGGCCCTTTTAGAATAAAACTTTGATGACGATTCTTGGTGGAAGTTTCACCAATTTCAAATTTAGAATTAAGTTGAATCATTGATTTTACATTTTTATTGGATTCACTATTTCTTTTCAAAATTGATTATGGTACAAACATGGGTGCTTTTTGTTTCTCATCTTTTGTAGATTTGATTGAGTTGGAAACAGGTTTTAGATTTCTTTGAGAACATTGTCGTGCAATATGCCCGACATTTTTACATTTATAGCACGATCCTTCTGTCAATTTTAATCGAGGAATCCAAATCATGCTTTCTACTCTCCTTTTCTTTCTTAAATTCATCATCGGATTGTTTACCAATGATCTCTTTTTCCTTTTCAGTAGTTGTCCCATGGACAAAATTGATTTTCTTTGCAAAGTTTAGCTTTTGAAACTTGTTCGTTCTTTGCTTTTGAAAACCCAACCCTGCTCTCCTGTTTTCAGGATAGTCTCTATCCCTTTGATGATGGGTTTTGTGAACACATTTTGATTTAGAATAAAATGATGCATCTCGTTTTTCTAAATTAGAATGACTCACTTAACAAGCTTGAACAACTTATCAACACGATCCAGATTAACATTCTGAATCGGGAAATCCTCATCGGAATATAGTTTATCAGATCCGTGCATTTTGTATACGATGACATTTGGATCATTGGTTAAACTATTTTCTGATGATTCAATATCCAATTCGGATTTGTCAGACTCATTAACCAGAACATTTTCAACCATTGTTTTAACCACTTCAGACTCACATTCTTTTTCTAGTTTGGTGTATGTTACGTCAATGTTCGCAGGCATGTCGTTTGTCTTTTCAGTTTCAATTTTAAATAGAGCGCCTTTTCCACCCCCGATGGCTTTTTACTTGCATAACTATTCCACAAGGGTGGTGGAACACGATCGTAACATACACCTTTGTTCTCATCATTTTTAATGTCTTTCTTGCTTTCAATTTTAGGAAGAATGTGATCAATGACGTATGAACTTGTAGAATAACTGATTAACAACTTGTTAACCCGTTCTGTTTCAATTTTCATTTTCAAGTTCACTTATTAGCTCGGCAATTGTATTTAAATGAATATTAATGGCCATTTGTTTGTCCATTATAGTTTCCTTGAGCATGGAAAGTGTCTTGTCATTTTCTCTGATCACTTGTTCGAACTGTTTAACTATTTTGCTTAATTTGTCATAAGCTTCTTTTGTTGAATTATAATCACATGACAAATTTACTGACATGTTTACCTAATTCACATTTGCCATAAAATTTTTGTTGGCCTTGTTAGTAATATTTTCCATTGTCACATCAATCATCTTCTCTACTTCAGACATCTTCTCTTCTTCACAAGGTGATTGATAGCTGGAATTGAAATAACCTGCAAAGTTTTAAGAATGCCATTAGGAAAGAGATGTTTAAATGCACTAATTAACAATTCCTCTTCTTCTGATGATGTGTTGTAATATTCTTCAGGAGCTTCGTCAAAAGATGCCTCAGTACAATCTTCTTCTGCTTGTTCTGGTTCTTCGAAAATCTCTGCTACCAATGCAAGGCTTTCATTCTTTGAAATGCATTTGTTCTAGTTGAACTCTTCATCTTCTTGGGTAACAACCAAAGCCTTATCCTTTGAATTGGATGGACCATCTTCTATCTGAACTAGCCGTGTTTGAGGGGGTTGGGGTCGATGATAGATGGCTCTCTTGTAATAATCATCTGCAAAAGGATTCTGGTTGCCTTTGACTTCTCTGTTCGGGCACTCCCTCTTGAAATGTCCTTTTTCCATGCATTTGAAACATGTAACCTTAGACTTTTCAAAACCAAGTTTCCCATCCATACCTCCCAAACTATCTCTTCCCGTGATTTTCGTAAAGCGTTGAGCTCAACGGGCTATCGACGCCATGCACCATTTGATATCAATCAGCTCCAACTCTACTGGATCAATTTGATCAGAGTCTTCTCATCTCAGGATTCCAATTCTACTCGCTACTAGACTTTCGTATGATTAAAGAACTGATGCCAGCAAAGCCATATGTTGTTTGGCTGTGTGTTCATTGAAATCTTGTGCATTCTCGAGATTAACAGCGATGTTGCATTGAAGAATCCGATGGATTGGATTAGGTGAAGGGTTACTCGAGCTTTGTGCAGATTGAGGAGCTTGATGAGAAAAATACTAAAACCCGCTGGACTGATTTGAAGGTGGACTTGGAGCATTGTTGGCGCTGAAAGCGGTTTGAACCTTATGACTCTAACTTCACATCTTGCTGCATATGAGCGCCTTTGTTCTTCGCCATTTTTACATTTCAAGTTCGTGACCTTCTATTCTTTCAATAAATCTTGGTAATGTGAAGTTACTGATTCAGTTTCGTTCTTCAGAATAGTCAGATACGTCGTCCACTCACCTTCTGTCAAAGAATCAGCCAGTTTATCAACCAGTTCTTCCTTAGTCTTGAAGATCTCCATTCTCTTCATTTGAACCACCAAATGACAATATCGGTTCAATCAACTGGTTTATAGTTTCACCTTTCATCAGATTAAAAATATCAAACTCTTTGCTTAGCAATGCTTTTCTCCCTTTTCGAAGCTGAGAACTTCCTTGAAATTTGAACCTTAAAGCATTCCACAATGACTGAGCATCATCATCATCATGTTGAAGCAATGCCAGGATATCTTCTTTTACTGCTTGTTGCAGTATATTCATCATTTTCTTCTCATTGATAAATTTCTCTCTTTCCGTATCCGTCAGCTGAGCTATTGTCTTCTCGAGACCATTCTCACTAGTGGGTGCGATGTACTTTGACTCGATTGCAAACCAACATGCGTAATGGTTTCCTTGAACCCAGTTTATGAATCTTTCACTCCAACTATCGTAATCTTCTAAGTTCATGAGCTTTTGAGGTTTTGTCATGGTACCCATTTCATTTTCAAGATTCATATTCTGTGCTGCGGTGGTCGTAACTGCTGAAGCAGCAAATGCATTGTAAAATTCTTCTTCCATTTTTTCTGCAAAATTTCGGAAACACACTTTCGAAAAACACTGATTAGAATGAAAAAAGATATGAAATTTAAGAAAAATTTCTTAAAATGTTCTTCGTGCGAATGACCAGCTGCTTGTGCAACTCAGATGATTCGTGCGAGTAAGATACTCGTGTGAATCAAGGATTCGTGTGAGCGAGATGCTCGTGCGAAAGAAAGAGTTACTCGTGTGAATGACAGTTTTGTAACTTGTAGATTTTAAGAAAACCTATTTACTTGTTCGTACGAGTGTCCAATTCGACGGATGGCCGTTCGTACGAGTTGTCTCTCTACTCGTACGAGTTAGCTCAGGTCACCAAACGGATGATTTTTGCAATTTTTGACATGATTTAGTTTGATTTTAAATCTGAAATTTCCAGGGATTAGATAGAGTTGATTTTAACGTTTAATACTAAAATCCTAGTCTAATTCGTCCATAAATTCGTCTAGATTTGAGATCTGTATGAGAAAGAATAGATGTAGAAAAACTTCAATGGTTGAATCTGGATCTGCAACTGTTGAAACTGTTGGTTGTCTGCAAAAACTTGATGTTTAACCTCAAATCAGGCCTCAAGGCTCTGATACCACTTGTGAGAGGGGATCGACTCTCCTTTTATGAGCACCGGACTGATCTGACTCAGCTAACAGAGGCGGAATTCATTGTTAGTGAGTTGGACAAACAAACAAGAAAGATATGCTGCTTAAACGCCTTGATTCGTATTAATAAACGTGAAGGTTACAAACGAGTAAGCAACTTGACAGGGCTTCGCCGTAGTCACTAACCAACAGCCCTTACACAACACTCAAGCTCCACTGTTTACAGGTCAATATGACTCGCACAAGAGAGAGGTGTGATTGGCTCGTGCGAGTGGTGCCTCGTACGAGTGACCAGGTGTCACTCGTACGAGCCACAAAGCTCACTCGTACGAGCCACTTACAAAACATATAAAACTTATATAAACATACAATATTTGACATTCTAAGCCCTATATACATAACCAACATATCCTAGACGTAGGCAATAGACATTATGCACCAACATTTCACATATGAGATTTTACCGCAACGCGTGCGACTGATCAGGATCCAGCCATTAATCAAGTTGAACCAATTATTAAAGTTATAAAACCATCACAATCAACATGATTAGCGATCAACGTTTAAAAGTCCAAAATATAGTTTAAGTTAACAATGGAAGCAATGTTTAAAACTCCAGACACAAGAAAAAAATCACAAGTTCATAACATAGATAAAATGTAAAGTTTGATAACCATTGACACTTCCCAAATTACAAGCCTTCGTGCAGCTGTACCTAACGACCTGCAAAGCATGCAATAGTGTGTTAACATAAAGTTGATGGATTCACAATTTTAGTTAAGCGTAAAGCGTAAACGTAAGTTCACATACAAAGCGTTATAAGTATGACTCGAGTAGCTAACCCTCATCAAGGTAACTAAACTATGTGTTCGAATGCTGACGTTATAGTTCTTGTGTCCTCATCAATGTCTATCCGCGTTGATGCAATGAAAGGGTCAGTAGTTCACGCCCGGCTCCCAGCACGGTGTGAGGTTTGTCGAACCTAATAGCGCTATTAACTAATTCCCCACCTGCCAACATGGCATGCTAAACAATAAATGTGTAAGGCCTTCCAGATAGAGTTGTGTTTAGCTATGTGTACTATTCCACCTCCAGTGGATAGTATGTATGTGGTCCCAAACTAGGAACGTGCGCGTATCCTCAACCAGGGCTACCACAAGTGTTTCCCCAACCAGGGAAGTAAGTGTGTTATCCCCAACTAGGGACGCATGATTCAGTAAAGAGTTGTGAACTCACCTTAGTTTGCTCAGCTAGAATATTAAATGTATGGTAGTAACAGTGGTCAACCACATCCTGATATGGTTAGCCTTTCAGTTAAATTGTGCACACTTAAATTCAACATGTAACTACAACATAATATGCAACATGCTGACACTTAGTTAACCGTTTGTGTGGTCATAAGTAGGTCTAGACCTCATGTCATGTATCATGTTTCCATAGGTTTCAAATCATGCATTGACATTTCATACCAACTATCACAAGCAATCACAAACACAAACATCATGTTTCAGCTTGCATAGTTACATATCAGTTTTTGAGCAGTTTTCCAGCACTTATTTAAAACAGTAAACGTACTATAAAAATTCGAAATAAATTATGAGACATATTCATAAGTTGGATAGACCTTGTGTATTTTTCCCAAGGCCTAATTATTTACATAAAAAGCACTAAAAATCATATAGCACACATAGGTCTGATTCATCACATTGTGTCAATAGTTTACGGAAACATTTATTTAAAAATCCGCGTTACCTCTTTTAATGAAATTTCAGTTAGAGAAAGTCATGACCTCATAAGACTACATACTGTAAAAATTTCAAGTATTTTCTCCAACCCTAGATCAACTTATAACATTCGTAATAGGCTACAAATTCTGCCGGAAAACGCAGCCTGAACCTTTGACACGGAAAAAATCATTAAACTAACTTAATATTGTCGAAAAAGTATGAAACTAGTGAGGTTTGAAGAGTATTTCAAAATACTATGGTTTAAACTAGACAAGTACATGTTTTCGTTAGGTTATGACCCGATTACAGCCAACACAAGCCGACTGTAAGGATTCAGATAAAACTTGTTTACTTTCAGCTCTTCATAAAAACGCGTTTATGATCTTGTTTAACCTAAATCCAAACCGTACATCATTGATAACCCCAAATACATCAGATTCAATAACCAAGTATCATCAACATCAAGTTATAAATAAAACCCTAGCGTACATGTATACATATACGGGATCATTTATCACAATACTCGCATAAATTCATCAAGAACTCAATACTAATAAACCCTAGCATTCAAAATCATATCATCATGTTATCATATAAACAAACGCAACAAAGAACATATATGTGCAACAAAAAAAACTATAATTACGATAGATGTGGGTTACCAAGAGAGATAGGGATCGAAAGGCTTGAAGAATCAAAAGAGATGAAGCCTTTGCACCTTGTGTTTTCTTCACGTTGTGTTTTCTTCTATCAGTAGAGAGGTAGAAAAAAATTGAGTTTTCTCGCGATTATGGTTAGGGGCGATGTGTTGTGCATGTATTTATAACGAGTTAACAGATGGGCCGAAGCTGCTGGACCGAAGGTTTAATGAGCCATGAAGGTGGGGGTTTCGGGTTGAGTGGGTGTGCATGAAGGTGTCCTTCGTGTGGGAATGGCCTTCATGTGGGAGGTCGGTTTCGTGAGAATTACCACATGAAGGTGGATGATATGTGTCGCGAAGGTGGGTGTTTCGTGTGATATGTTTGTTTGAATTATACAAGATTATGTTTTGTTTATTTACACCTTTAGTCCCACAATTTTCAACATTACTATCTTGGGTAGAAAGTTATCGTTGATAACTTTGCGTTGTTACGAGTTTAGTTCCTCGTGTGTCCAAACTATCCAGTGTCCAAACTATCCAGTTTGCGTAGAAAGTTAACAACGTTAACTTTAATGTTTGTATGAAACCATATCGTATATTATAAGTTGTATGTTGAAAATAATTACACGTATGCATATTCAAAATTCACCAAAAGTATAAAAGTACGTAAATGTGTTCGATGATAACCTGAAAATGTGAGTTGTCATAATTTTTTTCTTATAAAAACAACTAGACATGACTTAACATATATTTAAATGAATGATTTTATATATATATATATACATATATATATATATATATATATATATATATATATATATATATATATATATATATAAGAGGGTGGGTTAAATGGAAACCTAAAAAAATGGGGAGTAGTACGAACTTAGAACGTATTTAGGAAGCATAATTATATTGCTTTACTTGTTTAAATGATCTTGAATTATTAAATCTCAGTGTCACTGAACTTATGCAGAGACGGGTTTGGTAAGGCTGTGTTGGAGACGCCTTTGGGAAGGGTTGTGCCTTTATACACGGGCTTGAATGCACAACCTTCTACACGGACTTGAATGCACGAAATGAGGGACTTTGATAATTTTTTTTCTATTTGTTTTCAGGTGCTCCAATTACTTACTTTATATATTGTGTACTTTAATTTGTACATCATATATAATCTTAACATTAAATCATTTTAAATATAGTAATTGAGTAAAAATACAAAACTACTCTGTTACTTTTTTTTAACATTAAATTACTTTGTTTTTACACTGTATTTGTATTTCTTTATACAATACTTGAACTTGTATAATTTATTGTGCTAACTATGCATTTGTTTATTTTTTATAAAAATATATATATATTTTTTGTGAATAATTCGATTCGTTATTAAAAAATGAGTTAAAAATGAGTTTTCAAGAGAGAAAAATGCTATATTTTAGAAGATAAGTAGAAATTAAGTATTTGTAATAAAGTTTGCAAGAGAGAAAAATGTTATTATAGTAAGCTAGCCACATTTATGACTATTTTATAGATTTAAGTTTGAGATATTTACAATGCTAGCAAACTAACGTACCTTTCTTATTTATTTATCTGTTAAATACTTTCGTAATTTTATATCGAAGTCTTTAAACTAATTTAAAATATTCATAATTCATATTAAATTGTTCACACTAATTTAATCATACTTTTGGCAAAGTCTTTAAAACAAGTTAATTTATTACCCATTAAACCAATCGAATTTTGTA
The DNA here is from genome assembly GCA_947069175.1 of Scalesia atractyloides. Classification (NCBI taxonomy): domain Eukaryota; kingdom Viridiplantae; phylum Streptophyta; class Magnoliopsida; order Asterales; family Asteraceae; genus Scalesia; species Scalesia atractyloides. Next base: position 53,761,533 of record CAMTDV010000001.1, on the reverse strand, counting down.
GTTAACTTTTCCTTTGATAAAAATATTTGACGTGGACACTATTTTCTTATCATATATGATTATGTGAATATTTTTTTAATAAATCAGTTAGAGCTTATAAAGTTCGAGTTTTTTTTATATATAAATATGGTTCTGTAATACATTAAGTATTCAAATTGTGAGATTTACCTATAATTTTACTAGTACATGTTCGTTCAACCAAACAAGAGATTTCAACATATTATAACTAATTATTCTTTAATTTTTTTTACTTTATATAGAGAGAGCATAATTATGCTGCTTTACTTATCAATTATTCCCCGATTCTGAAACGAATAATTGAACTTACAAAAAAGTTAAAAAGAAAAAGTAAATAAATGGTTCATGCCTTAAAGTTTATTCATGTAATCTGTCGTCACCTGTAACGTTATTAATTGTTTTGTTGTGGGGTGTGGGAATAGGAAGGAGGTCGGGAAGGTGACGTGGTGTTGACACCGATGAGGAACATACTCTGTTTATTTTTGGTGTACTCGGTGGATTTTCATTGATCTCTCCGATTGAGTGTTGATGATTTGGAAGTTTGTGATTGGAAGAGAAGGGGAACACTATTCACTGACGGAGGCAGAAATTATTTTCTAGGGATGCAATTGAAGAGTGTAACCAAACTTTCAAGTGATACGGTCAGGATTTTTTCCTATAAATTATACAAAAATTAACTTTTAAGGGGGCGTATGTCCACCCAAGACATGCCTTGGGTTCGCCCTTCCCCTTAAAAGGGGATGACATGAAGGATGATGATATGAAGGATGGGGAAGGAGGAGCACACATCACACTTTGAGGGTTTAACTTCATATGCGCAATAATAGACTAAATTTTTCTTATTTTTCTCTACGTTTTTTAAGTTTATTTTCTTTAATCAACATAAATAATATAAATACATAGCTTTGTTCCCTATTTTATAAATAAATTCAGGTTCAATTTACTCATATCATAAAGGACTAACGTATTAAATTTATTACAATCGACTATACTATTAAAGTTAATAATTCAACCTTTTTAAAGGGTTATTAATCAAACGAGTTAAATGTTAATAATGTAATCTGATCAAAATAATTTATAGGTGTTACTTGTTAGGGGCCCACCTGGACCAAGGCTCAAGTAGTCCAGATAGAAAAGGAGGGCCCAAATAACGATTAACTTTTGATGATGGAGACCCAATTCAGGATTTTAACTGACTTTGCTGACCGAATTATTGGGGGAACTCAATACAGCCTACTCAATTCGATTTTAAGTTCGCTGAAGGAGGGTGGGCCTTTTCTGATGGTAGTTTTAAAACGAACTATAAGTCCATAAACATCAGAGGCGCCTGTGGCAAGCTGAAATGGGCCTGGATCAGGAGAATCATTATGGAATTTTGCATGTAGGGTAGGAGACTCAAATTGCAATACTTTTTAGGGAATTCTCAGTAGTTGGGCTCAATTTTATTAGTATTTGGGCTCTTTGTTACATTAAGTGCAAATTTTTGGTAAAATACAAAAGTTGTTGCTAGTTGTGAGTTCGATTTCAGGTCTTGATAAGAATGTTGTGGCTAAGCCGCACAAGAGGCATCTCGGAAAAAAAAACCCACCGTTGGCTGGTGTTATTAGGGGTTTTCACCATTCAAATGAAATTCGTAAAGTTCGAAATTTCATTCGAATCGATTCGAATTTCATGGTTTGAAATCGATTTTCTAAAACTTAAATTTGATTAGATTGTAGTAACCAAATACAAATTTATGATTTTCAATTTAATAAACTTGTGGTATTTATGTTAAAACATGAAGTTTGCAAGAGCTTTGAAAATAAAATACGTTGATTTTTGGGTCAATTCGAATGGCATCAAATTACGCATTGTAATCAAATTTCGAATTCGAGTCTAATTTCTCAAATGTTACTCGAATTCCAATTCCGGATCAAAATTTCTAAATTCGAATAATTCGATTCAATTCATTCGAATAACTGAAATTCGATTCCATTAATTCGAATAACTGAAATTCGATTCGTTGAACATTGAAACTTCTTTTAAGTTTGAATTTTACCTAACATACATCTTTGGCTCATTTAACTTTCTAGAAATATTTCATTTATCAACTTGATTGTATTTTCCTCTAATAACTTTCGTTGATTAACTTAAAAAAAAAGAAATTAAACAAGTACGCAGTTGTGTTTAGTTTTGTTCCTCGACATTACGATATAAATTTTATCAAAATGGAGTTTTATTCAAAATAAAGTTTTTTTTTTATCGTAAACTATACCGACGACGATCTAACAACATATGTACTTGTATGAGTATTCAATTTTATAGTTGAAGTCGATGTAAAACACATGTTGATATCATTTTAGGCTTAGCTTGACTTTACCTTTATGGTCACACTAGACAATTTGTGTAATTAAGTCATTACAAATAAACTTTTTTTACTTGTAATAGACATAATTTTTAAAAGGTTTGAAAGTTAAAATGATTTAAATGGTTTGAAAGTTAAGTTCGCATAGAAGCCCTATTTTATACATTCAACGTTTTAAATTTATTAAAATAATTTAAACAACATTTTACCATATTATATATAATTGGTGAAAATGACCATAATCAATAAAGATTATGATAGTTGGTTGGTCAAACATATCCTAAACCGCCAAGACTAGCGATTATTGTTCAAACATAGCTATATCCATTAGCGTTTGAAGATACACTTGACCAAACAAACACTTATTAAACATAGTTGTATTTGGCAAGACATAACCATAAATGATAAAAACTAGTCGGTAACGTAGTCATATCACATATAGCCATTACTAGGATATGTAACTAGGTTATGTCACGTGAATATTTAATATCATTAAGTTGGATCATTTAAATTATATAAACAACAAATGTAACCTTAACAGGCTTTCTATATTAATCCATAGCCGGTTTTTTATGATATCTACTTGTGTAATGGCTGCGTCACGCAGTTGGACAATTTTACTACTCTCATTTCATACAATTTAAACTACCGATCATCCTAAGAAACCATGTCGCTCTACATGAGTCTACAAAGGTTGTTGTATGTCACTAAGCGTATGATTCTCAAATATATTTTTAAATATAGTTCAATGGTATACTCACAAAAATAATGGAGGTTTTCCCTCGCAGTTCGTTCCGACATTTTTATATATTCATCCATAATGTCGGAATTCATGTCGTATGCCAATTGTCTAAGCGCGAGCGTGACTTTTTGCAACGTGCTAAATCCCAGACTACCACGTGCATCCATTTTTTGTTGAAAATTTTCATATTTACTTGATAAATCATTTGATATTCTAAGAAACAAACTGCGGCTCATACGAAAACGACGCCTAAAAGTAGTATCATCATACGTATGGTTTGGTGAAAAATAATCAACTTACCAATAAATCATGTGCGGTGATTCAATCACATACTACACATTTCCTCCTCTTGGGTTCTAAGGAGCACACTTCATCTTCCGATATAGTTTCAACCACTTTCTGAACCACTTGAATTATTAGAGTCAGTCCCTTGTTATCCGACGAGAATAAAAGAAGCTTCTCAAGCGAAGACGACGACAGAGGCGATGAAGATGACGAACTTGAGCCTTCTAGTTTATAAAATGAATTTAGAATTGGGAGTGATAATATAGATGGGTGGAGAGAATTGAGTTGGATATGTTGTGTGTTTTTTAAAATTTGGGTTACATGAGTTTAATATATAAGTATTTTAGAAAATAAGAAAAGTTTCTTGTTTAGCCAAACTATCCGTTTTACAACTAGTCTCCTACATCCAATAGCACGTGGCAATGTTGTCTCCCACTTTATCCTTCATGGAGGTGGAATTCTTCTCGCCCCCTCAACAACATCGCCTTCCATGCCATTCCCAGGATGATGTGCTCAACATGGACTGGCTTTCACGCCAGCTTTCCACGCGCACTCTGTATAATCAAAATGGTTCCCTCCCTTGTGGTGCATGTTCCAAATGTGGGCTTTGGAGCACCTATTCAGTGGGCAAGACCATATATGGTTGAAAATTATCGTAAAGATTGATCCACAATAATCTTGTACCTCTAAATGTCTCATTGTGAATCCTGATGTCTTAAGCAACCACTGAAAAAAATCTTCACTTATTTCCGGCCATTTTTTTACAAATCAATCCAGCGATCATTAAAATACCATAAGACAATTGTTATTTCTTAGCGAAGCATTGTCACATTTGATGTAATCGTCTTGTGGTTTTCATGAATTCTCATGTCATTAGTGATAATTTTGAGGTTTGTAAGTAGGAAACCTAATCCGATTCTTATGCTTTCGTGAATTCAGTTTAGATTAGGTTTAATTTTCAACGATTTGATTTTAGTTTAAGGTTATCAAAAATAGTAATTAATGATTTGGCTCAAAATCTCATCTTAAAACCGTAAAAAAAAACGAACTGTGGACACCACTACCCGTGGCAAACACATGCTAGGTAGATATTGTTGCAAACAATTGATTTCTTATTTTCTAATGGTGACCATTACTGACTTTTCATTTTCTAATATACAAAAAATATTACAGATGTTTTAATAAAAACTATATTTGTCTATTGCTTTTCTCCTGCAAGCCTTTTTATGTTAATAACCTGAGTTTTGCTATAGTAATTATATCAATAATGAGGTATGTCTAACTAATTGAGTTGTTATTGCTAATAGGGTGGTGGACCATTAGCAAAGACAAAACTTTTAAAGTATGGAAAAATTACATGTATCCACCTATTTTGAACTATAAATATATATATATATATATATATACCCATCCAAATTTTTAATTACATATATCACCCTCTTTAATAAAATCTTAGATAAATGACAAAAATACCCCTTTTAAACTTGTAAGAAACCATTACTCATTCATTCTTTCCAAATCCATTTCCGATACAACACCTTTCCAATTCTCACCAAATCTAGACAGAGACCAAACCGGAGATTGATTTGGGCTTAATGGCCAGCGATGGTGGTGGTGTGGAATTAGTTGATTTTGACGGCGGCGACATTGTGGGAGATGAAGAAACCGATTCAGGTGGTATCATGTGTGTGGCGTTGAAAAAGACTCCACGTGAAATTAAGGAAATCAGAGAGTTAAACCAATGTATTTATATTCTGTACCAACTGATATTGACTAAAAATGATGAGAAAAGGTGTTGGACGGACGGTAGTCGATGATGACGAATTCATAGTTCATTTCGTAATAATTAATCTTCACAAATGAATTCAATCTCATAGCACTTTTTCTAACTAAGTTAATATTCATACACCTCTGCTCTCTATCTCTGATACGCACAAAAGGCAACATATAAATTATATCAAATAACGCACAAAATCAACCATTTTTATGTACTAACATTGAAAAAAGTACGTTTCTTTTTATACTTTCAATTTTCAGGATCAAATGAGCTTAAACGTACAAAAGAAACAAATTAACAGCAAAAACCAACATAAATACAAGAAAGAAAAGTTGACACACCATGTCTACCCTCCAAGCTACCAAAACAACAAACCAGTAGACAAGCACGGGGCCGTGCCAAGGCATGGGGTCCTGCTACCACTCAAGTACCACTACAACACCATCATCCACCAGATTCCTCCATCATCCACTTTTAGAGTGTGTGTAGTAGTATCGGGATCCAAAATTGACCGTAAGAGTTCTTGTCAAACAAGTGCCAGAATTGAAAAATCTCTTACATCACTTGGTGAACACAAATCTTTTATGTATTACTTTTGATTTTCAACATTTGGCTACTTTTTACTTGGGTTTGTATTAATGACTTTAAGAAATAGTTTTTTATATTGAAAGTAAACTTTATCTTATCATTTCTTCATGTTTTGTTGATTCATTCATTCATCTCTTTACGGTCTATATAAAGTGAGTTAACTGCCTGGAAGGGGGTTAAAAGGATGGTTTGGGTAAAGTTTATGCCTCGTTTAGTGTATAGATCTTGCGAGAACTTGATTCAAGCTTATTAGGACTTCCCTTGAGGCAGATATCATCAAATCGGAGGAAGTAAGAACGACCTGAATCACTTATAAATAAACTACTATTAAAACTTTAAACTGGCCTTGCTGGACTGTATCCCTGCTGACTCAGACCAATATGGCCGAGTGTAGCGTTGCCTCCAAAATAGGAACATGCCACATTTTGCATCAATAACTTACTTAAATATCTTTCAAATCTGATCTTCCGAGATTGTATCCCTGTTGACTCAGACCAATATGGTTGAGGGTAGCGTTGCCTCCAAAAGAGGGACATACCATAATAACTAAGATAATATCTTAAAAAGCCTAAAGTGTGAAAGTCATCAAAGGATGCGTAAAAGAGGAGTCGGAACCAAGTGAATCTATCTTGTTTATTTTTTTGCTAACATTTTATTTTATTTTTCTCTTTTTAAACTAACTTACATCTTTTTCTCAAAATTTTGGTTAGATTAGACGTTGACGATATTTCGGTATTAAAAGCTCTTGTGTCTTTGGCCGACCTCGGTATCTTACCATCACTATGCTACGCTAACGATGGGTGCATTTGTCCTAACGTGTTGTAGAGAGTGATTGTATTGTATCGTGTTTTATAAATTTAAAGCTTGATAAACGAGTAAAAAAGTGCTAAAAATATATAAAAATGATAACACGCTCAACACACGTCAAGTTTTTGGCGCCCTTGCTGGGGACACAAGGATTTCAAGAAAGCTTAAAATCAACGGCCTAATCATCTTTTTTTGTTTTACTCTTCAAACTCTTCTTCATTTTTTAAAAATTTTCAGTTACAGAAGGTTCACACGTAGTCGTGCCTAGTCAGACACAGGGCCATGCTCAAACGCCCTGTACCTGAAAATCAAAATGCCTTATCTAACACAGGGTCGTGCCTACCTTCTGTTTTCAGAAAAACTTTTTCCCGAGAGCCGTAATAGTCTGGGTATTATCCAACCAATGGATTATTACATGAGAGATTATGACTACTACTATTACGATGATTATGAGGACCCATATTGTACCATATGCAGTGAATCCCATTCAGTACAAAATTGTAACTTTTTTCAACCGTCAACCTCATACAAGATATACGAGCAACCAAGGTTTGAGCTCCCGAAATCAAGCTTTGATTGGGACACTACACCATTTGAAACGTACGAGACACCACCCACAATCATCTCTAAAGCCGAAAGCTTCATACAAAGTCTCAAAACCCTAAAAATCTTAATCAAGAAATCTCGTGCAACCGAATAGACTATTTGCACCAAAGAGGTAATCATAGAGGGGGGTAAGACATTAAGAGCTGGAAAAAGAGGAGCCACTCAAAGAAAACCCGAAGCATGAAGATGAAAAACCCAAACCAAGCCATGAGGAAGGTAATTTACTAAGGTAAAACTTGAAGAGGAACATCAAAGCCTCCAAGAAATACATATTCTACAACCTTTTTTTGAAAATCATAATTTGGTACCATCTCATGCTAAGTTTTTAAAAAAGTTAAACATTAATCCTAAAATCAAAGAATTAGTTAGTATTACTTTAACTAAAGATCAAACTTCACTAATACAAGATGAACAAATTGGATTAAAACATAAAGCCGGTACCATGTTTATTCAAAAGATCTATATTAGTAACATTTCAATAGATAAAGATCTTTTTGTTAATATAATGCCTAGCTAAGTGTTTGTAAGATTTGGTATTGGTGATTTCCTCCTGATCAAAATTCCTATCATATTGGCTAATCAAAATACTAAACATGCTACACGAGTGGTTGAGTACTTTCTCATTCAAACCCACCAAACGGTTGTGCCAACCGACTTTATCATCTTAGATGATGATCCACTTGTGTTGAGACAACTATTCAGCAAAACCCATCAAGCTTTGCTCAAACAAAAACACCATAATCTTCCCACTAAACTCAAGGCCGACAAATGAAGCTTTAATCTCGATAGATCAATGAAATACACAATAAGAAATAATGATCCCTTGTTGGAAGATGAGCCAGAGCCACCCGATAAGTGATTAGGAAAAGAAAGTTACTTGTACATATTTTTATTGCTATCATAATCCATCTTGTTGGTATATTCTGGAACACCACGCCAAAAAGTAGACAAACCAAATCCAACCAAATAATCAAACGGGCAGGAGTAAGACCTAAAAAAATTACTAAACACGATGTCGTGCCTATCTGCAGATGGGTTAAAACCCTTGTGTCCCTTCTTTTCTTTTTCATAACTCCCACGGTCGTTTCTCTACACCCCAGGTTCCCTGAACATTTCTGCAACTTTTTGACAATTTCATTATGTAATCCGCCCACAAGCTATGTTCCTAACATCTATCTTAGTTAGATTATTACTTTGCATGTAGTTAAACATTAAGATTTGGGGAGAAATATAGGGTTCTTGATTTTAACCCATGCTAATCCAAAATTTTTATCCTAGATCTTGTTAGTAATAGATTGTAAAGTGTTTTGAAGAGAAATTATCAAGACATTGTTGAAAAAAGGAAGATTCCAAGTAGTTTATGCAAACCCGCGTTTTAAACCGAAAAATCCAAAAATTAAGGGTCTAAACGAGTTTTTAACTTGAAACTGATACTTGGGGTTTGATTTTTCGGGGTAAACTGCATCTAGTGAACCAAAAATTTTGAACTTTTTGAAGTCGGCTCGAAAATCTCGATTTTTGTGCAAACAGTAGTTTAACACGGGGCCGTGCCTCCTAGGCACGAGGTCGTGCCCTTCCTGAAACTTGCAGACACGAGGCCGTGTGAAATCCCCAGAACTTCTGTTTTTGGCAATTTTTATGGCACCTGATTGTTTTAATGTTCCCATTTTGTAGACAAATGGCAACTCACAAATGGTTACGGTTCAAAGTCGAGTACAGATGATGCGAAGCCCGAATGGCAAAATTAAGTGCACCTTACAAAGAACCTCCAAGACAAGTATGCTATGAAACTTTGGATAGGTTGGCCAGAGGGAGCATTACGGCAATCTTGTTATGGGACGTTTACGTCTCTTTTTAGAAACTGAGATCGAATCAATCTACGAATTCAACCTGGAATTCTTGAGCACTCTTGAGCACATTCACTTTCCAAAAAGATAATGAAGACATGTTCGATAATGATGTGGTCCAGTTTAGGTGTGGTGGAGAGTGGTATAGTACCTCCGTGGCTCAATTCGGTGTGGACATTGGGATATGCACCGAAGAAGAAACCGTAGAGCCTGTCTTCACGGATAGTCTCCGTGAAATGCCCGATAACACAAGGAACACATTTTGGGCACGAATTGGGGATGTAGCCTATAACCCGAGCGCCACCAGAGTACAGATCAGGGACCCGCTCTTCGATACATTCATAGGATCCTAAGCGGTACTCTTTTCCAAAGGAGGGATAGTGGGGTAATCGTGAATCTTCGGGAGCTAACTTGCCTATATTGCATCCTTAACCAACACCCCTCAACGTCACCTACATGCTCTTAAGAAACATGGCTTCAAACGCCACTACCTCAGATCCAACACCCATATTTCTTTGGAGGCTGGATCGCCCGAATTTACAAGGCTTACGACAAGCGAACCCCAAGAAGCTTTACCACCGGGGTTCGCATCACACGGGGCGACCTAAACCTTTGCTAAAGCATGGGAATCATCGCTAATTGTAACAATGGGATCTTGCGCTTCAAAGACAACACCGGAAAAATTTGGAGCCCACATGACCCGGATCAAGTCCTCGCCATCAAAGACATCCACGACCGTCCGCCGCGTTACTCTTACGGATACGCTCCCGAATCCTCCTCCCAAGGGGGAAGTGACTTTCCTAAAATGTAAAATGTATATTATATTATGCTAGAAACGCTTCAGGTATCCCGCAATGCATACAACTTGGGGCAAAGCACCAACTCGAGAGTCGGTAGCATGAAAAGAAGCATCACATCCATGCAATCAGACATCACCTACATTAGACAGCATATGGTGTACCAAGAGGATGGGGATGATGAAGATAATGACGAGGGCGATGACATGGACGATTCGGACAATGCGATGATGGCAAGGTTGGTGGCATGATTGGTGGCTACCGGGTTATTCCCTTTCTTTTTCAAATAATTAGTTGATGTGCGGGCAGCGACTCATTTTAAACAATTTACTCTTTGAACAATTTACTTTCTACACTTTTACTTTTCTGCATTTTATTTTTCTATGTTTGTCCTAGATGATGAAACTGAAACGATGGTAGTTTAGGACTTCATTTCTATTAGATCGTAGTATTTGTGGTGTGTATGAGCAAACATGTACCTTAGAATGCTTGGATCCACCAAGCACACGAAACCTCGGACCCGAAACAGGAAGCCTACCACCCTAAATCCTTTTTCTCAAACTTTCAAAATCTAAACACGGGGTCGTGTGTGGTAAGCACGCCCTCGTGCCTCTTAAATGCTGAAACAATTTTGACACTGGACCTTTCACACAGTGTCGTGCCTCTTAGGCACGCCCCCATGCCTGCCTTCTATAAGTTTTTAAAATTTCAACGATACTGGCTATCAAACATAGGGTCGTGCCTCTCTATCACGCCTCGTGCCCAATGCCCGGTTTTTGAAAAAAAAATATTGTTTTAACCCACGTTTACACGTCTAATCAATTCTAATCCATTTTCGGACACACTTAGGACAATGTGTAATTTAAGTGTGGGGGAGGGGATGGAATCTTTTGTCCTAAAACAAGTCTTACACAAAACTCAACTTGGAACCGCTAAACACCCCAAATCTTTTACAAAATTTTTCTTTATTTATGTTGTCTTGTCTTAGTTCAAGTTGGAAACCCAAGTTCTAATTTTTTTTGGTTTTTATGAATTTGCAACCGATAGCGTCATGATAAAAAGAACAATATCAGAAAAAATATATATAAAAGGCATGGCAATCTTTTTAAAATTTGATTGTATATACATTTTCACACTATTAACCCTTTTCCCACAAATAGTGAGTTTTGAGCCTTTACCGAAATACCATATTTTTTATTAAATGCTCACTTTTCATTTCTTGTGTGATAGCCCGTATGGGTCTTACGAATCTAGAACTTGCCAAGACAATGCATTTTCGGTCCTTACCAATAACCCAAGTAAGTAAATGATTAAGGAATTAGGACTATAACCCTTTTTATTTAATCCTTATTTTAAAGAACCATATAAGAAAAAACTATAAAAGACATGACAATCTTTTCAAAATTTGATTGTATACTTTTAACCTTTTTCCTTACAAATAGTGAGTTTTGAGTCTTTACCAAAATACCATATTTTTTATTAAATGCTCACTTTTCATTTCTTGTGTGATAGCCCATATGGGTCTTACGGATCTAGAACTTACCAAGACAATGCATTCCCGGTCCTTACCAATTAACCCAAGTAAGTAAATGATTGAGGAATTAGGACTATAACCCTTTTTATTTAATCCTCATTTTTCTTTTTATCTCCCCACCAAAATAAAAAATCCCCTAGTTAACCCATTTGAGCCTAAACATTTCATTTCAAAACACGAAAAAATGCAACTTTGCAACAATCACCCATCACCCATAAACCTTTTTACCTTTACACCCTTTATTTTAGCAAAAATTCGGTTCTTTTGAAAAAAAATGTGCCTTAGTTACCATGTGTATGCTAAAAAAAGCCCTTGTTGTTTCAAATAATCAAGCAAGTCCCAAAAATCTTGCTTAAAGTTTATAGTTTGTATAGTTTGTATCAAAGTCACAAATAAAATTTTCAAAAGAAAACCGACATTTTTATACCTTTCACCACTTTCCAAACAAAAATCCCTACCCCTAGCCAAAACCTACCATTTTAAAGTCCTTTTGATATTTAAAAAGATTATGTTAAAAAGGAGCAGATTTGATTGCTTGTCAAGCCTATGGTAGGAGTATTTTCCACACCCGGACCGAGCATTTACTTATACATCTTCGACCGAGTGTTGATTGACCACTTGTGAGGTGTGTGAAATTGTATATAGCTTAATGGAATTTTAAGAGGCATGTTATGCCTAATTTTTTTAAATTTTTCTAAATAAATCATGTCGAATAGGATTGTAAATAAAATAAAAACAAGGATGAAAGAACTTGGATACCCGACACTCTAAGCAAGACCCAAAACTTCTTCTCTACCTCTTCCATTTGTGTGTGTAAGCAATATTAAAAGTTTTGCATGAGTACAAGTAAAAATTCAAGTGTAGGGGTATTTGATATGCACAAAATGCAACATATAAATTATATCAAACAAGACATAAAATCAACCATTTTTATGTATTAACGTTGGAAAAAAGTATGAATCTTTTTATACTTTTGATTTTCACCACTATATAAGCTTAAATGTACAAAAGAAATAAATTATTGATAAAAATCAACATAAATACAAGGAAGAAGAGTTGAGACACCATGCCTACCCTCCAAACTACACCCCAAGACCAAAATAACAAATCAGAAGACAAGCACAGGATCGTGCCCAGTCAAGAGCCCATGTAGAACAAGACAAACAGAGCAGGAAGAGACACGGGACCATGTCCCATGAACACGTGTCGTGGTCAACTCCCAGATATACAGAATCTCCCAAAGGACCCCACTATACTGACCACGGGGCCGTGCCTTCGGACACACGAGACCATGTGTGCATACAGACTGACAAATATCAATTAAGGAAGACATAGAAGAAAGGACACGAGGTCATGTGAAGGGTCTGTTTCCAGCTATAAAAGGAGGTGCTTGGTTCATTTCCAACTCATCGGTTGGCAAACCACTTCTCTCTCACATTTGCCACCATTCCACCACCACTACAACACCATCATCCACCACATTCTTCCATCATCCACTTTTAGAGTGTGTATATTAGTCTCGGGATCCAAGATTGATCGTAAGAGTTCTTGTCAGACAAAGGCCGTACTTGGCTAATCTCTTGCATCACTTGGTGAGGACAAATCTCTTATGTACTACTTTTGATTTCTAAGTTTTGGCTAATTTTTACATGGGTTTGTATTCATGACTTTAAGAAATAGTTTCTTATATTGAAATGAACTTTATCTTATCATTTATTCACATTTTGTTGATTCACTAATTCGTATCTTTATAGTCTATATAAAGCGCGTTAACTGCATGGAAGGGGGTAAGAAGGATGGTTTGGGTAAAGTTCTTGCCTCGTTTAGTGTATAGATCTTGCGAGAACTTGATTCAAGCTTATTAGGACTTCCCTTGAGGCAGATAGCATCAAACCGGAGGAAGTAAGAACGACTTGAATCCCTTATAAATAAACTACGATTAAAACTTTAAACTGGCCTTGCTGGACTGTATCCCTACTGACTCGGATCAATATGGACGACGGTAGCGTTGCCTCTAAAAGAGGGACATGCCACATTTTGCATTAATCACTTACTTAATTATCTTTCAATAATCAAGGCTTGCGGGACTGTATCGCTGTTGACTCAGACTAATATGGTTGAGGGTAGCATTGTCTGCAAAAGAAGGACATGTCACAATAACTAAGATAATCTCTTAAATACGCAAAGTGCGGAAATCATCAAAAGATACGTAAAAATAAGTCGCAACCAAGTAATTCTATATTGTTATTGTTTTTACTAACATTTTGTTTTATTTTTCTCTTTTTAAACTAACTTACATCTTTATCTCAAAATTTTGGTTAGATTAGACGTTGTCGATATCCGGTATTAAAAGTTCTTATGTTCTTGGACGACCTCGCTATCTTACCATCACTATGCTACGCCAACAAAGGATGTACTTGCCCTAACATGTTGTAGAGAGTGATTGTATTGTATCGTGTTTTATAAGTTGGAAGCTTGATAAGCGAGTAAAGAAAGTGCTAAAAATCTATAAAAAATTATAACACGCTCGACACATGTGAATCTCTCTCTTCACATATATAGATATATGGAGAGAGAGAGAGAAAGAGAGTAAGTAAAAAAGGGTGTGGAAATAACATGTAGAGATGTGAGAATAGTAAATGCATTAAAGATTTGTAAACACGTTTTTTTCCAAAACAATGTTATACCTCTTGTAGATAGTTCGATCATTAGGCACACAATATATATGATAACTAAAAAAAGAAGTTAAACAAAACAAGAAAAGAAAAGTTTTCAAAACAAGTAAATTTGAAATCTTTTTGAAAAATGGTCAAATAGTAATTCTCTAATTTATAATAAATAAAATAAATCAAAATCAGTATATTTGATATCTTTTTTGAAACCTTACACTTGTTTACTTATTTTTTAAGTTTTTGCTTTTTAGAAACATTGTTTTTTTTTTTAATTTTCATTTTTTGAACCACTCGTTCGTTTAAAATCGATCGTTTTTAACTTCCTTTGATTTTTCAAATCGTTTATTTTTTTGAAATTTTTTCCCTAGCGGCTATAAGTAAATTGAATACAAAGTTTCCAAACTAAACGATTTCAAAAATGGTTTAAAAAGGAACGATTTTAAAAACAATTTAAAAATGGCTAAAAAAGAAACGATTTCAAAAACAATTTAAAAAACGATATAAAATGAACTGGTTTAAAAAACTTTAAAAGAAAAGCCTTTAAAAAGAACGATTTTAATAAACAAACGGTTTAAAAAGAAACAATTTTAAAAACAATAGATTGTTTAAAAAAGGTTAAAAAGAAATGATTTTAAAAAATGACGTTTATAAAAACAAATGGATTAAGAAAAATTATACTTATTTGTATATTTAAAACTCATTTTGTTAAATAATAATAGTGAAAATAACGAAATACTAAAAAAAACTTGAGTAATAGCATTAATAATCTCTTAAATCTTAAAAAAAACTTTGTAATTATCAAAAACAACCCCTCAAGTATATAATGATGCAATTACCATTACACTTAACTGCAAAAAGTAACAAAGTAAGTGTTAAGTGACAAAACCGTTATAAATACAATCTCGATGTCTGATATGTCAAAAGATTCCTTTTTTAGACTAAAAGAGTTAAACTGGCTAAACCATAAGGGTCAAAACAATAATTTACTCTAATTTTATTTTGGATTAAGTATATGTATAATTAATAAAATTTATAATATATATATATATATATATATATATATATATATATAATTGCCTCAAATTATAAACGTTAGAAATTAAAAGAAATTTACCATTCACATATTTTGACTTTATATATATATATATATATATATATATATATATATAATTGCCTCAAATTATAAACGTTAGAAATTAAAAGAAATTTACCATTCACATATTTTGACTTTTTATTTTCTTAAATATGAACCAAAAAGAAATCGAAACCCCATGTTCATCTTTAAATTTGAAAAACTTGAGATTTTCCAAGTAAAAAACTCCAAAAGAGCAATTGCTTGCCTTTCCAACTCATGCCACATATTTTGATTCCACTTTCAAATTTTTTTTATTAACGGTAAGGAATAATGTGTCAATTATTGTGACATCTGGTACTGTGATTAAGGTTAACTATTCGATCGTTGTCAGACCCTTGGCTCTTTCTATGCGCAAAAACCCGACCTCCAGCCATCCGAAGGCACGATAGTGGAATAATCGGTAAAATCTCGCTTCTCATTCAAGTCGAACCGGCGCCACCCGTATTCGCTCTTCACCTAGATACCGTAGAAAATAATAAACTAAGTCACAAGAAAAACCAATTTTTTCTCCAACCATTCCAGCACTACCTCGTTGGCTCCGCTTTCATTTTCTATTTCCATTTTTCATTCATTCATATTTGATTTACAATTTTAAAAATATTGAAACGTTTCAAGAAAGTTAACAGCAGCCACTACTTTTGAAAATTATTATACACTATGCACCTAATCCATTTGAAATCAATCAAGATCTATGTCGACTTAAATAGCATTAAACTTATATCTTAAATATTTTTAGTTGCATGTTGGCATGCGATCCTCTTGAGTCTTGATAGTGTCGGACTGTGGCACTTTGCTATATTGTCGGAGAAAAGGCTCTAAGGTTGATTATTTTGATCACATTACCAATAAAAGTTATTAATTAGACGTGGATGAGCTACTTGTAATTCGTTGCTAAAATACATTGGTATGCACGGTTCGGTTTAGTTCGACTCGGTTTGGTTTTTGTGTAAAACTGAAACCGAAATTGAAATGTCGATTTTCGGTTTTGGTATTTTTGGTTTTTACACAGGTTACGGTTTTCAGTTATTTGAACAAAATTATGTAAAAGTCAAATAATAAAAAATATAATTTAAAATTTAAGAATTTGTATGTATACATTTAAGTTATTACATTTAACCTTTTTAATTAATGTAGTTTACATAAACCTAAAATTTTAATCTATTTTTATGTTTCTCAAAAGTTTTTAATAATACATTTTCTTTTATAAAACTTTGAAGATTATTTAATTTTTATATTAAATTTTGTTATATGTTGTAAATAATAAATAAATCATTTCAATTATAAATAAACAAGTTAATGTTTTTATTGTAAATACTTAACATTGAAGAATAAAATTAATAATTTCTACTAGCATTAGGATAAACACTTAAACAACTTAAACTTAAACACAAAAATATATGGACTATCGGTTCGGTTCGTTTTTTTGTTATTGAAAATGGTTATACGAACCCGAACCGAAGTTTTCAGTTATTAAAAATCTGAAAACCGAATCATCGATTTTTTTTGGTTCGGTTATTTCGATTATTCAGGTTACTGTTTGATTATTTCGATTTTTTCTCACCCTACTAAAAAGTGTTTACATTCTAAAGAGAATCACATGAGAATGATTCTTGGACAAATTTTAGACACATAAGGTGAAAAATTAAGTGACGTTCATTGCCTTGTCCATTTATTTATCAACCTATATTTACTTTTTTTGTTTGAATGGTAACGTTTTAATACTCGTAAATTACACCAAATAATCTTAATTTACTTTTTGCATGGGATTGAACCCAAGATCTAATACTAAAAGGCAAAAACCTCTACCAAACGAGCTAACCCCGACCTCTCACTAAAAGACAACTGTCTCTACCAAATGAGCTAGCCTCCTCTATCAAATGAGGTATCCTCACATTAGTATTAACCAATATTTATTGATATTGATATAACTCATTACATCTCAATGTATCTCCTTAAAACCCATTTAAAAATGAAAACCAGTACAACCCGTCACCAACTAACATGAGTCATATATCTTGATCTACAAAACTGTTCTTGATTATTTCGTTGTTATCGAATTTCCAAATTCCAATGCAAGGGAACAATTCAGTTTATTAAAGAGTAAATTGCACAAAACATCCTTTATGTTTCCTCAAAATTGCAGCCTCCAGCCTTAATGTTTAAAAGTTGCTAAAAACAGCCTTTAAGTTTATTTTTGTTGCGGGT
Source organism: Scalesia atractyloides (assembly GCA_947069175.1). Lineage (NCBI taxonomy): Eukaryota > Viridiplantae > Streptophyta > Magnoliopsida > Asterales > Asteraceae > Scalesia > Scalesia atractyloides. Next base: position 53,744,176 of record CAMTDV010000001.1, on the reverse strand, counting down.
TCAATCCTTTACAGCTAACCACGTCAACTAAAATGATGAATATACCCTCACATGTTATGCATGTGAGGGAACTTAACTGAAGAAAATAATGTGGTTAGCTGTAAAGGATTGAACCCGCAACAAAAATAAACTTAAAGGCTGTTTTTAGCAACTTTTAAACATTAAGGCTGGAACCTGCAAGTTTGAGAAAACATAAAGGATGTTTTGTGCAATTTACTTTTTATTAAAAGAAAACGATAAAAAGAAAACTAAATAAACACCATCCAACAAATTGTATCAGTGTCTCGTTCTTGAATCAACATATATTATTTTCAATGACTATCAAATACCGAGATGAAGAGAGGAAAAGTTAGCTATTGATAATAAGGCCTTGGGTATGATAGTCAAGGGCTTACCAATGATAAACATTTTCAGTGACGAAACTTGAACGTAAAATCAGCGAGGGTAAACTATCAAAATCCAAACCAGTGCAGAATTGGACTCTTAAAATTCAATATTTTACACTACAAAAAGAAAAAAAAACACTTTCAGAAATCTTCAGTAAAATCAACACTAAAAGCGAAAAATCAGTGGGGGTTGGGGCATTTCCGGGCGACCAAGAACCTCCGCCACTGACCATTTCCACTAGAACTATTGGATGTTCACTCTAACTGTTGTTAGCTGCTGGCGGCATAGCAATATGAGACATTCACCTAGCTCAAGTGAGTTGTAAAGCTGTCTTATAAGTGAGTTGTAGACTTATGAGAGGGGATGCAGGAATTTAGATATCCTTAGCTTCTGAGATTTTTGCACGCACAGTGAAAAACTCTCATTGTGATAACGAAAACCAAAAACCTCTCACAATTTACATTATCTTTGAGAAATTTTGAACCGAAATTTAACACGACGTACACAAGAGCCACAAGTCATAGTCAAGTGAGATGTTCACACTTCACACAAGAATGAGGTACTAAAGCATTTAGGGGATAATAAAAATGTCGCTTCACAAGATTGTGATGTTCGGGAATTCACTCAATGGTATGACGATTACTCACAAGATTGTGGCAAGAGTTACTCTATTAGTGTGTTGTAAGATTAAATCTATTATATTTATAATATTTAATTATGTAGCCATTATAATCATTTATATTATATTAGATCGAAATATATTAATCCTATTATATATTAATTGGTAATTGTTGATGGACCATATTACCCTTATTAATTAATTAGGGTTTCTTTTTGGGTGTATATATAAGGAGATGATTAGAGAGGTTTAGGGTTAGACACTTTTACTCATAACATCATCATTATCGCCCGCCTCTCTCTACGTAACCTAAACTGAATTCATCTCTGGTTCGGTTATCACCATCATAATCTTAACCCTAAGGAGAAACCAGATTACAATGACAAAGATGTCGAACTCCATGACTGCTTCTCTGACTAGATTCTCTGCTGGCCTGTCTGCCGTCACAGGTATTTCATACATGTTTTCCATTATGTTTAAATATAACTGATAACATGTGCACATTAGTGTTCTTTTCAAGTTGTACTAGTAAAATAATAAAAATACCTATATATATACGAACAAGTTAGCTAATAGTATTACTGTTGGGATATTGGTACTTTATAATCAATAGATAAAAATATGAGATTGAGTGAGTAGATCTTATCTAGGATATGCCAACCTCAAAAAGTTTTATCCAAGTTGAGATGTAATCCTTCATATTCCTCAATTCTTTTATTTTGTTTCCACTTGGATATAACTTATTTCACATGCATTTTTAATCCTGGCGACTTTTCTTTTTAGTGTGTCTTAGGTCCTAGCAAAAGTAAAGTAGACGCTAAATACATCAGTTCTTTTTTTGGATGTTTATTTATGTAGAATATTGTAGTTTTTTTTATTAAGATTGCACGTATATGTCCTGTTAGCAACAAGCAGTCAAGCAACAACAATCATGATTCATGATATGTGAATATATCCAAATCTTATGTGAACATATCCAAATCTTGTCCTAATATTCATAAAAAGAATTTAAGTTTTGGTAAATAGTATATTTTTAAGTCACTAGATCAGATGGTTAATGTAATCCACTACTAAGACACTTTTTTTTTACATGTGAAGGTAAGAATGGTTCAAGAAAAGTAAGAATGGTTCAAGAAAAGTGGATATGCATGCATGCCTTGGTTTGAATAGCTTTTCTCAATACGACTATTATTCTATAAACATTTGGTGGGTGAGAATATGACCAATGAAAAGGTGGTCTTAAACGAATAACCTATACTTTTATAGATTAAAATATTATATATTGTGTAAGCAAAGCAAACTACTCCATCCAAGTTGCTCTAGGTCTTCTTAATGAATTCAACCAAATTATTAGATGTCATAACTTTATAAAAAAATATAATTTCTAAAAGGGTTTAAGAGATTGTAATGATCAAAAGCCATGAAAATGTAATTAAATGCATAAAACCTATAATGTTTTTTTAGGAATTAGATTATTAATGTTATTATTAATTTGGACACATCAACTAATTTTGTTATCTAATTGAAAAGACTTAACAATTTTCAGAACGTTGAAACCTTTTTTATCATTAACGTGGGAATTATGTCTTAGCCGTCACAGTCTACGAAGTTTACTCTTACAGCTTAAGTATTTTCACTGTTCTAAAAAGTTTTCAAAATTACTAGGAAGCTGCCCTAAAATGTATTCTAATTTACATATATATTTCTTGGTCAATGCACAATGTCCCTATAAATATTCTTCCAACCTTTGCTTTTCACCCACACCACCTTCATCTTCATCAACTAAAGTTCATTCATCCATGGCGGCTTCTTCTTCAACCTCTTTGTTTCTAGTTTTCTCGTCTCTCTTGATCTTCTCATCTCTTCTTTACGTATCCGAAGCCGATTACTCCGCACCCATTACAAAAGGATTATCATGGGATTACCACCACAAAACATGTCACAAAGTTGAAAAAAATGTTCGAAAACATCTCAAGAAAGTGTTTGAAAAGGATATCGGTCAAGCCGCGGGCTTGCTTCGACTTCACTTTCACGATTGTTTTGTCCAGGTAGCATTTAATTAAGTACATCATGGTTAATTATTATGATTAAAGTAGTACGAATGTGATGATCGTAATTATGCATGTAGGGATGTGATGGTTCGGTATTGCTTGATGGATCTCATGGTGGTCCGAGTGAACAAACCGCTCCACCCAACCAAAGTCTACGAAAAGAGGCGTTCGACATCATTGAAGATCTTCGGAATTTGGTCCATAGAGAATGCGGGAGAGTCGTGTCTTGTGCTGATATTGTTGCTCTTGCGGCTCGTGATGCTGTTCATCTGGTACATACGACATGAATTTAAAATATATCCCTCACAATATTTTTACTTTTTTCATAAAAATAGTCATGTTTATCTAAGAAGTCGACAAAATGACTGATTTGTATTCAGTGACGGATACAGAAAATTTTAACACATGGTTTCTTTAGTAGATTTTCATTAATTTTTAATAATTTTTTTAAATCATATAAAGTTTCTGCTAACTTTTTCCAAACCGAGAGGCCCGAAAAATCTTAAAAAACCTCTATATCGGCCGCTGCTTGTATTATGTATTTTTTTTTCACGCCGCATACTTTTAATTGGCACAACAAATTCATATTGCTACACCAGATACCCCCACCACGCTTATTTTTAAACGATTTTTTGTAAATGTTTTTTCTAGTTTAATTTATTGTAATTTTTTTAATTTTTACTTCGTAACACTGTTTTTTTTTCTATTAACGTTTAACTTTTTCTCAAAGAAGGTTTTATTTTTTTTTGTTGTAAATTTTATATATTATGTTATATAAATATGATACAAATATATAGTAAAGCAATAAAACAACTAAGATATAAAGGTAAATAACAAATACAACTATAAAGTGTATTTTTTTAACTTAATTTGTTAGATAAAAATAGAAGTGACACTTTTTTCGAATTAAAATTTCCAATATTTTGGACCCACATATATTAGGAAAAGTATTTAACAATTACTATATGTTAATAATTCAATTTACTAAATAAACTAAAAAATCTTGTTTTATCTTCTGTATTTTTGTGTTACTAAAGTCAGGTGGACGGACTAATAATTCAATTTACTAAATAAACTAAATAATCTTGTTTTATCTTCTTTATTTTTGTGTTACTAAAGTCAGGTGGACCGGACTATGATGTTCCATTGGGTAGAAAAGATGGTCTCTCATTCGCTACAGAAAACGCAACGCTAGCCAACCTTCCAGCACCCACAAGTAACGCCTCTGCCATTCTTTCGGCGCTTGCCGTCAAAAACCTCACCCCGACAGATGTGGTGGCCCTCTCTGGGGGCCACACCATCGGGGTTAGCCACTGCTCCTCCTTCGCCTCACGTCTCTACCCCACCCAAGACCCCACCATGGAGAAAACCTTTGCCCACGGGCTCAAAGAGGTGTGTCCCACCAACACCACCGATGCCACCACCGCCATGGACATTTACTCTCCAATCAAGTTCGATAACAAGTATTTCGTTGATTTGATGAACCGACAAGGGCTTTTTACCTCGGATCAAGATTTGTATACCCATAAAGTGACTAAACCAATTGTGGAAAGTTTTGCACATGATGAGAAGTTGTTCTTTGAGGCATTTGTGAAAGCCATGATCAAAATGGGACAAATGGAAGTGTTGACCGGTGGAAAAGGTGAAATTCGTGCACATTGTTCTATTAGGAACCCTGATAACAAAGCGTATTTCTCATATTTGGTTGAAGAAGAGGACCAGTCCGATCTCGAGACAAGGGCCGAATTGCGTTGATGCGCTATAACGATATCAAGATTGGTGATCTAGCTTCTTATGGTGAACATTGTTGATATAATAAGGGTTTGGTACGGTTTGGAAATGTATCTTTGTAATATCTTGTGACATGTTTAGTTGATTTTTACTTTGTTTTCATGTTTCTTTTGAAAAATAGATTTTAAATGCAAACTTCATATTTTGGTTTCTTTGAATTCTTTATTATATAAATCCGGTCATCAAACCTAAATAGATTAGCATGACCAAAAAATATCGTTGGACAGTGACGGAGCTATACCAAAGTACATAGATTAGCTCATCGAATTTTATCTCATAACATGGGCGGCTTCATCTATGCTTGATAATTTAATCAATAAAAGCTTTAAGCCCCTTATATTTAAGAGATTAAAATTTTTTAATAATGATAACATGGTTTTTGAAACAGAACATGAAGAAAAGAGATGCCACATTGATTTTGGGGCAGGAAGCTTATTTTATAAGTATATTCTTTTAACGCCATTTTCTTCTTTTAGAAGTGGAATGAAAACTTTTTTTTAGTTTCTTATATGTTTATATATATTTTTTCTTTTTCCCCAATGTTGGTTGATAATTTCTATATTCATTATTAAAAATTGATTAAAACAAACTCAAAATTATTATTATTAGATTGAGATCTTTAAAAAGTTTTAGATGTCGCAAAACCACACATAACCACCATTATGATCATCGCCTAATACCGTTCTGAGGTTGAAGATTGATAATACGTGAAGCTATTTGTGTGTTGGAAGGTGGAATTGTGGAGACCCCATTGAGGGCAAATAATAAGATAGGTACACAATCATATAATATGACACCTATATTAACAGTTATATATAGTAAAGAAATAAACTAATGTTAACAGTTATATATAGTAAAAAAAAATAAAATATAAATGAACAATATATTTAACAGTCACTCTACAGTCCGAAATGTAACCAGACTCTCGAGTACAGAGATTAGTCCACGGACACTCTATAGTTCGAGATGTAGCTACACTCCCAAGCATTGAGATTAGCCCTAAGCTTGAAATATAACGGGAGGAGTAAAACAAAATAAAGATTCGTATGAGTATATACGTGAAACTCAATTCCACCAAAGATAATTTCAAAGCTAAAAGATTATCCCATATTGGACTTGATCCAATGAGGTCGGGCTCAACTCTTGTTGGCTCTATAGAGCTCAATACGTAATCTCACTCTCTACAGAAATAGGGGTAACCTCACTTTAGAGAGTCGCCTCTGACTCATAACTTTGTCAATGGAGATCTCTACCGTTCACTCACCATTTTATATCCTCTATATGACTCTTTTGAGGTGACAGTTAAGAGAAACCGAGTCATCCACCTACTTGACGTCAACAATGCTTTCTTACGCCGGGATCTCAATGAAGAAGTTTATATGAAGATACCTCAAAGATTTGCCGAAGAAGGAGAAGCTAGAGTTTGCCGGTTGAGGCATCTAATATACTTGATTTTACACATATATTTCCTAATTTATCCTTATGTTATGTCTGGTTTTATTTTTTAAATTCACTTGATTTGGATACTTAGTAAATTATTTGGTGAATTTGTAGGTTTCGTAGTAAAATGGGAAGATTCGGGAAGAAATCGAGGCTGGGCTGATTTTGTGATTAAAGTTGGAAAAAAGAGTTGAAGATTTATGCCTTCTCTATTCCAAGCGGACGGCTTGGAACCAAGATAAATGCAAGCGGTCCTTTTGGAGTCCCAACAACCTTTTCTTGAAACTAGATTACTAGAGGACCGTGTGGAACGCCAGCGGTCAGTGTTTGATACATTGCAAAATACATCTATTATCATGTATAGTTTATATATTTCACTTCGTTTGTGTCGGTTTATAGTTTAGAAGTAGCTACTATTGATAGTTTTGTAAAATTGCAGGTCTCGGTTGCTGAATACGATGAAAAAACGCAGAAAATATGCTAAGTAAGAAGAAGCAACGAGAGCCGGACAAGTCGCAGCTGAACGGGAACTGAAACATGAAGAGCAGCTGGTAAAAGGCCCCGCCACGTCACGAGGCCATGAAGTTGCATAATCTTAGCGTCGGGCAAAGGGATTAAATAACAATAAAAGAGAAACATAGTGCCGCGTGGCGCGACGCTAATGTGACTTTGCCTCCGCGTGATGCGGAGGCTCTATTTCGCAGAGACTATCGGGGTTGGAATTGGATTCATTCATGCAAACCTATATAAACATCATTAACAAGAAATCTAACCCTAGTTACGAATTTGCAACATCTTGGGCGAGAACTTGGATGATTTTGCAGCGTTTTCGGAGACTTTGAATCATCGGTTGAAGGTTGGAAGCTTGAGGAAACATCCGGGTCGCGATTTAATCATCCGGTTCACTTGTTCTTTACTTTTGATTATTAATCATGTTTTGTTTCTTTGAAATTACTCTTGGATGAACTGATTGTTAAAGTTTTAATTTTTTATTATGAATGCTTGTTAACTATGGATTATTTATGTTAAAGTAGCCGCTTGATTAGTGATTCGTTGTATATGCATGCTTAGATTGGCTTAATCATTGTTTATTATGTCGTGTGAACCTTAATGAATGTCTTTCGCGTAATAGGTTCATGCTAGATTATAATTTTATATTGCGATCTTTTAGGTTAGTTGGCCAATATACCTTAGAAGCGGTAATTGATAATTGAATATGCCTAAGTGTTTTACTAATCTCAATAACTGAGAGGTACGAGGTTATTGTTAAGTCTAAGTTGATAAATTGCTAGGTAGGGTCTTCGTGAGGAGTCTGAACTAGTTACCCTATCGACCGTTGTGTATCAAGCCGAATCGAGAACCCAAGTTTACCCTAGGTTTATAACCCTTGAGGGAGTAGATCAAACTAGTGTACTTTCATAAACCACGTAGATAACCCGTGAGGGAGTCTAGACCAATAAGTGTCCATAACAGATTTTAGAGCTCTATGGGTGTCTTCCTGAGAAGGGTCGGGAGGTCCAGTCCGGTGTCTCGATAGGTTTAGCATTAAAAGATCCCGATTCCATGGTAACAAACATCCTATAAATCATCACTAGTATAATCTAAGATTCTAGTCTAGGTAGTCTTGCACAATAATGTGAGTAAACTCAAGTTAATTCGTGTCTAGTTAATTTAGTTAATTAATTTAATTATATTTAGAAACCCCCCCTGAATATACAAATAGTTAGTGTCATATCAGTGTCAGTCTAAAGAGTCTAGTTAACGTAATTAAATTGAGTCCTGTGGGTTCGATTTCCGGACTTACTTAGCTTTACTAGATTCGATCGGTCGCTTGCTGGTTAGTAGTTTAGTCGAGCTTAGAGAGTCTAGAGTATTACTTAGTGTCTAAATTAGGTTAATTAGGTTGTTGTTATTGAACTACTTTTAGCACATCAGTGTCACTAAAATAATCATGCGCTAAGCCCGAGGCATGAGTTGTCATTCACTTGACGTCACCTAAGTTGCAAGAGGACTATGTGGAACGCAAGGCTATGTAAGCACCCCGACGAAGCTCCACAGCCTTAGTTAGCTCTGTTGCAAGTGAACCTCATGCATTCCTAGTGGCCCACACACATCTTCGACCATCAGCTTCTCAAGGTTTGTCTATTCAAGCCTTTGGGACTATTTATTTCTACATCTACCACCATGAAGTGCTGTAAGAGTGTCATTTACTAGAGTTGATTGGTTTGTTTTCCAATTAGTTAATTAGTCGAGTTTAGAGAGTCTAGAGTATTACTTAGTGTCTAAATTATGTTAATTTAGGTTGTTGTTATTAAACTACTTTTAGCACATCAAGTTTTTGGCGCCGTTGCAGGGGACTCTTTGGCAATTGCGTTAACTACTTTGTTTGGACTTACTTGATATCATACGTGCTACTTTTTTGTTTGAGTCGTAGGAGTCTAAATATTTTTAGTGTATTTATATTTTTATTGAGTCATTTGTTTGAGTCGTCTTACTTGTGTCTTTGTCAGTTTTGTAGTGGATACCCATACATGTTCGCAAGGACCGCCGCCGAAGCCGACAACGGACAATCCTTCCTTCTCCTCTTCCACCCAAATGTAAGTAAATTTCCTTCCTCATCTTCAGCCCATTTTGACTCTACTCTCCAATATAAACCACCAGCCTTTGACTTTACACCAAAGTCATCACCCTTAACTTCCCACCACCCACACGTCTTCCAAGTCCGCCACCCGCCGCGCCAAACATGGTCCAGTGTCGTACTGTTCACAAACAATCTACCACCGGTTTCACCGGTGTAAACTCACCCATCAACCTTCCCTAAATAAATAACGAAAAATCTTGGTAGATCCAGTTCTACATCTTGACTGCCACTACCCATTCTTGCCAATTCCACGGTCATGATGACAAGGATGCCCCCGCCCATATTAACCGTCTGACCCGTATGCTGTAAATGACACGCGTTTCCTTCAAGTCTTCCTGTTTTCACTTGCTAGTCGAGCAGCCACATGGCTTGAATCGCATCCAACACGTACCTTCACTACTTGGGCCACTCTTCAAGATGCTTTTCTCACTAAGAATTTTCCACCCGCCAAAGCATCTCGACTTCGTGATTAGATCCATTCGTTCTAGATGGAGCCTGACGAGCCCTACTACTTAGTCCGAGTGGAGCCTGATAGAGAAATTCTACAACGGTCTCACTACTGAGACCCGAGCTCAGTTTGATACCTCAGCAGGAGGCCACTTAATTGGTAAGAAAACGGTGGCCGAATGCAATGACTTGTTTGAGAGTTTTGCACATTCTGATCATGAACAACGGTCTACCACCAGGAATTCCATTCCTGTGTCTAGTACATCCTTGACTACTCAAGGAATACACCAGTTTAGCTTGGAAACAACGATAGCCGCTGCTTTAGAGAACTTTTAGAGAGAGGTTAGTAAGGAAATTCAGGATTTAAAAGCTAAGGTTGATAAATGTGAGGTTTGTAGGGGAGGTTATGGTAGTATTGAATGTCCAATGCTCACTCAGGAGCAAGTCAAGTTTATAACTAGTCAAACCGAGGTCCCACTAACCCTTTTATTAATAACTCCAACTATATTTATAATTGGTGTAATAATAATAATAATAATAATAATAATAATAACAACAACAACAACTTCCGTTCTTTTGGTAACCCCTGGTTTCCAATCAGGTTAAAATCAAAACAGGGAGTAGGGTTAATTCTATAGTGGGGGTTCAAATAACTAGGGTTGTTTTTGATGGGGGTTTGCAGGGTCAGTTTAGCACAGGGGGTTCAAATAGGCAGTTTGCTAGTGAGGGGACAAACAGTCAAGGTTTAAACAACCAAGACTTGGGAAGTGGTTTAGATGAAATTAAGGCCATGTTGTCTCAGTTACTTGTTAAGGACCAAAACACATAGAAAACCCTAGAGGGACATGCCATATTTTTAAAGAACCATCAGTCTAGCTTTCTAGATCTTCAAAGGACTGTCGGCGACATTTCTCATCAGTTGCAAGAAAGACCACCTGGTCAATTCTTCGGCAACACCCAAACAAACATGCCAACCCTATTTAAAGTTATCTCAACCCGTAGTGGTAGGACCTTAGGAGCAGAGATATTTAGAGAGGTAGTTGAGGAAGAGGAGGAAGAGTTAGTCGATGAGGAGATTGAAATGGAGGGTCCCTGTAAAGTGTAAACTAGGCTAGACCAGAAATTACCGCACACACCAAGGAGCCCCAAGTTGAAAGGAGTGTAGAAAAGAAACTCATAGAGGTTAGACCATCACCAATCATAGATCTTTCACGCATCCCATACCCCTCCCGCCTTAAGCATCAGAAATATGCTAAGGAACACGGGCAGTTTCTCGATATGTTTAAACATCTAAAAATCAATCTACCTTTCATCAAGGCCCTCCATTCCATGCCAACATAGGCCAAGTTTTGAAATATCTTCTTAAATGCAAAGATAGATTAAGGGAGATCTCGAACATTCCATTGAATAGGGGTTGTTTAGCAGTATTCTTGAACAAGGTACCATAAAAGTTAACGGATCCGGGCCTTTTCACCATTCCATGTCTCTTTGGGAGTGATACAGAGTGTAGAGCTTTAGCCGATTTAGGTGCTAGTATCAATCTTATGCCATACTCTCTTCATGAAAATCTTGACCTAGGAGAATTATTACCTACTCGAATGGCCCTATCCTTAGCCGATCGTTAAGTTAAGTATCCTCGTGGCATTGTCGAAAATCTCTTAGTTAAGGTTGATAAGTTCGTCTTTCCCATAGACTTTGTCATTCTTGATATGGAAGCTGATGAGAGTGTTCCTATCATTCTAGGACGACCATTCTTGCGCACTGCCAAGGCCATCATTGATGTCTTTGACGGTAACATTACACTCCATGTCGGTGAGGAAAAAGTAACTTTTGAGGTAGCTCGTTCTATGCAATACCCTAGCGGTTCCAACGATTATAGCGGTCCATGTCACTCGGTTTATTTCATAAATTAGTTTATATCATGCGCTGACCAGTGTCTAGATTTCATTAGTGGAGCCAATCTAATATGAGAGAGTGTAGTTGAAGAAACTGAAGAAATTGTAGAAGAGAGTGAAGAAGAAGAGGGGACCACTTGGATTCCCGAAGTGCTAGATACTGAGGTTAGGGACGAGAGTGATAGAGTTCCCATAGAGACATCCGCCCCTTTAGAGCTCAATGTCCTCCCATCATATTTAGAGTATGCTTTTCTAGGTGAGGGGCCAAATTTACCCGTCATTATTTCTTCTATATTGGTGGAGGAGGAGAAGTCTAGGTTGTTAGAGGTGTTGAAGTTGAATAAAGGGGCGGTTGCATGGAGGTTTCGGATATTAAGGGCATAAGCCCTGCCTACTGCACCCACCGGATTCTTATGGAAGACAAGTATAAGCCAGTGGTGCAACCTCAAAGGCGCCTCAATCCGAACATGCAAGAAGTAGTGAAGAAGGAGGTTCTTAAGTTGTTAGATGCCGGAGTGATCTACCCCATCTCCGATTCACCATCGGTTAGTCCGATCCAGGTTGTCACGAAAAAGAGTGGGATGACGTTGATCATCAATGAGAAGAATGAACTTATCCTATCTCGTACTGTTACTGGTTGGCGTGTGAGCATCGATTACCGAAAGTTAAACGACGCCACCCGGAAAGATCACTTCTTCTACCGTTTATCGATCAGATGTTGGAGCGTATGGCGGGTCAACTGTTTTACTTTTTTTCTCGATGGATTTTCAGTTATTTCAAGATCACCATCGCACCGGAGGATTAGGATAAACGACTTTTACATGCCTTTCTGGCACCTATGCGTACCGACGCATGCCATTCGGGTTATGTAACGCTCCGGCCGCCTTTCAGCGTTGCATGGTCGCCATATTCCAAGACATGCTTGAGACTTCTATGAAAGTTTTCATGGATGACTTCTTGATCTATGGTGGCATCTTTGATCAGTGTTTGCTAAATCTAGATAGGATGTTGATGAAATGCATGGAAACTAATTTGATGTTAAACTGGGAGAAGTGTCACTTCATGGTGATGGAGGGGAAAATCAAGATCTTGAGAGGATATAGACGTGAATAGGGCTAAAATAGATACTATTAGTAGGTTACTGTGACCCACTAGTCTTAAGTCGATTCGTAGCTTCCTTGGTTATGCGGGCTTTTTTAGGCATTTCATCAAGTACTTTTCCAAGATCACTCGCCCCATGACCCGACTCCTCGAAAAGGACGTACCTTTTGTCTTTGATGAGGAGTGTCTCAAAGCTTTAGACTTTTTGAAAAAGAATTTGATCAGTGCCCCCATCCTTGTCACGCCTGACTGGAGCTGGCCTTTTGAGCTCATGTGCGATGCAAGTGATTATGCTGTTAACGCGGAGTTGGCCAAAAACAAGATAAACTATAGGTCCCCTAATCCATATGGATCTTCACAGAATCGTCTATCCAATCTGGAGTGTGGAATCCTCTAGACCAGATTATCATAGAAAACCGAACAATATCAAGAACACGAACAATCACTTTCAATCAGTCTTCTATTAATTATCCAACACGAATGTTTACAATCAATTCAAGACTCACTCGAATTCTCTTTGAACTCTCTGAAGTGATTACCTGAGCAACCATAACCCTAATGCAAAACTCTCTTTATATAGAGACAGGTTTGCAACTGGGCTAGGGTTTAGCCTCATGGGCTGCAAATTGGTCTAGGTCCAATTTGCCTACCACTCCCTATTATGTGGTTCTTGTTTAGCCCAAACACTATAACTAACTATTACCAAACTAAACCCGCTAACTGTTTATTGTTTAACTAAATACAAGATATCCAAAGACTAAATCTAAGTTGTTGTCACAAATATGCACCAACAAACTCCCCCTTGACAATAGCTTCTATTGATGCACTTTATGGCCATCCCTGTGCGAATAAGCTAGAAAAAGTGTGTACTGAATATTGTATAGATTTGATACGAACACACGACCCAAGTGCGAATGAGTATTGGCTCGTACGAGTGACTTTTGTTACTCGTACGAGTGATAACATCTCACTCGTACGAATGACCCTTCGTACGAGTGACAACCTGCTCGCTTCATGAGCTGTCATGTCTATAAATAGGTGTTGTGTGTTCATTGTTTGTAGGTTTTGGAAGTTCCCTGAGGGGAAACGCTGGCGGATTCTCTCCAAGAACTCCGCCAGCCAGACAAGATGTATACTCTTTCGATATGAATGAAATGAAAAGCATTCGCTGATTCCGTTCCTACTTCCTGTCTATATCGTTCTGCCGAATCTGTACTATCCCCAAAGCTTCCGTCTAGAACCGCCGCCGCCCACGAGACCACAACTGGTATCAGAGCCACGGTACCGATTCATTCAATCTAACAGTTGATGAATCACCTATGCTCATGAATTTTGGACGTATCAGGGGTTTTAGACGTAAAACATCAAATAAATGAACAATCCACGGACATAATGTAAAATTGAAACCACAGGATTGTTAGAAACTGATTTTTTACCAGATCTGTGCAAAAATGACGTTGAAATTCGAAGAAATAAAGATTCTGGATTGAAAAGACGTTATCAGTTTCGTCCGTATAAGTGAGCCTCTGTAGCTCGACAATTGTCACTCGCATGAAGCACCACTCGTACGAAGTGGTGACAAAAAAGGCATTTTTTTGATCATATTGACGAGACGAGTGTCCAGAAAAAATTTGGTGATTACAATTTTTTTCGAGATTTTAATGTCTAATTCGGGCTGTTCGGGGACACCGTCTAGAGCTTCAGAGTATATATTTGATGATACGGTCACAAAAGGATGAAGATTGGGGTAGTCACTGATACCTGCGCAAAACGTTGATCATCTGGTCTAGTGATTATTAATGGGCATGAACGTTTAGTCAGCATTTGATCAAAACTACAACTTTGGGAAATTTTCCGCAAATATTGAGTACCATATGCTGCAGTCGCGCCATAATCTTCATTCCCATAAGAACATAAGACGTCAGAATTTGCAAAAATGAGGGGAATAAAAATTTTCACGTATATGTTAAAATTCCGGCATTTTTGAAATTCATGACGCTGCAACAGTATCCGGGTGGTTCCGACTGCAGATTATCTGGGCAACGCAGAGGATCGAAGATTCATTAGAGATGAGATAACGTTTATGTCTATTCACGAAATAGACTATACATTCAAAATGTTTCTCAGATTCGATATGTTACCAGATAGTTTGTTTCCAATGATTTGCTGATTGGGAAGATTTTGCGGATATTCATTGATTTGAAGTTTTTCATTGTGGTAGTTTGAAGTTTCTATGAATTGCTGGTCGGGTTTTGAAGATCAGAGATCGAGCATCAGAGGAGTGCGCAAAACTGAACGCGGATGTGGTTAACGTCAAAACGGAGAAGCTGCCTTGGTTAATTTCAAGTTGGTGATTATTCGAGGAAATTTGTAGATCAAGCAAATCAGAGGAGGTCTTGAACCGTGCAAACAACGACCTGAAGATCAATTTCGGGAGAAAATTATTTCAGGGGGAACGTAGATAATGCAAACCCGGATCTTCAATCAAGGGGGAATTACAACGTCAACAGATACTCGATTGAAGTTGCAGAATATTCAAACACAGCTCTTAGATTTAAAGTTCAAGTTCAAGCTTCGATAGTGACGTCTAAAGGGGAAATTGTTGATGCACTTTATGGCCATCACTGTGCGAATAGGCTAGAAAGAGTGTGTATTGAATATTGTATAGATTAGATACGAACACACGACCAAAGTGCGAACGAGTACTGGCTCGTACGAGTGACATGTGTCTCGTACGAGTGACTTTGTGCCTCGTACGAGTGACTTTGTTACTTGTACAAGTGATAACATCTCACTCATACGAATGACCCTTCGTACGAGTGACAACCGGTTCGCTTCGCACGAGCTGTCATGTCTATAATAGGTGTTGTGTGTTCGTTGTTTGTAAGTTTTGAAAGTTCCCTTAGGGGAAACGCTGGCGGATTCTCTCCAGGAACCCCGCCAGCCAGTCAAGATGTATACTCTTTCGGTATGAATGAAATGAAAAGCTTTCGCTGATTCTGTTCCTACTCCTTGTTTATATCGTTCTACCGAATCTGTACTATCCCCAAAGCTTCTGTCTAGAACCGCCGCCGCCCCTGAGACCATAGCTTCATAAAACAACTTATATTGATATACTAGTGTGTCCCACTTCAGGACATACCCCCAAGATCAAGGTATGCACAAAGATTCCTTGTAGTAGGTGAGCATACCAAAATTCATCCTTTTTGATTTACAACGTTAGATAATTGGTGACCAGGTCAGTACTTCCGTATAGCAAAGAGACCAATATCCAACGAGGGTTAGGGCAAATACCAAATTTTGGTACGATTAACGCATTTTGCACATTTGAGTGACTCTCTAGGAGAGCTTCTTCAATTTCTGGGATTTGGAATTTTAGCTCTTTTAAGATATCCTGTTGTGCCTAGGTTAGCATATATCTAGATGCAGCAGAAGGACAACCCTAATACCCCGGATGAAATAACGCTATAAAGACCTAAAATCTCAGATTTTGGTAATCTATCAACGCAAATTTTAAGGTTATAAAACCATGCGCCACTGATATGTTACACACTCATACATAGTTCCTTATTTTTATATCACCAAGGTAAGTTGATTATTTCATGCTTTTTGACTACTGGTACATCATATGATGAAGCTGCTATCACACTTAAGCAAATTTAATTTTAATTTCAGTGTGACAGTCTAACTTGCTGATGTACTATCATTTCTTCTTTTCATACAGTGAAAACTCATTTTTGATTTTCTATTTTTTTAAATTTTTTGATTTTTGAAAAATAGTAAATTATTTACAAAATTCTTATGGAAAACTGGTTATTCAGGATTCCTCATCCTGTTGAGTTCGACTAAATGTTCAAAACGAGCCCTGTCAAATGGTTTTGTGTAAAGATCTGCCAGGTTATCTAGTGTGTCGACTCGATGCAGTTCAATTAATTTCTTTTCAGCACAATCCCGTATAAAATGATGACGAATGTCAATATGTTTTGTGCGACTGTGTTTTTCAGGATTGTTTGTGATTGAAATAGTGACATTATTGTCTATCATAATAGGAGTACGAGTGAAATTCAAACCGTAATCGCGTATCTGCTATTGTATCCAGAGAACCTGAGAGCAACAGCTACCCGCATCAATATATTCAGCTTCACACGTATAGGTAGACACGCAAGACTATTTCTTGCATTGCCATGACATGATCCTCCCTCCTAAGGACTGCCAATCACCTGTGGTAGACTTTCTGGTTGATTTGCATCCCCCAAAGTCCGAATCTGTGAAAGCAACAAACTTCAAATCACTAGCCGCTGGATACCATAACCCAAGTTTAGGTTCCCCTTCAAGTAACGAAGAATCCGCTTCACCGGTTTCATATGTGACTCTTTTGGATTCGCTTGATATTTGGCACAAAGACACACTTCAAACATAATGTCTGGTCTTGAAGTAGTCAAGTACATTAGAGAACCAATCATTGCCTGTATTGAGTTGGATCAACAACCTCCACACTCTCATGATCTGGACCAAGATTGTGATTCTTACAAATAGGTGTGTTGAAAGTAGCGCAATCCTCCATTTTGAAACGAGACAAAATGTCATACATATACTTTGTTTGATGTATAAACATCCCATCCTTCTTCTTCAACTTGTAAACCTAGAAAGTAAGACAGTTCGCACTCACTTCAAAATTGCTCTTCATTACCTCCTCGAATTCATGACACATGTTCTCATCAGATGACCCAAAAATAATATCATCTACATATACCTGTACCAACTGAAAGTCTTCCTTCTTTCTTTTAATGAAAAGTGTACTGTCAATCTGACCTCTTTCCAAACCATTCTTTAACAGATGTGCTGACAGTGTCTCATACCACGCCCTAGGTGCCTGATGGAATCCATACAATGGCTTATCAAGTCGATAGACGTGATCTGGATAATCTGGATTAGAAACCCATCTGGTTATGAGACAGACACCACTTCTTGGACTTTCCCGTAAAGAAATGCACTCTTGACGTCAAGTTGGTAAACTTTGAAGCCCTTGAATGAAGCAAAAGCTAGGAACAAACGAATTGCCTCCAACCTAGCTACTGGTGTAAACACTTCATTGTAATCAATCCCCTCTTACTGATTGAACCCTTTCACCACTAGCCGAGCCTTATTCCTTGTCACGATCCCCCAGTCGTCTTTCTTGCACTTAAACACCCACTTGGTGCCTATTTCTTTCTCTCTTTTAGGCAAGTCAACTAGCTCCTAAACTTTCAACTTCTTAAACTGAGCCAGTTCCTCTTGCATAGCTTCAACCCAACAATTATATTTTAGAGCCATGTGGACATTCTTTGGCTCCTCTTGGGTAATAAAGCAGCTATACAAACACTCATGTATCATCCTAGTCTTTTGAATCGAAGTAAATAAACAAGAACCTTCGATCACACCTCTTTTTGTCACCTATGATGTTCTCAACTGGATGATTTATGTTTGTGCGTGTAGTAGCAATGGTGTCAACAACTAAATTATCTCCCAGATTAGATCCAATCTCCCCCTGAATGTTCTTATTAGCAAACTGATTAGTAAAATTCTCCCCTGAATAGGTTCAGATTTACTATCACTTGAATCCTGTGGAACTGCACTGGAGGATGTTTCTGGAGCATCTGTCATTGATATACTCGATCTAGGCATGAAGTCACCATCTTCACCTTCACTGATCACAGTGTGAATCACTTGAGACTCATCTGCATTGGAAAAATCAGGTATATTAAATGATTTAAAAACGCTATCATAATCATATAATATAGCAGGACCACTCGTTGATTGTTGAGGTGAATAACTAGTGATTTCCATGTTAAACACAACCTCAATTTTATCAATTTTTAGATTAAAAACCCTTTTATTCGGTGTACCAGGCATATAACCTAGAAAGTAACCCTCGTCAGCTACCTCACTGAATTTCTGCTTATCTTTATTTCGCACAATGGTGCAGGGTAATCCAAATGGTTCAAAGCCTTTCAAGTTTGGTTTTCGGTTAAACAATAGTTCGTGACATGTTTTGTTAAACCATTTAACTGTCAAAACTTTGTTTAGGACATAACAAGCTGTGTTCACAGCTTCTCCCCAGAAAAGATCTGGAAGCTTTGAATCAGAAAGCATAGTCCTAGCGGCTTCAATCAACGTCCTGTTTTTCCTCTTAGCGACTCCATTATGTTGAGGTGTATAAGGAGCAGAATATTGATGTTCAATTCCCTTGTGAAGACAATAGAGATCCATAATCTAATTCTTAACTCTGTGCCATTATCACTCCTTATCCTCTTGATCCGTGCATCATGGACATTTTTCAATTTTGTAAAAAGATCTATCAGCATCTCCGCTGTCACATCTTTTGTACCTAAAACGAAAACCCATGAATATCGTGACTAATCATCTGTGACAACTAAACAATAATACTTTCCACCTACGCTCCTTACGTTCACTGGACTGAATAGATCCATATGAAGTAATTCATAAGGGGCATATATGGAATTTACTATTTTTAGTAAAGGGCCTTTTCAATAAGGCTCGTGCTAGGCGCTCACGTTTTTTGGCTTCCCTAAAATAGTATATTTTTCAGTTGGTAAAGACCTGCCCCTTGTTTCAGTCAGAATGAGTCCCCGGGACCCCGGGACATTGGCTTCCGCCAACAGTGAACTATTAAGGATCGCATCCCGCGCATATTCTACATTATAGCTTTTGGACTTATGAGGTTTCTTATGTTGTTTTCCCTTTTGACATGGAAGACATTTATCTTCCACGTGAAACCTCTGCACTGGCACCCCTTCCACTAAATTGTTTTTAATAATATACTTCATTTTTTGGTAGTAGATGTGGGCCATGCGTCTGTGCCATAACATTGACTCAGCCTCAGATGCCTTTGACAATAAACTTTGCACCACAGTGGAAGAATCCTTAGCTTCCATGTCCATGACATAAATGTCATTTCTCCTTGGCGCTGTCATTACTATCTAATCATCCTGTATCACCATACCCGGTTTCAACACCAAAGCTTCAGACTTAGTAAAGTGGACCGAGTGACCCTTGTCACATACTTGAGACACGCTCATCAGATTGTGCTTCAGCTACTCGACTTCACTTTGTCCAATGTGTCAACTTCACTGCTCGACATAGCAGATTGTGCTTCAGCTGCTCAACATAGCTCATTTATGAGACTTTGATTTTGTTTTGTTAACGTGTCAACTTCACTTTTTAGTTCACGACATTTTAAGCAAACAAAACTACGAGAGTTAGAATGTACCTCTCCTATTGATTTGCTTAGATCGGCCATGAAAGCAGCAAAATCTACAACCATCTTCTTATCTGCAGCATTCTAGTCGTCATCAGATTTCATGTTTTCAGTCATCCGATCATCATCAACTTTTTTAGCTACAGTCTCTTGTTCGACCTCAGCATTAGCCTTTACTTCTGCATCATCAACTGGGGCTATCTCAGCCATGAAAACCTGTGTAGAATTGTCATCACTTTCCAGATGAACACTCCAATCATAAGAACCTTCTCTAGCAGTAGAGATCAATACCTTTGATCCAGTGTTAGTTGATGCATTCCTGTTGCTTGAAACATGACCAGCAGAATCTTGAAATGATGAGTTAAAATGAGATTCAGTCTTAGGTCTTTGACACTCTCTAGCAAAGTGTCCGTAATTTTGACAATTGTAACACCTCACTTTAGACTTGTCAAAACCTACATTCTTTCCAACAAACTTTCTTCCCTCCTATTCATGAACCTCTTCACTCTTCTAGAGATCTTGGCCATCTGCCATTGTAAATCCATCTCCTCTAGGTCATCAGGGTCAATCTGATCATAATCTTCATCAAAAGTAGCAGGATCAGATATTCTTCCCTGAATGTAGTTCTCTTAGGAAGCAACGAATGAAGCAAGCAAGGCCAGATGATCTTCAGCATCCTTGACACTCAGAGGCATAGACCTTGTACTGTTGTTATTATTGTTAGCTTGCTGTCTCTTTGCCCCTGACGATCCTCCTGAAGCCGCTACAAAACATACTTCACCATCAGCATTTGTCACAACCTGCTCATTTTCACATGAGAGAAATGCAGTTGATGATCACTTGAAGCATTGTTGGAAGATGAAGATGTAAGCCCTTTATATATTCCCGAATCTTGAACCTGATCATATCCAGTTTCCTTCTTCTTCATGTTAGCTCATAAGCTCTCAGTTTCCCAACAACCTCTTCTAATTCTTTATCTTCATAGCCAGCTTCACCCTTTATCATAAGAGTATAAATATCCCATTTGACAGGTAAAGCATCTAGAAACTTATCATTTATCTCAACGTCTGTGCATCCCTCTATGTCATAATTGTCCATTTCTGACATTAGATGATAGTATCTCGTGATAATATCTTCATGGGACTCATTTCTCATGCCTTTAAAGACAACAAATTGCTTCTTCAGCAAGTCAACCTTGTTCTTCTTCACATCAGGATTGCCCTCATACCTCTTCTCTAGAGCATCCCATATCTCCTTTGAAGTGGTATATCTCTTGAATGTATGTTTGATGCCATTAGGTAACGATATCTTTATAGCAGCTAAGGCCTTCTTCTCAGACTCATACATTCTCTTTTCAGCCTCTGACATGTTTACATAGGTAGTGACACGTTGTCTGCCTTCAAAGTCATGAGTTGGGTTTACGTACCCATCTTGAATACACATCCACATCCGTGTGTCCTGATATTCAATGAACGACTAAAACCTATCCTTCCATGTAAGGTAATTCTCTACCTTCAACATCTTTGGAGGTTTGTTAGTCGTGTCTGCCTTGTGTCCCATTCTCAACAATTCGTTCAGGTTTGACATATTTGACATTTTTACCAAACAGGTTCGCTAAAAACGTTAAAAATTTGTCTGAAATGTGTGATTACCAAATTATACCATTGGACTCGTCTCGATGATACGAATCTAAAGATGTATTAATGTCCGAGAGTGATTTTAGGAAATTTTTTTTGTCTTAAAAATCACAAGAGTCTAACCGTGCAGTCGACTTGTCAAGATTGTCTATGGATCAAATTCTGTGTACGAAAACGTTTATCTCCGGTTACGTCAGCTGGTTAACTTTCCACCTATGTGAGTACAACTCGGAACAGTACCCAAATCGGAACAGTAACTCGGATTAACAATCCGAGATGGAAATTCAGAATAGTGATCCGAGATACCAATCCGAGATGGTGATTTGAGATGGTATCCGAGATGCTAATCCGAGATGCTATCTAAGATGATGATTCTAGATAGTCTCTGAGATGCTATCCGAGATCCACACCAATGATCCAAGATGCACTGTTCTGATCCGAGATGCAAGTATTCTGATTCGAGATACAAGTATTCTTATCCGAGATGCTTCACTTATGATCCAAGATACAACTCTGATGATCCAAAATTCAAGATTTCTATCTGAGATACCTTACTGATGATCCGAAACACCAAGTTTCTATTCGAGATGCCTTGCTGTTTATCCAAGATCAACAACAAAACCCTAGAACAGACTTCAAACTTCGAACCAGCCGTTAAAATGTCCTAAACCCAACTTTTCCTGCTGTTATGATTCTGAACCAAGCAAACAAGAGCCGAATGCTCTGATACCAATTGTAGGTCCCCAAATCCATATGGATCTTCACAGAATCGTCTATCCAATCTAAAGTGCGGAATCCTCTAGACCAGATTATCATAGAAAATTGAACAATATCAAGAACACGAACAATCACTTTCAATCAGTCTTCTACTGATTATCCAACACGAATGTTTACAATCAATTCAAGACTCACACAAATTCTTTTTAAACTCTCTGAAGTGATTAACTGAGCAACCTTAACCCTAATGCAAAACTCTCTTTATATAGAGACAGGTTGGCAACTGGGCTAGGGTTTAACCTCATGGGTTGCAAATTGGTCTAGGCCCAACTCGCCTACCACTCCCTATTATGTAGTTCTAGTTTAGCCCAATCACTATAACTAACTATTACGAAACTAAACCCACTAACTGTTTATCGTTTAACTAATTACAAGATATCCAAAGATCAAATCTAAGCTGTTGTTACAAATATGCACCAACATAAACATTTTCACCTGATCTACTACACGAGCAAAACGTTGAATGATGCTTAAGAGAACTATACCACCATGGAAAAGAACTCTTAGTTGTAGTTTTCACGTTTGATAAGTTTCATTCATACCTCGTGCTTTCAAAGACCATCGTTTTCACCGACCACTCCGCCTTGCGTTTTCCAAAAGAAAGGCGTAAACCCCATCTTATACGGTGGATTCTTCTACTCCCGAGTTTGATATCAAAATTAGGGATAAAAAGGGAGGGGAGAATGTCGCCGCCAATCATCTTTCATGTTTAGAAGACCCTAAGAGAGAGAAGATTCATGAGGAGGCGATGGGGGATAAATTCCTACTTGGCGAATTATCTAGCATATGGGGTAGTATTGAAGGGTATGATGACCCAAAAGGAGCCGAAATTACCTAGGGATGCTAGGAAATACATTTGGGATGACCCGTTTCTGTTTAGGATAGGAGGAGATAAAATTTTTAGGAGGTGTGTGACCAAGGAGGAGGGTTTAGAGATTCTTAGGCATGTGCACGAAGGTTTGACGAGAGGTCATCATGGACCCCACACTATCACCCAAAAGGTTTTTGATTGTGGGTTCTATTGGCCTATCGTTGTTAAGGATTCTAAAGACTTTGTTCGGAAATGTGATGCATGCCAACGTACTGGCAATATCTCATCCAAGGATAAGATGCCCCAAAATGCCATTCAAGTTCTTGAAATCTTTGACGTATGAGGCATTGACATCATGGGACTATTTCCCACCTCTAGTGAAATATGTACATCCTCGTGGCGATCGGTTACGTATCGAAGTGGGTGGAGGCTCAAGCTCTTCCCATGAATGATGCCCGAGTGGTGGTGAGATTCTTAAAGAAGCTCTTTACTCGTTTTGGGACACCTTGAGCCATTATTAGTGACTGTGGCACTCACGTTTGCAACGCCGTCATGGAGAGGGCATTAACACACTACGGGTTTACTCATCGTTTATCTACTGCCTATCACCTCCAAACAAGCGGTCAAGTCGAGAATGAAAATCATGGAGTTAAGGGAATCTTAGAAAAGAACGTATGAAAAAGTAGGAAGGATTGGTCTGAAAAGCTAGACGATGCATTGTGAGCGTTCCGTACTGCTCATAAGACACCATTAGGAACCACTCCGTTTATGATAGTGTATGGAAAAGCGTGTCACCTTCATGTAGAACTAGAACATTGTGCGCTTTGGGCTCTTAAAATCGTAAACCTAGATCTAATTGAAGCCGCTACGAAGATATTTTTCCAAATTCATGAGTTAGAGGAACTTAGGGATGCGGAATATACAAGTTCATGGAGCATTAAAGAGAAAACGAAGGTGCTGCATGATAGGAAGCTTAAAGGGTTAAAGTAGTTTAAAAAGGGAGATAAAATGCTTGTTTACAACTCTTGGTTGAAGGTTTTTGGTGGGAAGTTGAAATCAAAATGGTCGGGACCGTACTTGGTAAGTGAGGTTTTTCCGTATGGAACAATTAAGTTGACTAATGAGGCCAATGGAGCCAGGTGGAAAGGAAATGGCCATTATTTAAAGCATTACTTAGGGAGACCTTTAGACCCGAACGAGATGGAGGTAACTCCTCTCGAAATTCCACATGGAACATCTGAATACAGCCTTGAGTGAAAACTTCAGTGTAGATTTTGTACCGTTTATATTAAGTCTTTTATATGAGTCGTGTCGTTTATAACAGTAGTTTTTGTAGATTTTCGGTCTTGTCTTTTGTGTCTTTGGGATGGATTTTTTGAGGTTTTGTAAAGTTGGAAAAAGTTTCAAAGGCATGAAAGCCACAAAACTTTGAAACTTTCTGTGGAAAGTGGACCTTGGCATGTGAAGCCAAACTAACATCATGGTCGCGTAACGCCAAGCCCTTTAATGTTGAACCTGAAAAGATACA
This sequence comes from Scalesia atractyloides, assembly GCA_947069175.1. Lineage (NCBI taxonomy): Eukaryota > Viridiplantae > Streptophyta > Magnoliopsida > Asterales > Asteraceae > Scalesia > Scalesia atractyloides. The sequence goes on along the minus strand of CAMTDV010000001.1, from coordinate 53,719,793 downwards.
CGTCGTGTCATGCAAAGCTTAATTCATTCTATGGTGGTGTAACGCGAGGCCCCTAAATAACTGAACCTCTTAAAAACTATAACGCCAGGTTACGCGAGCCCTGAATCAGTTTGTCGTCGCGTAGCTCGAAAGTTTTTTAAATCGTGATATCTACAACTTTGTTCCACTTTCCCCATTCTTCACAAAAACAAAACCTAAATAACCTCCGCCAAAACCACCACTTCCACCACCATTTCAGCCACTAAACACCACCATTCATCCTCCATTTTCACCCTACATCACCTATTTCACTTCCCCATCATTGCCCACCATCAATTTCACCGTTTTACCTACACATTAACCAACACTACGGGGTTTGATCTTAAAGTTTATAGGCTTACATTTTTAGCTTGTCTCTTTCGCGAATCCAGTATGTTTTCTTGTATATTTTCTGTATATTATTCATATCTTAGTTATTATGAGTCTAGGTATGCATGTTAGGTGTCGGATTTGTCGGGTCTTATTTGAGTCTTAGTTTAAGTGTTCGTCTAGTGTTTAATGGTTGCGGGTGGTTAATTTGGAGTATTGTGAACATTGAATTGAATTGTCGTTGCAAAATTATCATAAAGCTCCTAACTTGCCTTTTGAATTCTAGAGTTAACCGATTAAAAACCTTGCTTTACAAGGAGGAATTTTTCGACTTAAATTCTATTTTCGAGACAAAAGTTTTAAACTTGCGTACATTTGGGCTTAATTGGGACTTAATGTATGTGTTGGTAGGCATATGGGTTTAACTAGGGACAATTATAGTGTCGGGAGAAGGTAGTGTACATTGAGTCGGTCTTAGTTTAGCTTACGTTTTGGTCATGGGTTTACTTATATGCGTGTACGAGTACAAGATAACTCGCCTGTACTCAATCTCCATTCGGGCAAGTTTTCGGTCTATAACTTATGTTTTTTGTAAACAGTTACCCAATTTTTCTTAAACTTTGTTTTCGGATTCAACCGCCAACGTAATGTTATACGACCTTTCCAACTTGATTAAAAAATATTCAAAATTACAAAAAAATTAAAAAATTAAAAGTACCAAAATATTTTGTGGTTACTAATTTGTTGCCTGTTTTTCTTTGTGTAACATTGTTTTGAAGAGATGTCATGTGTAGGTAGCTCGAGTGGTGCTGGAGGGAAAAGAAGAAGAGGGCCGCTAACACGTCCACCAGGGGACCCTACTCAACAGGTCAACAATCTGCATCTGGAGCGGAGGAAAAAAATTTATCATAATTAGGAAAGGGTTCCACTTTTCGGGTGACGAGCATGAGAGATTATCCACTTCTGTAGTTTGAGATAAACACAAAGGAAAAAGAAGTTTGATAAGTTAAATGGTATGAACCTTTTGGTTCGTCGAACTATAGATTGGGACTTGTTGGGAAGTATAGGTGAGCGAGAGAGGATAGAGAATTTGTTGGGACCTAGGCTAAGAAGTATGGTTGATTGTTATTGGGATCATATGAGGAGCTAGTTTTGGAGTTTTATTCCACCTTCCGACACAATGAAGGTGCTTTCGGTGAAAGAGACGCGGTTTCGTTCAGTCTGGGTAGGATGGTGTATGAGTTAACCATCCCGTAGTTTGTAGTGGCTGGTGGGTTCTATACGAAGGAGGAGGTAGTTGCCCCCGATTCTTGACCAGTTTGAGGGGAGTGTATCAGACCCCAAGGGATATGAGTTTTGGTAGTAGAGATCTAGCGAGATTCTTGTCTACTATTTATAACTTTCCGTTTGTGAGTACTAATTTGATTGCATCGTTCCGGGATCCCGTTTATAGATATTTGTTGAAGATATTTTCTACCACTCCGGTTGGTAAGAAGTTGGGTGAGAACAAGGTGAATTGGACAGATCTTTTCAACTTGATGTGCATGGTAAAGGGAGGAACATGAATCTGGCGAGTGTTTTGGCATGGTTGTTTTCTAGGACTAGACGATGGGGTAATAGGGTAGCGTTGGACATAGGTCTATACATCACAAGGATTTCACTGAAAGTGTTTGCTAAATACGACCTGCAGAATCTGCATCAGGGCCCGTCTTCGGTCTTCTTTGGGATTAGAGACTTGTAGTTGGCAGGTATTTTGACTTGGACTGAGCCGATTACTTGGGAGCCCATTAGGCATGGGGCTCAGGTTCAACCACTAGAGGGTAATCCAAAGAGGATGTTATGCAGGCCACTGTCCCTACTCATAGGCAGAGACAGCGCCAACGACATGAGATCCCCGCACCCAGTACCCTAGACGTCAGCCACAACTAGACCCGCTTACCATAGAATCCCTGTATGATAGGATGGATCAGGGATTTGTAGAGCTACATGCTATGATACAGGCGGGGCAGACAAGGATGGTTAATGCACTTAGGCATATGATGACTTGTATGAGCATTAGTATTCTAGATTTCTTTCAGCCTTATAAAGTGTCGGGTCCGTTTGGTATGGGTGGTCAGTTTGCTTCAGGTGGAGAGGGTGGATCTAGTCAGCTAGGTGGGTATGGATATGGTTCGGGTTATGGTACGAATCAGTATGGAGGCATGGATCCTATGCCCGACTTCCCGATGTATGAGTAGGGTGAGGATGAGAGTGAAGAGGAGAGCAAGGATGACTTGGATTAGTGTGGGGATGGAAGATACAACAGGAGCTTAATGGAGTATCTTTCATGTTTATTTTATTTTTATGTTGTATTCGGTCTTCCATGGTCTGTACTTGTATTTGATAGTGGAACTTGTGGTTGGGATGGTGGGGTGGTGATGGATGTTTTGAGACACGTATTATCTATCTATTATATTTGTTGGTATATTTGTTATTTGATAGGTATGATGTGATTGTTGTCGCTTCCGTTGGCGTGTGAGATTAGGGATTGTTTGCTGAGCGTGTTCGGATTGGAGGACATATGTGGAATTGAGTGGCACATTGACAGTCTCGCATATCAACTAAGTCGTTTCCACTGTATATATTTTGTATGTTTTCAGTAGGATTTATTTCTTTTTACTTTTAGTCTAGTTTTTTAGTCGTATTTCTATGCCTGCATTAGGGACAATGCAAACCCTAAGTGTGGTGGTGGGATATCGAGTCGTACCATATGAGTCATAGTGTTAGTTTGAGTCATAAAAATTGAAAAAATAGAAAATAAAAATTTGAAAAATCTAAAAGAATTGAAAAACTAGAAAATGTCCCTGTTTCAGAGTTTGCAAATAAATACGGTAAATGATAGAAAAGTCAAGTATGTTCGGTTCTCAAATAATAATAATAATAATAATAATAATAATAATAATAATAATAATAATAATAATAATAATATAATAATAATAATAATAATAATAATAATAATAATAATAATAATATTGTGCAACATTGAATATTGAGCTAGATTGAATAAAACGAGGCCTATATAATCTTTATTGTGGATGGTGACTCTGATTTAGATTGCCTCTAGGTTAAGTTAAGAAAAGAAATGCTAAATTACCGAAGCTCACATTGTCGTTCTTGGGGATGGGTGGTTGAGACAGCCTCTAGGTTAGGTATGCAAAATACTTCTAGTGCTCATGAAAAGGAAAAAACACTTTATTCTAAATTTTTTTGAGTTTTATTATAAAACAGTTAGGAAATAACCAATTGGTTGTTCCTTCTATTTCATAAGCTTGAGGCGGGATTAGGTGGAACCATGATTCCCTAGTGTGAGACCCTAGGTCGATTAACCGAACTTTAACGTAAATAAACGTGATAAGGGCCTTGGAACCGGTGCTGAATTTAAGTGGATCAGAAACCTATAATCATAAGTTAACATGTGCTTGGTTTTTTAATTAAATAATCTGAATTTTGAGATCGAATATTACTTTGACTATGATTCTATAGCATATATCTTTTCAGGGACGAAAAAAGGGTAAGTGTGGTGATATTTGATGTATTGCAAAATATATCTATTTATCATGTATAGTTTGTATATATTTCGCTTTGTTTGTGTCGGTTTTTAGTTTAGAATTAGCTACTATTGATAGTTTTGTAAATTGCAGGTCTCGGTTGCTGAAAACGATGAAAAAAACAGAAAATAAGCTAAGTAAGAAGAAGCAACGAAATCCGGACGAGGCGCAGCTGAACGGGAACTGGAACAACGAAGATCAGCTGGTAAAAGGCCCCACCGCGCTCACACGGTCATGAAGTTACATCACCTTCGCGCCGTGGGAATGGATTAAATAAAAATAAAAGAGAAACATAGCGCCGCGTAGCGCGACGCCAATGTGGCTTTGCCTCCGCCTGACGGGGAGGCCCTATTTTCGCAGAGAGTATCGGGGTTGGAGCTGGATTCATTTATACAAACATATATAAACATCATTAAAGAGAAATCTAACCCTAGTTACGAATTTGCAACATCTTGGGCGAAAACTTGGATGATCTTGAAGCGTTTTCGGAGACTTTGAAGAATCAGTTGGAGGTTAGAAGCTCGAGGAAACATATGGGTCGTGATTTAATCATTCGGTTCACTTGTTCTTTACTTTTGATAATCAATCATGTTTTGTTTCTTTGAATTACTCTTGTTTTGTTTGATTTTCAATATGTTAGGCAAAACACTTTAAACTGCCTAGATTATGAATTGATTGTTAAAGTTTTAATTTTTATTATGGATGCTTGTTAACTATGGATTATTTATGTTAAAGTAGCCGACTTGGTTAGTGATTTGTTGTATACGCATGCTTAGATTGGCTCGTTGTTTATTGCTTCGTGTGAACCTTGGTGACTGTCTTTCGCGTAATAGATTCATGTTAGATTATAATTTTATATTATCGGGTTAATTGGCCAATATACCTTAGAAGCGGTGATTGATAATTGAATATGCCTAAGTGTTCTACTAATCTCAATAGCTGAGAGGTGCGAGGTTATTGTTAGGTCTAAGTTGATAAAATGCTAGGTAGGGTCTTCGTGAGGAGTCTGAACTAGTGTGAGTCCCAAAACAGATTCGGATCACAGTGATTTGATTGTTATCACCCAAACAACTATAGATTAGTTGCTTGAATGTGTAAAAGTTAAGAAAAAGCAAAAGATGAAGATGAAGATTCGTGTATGGATCAAACAACAAGTGTTGTATATGGAGTCCCAAAAGATATAATCGCTAAAAGCACCTGGATGTTCAGATTTAGCACAAGAACAATAATCACAACACAAGAGAAATCACCAAAACTTTTCCAAAGACCTTGGACTAGGGTTTTCAAGAAGCACATATATACATACTGACTACCCAACATATTTATTAAATACGCTGGGTACTTAATTACTCCTCCACAAGGACAAACCCTTGTAGTTACACTTTTAACCCTTGAAATTTCTAGATATTTCTCAACTGTAACAAAACAATCCAAAACCTAATAAAACCAAGTACTAACGATCTCAAATGCTCTAACAATATTCCCCTAGATCGTTGCGTACTTGTTCGATCTTCATTCTTGAGCTTCGGTTTCTGGATTGGTTGCAGCTTGATCTATGGGTTGTTCAGGTGGTGATTGATTATAAATAGCTTCACTTGATTTTGGGTCCTCCATCGTGACTTCATATGTGGATGAAGTTGGAGGTGATGGAATAACTTGAACAACTGATTCGGAAGATGGATCTTTGGGTTGAGAAGAGGAGGATTGCGGCTCCGTTGACATCTCATCAGCTTTCTTCTTTCTAGATTCATCCTTTTCTTTTTGTGTCAATTCTGAGCATAATCTCCATCATTTCTATCTTTCTTGCTCTTACTCGCTCGACAGCTCGCTGAAAAAGCATGCCTTCCTCCAGGTATTCGTTTCCTGCACTAACGTGTATCTTGTTCCTATAAAGAGTATTCAGATCAGATAGGTGGAACATGAATACATCCATTGGATCCAGAATGCGGACATCTTCGTTTGAGTTGGATCTGATGACTGCTTCACCTGTTTTACCATCGAAGAACCATTTCTTAAAATTGGTGAAAGACAAAGGTTGTTTTAGAGGAAGTTTCACACTGGTGACCACTTTGGCTGGATTGATTACCCACGTCACTCTGCCTTTTCCTGTAATTGGGTCTTTGGTTGCTCAATTCTCGTATATCCCATGTGGGTAGACTTTGCATGTCATTTCCATTTCGAAAATACTGGATTACACCTCCTCTTCGCTTCACAACAAACCACCCAGTTAGATTGTAGTACTTCCAGTTGAGAATTTGGTATGTGGCCTTCGTTTTCTCAATCGTTATGACTTGATAGAAATGTGGCATTTTTGCTCTTTCCTTCTTGAACCATTTAGGGTGCTGCGGAGCGAATTCGTCTCCTATCAATTTCATAGACAACTTCATCCTCTAGACCTCATTCGATGAATCTAGGAGGCATTTCAATCCTATCAACTTCCTCCTCATCACTCTCCCCGTCAACGTTCACATCAACCGCAGATGCTATTTTTTCTTTCTTCCTTTTAGCTATCTCGGGTTTCCGTTTTTCTTCCTCTTCTCTAAATCTGACAAAATTGAAGATATCTTCATTTGTGTATTTTGGTTTTCGATTGGCTGAAGTGTACAGATTTTGCACCATCTCGTGCAATTTCTCTAAACCTTCTTGTTGATACTTTATAAATTCAGATTGCTTGGACACGTAGGAATGTAATTCCTTGATCTTCTTTCTCTGTTCTTTCAGCTTCTCTCTGAGCACGTTTGTGTCGTTGACCTGATCCTTTAACAAACAAAATTCGTTAGCAAGAAACAACAAGATTTTTTGGATAAACGATCATATAGATCTTGAAAAGGTCAAGGTCTTGCAGGAACTCGTTTAGGAGGAGCTTGAACAGTTGAGGTTGGCTTAGGTGGAACATCCTTGGATGATCCCTCTCATGTTTTTCGTTTCTTGTTGTAGGGGACTTGTTTGGAGTGGGCTCCGAGGGATCAGTTAGCAACCCTTCAACAAACTGATCTAACTGTTCATGCTCTGATGTCACCACAATGGGTGTCTCAGACTCAATCATTTCTCTCCTTTTGATCCTTTGCTCCCATTTTTCTGCCTCTGCAACAACATGAATTGCTTGCATTCTTTCTATCTCCTCCCTTGTTGAGCCTGCACGTATGCTGTCACCCATAATCCGCTCTGGGTTTGAGGAGTCTTTCTTGCTTTTGCTCTTCATCCGCTTGTTTTTCTTGTCTTTCCCGGGCTAGCCTTACACCCTCTCGCTATTTGTTGTATGCAACAACAACGATTGGAAGTATTTCTTCTCTATACATCCAGTTGTGTAGCTCCGTGATTTGTCTTCCCATTCTTTTGTTTTCATCTCCGTGATTTGTCTTCCTTTAGGAAACTGAAATTGGTATAAATTTCCGTCATGTGGCAAGTTCTTGTGCTGATCGTTGATGAAAAGTTGGACGAATCTTGGATACATAGCCCATGGACCTCTGTTTACATTGTCCACCATGCAATAGAAGATCAAACCAGAAATGTTGAACGGCTGGTTTGTACATAGATTAAGCATTGCGGCAGACGATTCCAAGTTGAGACCATCGTACCTTCCTTTTCTATGAGCTAGGCTCATGCAGAATGTGTGCAGAATAAATCTCCAATCTTTCATTAGACCGTTTCTTTTAATCTTGTTCTTTCCTTGAAAATCACCGACATAATTCATTCCCCGGAATCCTTTAAGTACTTCTTCTTTGCTCAGCTTCATTGGGTATTGAAATGTCTCCGAGGCTTAGCACCTTTCGTATTCTTGCTTCAGTCACTTTTACTTCTTGTTTCAAACTGTAGCTGTGATTGTTTTGACTTTCTCGATAGTCTTCACCTTCGCTGTTCTCCAGAAATCTTCTGTCTGAATACAGTAGATCTTCGGGTTTGCTTGAAGTGCATAACCAATTTTGCTCCTTGATAGCCAATCATTGGCTAGTTATGCTTTCTCGTACCATCCCATATTAATTGTTGAGCTATTCTGAGACAAGAAAATGAGTCAAGTGAGATCCAGGTTTCGAAACATAACTGTAAGTTGGTTAGGATAAATACAGGGTATTTATATATATTAGCAAAACTGTATAAAAATATTTACAAAATCAAATACAATAAAGTTTTACAAATAAGAACAAATGTAGAACAAAGTAAAAAAATAAAACAATTTGAAAAAGTATAAGTACGCTGATAAAAGTGAGGATTAATACGCCAAAAATAAAAAAAATATTTTTGCTGACAAACCAATGATAAAAGCGCTAATATATTTATGAGTCAGATTAATTACTCCGGTTATTTACGCTTAGTCATGAATGCTATATAGACAAATACGCTGAGTTTTGGTTGCGTTTTTAAGTCTCGTTTCGAGAATCACAGCGTAGATATTGTCTACACAGGGAAGTGACCACGTTATTATCAAATATATGCCTGTTGCTTCGATACTCTGCGTTCATATACAATCGGCCAAATTTGATCTTCTATGCGTATTCATTTAATACATGTCAGAATTCGCTTATCAGTCTTAACCCTTTCAAAACCCAAACCTATATTCGTACTATTCGATCATAAAATGCTAATCAATTCTTGATAATTTGAAGGTGTTATTTGTTTGGTGTTTTAGAGTGAAGATGATTAGAGAAGAGATGAAACTATTCAAATAAAAAAAATAAAAAAATTGAATATATATATTAAAAATATCTGCCAGCGTATTTATTAAATACGCTGGCTAGATAAATACGCGCCCCTGTTGATTTGGAAGGTTTCTTCAAAGTTAAGAAGTCCAAACCAAATACGCTCAAAAATCTTAAACTTTCTCGAAAAACGTGCCCTTTTTAGCTAAGAATAGTGCAAAAACCGAAAATAAGTTAAAAAAATAAAAAAAATTGCAATTTGGACACTGAAAATCTTTTTTGAACTGACGGACTTCCTTTTTCACAACATTCTTGTGTTTGAAACCCCATGATATTCCTACAAAAGATCATACTGGTAACAGTTGTCAGTTTATTATTTTCAAAAAAATTGAATAACCGAGGCACAAGAAAAACTGTCAATATGTTTGTCCTCTTCCATACATGCATCCTCCTTTCAACTTGCTTTCGGTGAGTATTTTATCATGTTGTGGTAATATTGACAAAAATTGCAATGGCCCCCACGCAAGCTAGACTGTTAGAATGTTGTGCCCGTGAGTCCCACGTCAGGACATACCCCTGCGATCAAGGTATGCACAAAGATTTCTCATAGCGAGTGAGTATATTGACTTCATTCGTTTTGTTTTACAATGATAGACAATTAATCATCAGGTCAGTACTTTCATACAACAAAGAGACTGATGTCTAACGAGGGCTGGGACAAATACCATTATGGATTTGAATGACTCTCTATGAGAGCTTCTTCAGTGTAAGGTTATGGCCAGGTTGGCTCTTTTGAAAAGATATCATAATCGTGTCTAGATCAGCATATATCTGGATGCAGCAGAAGAGTAATTATGATATCCCCGAATGATTAGTCAATATAAAGACCCGAAATCTCAGACTTTGGCAAACTGTCAACACAAGATTTAAGACCATTAAGCCATATGCTGCAACGTGTTACCCGCAAGTTGCTCAATATTATGGGTATGCTAAATATACTGACACGTTGTTGCTTGGTACCCCGATTTTCCTTGCTTAGAATCTTGACTTTCTTTTCTTTTCTGTTTCAAACAAAAAGACAATGTGTTAGCAGTTTTCTATCATTTCTTTAACAACGGTTGTCAAACAGGAGATTAAAATATTTTCTGGATATCTTCCCCTAAACTTTTATTTTCGAATGTCCATTGCTTGAAAATGAAATTTTAATTTTGTAGAAAATCTTTTTGGTGGTCACAACTTTAAGATACTCATTTATATTGAAAAGTAGTTTTTTTAAATATGTACAGTCGGTTAAGAAGACGCAATTTACTTCCACTCAAGGAAATTGATCATTTCCAACCAGGTTACCAACTGGTTAAAACGGGTTTTGTCAAAGGCTTTCATGAAAATATCGGCTTTCTGTTGCATAGTATCCACAGGCACCACTTGAATGTATCCTTTCTCGTACACATCTCGGATCGCATGAATGCGAATTTCGATGTGATTTGTTCTGGAGTTATGGATTGGATTCTTCACAATTCCTAGACACGCCTCATTGTCAATGAATATCGGAGTCTTCATGATGTTGATCCCGTAATCCAACAACTGATTTTGTATTCAAAGGACTTGTGAGCAGCGACTGTAAGCTGCCGTATATTCGGCTTGAGCAGTAGACGTGGAAGTTGTCGTCTGCTTCTTGCTTTGCCACGATATAAGACGATTTCCTAAGAATTAGCAATCTCCTAAAACTGACGTTCTATCAACCTTGCAACCTACATGATCACTGTCAGAATAAGCAATTAAATCAAAATTACTATCTTTGGGATACCACAATCCAAGCTTGGGTGTTCCTTTCAGATAGCCAAAAATCCGTGTGACTGCAATTTTAGGAGATTCTTTTGGATTCGTCTGAAATCATGCACAGATGCAGACAACCCACATAATGTCAGGCCTACTTGCAGTCAGATATATCAACGAGCCTATCATCGAGTGATAGGACTTGTTCACCAGTTTTCATTGAAGATCAAGAGTGAGTTGAGTTTGAGCTGCAAATGTTGTGCTGGCGGTTTTGTAGTCGTTCATGTTGTACTTTGCGAGAATATCCCTGATGTACTTTGGTTGATGAAGGAGGATTCCGTCTTCTCGTTGCTTCACCTCCAATCCCAAGAAAAATGTGAGCTCCCCCATCATGCTCATTTCGAACTTTGCCTTCATAACCTTCTCAAACTCCTTGCATAGCGCCTCATTCGTTAACACAAAAATAATATCGTCCACATAAATCTGAACCAGCATCACATTGTCTCTGATCCTTTTTGTGAAGAGAGTCATGTCGATTTTACCTCTTGTGTATTCACATTCCAACAGATATGTTGACTGAGTTTCATACCAGGCTCGAGGAGCTTGATGAAGGCCATAGAGAGCTTTGTCAAGCTTAAAGTATCGTTTAGGGAAATGTGGATCGTCAAAGCCAAGAGGCTGACAAACATAGACTTCCTCTTTCACCTTCCCGTATAGAAATGCACTCTACACATCCATCTGAAACACCTTGAAGTTTTTGTACGAGGCATATGCCAGAAATATTCTAATAGCTTTCAAACATGCTACCGGAGCAAAAACTTCTTCATAGTCAATCCTTTCCTCTTGTTGAAAACCCTAAACAACCAATCTTGCCTTGTTCATTCTAACCCTGAACAGAAATAGTTCTTCCTGCATCGCTTGCACCCAGCTGGGGTCTTGAATGGCTTCTTCGATATCATTTGGTAGAGATTTCGATAGAAAGGCGACATACAATCCACTGTTGATAATGTATGCCTGACCACCTGTTCGTACACCGTCTTCCATAGAACCAATTACGTTCTCAAGGGGGTGATTCCAATTTGTCTTGTATCCTGTGTTGTTGTGGGTTTCAATTTTTTGAGGTAGATTGGTGAAGTGTTCATCGACATAGATGATGGTGTTCCATCTTCCTGTGCTGGTTCATTCACATTCGTCTATGAGGAAGAAGCATCATTTTCAGATGCGTTCTTAGACGAAGTGTCCCCATTAGTTTCATCCACAGGAAGGATTGAATCAGCTGAAAAGTGAGTGAAACGAGTAGTGAAAGGAGTGAGTCCAATGTCTGATGAATCAAACAGTGGTTCCACTTGAGTGGTTTCAGTGGGTTGGGTTTCAGGAATAGGTTCGGGAATGTCGAAGGTGTTGAAGACAACATCTACATCATAAAACTAGTCAGGAGAACTTCCAGTGTTGGTGTAGTTTCCTTCTTGAAAATCAACGTAGTATGACTCAAGCACCATCTTGGTTCGTTTTTATAGACCCAATACGCTTTTTGAGTTGACGAATATCCCATGAAGTAGCACACATCACCAACTGCTTCAAACTTGATTAGATTCTCTTCAGTGTTGAGGAGTGTACAAGAACATCCAAACGGTCTGAAGAAATCTATCAGAGGCTTTCTTTTGAAAAGAAGTTCATAGGTGGTTTTTCCATGAGGTTTAACGATGAGAACTCGATTCAAAACATAGCATGATGTGTTGACTGCTTCTGCCCAGAAGATTATAGGAAGCTTGGAGTCTACGAGCATAGTTCAAGCAGCTTCAATGAGTGTTCTATTCTTTCGTTCTGCTACACCATTTTTCTGAGGAGTTCTGGCTGCACTGTACTAAAGGCGAATTCCCTTTTCTTCGGAGAAAGAGATAAACATCTGATTTTTCTAATTCAGAACCGTTATCACTTCTGACTGTCAGTTTGATGACGTTCTCGATCATAGGAATGAAGGTCTGAAGAATGGATGTTGTTTCACTCTTTGCTTCAAGAAAGTAAACCCATGAGAAACAAGAAAAATCATCTGTAATCACCAAGCAGTAAGATCTTTTAGCTAAACTTTTAACACTAATAGGACCGAAAAGATCCATATGCAGCAATTGCAATGTTGTGGTTATCTTATTCACTACTTTGGATTTGTGTGGCCTTTTGTGTTGCTTGCCTTGGGCGCATGCTATACATTTTCTAAAAATGGAAATTCTTTTATAGGTAAACCTCTCACTAAATTTAACTTAGAGAGTTTATTCATATTTTTGAACTTCACATGCCCCAACCGCCTGTGCCAAAGTAGTAATTCTGATTCTGACGCTTTAGAGATCAGACACGTCATATGCTCTTTGGATTTTGCGTTTTTCATATTGAGAATGTAGGTGGTGATTTGACGAGGAGCTGTGAGCATAATCATTTCGGCAGGAACGGAGTATTCGGGCTTGAGAAATAGGCATTCCACGTCGTTGAACAGCACCGATATTCCTTTGTCGCAGACTTGTGATAGGCTCATGAGATTGTAACACAGTTCTGGTACATAATTGACGTTCTCCAATGTAAGTGCTTCAGATATGACATCTCCCATTCCAACAATCTTCCTTCCATTTTCATCTCCTGCAAAAGATACGAAGTCATCGTCGATGAATCAAAAGTTCTTCAGGAGTTCCTTCAATCTAGTCATATGCCTTGAGCATCCACTGTCCACTTGCCCAATGTATTCCATGAGCATTCGAAGCCATTTTTGCAATTTATTCTGTTATAAAACGACAAACAAAAATACATACAAGTTTGTTAGTTTTTGGAACCAAGACTTGCTTTAAGTTTAATCTATCATGATTTTGAACGAGAATATCTTCTTTTCTTTTCCAAAAACATGTTGAATTAACTATGTTTTTACTGATTTCTTAAAATTATCAAATTGTTCGGTGAAACTTTTGACAAAATCTTGTTTAGGTTCAGAAAATTTCTTGCTCTTGCAATGTTTCACCGTCTGTCCTAAATGACCATAACGAAAGCATTTTGCAATTTGCACTTTTCTTTTTGGTAGACGTCGTGCGTGAAGATGATGTATGTGATAAGAGTCTTGAGCTGCTTGAAGCGTTTTATCAGATGATGAAATGTAGCTTGAACTTTCGACTTTCTTCTTTTTCTTGTTAATGCGGCTTTCATCATCTGAGCAATCTTTGTCATTGTCGGTGTCTGATGAAAAATCTGATTCTTGTTCTTTACTTGATTCATTTGAACCGAGATCATTAAAAGAGCTTAAATCTTCTCCATCATTTTCTGAGGTTGCGATGAATGAGTCCTTGCTGTTGCTGTCTTCATTGATTTTCGTTTCTGTTTCTGATTTACCTGTGTGAGATCGAACAAATTCTGAAATTTCCTTGGTGAGGAATTTCCCAAATCTATTTTGTTTTAATTTAGGAACAAACACAAGAGGTTCACACACAACTTTTTCATCACAAAAGGCAGAATTTAAGTCATGACATTTAACCACTACATTCTCGTGGTTGTGGGTCTTAAATGTAGGCACATGGCCATTACAGTCATCCGTCCTAGTCAAACTACTACAGTCATCCCGAATAGAAGTACTATTTTTCTTATTGCAATTCCAAGCGAAGGTGGAATAACTGTCGCCGGATTATCCTATCCCTAATTTAAATCCTCCACAGTCATCATCCTCATCGCACAGATCTTCTTTATGCTCAAACACATCTGCATTACTTTCAGAAATGTTAGTATTTTTGTCATTTTTGTAAGAGATATTTTGAGTAAAAAGATCATTTTTATCAATTAAACCATTATTAGGATGAGGAGATGGCATAGGTACATAGTTTTTGCTGTGCAGAAGAGGAAAGGTTTTTCTTTCGTTTCCGAACTTATCCTTGTACACAATTCCATCCTTCACGTATGCCGGTCATTGGCAATTTTTAATGTCAACCAGTGCCTTTTGGCTAATTTTCCATTTATCGATCGTGATTTGCAATCTATTGTTTTAATTTTGAAAATTTTCTAATCTTTCAGTTAAATCATTTATGATAAAATCTTCTCTAAAAACGAATTCTTTTAATGCCTACATTTCAGCTAAAGTTGAATTCAACTTTCTCTGATACGCAGCTTCATTTTCTTTCAGTTCTTTGTTAAATTGCAAAACCTTTTCTTTTTCTCTAATCAGGTCATGGTTGAGTGATTTATAACGTGCAACGACGTTCAAACATGGTTTGGAGCATATTTTTCTTTGAATTCATATTGTAAGTTATTTACAAAATCCTTATCCTCTTTCTCCTTTGCAGATTCAGCTTTCATGGCGGCTGTAGGATCTTCAGCTTTTTCATTCTTGATGCTGCTAGTTGCTTCTTGGGCTTTCTTCTTCGGTTCAGGCTTCCCAGCTTCTTTCTTTCCCTCATCTGTTGACAGTTCAGTAGAAGCGACTATGCTCTTCAAGCCTTTATTTATAACTTTGTTGCCCTTAGGACTTCCTGCAGCTTGTATCCTTGCACAGTGTGATGAATATGAGACTGATCCAGTAGAGATTTTAGCCATAAGAGCCTTGTTGACTTCTTCCTTTGCCTCAGCAATTTCTTCAGTCCAATCATAATCTTCTACCACCAGTGCCTTTGGGGTGTTATCAGTAGCATTCTCATTCCCCTCAATAGCGATTGGCCTTCTCGCTGGGGTAATCTCAACATTCTCGTTCTTCAACAGCGGGCAATCTCTCTTGAAGTGACCCATTTTCTTGCAATTGTAGCAAAGCAACTTTGACTTGTCGAAACCGTTTTCCGAAAGACAATCTCTTTCCTGTCTTATCTTGAAATTTTTTCAGTCTTAAGGTGATCATAGCCATTTGCCATTTGAGATCCATTTCTTCCATATCATCCGGATCAACTTGGTACATGTCTTCAGCTGAAAGAAAGTCTCGTTTCAGTTCACCTGACATAAGAGCCTCATAACTACTGAGGAAGGTGTTAAACAGTGAAACATGTTCAGTGGAGATCTTTAGTGCTTGAGCTTCACCGACCACATTAGCTTTCTTGTTGGACTGTGGAGACTTAGCCGAGTTTGTGGAAGCGTTGAAGTAAGATACATTGGCACTTTGAGAGCTTGAATCCCCAGAGACTGTTGAGGCAATGAATGCCTTGTTCTTGGGCATAATAACAGCAACAGATTGAGCTAATTTTTGTTGTGAGTATCCTGTTTGATTCATCTCTCATTTGAGCACGTCCATTTCAAAAGCCTTTAGAGTGTTGATCAATTCTTAAAGGGTACTAGAGTCGTACTGGTTAGGAAGGTTCTTTTGATCATCATGCACCATAAGCTCCATTCTTTTGGAAGAGAGTCTAAAAGCTTTTTGATTGAAGCATAGTTGGCAACATGATTACCAGCTTTCTTCATTTTCGTTAACACATTCAGAAAGCGGCTAATGTGATTTGAAAAACTTTCACCATGAACACGTCCAAACATGTCGTATTCTTTTTGAATCACATCTCTCTTGTTTTCCATCAGTTCTTTGTTGCCTTCGTAGTCATCGATAAGAGCCAATCATAGTTCATGAGCCAAGATGTATTCTTCAAACAAGTTGTTGTCATCCTTTGACAGAGCCATAGATAGAGCAGTGTGAGCCCAACAGTCACGTTGGATGAGTGTCCTATCTTCGTCAGTGAAGGTTGAGGGATCTTCGTTAATTGTACAAACATCATCATGAATTACCATAGGAACATGGGGTCCTACAGTGATAGACATCCATTGAGTATAGTCCGTATACTCAAAAATTGTATTGATTCGATTCTTCCAGATGGTGAAATCTTCAGATCCTTTCAATGTAGGAGGCCTAGTTTCAAGTTCGTCTAGAGCGATCAGATTCAATTGATTAAGTGACATTTTGGTTTAGATTTTAAGTTCAAAGATCTGATCAGGGATTAAATACACTGGTTTTTAAGTTACTGTGTTCAAAATCGCTGGCGAAGATCAATTACACTGGTGAATTGGTGAGATCAGTGAGCAAATACGCTGCATTTAGTAATTACGCTAATGATTCTTGGCTTCTTGGACCGGCGACAATAGCTAAATCCGTTGGAACAGACAAAACAAACATGAGTTTGGCTAAATACGCCGATCACCATGATAAAATTTCTGAGGATCTTTATCACTGACTTCGAAGTCACCTTCGATTAAACACGGTGACACTATTTCGCTGAGAATCAACAAATGCGCTAGTATATTGCCGGCGTATTTGTTAATTACACGATCTGCAAACTAAATACGCTATATTCAAATTTATCCACATTGTCTTCAAATTTAAATACGCCAAGCAAGGTTTAAGTACGAACAAAAACCCTCTAATCACTCAAAAACGACTCAAAATCCATGTTTCTTTGTACCAAAATGACCCGAATGTTCACCAAAGCACTGATTACAACTACCCAATGATTAAACACACCAGATCAAGCCATTTAAAGTTCAAAAATTTGAAAAACCTTTAAACTTTGAAAACTTTTGAAAAACCTTCAAAACTTGAAAAATCTTAACAAAACTCAAACAATCAAGAGCACAAAGGCTCTGATACCAAATTCTGAGCCCCAAAATAGATTCGGATCATAGTGGTTTGATTGTTATCATCCAAACAACTATAGATTAGTTGCTTGAATGTGTAAAAGTTAAGAAAAACCAACAGATGAAGATGAAGATTCTTGTATGGATCAAACAACAAGTGTTGTATGTGGAATCCCAAAAGAATCACTAAAAGCACCTGAATGTCCAGATTTAGCACAAGAACAATAATCACAACACAAGAGAAATCACCAAAACTTTTCCAAGAACCTTGGACTAGGGTTTTCATTAAGCGCATATATATACAAACTGACTACCCAACGTATTTATTAATTACGTTGGGTACTTAATTATGCCGCCACAAGGACAAACCCTTATAGTTACACTTTTAACTTCTGAACTTTCTTGAACTTGCTAAACTGTAACAAAACAATCCAAAACTTAATAAAACCAAGTGCCAACGATCTCAAATGCTCTAACAACTAGTTTCCCTATCGACTATTGTCTATCAAGTTGTCAACACCCTGAATTTCCAACCAAATCTCGGTGAGCCCGAGTGGGGAGTATCGTGACATAAGTTTATGTCGTCATAGTCAATTAACACAGCACAGCGGAAGTCTTGGAGTTTAAAATACTATTACAAACCAAAATGTCCAAAGTTTGAAAATAATATACAGACGGTTTGTAACTAAAGATCCACAGGCAGATCGTAAAATATACAAAAGATGTACAACAGACTTTAGGCAGATCTAAGGATTTACAAGATCCTCTTATATCACTACCAAGCAGCTTCCAGCCTATTTCATATTGTACCTGCAACTTAGTCTTTTGAAAATACGTCAGTTTTCACTAGTAAATATAATTAACTGACTCGTTTTGAAAACATTTCAAAAACAGATTTAAGTCCACAAGGCACATAAAAATCTTTTTATAACTTGGGAAAGTTAAGTTTTTGACCTTGTATACAGATTCACATGTTTGTCAATACATATGGGGCCCAGTATAGAAACCGAGACATGATTAACTGATACGCCACTTATAAACCCACGAAGGAGTTATCCCCTACTTGTGGGTAAAATATATATTAGCATTCACATCTGTCAGGTGTATGCCTACACCCCGTGCTTTGGTCGTGACCATTAGTAACTCAAATGAGCCGAGGATATCCAGGACACAGTTGTTGACCCCCAATGTTTAAGTTATCAAACAAAACTGATCAAACGGAATGTGCGGATTTACTAGCCACAATCCGGCATTTGGTTGATCCCATTTCCGACCAAGCGGTAATAATTTACCGTATCCCAAGCCAAAATAGGGAAAATATGTTAAAAGTATTTACCTGAGCTAGTACTTGACTTTTAAAGCAAAGTTTACATTAACTTAGTCGTATAATCAATAGATGAGTGTAGATAGCATTTACTGGAAGGCTTCTAGTCTGGAATGATGGCATAAGCTAACCAATTAGAATGCTAACGGGTCTTACTTAAGTCATAGACTCAGACCGACTAGCTTAAAGGATCAAAACGGTATGATTCGCTAGATTGAGCGGTGACTGGATAGAATGTAGTTTAAACCCATCAAGTTCTAAGACTTGTATGACATGGGTAACAATTAACATTCTGGAATTTGAGATTAAAATGATAAGGTTAAACCCGTTTCGGTTAATTTTCGTAAACTAGTTACATATACTTAACCGTACGCATGTAAGCGATATCGGGTAACCGGGTGAGTCATGCACAAGTTCTTTATGCTATCATAGTTTAAATAAGTTGTAATATCAGTAGGATATCAACCTATTAAGGTTTTAAAGCGAAACTATGCCTTATAAGGCGTTTTGACTTTTATATGATGTATAGAAGGAACTTGTATATATTTTGATGTTATGATCAAAAACATTCTAGAAAAATACTTAATTTGTAATATATTATCAGTAAGATATCACACATAAGTGTGGTTTATGATTTAAGACCAAACTATGCACCGAAAGGGCGTTTTGGTCTTTTAAAACATAGTTTACGATATATAATAAAACTTAGTTTGTGATCAGAATAATAACGTTATAATATGTTAATTATATTAGCATATCAGTAGGTAATTCATTTGCAAGTTCGTTGTTGATTAAAACCTTATTTTATGCAAAAAGGGCATTTTAGTCAATTTTAGCAGAACTTGTGCATAAACTCTGATTTTGATTATGATCATGTAATATAACCTCAGAGGGTTATGCTATAATATATTACGATCATAATGTAACTATAAATCAGTAGTAAACTCATCTATATCGGGTTAGAATCGAAAGTCAAAGCATAAGTCAAACTTTGTGACTTTCGGTTACGAACCAACCCTAGGACTGGAATTGACGAGCCGAACATGTTCCCACATGTTCTAACAATGATTACCAACTTGTTTAAGTGTTAAAAACATATTTATAACATATATAAACTCAGATTATAACATTTATATAATCTGACCCGTTTGACTTTTTAAAATATTTACTTTGACCCGTCAATTGACCTAGTAAACGTGATTCTTAGGAGGTGCCCTTTTAAGGGATTAATACCTACGTAATTACGAACACTTAGCCATGTTCATCTTGAACAATGGCTAGACCATAATGGTCTTAACCGAAAGTCAAAGCATTTATTGAAAATGCTTGACTTTTGGCTGTTGAAAGCCTATAAAAGAAAGAAGTAGAGATGGAACACCTACAAGTGATCCAAGAGGAAGTTTAGAACTCAAAGGGATGCTACTAGATGACTAGGAACTTCCAAGAGTGTAATAGAAAGAAGAAAAGGAAATGAGCAAGGAATAAAGTGAGCTTGGTGGGCTATTTATAGTGCAAGAGGGTGAATGAGGATGATGCTAGGTGTTAGAGGTGTTGTAGGATCAATACAAGTGGCTAGATAGGTGTTAAGAGCTGCAAGAGGGTGGCATATTGCAGGGTATGTGGTATCTTGGCAGAAATTTGGAATGTTGACCCTTTTAGTCCCTCAAAATATAGTTTTATTAAATGTCATGAATTGTTCTTTGACTTATATTCAATGACATAATAACATAACTATTTCTTTTTGTTCAACACGTGGTGTATTGAAGAAGAGTATGAATAACCGGACGTTAACGTGTGTTATACTATGTGCTTTAGTGACTTCTAAGTGATTACTAGCTTTGAATGCGATAAATACGAATTCTTACGGTTGTATGGGTTAAATTACCTGAATTAGTAAAACTAAAGGTTCAGTGATAATATGAAACACTCAAGGATGGTAATCTAAGAGATATCACATCAACCGTGAATCGTTCGGGTCGAAAGATGACTTGATTATGCAAGAGATGTGAAAATAACAAAGTCTAGGGACCTCCGGGTCATTTGTTGAAAGTTGGAATAAAATAAAAAAAAGAGTTTTAGACCTTGCCGTAGGCTACGGTCGCCAGACCGTAGCTTACAGTTAATGCAAACATGTTTCAGCAAGTCTGGACCGTAGCTTACGGTCCTTGACCATAGGTTACGGTCAGGTTTAGATTTTGGTCAGCAAAGCCAAACCATAGCTTACGGTTTGGGATCGTAGCTTACGGTGCGGCGCATGAAAAATTTGCGAATTGGACACGTTTGAGCGAGATGCGCGACTAAATCATTTGTGGCTTCATCCCAGGGTGTGTACACGTGTCGGTATATTACCGGACGTGAATTTTACAAGGTATTACACAAGTTGAATAGAGAACCCTAGTTTACCCTAGGTTTATAACCCGTGAGGGAGTAGATCAAATTAGGGTACTTTTATAAACCATGTAGATAACCTGTGAGGGAGTCTAAACCATTTAGAGCTCCATAGGTGTCTTCCTAAGAAGGGTCGGGGGTCCTGTTCAATGTCTCGATAGTTTTAGCATTAAAGATCCTGGTTCCATAGTAACAAACATCCTAATAAATCATTACTTGTATAATCCAGGATTCCATTCTAGGTAGTCTTTCACAGTCATCTAAGTAAACTCAAGTTAATTCATGTTTAGTTAATTTAGTTAATTAATTTAATTAAATCTCACTTTTAGGATATTTAGAAAACTCCCCCCTGAATATAAAAACATTAGTATCATGTCAGTGTCAGTCTAAATAGTCTAGTTAACGTAATTAAATTGAGTCTTGTGGGTTTGATTCTGGACTTATTTAACTTAAGTAGATTCGATCAGTTCGCTTGCCGGTTAGTAGTTTAGTCGAGTTTAGAGAGTTTAGAGTATTACTTAGTGTCTAAATTATGTTAATTTAGCTTGTTGTTAATAAACTACTTTTAGCACATCAGCGTGCAATAAAATAATCATGCGCTAACCCGAGTCATGAGTTGTCATTCACTTGAGTCACCCAAGTTGTAAGAGGACTGTGTGGAACGCATGTGGTCTGTGTGCACCCCGGCGAAGCTCCCAGCTTTACTTAGCTCCATTGCAAGTGAACCTCATGCATTCCAAGTGCCCCACACGCATCTTCGACCATCAGCTTCTTAAGGTTTGTCTATTTAAGCCTTTGGGACTATTTATTTCTACATCTACCACCATGAAGTATTGTTAGAGTGTCATTTAAGCAGTTGGTATGACACCTGGTTATTTAGAGTCCATCCGTACTAATGTAATACGTGTTAAACATGAATAAAGATACTATTTGAAGTGATTTAGTGTAAACTAACGATATTTGATGTGTTGGCAAGTCCATATTTTATTTAAAATTATGTTGGCAAAAACAAGATATAAGCTCATCGCGTAACGAACAAAATGGGAAACGAATGTCAGTGACCGCCCAATTAATGTTTAAATCCTAAAATTATTCCTTCATGATTAAAATGCTATTTTTAATCATATCCGTTAGGAAAATTTAAGTAAAACACTTAAAAACATTGTATTGTGATTATAATCGCGTAATGTGCAATACTGCGTGTATCTTACAAAATTTAAACGTCCTTGCCAGTCAAGGCAAATAATATATTGTTCAGCAATATTATAGCGAGTTCATTTTTATAGAATGATAAAAATAATTTACAACGACTTAAAACGCGAAATAAAATTTCATGTTATTAGTATAATACCTGCATTATACAAGATTTAGCCTACATTCTATATTTAACAATATATATATGTATATATGTGTGTGTGTATGCATGTAAAGGGAAAGTGGCGGCCAAACCCAACTCCCAACACATGCATGGTGCACACTTGTTCACTAATTTCTTTATATTATGACACAAGCTTAACATGTATCTTCCATGCATCCATGTTATGACACCACACCCCATAACTCATTTTATCTCCCCTCTAAACCTAGAAAACACACACACACTCTTACTTCCTTTTTGTTGATCAAATCTAAGTATTACACCTCCTATACATCTTCCAATAGTAAAATTTTTGTGATTTTATGCCTTGAAGATGAATATTCAAACTCTTTTGAAGGATTGCTCAGGAATATTCATACAAAACCTCACACTAATTATAGTGTTCATCATGGGTATAAACCTTCATTTCTAGTTCTTGATCTTGTTTGTAAATGTTAATTTACAAAAGATTGTTTCTCAAAAGCTTGGATTCTTCACAACACTTGAAATCTAACCAACTAAATGGTTTTAAAATAAAATGAAAATGGAAGTATGTGTGAGTGTGTGTGAGTCGTGAGTGTATATGTGTGTGGGTAAGTGGTTGCGTTCTTTTTTTAAGTTGAGTTTTGATTGAAAGTATTCTTGAAAGAGGATGCATGTATGATCAAAATGGACTTTTTTTAAAGTATGTATGATTTAAGATGAAAGGAATGAAAAGTTGGTGTTTGGACATATATGTATATATCGTGTATGTGTATATGTACACGTAGATTTGTTAACTAGTTAATAAATATTACATGCATTGTTGTTGTGATGATTAGATGAATGATTTAAAAGAAAAGAATGTCTTGGATTATATGGAATGATAAAAAATGAATGTTAGATGAACTCAAATTGTTAGATGATGATGAAATGAGGGTCATAGATTAAGTACTTTTACATAAGTGTTAGTGATGATTAAAGGATGATGTGAATTGGTGATGAAATGATATGATATATGAAAGATGAACTAAATCAGGTTGTATGCATGTAAAAATGATGATATATGATGTGTTTTGATGAAACAAAGAAATGTCATAAGTTTGGTAGCTTTGCATCTTGTACATGAGGCTTAAAAAGTAGTAAAATTGGTGAAAATGCATGACTTATCTGACTTACATGAAATCTGCACCAAAATGATTATTAGTACCATTTTATTCAGCAATAACATGTGTTGTCTTAAATATTAAGTCATGATGACTTTGGATGATTTTTGTAAAGTTCGGTGCAAGACTATGCATCAAAAAAGGTAAAAATTAGCTTTTAAAGTGATTTTTGCAAGGATTTAGATCATGTTATAAATTGATTTTTTATGATAAATATAATTATTTAGACTTGTATTAAGTATCCATGGTGATTGGCTAGTCATACATGACTTTCGACGCCTAAAAACACTAAAGAAAAGTTAAAAATACGCATATTTTGACGTATGCGAAAACAGGTTGCTCAAGTGTGATTTTGCATGATGAGAAGTGATATGTAAATATGAGTATATGTTAACATTATAGTAGGATGTAGGACTATGCATGTGTACTTGTACGATTAAAACGATAGTTTCGTTAAAAAGACACGTTAAAATGCAAATTATTTGTCAAGCATGAAAATGATACACAGGTTAACTTGTGAAGTTATTGCATCTATAAAATGCTTTAAAATGATAAAATATATAAGTTGGCGGAATACGTGCAATATGATATTTGATGATATATTAATGTTTGTGTAAATATGTTACAAAGCGCAAATTTTATATACATTTTACATAAACGAGTGTAATAACGAATATAATATAATGTGGGTCACCAATAA
Organism: Scalesia atractyloides; assembly: GCA_947069175.1. NCBI lineage: Eukaryota > Viridiplantae > Streptophyta > Magnoliopsida > Asterales > Asteraceae > Scalesia > Scalesia atractyloides. The sequence continues at coordinate 53,695,967 of CAMTDV010000001.1, read as the reverse complement.
AATCGTTCAAGTCGCAAAAATCTTTATATATATATATATATATATCGAGAGGATAATGAGAAAACTACATATAAATGAGAAAACTAAAAAACCAACTAAAAAGCATAAAAACATACCAATTTTTTTTACAATTTTTTATTAAAAATCACTACTTTTTATGTATAAGAAAAACTTTTTTGAAAAAAAAAAGAAAAAAACTTGTACTTCACATGTGCATTATATATATACTACACATGTGCATTATATGTATGTGCTGCACATGTGTATTATATGCTTATATTTAGCTTTTGAGTTCAGTTTATCTTTTAGGGTTAGGTTTTTTGTGGGTTTAGGATTAGTATTAGGTTTTTGGGTGTGGGGGGCGTTTAGGTTTTTGGGGGGTGTGAGTGGGGGGGTTTAGGTTTTTTAAGGGGTGCGGGTGGGGGGTTTAGGTTTTTTGTGGGTTTACGTTTAGGGTTTAGTTTTAGTTTTTTTGGAGTGGGGGTGGGGGGTTTAGGCTTTTGGTAGGATGGTGAATTTAGGTTTTTGGAGGGTGGGGGTGGGGGTAAGGTTTTTGGGGTGTCGGTGGGGGGTGGTTAGGTGGTTTAGGCTTTTTTATATTAATGCACATGTAAGTACAACTTTTTTTTTTGAAAAAAAAGTTTTTCTATATATTATATGTAGCGAATTTTATTAAAAAAACTTCAAAAAAAAAATTGATATGCTTTTTCGGATTTTTTTTAGTTAGTTTTTTGGTTTTCTCATAAAACTAGTTTTCTCATGAACCGTCTCATATATATATATATATATATATATATATAGGAGGGTTATCTTGAAAACGCTAAATATTGTGAGAACCGTCGGAACGAATGAAAAAAATAATCAAAACTAATTTTTTTAATAAAAACATCATTGTAATTAAGATACAACATCAAAAAAAGAATTTACAACATCAAATTATTCATTTATCCTCTCAAAATCACTCTTGTTAGATTTTTTTCACATGTGTAAATATAACAAATTTACACGTGTGTAAATGTCAAACTTACACATGTGTAAATTTTCTTTCTTTTTGAATTCACGTAAATTTAAACGTGTAAATTAAATTTCTAACATTATATTTGAATAATAATGATAAGTGTAAAAAGTAATTTTGAATTTAAATTGTTTTTGACCAAGTTCTCGTGGTTTTTCATTCGTTCTCACGGTTATCGCGATATTTAGCTTGCTCATTCAAACCCTCTGCTATATATATATATATATATATATATATATATATATATATATATATATATATATATATATATATATATATATATATATGTAGGGATGAGTTAAAATGAGAACCACCTTGAGTTGTGAGAACCATGAGAACTAGGCCATCCACGAAATTTTTTTTTCTCAAAAGTCATAAAAAATCACTTGCTTCAACCAAAAAAATTAAATAAATGCCGCATATCCACATTTACATGAGGCGTAAAAAAATATTTATTTTTGTACAAAATTTACACCAGCGCGTAAAAAACTTACATAAAAAACTACAGACTCAACAATTTTTCTTTACTTTTTTTACATATGTGTTTATAATATTTTCGTCTACGTTTGTGCAAAAAGAATTTTGCGCAACTCACATGGGAAGAAAAAGTTCACACGGTCCTCACAACTCGTGGTGGTTCTGATTTGAATCGAGCCCTATATATATATATATATATATATATAAGAACACATATATTAAACACGTCAACATAACCAAAATAAAGACTTTTCGAGAAAATGTCAAAGTTATGTGAAAAATCATAAGTTTTGGAGAGACTTATGGATTTTTAGAATATTTGGGCAGTAAACCCTTCCTACTTGAAATTAGGACGTGTAGGCCAATTTTGTGGAATTTGTGCTTGTTGCCCAAAGGTGAGTGTCACTACCCCTCTTTTACTGTTTTATACAACGTTTTGGGGGGAAGAACACGTCTTAAAAAATATATATATGTTTTTATATAAGACCTGCCTTTAAACAAGTTATTAATATATTTTCGAGGAAAATATGGTTTGAAAATGGATGTGTTGTGTTTTTGAGGAAAACATGGTTTTGAAATGTGGATGATATAAAATTGTTTTCGAGGAAACCGGAATAGATTGAATATAAATCGTTTCGGGGAGAAACAGGGAGGATTACAGTTTTTGGGGTAAAACTCCAGCGTTTAGAAATTGGTTAATAGGTAAAAATGCATGTACTTGATGCCCCGCCCAAGAGAGAGACGCAAGTCATCGTAGCCCCGCTAAATGGTGATTCAACATAGATTCTACATCTTGAAACCAAGCCGATTTTGGAGTAGCTTTATGATAATGAAACCAACCAGCAAAAAGCATTAACGCTGCAAAGATCAATGCACCAATTGCGGTACAATAGAGTTGTAATTCGCTAGTAATTCCAGATGCTTGCCAAATTTGAAAAAAAAAAACCCAGAGGTTATTTGTATTCCTCGGAAGCCCCCGCCCACATCACTATTCCCGTTCACTGACTCCTTCAAATACAGATACGCCTCTGTGAGCTTTGCCAATATTGTCAATCAATTCCATAATGAGTATTGTTTTACCCAAGCCAGCTCCCCTGAGTATTGTTTGACGATAAGGGGCTAAAGATCTACTACTTTAATTCCTTTTTCATAGATAATTTTGTATCTAACTGTATAAAGGCAGGCACGGATCTATGAATAGGAAATATTGTGCTATTATCTACAGGACCTAAATTATCAATAGGCTCCCCAAGCACGTTAAAAATTCGTCTGAGAGGGTTCAAGATTTCAGATATATAGGGCCTGCTTTGCCCCTTGATCACTCAAATTACATTCCGCAGTATAGTAAGTACCTTGTGGCATTATCACAATGGATGATGCTTGGGAGGTATGTGTATGTATTTTAGAGACTGAAGCTTGGTTATGTGTCTACATTTCGTTGACAGTAATAGAGACACTTACAATTGGTGTTGTTCAATCTTGACAGGTACATGGGGCTGCAGATTATTAAAGAAAGAACAAGGCATTTCAATTCTCATATTTGACTTAGCTTTCAGATTGCTGGCTTGGGAGGAGGTCTGTATGCCTAAAGGAGGATTAGGCATTCGTCAAATAAATCAAGTGAAGTGGCAACCCGTACTTTTCAAGGTTAACACCATTCACCTTCTCGATTACTTATTTATGTTTAGTAGACGTTTTTACTTTTCACGTTGTACGATTAAACCGAACACACTTAAGCGTATATTTATATAAACATCTATAATTGAAATATTTATATACGAAATAAACTACTCGAAACCTAAACTCGTTGCATGACCCAACCCAATCCCGCAACCCAAACCCGGTAACTTGATACCCAAACCCTTCCCCTCTCGCGACCCAACCACTTGCGGCCCAAACTACTTGCAGCCCAAACTGATTGTGGCCCAAGCCTCAACCGCCCCCAAGCCCTTTAATCCCTTATACGTAAGTATGCATGCGATCTCTCATAAACCCCTAACCCTAATCGAACAAAGCTTTCTCCCTCTATGTGACAACCGGCAAAATTTCATGGTAATTCCTTACAACTTAGTCACCATTTATACAATTTACTTACATTCATTTGACTTGATTATAAATGATTGAGCCGTACAAAGCCTAGCAGTGATAGGACATGTTAAATATTTTACAATTCAAATTGCTATTTTCTTCGTGTCGCGAAAACAAACAATTATGTCCTAATACGTTGCCAAACAATGCGAACACACTATTCATGCAAGGAGAGTTCATAAACTCCCTGAAACAACTAACGGATGTTATGAAGGCATATCATCATAAACTATAAACAAAAACCCTAATTAGGGGCAATACGTACAATAATATTAACTTTCCAAAAAAAGCCTAAACACCTAAATTGTCTGATCCGAATAATAAACTAGCTAATTCAGCACTTCGCATCATTTTTCAGCATTCCGCAACACTAACATGGCTACTAGATAATGTTAATTATCTTAAACGATCTCAAGGATATCGAATAGTTATTCAAGATATTGTTACCGATATCATCGAGCACTTTCCGTATCTTGACCGGTAACGACCCGACAACAAACTAGACGCTAAAGTCTACATCTTAACACCTAATTAACTTGTCTAGTGAACTAGTTAAGATAACATAGCACCCTGAGTCATCATTAACCTCCTAATTGTGCAAGAATATAACAAATCCCATAAATATGTATCTTAAACTTCCACACATGTCTACATTGAATTTATATATATATATATATATATATATATATATATATATATATCCTACCTCCCCCATACTTGGTGGATTTATGGGGCCCACAAGCCCCTCCTATGTTCTAGAAAAATGATGGTGATCTATGGGAGGAATGGCTACTGTTAACGAGAAAAAGGTTGTCTTTGAAAGTGCAAGATTTTGGAGCCATATAACCTATCATACTTTCCTCATTTTTACAACACTTCAAACAACACAACTCCTCTCTCTCCCTCTTTAGCTATGCCCCAAACACCATCATCCACCTCTTTATCTTCAACCTTCAAACACCTAAAAACAAGCATCCACAACCCATTTAAAGATGATCTAAGGTGATCCAAAGCTTGGGAGTGCACTAGGGAGCTTTACACTTGTTCTTGGAGAATCAAGATCATCCTAGCATCTTCATCATCTTCACCATTGTGCTTCCCTAGCCTAAGTGCTAGTTGTAAGATCCTTGAATCATCCTTATGTTCCTTATGTTTAGTAGATCCCAAAAGTACACTTTGATCATCTTGAAAAACACTAAACAAAATACTTAGAACCCAAAAATTTAACATAATAACCCCACATAAATATGTGCTTTATGTGTTGATTATGATGTTTAGTGTAATGTAATTTGTTTAGATTTAAGTATCTTGCATGATTATACTTGAAAATATGATCTAAACATAAGGATGTTTAGATCTAGTAAGATCACCATCTTTGAAGTTCATGAACTTAAACAATAGTCTTGAAAATGATTTTTGAAAAATATAAACTTATCAAGAAACTAAGATCATGATTTATAAAGTGATGATCTTAAAACATAACATAAACAAGTTTATGTTAAGTGGTTAAACTAGTTGATAAACATAAAAATTAATGATATTTTTTAGTGAACTTGATAAATATATATAGAAAGGTTCATGAATTTTCAAGATATGCTTATGTGATTATACATGAAAAGTGTTGATTTGGAAACTTGATTTGTGTTGATGATGAGATTTGGGATAAAAATGTGTTAAAAATACGTTTTAAAAATGTGGAAAACATCCAGAGTATAGGAGAAACTATGGCGAAATTTTCTATAATCCTAACATGATTAAAGAGTGGTTTAACAAGTGATTATCTTAACTACACGAGATTGATAACTTTTATCATGATAAGGCAAACTTGGATGAAAAGTTTAAGTTAAATACTTAAGGATATTTTCATAAAAATGGAAGTGTGTGTGTGTATATAGATACTTAGGATGAAAAATATATAGATACTTAGAAAACCATTTGTAAATTAATAAGAACTAAAAATATCATAAATACCGTCATTAACAAAACAATAAAAAATGTATGGTTATGTTTTCCACGCAATCAACACAATCTTGGTTGCAATATATCCATTGTCTCTAAGCCCAATAAGAGGGACACTCTTGTAAGGTCTACACAGCCGTGCTTCCCCTATCCATCCAAACACAAGAATACAAGTTAGTCATAGGGTAGATCTTCTTTCAAATGAACCCGTCAGAAAGTTACAGTGGCCAGGTCGTAGCTTACGGCGGGTTTGAGCCAATTGTAACCTACGGTGGCCAGCCGTATACAGCTGGTAACTTCTGCTCATATGGAGGATGTGAGTCGTAAGTTACAGTGGCCAGGTCGTAGCTTACGGCGGGTTTATGATAAAAATAATGTAATTTGGTCATTTTTTATATTTGGGATTATCCAAATATATTTTATGTTCATCCTAACTAACGTTTAGGATAAATTTAGGTATCTAGGTGCTAGCTATGTGGTACGGATGAAGATCAAGCTCGAAGAAGAACCGAACACAATATAAATATCAAGCTTCCGCTTTTATTTGATAGTTTTTCTTGTCTATACATTATAAACTAGTAGTAACGTTTGACTGAATACTTGAAACTTTTACTTTGTTCTGAATTATGTTAATGGTTTTGTATTGGTATTATATCACTATATAAATATAGTGCTAACTTTTATAACATATATCATCCATAATATGTATGGGTGTTACAATACGGGATTCATTCGAGGTTACGAAAAATCCAAAGACAGGGTATAAACTTTGACCCACTTTTCAACGGGGCAAAGAACATGGAAGAGATGCAAAATGAAGATGAGCTATAAAAGGAGATATGAGCTCAAACAATTTAATCACGTTGGGGCATGAAAAATTGTTTACTATATTTTTTTACAAAAACAAAGTTCTAGGTTAGTTGAAAGGAGTGTTGGAACTGGTTTTGTGGTGTTAGGATAGTTTAGAGTTAAAATGAAGTGTCAGGCGACTAGGGTAGATGAGAGGAGTGCCACTTCCACCCTAAAGAGGGCATGGATTACTGCTAAAAAGGAGGTGTGCGTGAACTTTCTGACGGGTTCATTTGAAAGAAGATCTACCCTACGACCAACTCATATTCTTGTGTTTGGAAGGATAGGGGAAGCACGGCTGGGTAGACCTTACAAGAGTGTCCCTCTTATTGGGCTTAGAGACAATGGGTGTATTGCAACCAAGATTGTGTGGATTGCGTGGAAAACATAACCATACATTTTTTATTGTTTTGTTAATGACGGTATTTATGATATTTTTAGTTCTTATTAATTTAATTTATTTATTGTTCTCATATAAGATACTTAGAAAACCATTTTTATGTGTGTGTATTTATGTGTATGTACTTAGAAGCTAGAAAGCTTGTTAAATACATAAATACCAACACTTGAAAATCACAAATACTTGAAGTTAAACAAGTATAAAAACTCATATGAATATTTATTTATGCGACACATGTCCTCAAAGTTGGATGCTTGAATGCTAATACGCTTGAATGCTAATACAAGCGGATATATATATATATATATATATATATATATATATATATATATATAGGGGAGGTTAATTTGAGAAAAAAATTAAATTGAGAAAAAAAAAGAACAAAGGGTATAATTGTAAAACATTAAATAGTTTTTCTCTCATCCCATTTATTATTATCTTTAAGATTTTAAATATTCATAAAGACTATCATCCTCCACACTAAATTGTTGCCTACACACATCTCGTAATTTATCCTACACTTTATATTAATTTTTTTTGAAAAAATGTTTTTTTTAAAATAGGTTACAAATTTAATATAGTCATCTATTAAAAAGAAAGGCTACAAATTAATGATCTATCTAAATTTACCAATATACTCTTACACTAATATTAAATACAAAAATTAAATGAAGTAAGATGAAGCATTTTTATTGGTTGAAATTTCTTCTTTTTTATTCTTACAAAAAATTTCTTCTTATTTGAACCCTCCACTATATATATATATATACACACACACAAACTCTTATATTATATCCCTAAACATAAATGCGGACAATGGACAATCCAGACATCGGACAAACAAACACACACACACACACACACACACACACACATATATATATATATATATTAAAGAAATAATATATATATCCTAAACCAGCACTCTATAAAAAATAAAAGCTCAGTAAGAAACTAAATACATCGTCGCCGACAACGACCGTTCATCGTCACGACGAGTAGCTTATACACTTTACCGACAATGCTTGGGCATGTTCGCCACGAAAATAAATATAAACGACTATGACGAAGAATTCTAAAAAAATATAATTTTAGACATAGTTATATATGTGTGTGTGTATATTCATCAATCTTAATATCCAGAAAGTGTTATATAAATAACCCACTAAGTGAATATATACAAGTATATAAGTATACTTATACGTATAAGAATACGTACATGAAAACACTAAGTGAAAATGCAAGATTACAAGTAATGTATATGTACACATATACGTATAAATATGAGACGAATACCGACAATAAAATATACAAGTGAAGTATATACATGGTATATGTATATGTATAAATACATAAGTACATAGTAATGTATACAAATACACTTGATGAAGTGTACACATACAAGAAGATTACATACATGTACACTGACATGAATACGATGTTAAAAGTGAATATTTTTAACAAATATATCTAGTAAAGATATACTTATATATTTGAAGGACAAATATATACAAACGGAACGAACGAACATATACAATGACCTCCACCTTACACCATTATATATATAAAGAATATATATACAACTCATAACAACGCATATGTGTTACGCCCACTTACACCCGTGCGAGGCACGGAGACGCATACGGGCTAGGTCCACTGACACCGTGCGAGACACAGAGACACATATGGGCTAGGCCCATTCCTACTCATGTGAGGCACAAAGACACTTATGGGCTAGGCCCACTTACACTTGTGCAAGGCACGAAGACTCATGAAGGGCGAGGCTCGTTCATACACACCATGGATATAATATATATATATATATATATATACACACACGATGAACATACAAATCAAATGCTAACATATTAAAACAAACAAAGGTTTCCAAATATACAACAAATACGAACTTAACGACATTTAAGATGAGCAACGTGTACACGGTCTAGTAAAGACCTAAGTGTCTAATGAATTAGAACACTTGTAGGTTGTACCGCATATTTGGATACACCTTTGCTATCACCTATCTTTCAAACGTAAAACTGTGAGTTCATGTCACCCTTTTCTTTTAAACACTTTTCGGTTTTACAACTCTCGGAGGGAAATACATGTTACAATGGTATGACTAAGCTAAGGAGTGAACACCTAGATAATGTGCGAATAGGGTCGAGCTTAAGGACCATTAATCATCCACCACAGTCCTCCATCATCCATCTCTAGAGTGTGTAGTAGTCTAGGGATCTAAGATTGATTGTAAGAGCTTTGTCAAACAAAGGCCATGCTTGGCTAATCTCTTACATCACTTGGTGAAGACAAATCTTTTATGTATTACTTTTGATTTCCAAGCTTTGATTAACTTTTTAATTGGGTATGTTTTAGTGACTTTAATAACTAATTTTTTATATTAAAATGAACTTTATTCTATCAAAATGTTAATGTTTTGTTGATTCATTCATTCGTGTCTTTACGGTCTATACAAAGCACGTTAACTGCCTGGAAGGGGGTTAGAAGGATGGTTTGGGTAAAGTTCTTGCCTCGTTCAGTGTATAGATCCTGCAAGGACTTGATTCTAGCTTATTAGGAATTCTCTTGAGGCAGATAGCATCAAATCGGGGAAAGTAAGAACTTCTTGAATCTCTTATAAACAAACTACTTTAAAACTTTAAACCGGCCTTACGGGACTGTATCCCTACTGAATCAGACCAATATGGCCAAGGGTAGCGTTGCCTCCAAAAGAGAGACATGTCACATTTTTCATTAATAACTTACTTAATTATCTTTCCATATTCCGGCCTCGTGGCACTGTATCCCTCCTGACTCAGACCAATATGGCCGAGGGTGTAGGATCTTCTTATCCAATAAGCAGAGGCACTAATATGTTTAACCTAATTTATATAAGCGGATTCATATTAACTAATGACAATATCAAGATTACTATTTCAATTCATTCATTTCACTGATATGATAAACATTTACAATCTGAGTCAAAGACGACAGAGCTTCACCGTATCGATCAACAAATAGCGTTATAGACTCAAGACCCAACACACCTATATATAGACTTTGCTCTTCGTGCGAGATGAGTCTCTTTGCACGAAGTGATCTTCACTTCATACGAAGTGAACTAGGTTACCTTCGTACGAAGTGAAACTTCACTTCGTGTGAAGTGAACCTTATACATACAAAATTCACATCTAACAGTTTTGCCCTATTACATACACAAACATGACCCTAAGACGTAGTCGATAGACATACTACATCAACAAACTCCCCCTTGGATATTGTCGTAGTATTGGTTAGTCTTAAAAGATCTTCAAAAACTTTATAACTTTAAACGTTCATATTCCAAAGAAATTATTTCCTGGTTTCCTTCTTTCTTCACTAGCAATCGGTATCTGATCTGTCGTTGGAGCCCATTTTAAACCTTCTGATAGAAGCTTTCTGTGTAACAGCATCAATTCTTTCTGCTTTGCAAATTTTTTCATAAACTCAACTCTTTCCAGCTCTCTCCACTTAGATCTCGACATCTTTCCAGAATTAATACTGTGTCCATAACAAACTTTAATCACTCCTTGGTATTGCATCGACTACACTTTCTCTTAAGCGTCGTTGCAGATCTTGTTGTAAAACAAATACTCGATATCCTTTTCAGAACAATTAACTAGCCACATCGGGTCTAGTATCCGTATTGATCTCCATAAACCTTCAGCTTTAAGCACAATCACTACTTCCCCCATTTAAATATCATACTACCACCACTTGAAGAATTCATAGAAATCTTGTTCAACTTTCATCAAAGGCATATTCTTTATCGCCCGTGGCTGCTTTACAATCAACGTAATATCTTTTCTTTCGTAACTGGATTTATTTTGATTATCTTCTTCGGTATGTGCGGTTTCAAGTGATTAAAACTATCAGCAACTTCATACTTAATTAGCTTCCATAAACTCTGATCGTGAAAGTTCATCAAATAGTTTATAGACTTTGTTTGTACCAACTCTTCAACGTCCCACCATGGCAACGTCTTGATATCGCTCAAGTATATGAAATACTAAACACCAAACTCTCTCTTTACTACATACACGACTAACTCCAGAATCCAACCCCAACTGAGTATAACTCCCAAAGATTTATCTTAACCGCGAGTAAAGAAAGTCGTGGTCATCTAAATTTTCTTTCTTTGGGCAACTCCCTAAACCATGTCTTTTTGGCTTTAGCGATCTCTTCTTTTGATAAACGTCTTGGCACATTTCCATCATTAATTGTCTCTTCAACCCTACGTTTCAGCAAATCATTCGTTTCTCCTACAAGCATTTCTTGGAAGGTTGGGAAGTCATCCGTTCCATCTCCATAATGTTTGACTGTCTCGCCATCGGAATCATCCTCCATGACAACCCTATCATATGTATCTGCATCAGCCGCATATTTATACACGTAGTCTTCAGACTAAGAAGTACTAACGATGTTCAGCTCATCTTCAAAATCAAAATCAAATGAACTCTCGTCAACTCCTAATGTTGCTACAATATCCTTTTTGATGTAGTTATGCACATATTCTCCCTCTTCAATACCATGTTCTAGATAGAAGATTATGGGTTGTGGCAAATCAGGAACAACTGTGAAGATTCCTGATTGTTCTTCATCGTTTACCGTATCTTTCTGCTCCCCCTGTCTTTGAGCTTCACTATCTTTATTTACTGTATCATTCAGATATGCATCTTAATCGAATGATTCATTGATTTTTGCATCCAGAATTCTCAAACCTGTACCACCCTGGGTGTTATCATCATCATCACCCTTATCATCGTCGTCCTTTTTTTCATTTCCACCAATATCATCTTCGTCAAACTCATCAACCTCTACATCAATCTCAGCTTCCATCTTCTTTTTATCCAAGTAATTCTGCTTTGCTAACACCCCAGTAACACCAACAAGTTCACCAACTAGCACATAATTCACTAACGGTTCAGCTTCAATTCCTGGCTTAGTGGGAATAATTTTAGGAATATCATCTAACTTTTCTTTTCCTTTTCCCATAGCTGCAGCCTCAGCTTCTGCTTTACGCGCTCGTTCAGCCGCTCTTTCTTTCGCTTATTCGATTTCAATCGCATCATATTCTGTATTGAAGTTGATGTTGAATCGTTTCTCTAATACTTTGTATAAGACATCAAACTTCTTCGCGTTCACCGACTTCTCAACTTCTAAATCGTGTACAACTCTGTGAAGTCTTTCGTTTTCAGCAGAAACGTTTGTGAGCATTGAAACTAGCTACACATTTTCAGTTTCAAGTTGTTTAATTCTTTCCTCATGTAATTTGATTCTGCTCTCTAGATTAGTAACTCTGTTATCATTGAAAAGATCTGCATCAAATCCACCTGTGAATGGAATTTCACTGAAATCATCAGGAAAACAGTCATTTAGAGAACGTCTTGTAGCTGATTTAGGTGTTGATCTTTGTTGTACAAGAGGTGTTGTTTGTTTAGGTGTTGTTTATTTTGAATGTGGTGGTGTAACATGTTGTGAAGATGGTGGTGGTTGTTCATGTAGTGGTGATGTAGGTGGTTGTTGTATATGTGGTGGTGATGGTGGTTATACTAATTCAACTCTTGGTGTAATCACTGCTTCAAACTCAGGTGATTTCCCTTTTCTATACTTGCTTCTTGCTTTCTTGATTGCAGGAGACCCTGTTGTTTTCTTTACCATATCTGAAGGCTTGCTCTTTACTCTTCTTGCTCTTTTGGTTGGCCTTTCAGTAAATTCTCCAGGTTCTGACAGTACAGAAGTTTCATCGTCATCACCTAAAGCCTTTTTCTTTCTAAGTTCGGCTCTTTCTTCTGCAGATTTAGCTTCAAGGTCGATACTATCATCAGAACTATCTTCGTCATCACCAAAAGCTTGTTTCTCAGCTTCTGCAACTATGTTAACAACATTCACATCATCACGCTCATTATCAGATGTTGTAGAAAATACTTTGTGTTCAACATTTTTTCAACTTCAACATTCTGCTCCACATTTTGTTCAACATTCACATTCACTTCAGCTTCATCATCAGTTGCCTCGTCTCTAAGCAAAGTTTCTACCTTTCTTTTTGAAGCTTTCTTTTTCAGAGTATACTTTTTCTTCTTTGTCTCCTCTTTCTCATACCGAACACCCCTTTTTGCAACATAATCCTCCATCTTATTTTTCTCATTATCTGAGTTACTATCATCATTTCTCCACTTATCTTTTGGAGGTGCTTTGTAGTCCTTATTTTGAATCTTCCAAAGAATTTCCTTGCAACTGGTCTGTCTTCTGCTTCAAGTACTGGTTTAACTGATTTAATGAAAGATCTGACATGTGATCCAGTGGTAACAAATCTTTCTTGTCTTTCACTAGGTTTGGGAATTAATCATCGAGCATCATCTGCACAAACCTAGGATACTGTAAAAATTTCTCTTTCTCGATGTTTAACTTCATCTGCTCAAATATCATTCTAGTGAAGTTATATGGCTTGTTCAATGCCAAGGCAACGATCATGCACATTTGGTAATCAACTAACGCATCGCCCCCTCCCTTCCTGTTACTAAGAGCGAAGATAACATAATGCACGAAAAACTTGTATGGTCTGCCCAAGTAAGCTTTGTTGAACATTGTGTTCACAAAACCTTTATAGCCCATTCGATAAAAGCAGCCTTTGCACATTCGTTCTGAATATATTATTGGATCTTCGTCTTTATCTGTAAAGTCAAGAACTCTTCGGATCAATGCCTCTGTGATCAGGACTTCCTTATCATCATTTCCAATTCGAACAAAAGATCGTATCACTTTCTGCTCCGGTACAAACTGAGCATGTTCCCAAAATCTCTCCACATGTGAGTGATAGGCCTTGTATTGATCAGTTAAGTCTTTCTTTATTGGTGGCTCATCCATAAACTTCAATATTGACTTAAACGGTGCTATTTCAGGAATCATCTCGACGAGAACACAACAGATGTTGTGCTTCATATCAAAATTCGATTTCTTTTCCTTTAAACACACAAGCAAACACATAGAAGAAAATTTTCAAACTTACCAAATTCACTTCGTACGAAGTGAGTTTAGTATGAAGTGACATTTTAACTTCGTGCGAAGTGATATAATAGAAATTTAACCATATTTCACATTCTCTTCCTACAAAGTGGGATTTCTCTTCGTGCGAAGTGAATCTTCACTTTGTGCCAAGTGAATCTTCACTTTTTGCGAAGTGACCTTTCACTTCGTATGAAGTGGTTGTTATGAACACTTAGAATTTTTTTTACATTTTTCATGAAATTGATTGTTCTAACATATAATATACACGCCGATAAGCCTAAATATATGTTCAATTTTAATTTTAGCATGTTAAATTGCCTTAGATCTAAGATTTTAGATTCGTTTTACCGAAAACACATATTTAACATCCAATTCGAGTCCAATCTAGTCCAATCTACCTCAGGCATTGTAAGTGGTGTGCCAATCAACCACTACAAGTCAAGATTTGGGTAGCAATCCGTTTCTATGTTTGCAAATTCTTTAGTTCGCACGACGAGAGTAAACAGTGAAAATGATTTTCTCTTTGTGCGAAGAGATTTATATAGACAACAGAATTATCTTCGTATGAAGTGAATAATTCTCTTCGTGCGAAGTGAACTGTTCACTTCATGCAAAGTGAAATGCACAAGTTCAAAAGTTTTCAATTTTTTTCATTTTAACCAGTTTTAACGACCCACTCAGTTTACTAAGTCCAAGTTAATGACTCTGGTTAACTGATTTGTCTACCAAGTCCAAGTTAATGACTCTGGTTAACTGATTTATCTACCAAGTCCAAGTTAATGAACTTGGTTAAACACTTTATGAACAAACTGTTGTTTTAGGCAATTTTAAGTTTCAAATTAATGAACTTTTGATCATTTTAAAGCATTTTCTCATTTAAGATAAGCTCCTAACCCGTTGTCCTCTAGTTTTCCCACAGCATACAGCATCTCTAGATTTTGAAGATCCGCTTTCCATCATCGGTAGTCGAAACTAAGAAAGAAATACAATTTTATTGATTTTTCCAAAGTTTATGCTAAAACACACTGAAAATACTTTTGGGTTTTTCTAAAATGAAATGCAATAACTATGTACAATCATATTTGCAGACATATTTTTGTGAGTTTGTGTTAGAGGGTCATATCAGTTTTTAGACAAATCACTAGTACCGTTGATCTTGAAAACTATAAGTTCTAAACAAATTCTCTTAGATTTTCAGTATACTGATCCACTTAAACCTCTTCACATTTCTCAATTGCTCCGGGATACGTTAATTAGATGTCTTAGAACTTGACTTAGCAGTGTTTCCCACCTCAGATATACTCCGGTATCAAGATTCCCTGGATTTCATCTTACAGTTGAATTAACGGATATCTATACATGGGTGCGAGACCTTTAGAGCTCGGGTTAGTACCACCGTACAGACAAAGAGATGAAGGCTCGACTTAAAAGTGGTGTTCCAAAGTTGGAATCTTTTTACTGCAGTTGTTAGATATTTTGATGCTTTCAATTTGCTGTAGTTTTGGATTTTTAAAGCAAAAGTATTCTAGAAGTTCTAAGCCATTTCTGACGCACTGTCAGAAGAACTTGTATAATACCCCAGATATCAATTATTTATAAAGACCTAGTATCTCATAATCCAGCAATCTCTCAAATGAAATTTAGGTGTACCAAGACCATTATCCGAGAGATGTTAACCCACTCATTAATAAGTGTTTCTTTATGTTTATACCTCAGAGACAATCTACCAAATATGCGAAGCCTACTGGCATATCATCAGTAAGACTTTTTTAAACATTTTAACACTACATCTCCTTAGCATACTGTGATAGTCCACTAATGTACTATCATTTCCTCCTTTTACACAAAAACTCTTTTTGTATTTTTCATGTTTTTGTACATTTTTCAAATTTTATATGTTTTTTTTTTGTATTTTTCACAACATTTCTTCCCCTAAAATAAAAAACATATTTTTGGATTTTATTTATAAAGAAAGAAATCTAAAAACTAAAACTTTGATAAACCGATGAGGATCACATCAACTCGTTATCCTCCTCGAATTCAACCTCTAAATCCGCCCCTGACGTCAGATTTTTCATCCCATTAAGTTTCAAAAGATATCTAAATTTAGCTCGATCAAACGCTTTGGTGTAAAAATCTGCCTTTTGTTTATCAGTGTGGAGTTTTTCAATTCTAACCAACTTTTTCTCGTAGCAATCACAGATAAAGTGGTGTAGAATTTCAATATGTTTAGTTTTAGAGTGTTGAACCGGGTCTTTAGTTATGTTAATGGCACCTTCATTATCTACATATATAGGCATGCCAAGAAACTACAATCCATAGTTATCTGTTGTTGTATCCATAAAATTTGGGAACAACAATCGGAAGATGAAACGTATTCTGCTTCTCAAGTAGAGAGAGCGACCATGGTTTGCTTCTTACATTGCCACGTTACTAGTCGTGTGCTAAAGAACTGGCAACAAGAAGTTGTAGATTTAGCATTTAATTTGCAACACCTAAAATCAAAATCTGAATATCCAGGGAGGTTGAAATTGTCATTCTGTGGATACCGCAAGTCGGTGCTTGGGCAACCCTTCAGATATCGGAATATCCGTTTGACGATTAGCGTGTGTGATACTCGAGGATTTGACTGATATTGGGTGTAGGCGTATCGGATGCATGATATCGGCCTTGATGATGTGAGGTACATTAATGGTCCAATCATTGAACGATATAAAGTCTCATCAATCTTCACTCATTTCTCGTCTGGTCCGATGCCGTGATTAAGAGCCGATGGGGTATATAATGGTAATGTTCCGACATGTCAAATTTCTCCAAAATGTCCTGCACATACTTCGTCTGATGGATAAAGATACCATCAGAAACTTATCGACCTGAAGTCCCAAGAAGAACTTCATCTCCCCCATAGAACTCATCTCGAATTCCTTTTGCATAACCTTTTCAAAATCTTAACACAGTGAATCGTTAGTCGAACCAAATATGATGTCATCCACATATATTTGCATAATAAAGATGTGTCCTTCAGATTCCCGTGTGAAGAGGGTACTATCTACTGTTCCTCTAGTGAAACCGTTCTCTAAAAGGTGTTGAGAAAGCGTCTCGTACCGGGCTCTCGGGGCCTGGTGTAAACCATATAACGCCTTATCTAGTAGATAAACCTTATCTTTGTGTATCGGGTCGAAAAACCCCGATGGTTGGCCGACATACACCTCCTCCTTCACCTTTCTGTACAGGAATGCGGACTTTACATCTAACTGGTACACCTTCAAATCTTTCCATGACGCAAACGGTAGGAAAATGTGGATAGCTTCTAATTTAGCGACAGGAGCATAGACCTCTATGTAGTCAATTCCCTCTTGTTGATGAAAACCCTGACAATGAGTCGAGCTTTATTGCATACAATCACTCCTCTGTCATCATGCTTACACTTGAAGACTCTTTTTGTACTAATCTTCTTGTGATCATTCAGTAGATCAACAAGCTTCCAAACTCCAAGTTTCTCATACTGCTATAGCTCCTCTTGCATCGCATTGACCCAACTTTCTTTAGTAAGAGCTTCTTTATACGTTTTCGGTTCTACCTGTGAAATAAAGCAACTATGTGAGATAGTATCTTGAACAGGTGCAATTTTAGAATAAAAACAACTAAGATCCTTATTGATCTAATTTCACGTTTTGACTCCAGTTTGCAACTCTCCAATTATGTTTTCCGATGGGTGATATGACAACGACCTCAGCATAACTTCATTTGACACACTCACTTCGTTCTCTAGATAAATAATTTTTTTATTAGCAACAAGATTACTTGTAGATGCTTCATTCTAAGCACTTGGACTGACTTTGAATCTGTTCAGCACCTTCATCAGAAGTAGATCCATCGTTATCATATGTTGGTTCAGCATCAAAATCAGAATCATCACTTTGATCAAACGAGGGAGCTGGTTCATTCATCTCTTGATTTTTAGTGGGATCACTTGTTAATGCAGTTTGAGATCCTGGATGTTCTTGCCAACAGGTGTTTGAGAAATAACGAACTAGCAGTTCCTCCTCTGTTGATTCAGTCGGAAGCTCAAAGGAATCCTAAAGACTATCATAGTTGAACAGCCAAGCTTCTCCTAGTTTCTGTGTTGGAGACGTATATCGTTGATAATCAACGTTCTGAGCAACAATAACCCGGTTTATGCTAGGAAGATATACTCTATGAAGCGGACTAGTATATCCCATGAAAAACCGCTCCAAAGATTTAGCCCCAATTTGCCGTCAGCATCAATTAAAGTGCATGGTGACCGAAAAGTTTATAAATATTTCAGATTAGGTTTTCGTTGATTAAGCAGCTCGAAACACGTCTTCTTATACGGTTTGACCGTCAAAACTCTGTTCAAAGTATAACATGCAGAATCCACTGCCTCGCTCTAGAAACTGACTGGAAGTTTAGAATCACCGAGCATGGTTCTGGCTGTCTCTATCAGGGTTAGATTTTTGTGTTCAGCTATACCGTTCTGTTGTGGAGTATATGCTGCACTGAATTCATGCAAAATTCCTTTATCGTTACAAAACTCAACCTTCCGATTGTTTTTAAACTATGTACCATTGTCACTACGAATCCGTCTGATTGGTAAGTGATACAGGTTCTCCAACTTTCGAAATAGAATCATCAAATTTTCAAACATTTCGTCTTTGCTCTCTAGGAACATCACCCATGAAAATCTTGAGTAGTCGTCTATCACAACAAGACAGTAAAAATCTCCTAAAATGCTTTTAACGTTGACAGGTCCAAAGAGATCCATGTGAAGTCTCTCTAGTGGGAGCTTGATAGAGTTCAGAAGTTTTCTCAGGTGAGACTTTTTATGTTGTTTTCCTTTCTTACAACTAATGTAGTCATCACTCAGACAAAAACTCTTCAGGTTAACTCCCTCAACTAGATTGTTGTGAACGAGAAAATTCATTTTTCTACGAAGAATATGCCCTATTTTTCTGTGCCACATAATCGATTCCTTTTCTGTTGTTTTTATACGAAGCTTGCGTAGTTTTTGTCGTAGTTGTAGCAACACTCATATCGAGGACATACAATCATTCTCTCCAGGATCTCGCATGAGGATCCATTCCTCAGGTATATTGAATCCCGACTTCAGAATTAAGCATTCTTTATCTATGAAGTGTGTCGTGAACTTTTTATCACAAATCTGGGAAATACTCAGCAAGTTGTTCTCTAATTCGGCTATGTAGTTGACTTTGTCAAAAGACACCACACCATTCGTTGGAATCCCCTCGCCGACTATCCTTCCACCTTGATTACCCGCGAACCTAACATAGCCTCCAAGGATTGATTTGACATCGTAAAGCAAGGCTAACATTCCGGTCATGTGTCGAGAAGCTCCACTATCCATTATCCTCTTTGAGTTGATTGATCTCAGGAGCCCCTTCGCATGTAATTAAGCAATTAATTGAATAGAGAGACCCAAGCCTTGTCGGTCTTGGGTGGGTTCGGGATATCAAACTTTGGTTCACAAACACTCTTACCATTTTTCTTGATTTCAACAACCTGTTCAACCTCAACCTTTTTATCAGTTGTTGTGGGAACATCTGTTTTGCTATTCTTAGAAGATGGTTTTGTTTTAACCACCCAAGTTTGTTATTTTGAAAATGCTTGTTTAGTGTAACATTTTGAATCTTTTTATCATTCTTGTTCGATGACTCACCAACTACTTTGTTTGAAATGTTATACTTTGTTGGTTTTACATTATTAGATTCATTATTTCTTATCAAAATCTGTGTTGGAACAAACTTTGGGGTTTTTTGTTTCTCATCTTCAAACGATTTCTTGACATTGTAAACAGGTTTAGAGATGTTCTTGGGACATTGTCGTGCATATGCCCGACTTGACTACATTGAAACATGTCCAACTGTCATTTCCAACAGTAGATCTCTGAACCTGCTCACGACGTTTCTTTTCAGCTTAGAACTCATCATTTGACGATTCTTTTGCTAAGTTCTCTTTCTCGCTTTTTGAACTTGTTTTGAAAACGAAGTTTACATTCTTTGAAAAATTTTGTTTTCGGAATCTGTCGTTATATTTCTTAATATATCCCAATCCTTTCCTTTTGTTCTCTGGATAGTTCTTTCCTTTATAGTGGTTATTGTAAGAACATATGGGTTTAGAACAGTAAGACTCGTTCAAATTTTCAAGTTCAAATAAGCTTACTTCAACCAACTTAAACACTTGTTCAACCTTTTCAAGATTCACATTCTGAATCGGAAATTCTTGATCAGAATATAGTTTGTCAGATTCTTTCATTTATATGCAACCAAACTAGGATCATCATTCGAACTAGATTCCGATCTTTTAAGCTTATTCTTATGAAAACTTTCTTCTTTTTCAGAAGATGAACTTAAATTAGTCTTTCCCGAATTAGACTCGGCGCTCTCAAACTCAATGCTATCACTCTCACTTCCCAAAACATTTTCAATCACAGTTTTTACAACATCTTACTTACACTCTTCATCAGATTCGGTGTAAGTTACATCGATATTCCAAGGAAGCTCATTGTTCATTTCACTTGTAAGTTTTAAATTGAGTGGCTTTCCACCCCGGATGGTTTTTTCTGGAATAACTTTCCCACATGTGTGGTGAAACTCGATTGCAGCTCATACCTTTGTTTTGAGAAACATTATCATTTTCTTCCTTTTTGAGATTTTCTGATTGTTTAGGAAGAATATGATCAATGACATATGAAGAAGTTGAATAGCTAATCAACAGCTTATTGACTCTTTCTGTCTCAGTTCTCATAATTTCTAAATCACTTTTTAGCTTAGCAATTAAGGTGAATGTTTATAGCCATTTGTTTGTCCAAAACTGTTGCTTTAAGCATTGAAAGTGTTGCTTCATCTTTTTTACTTGTTTGTAAAAACTGTTATAGTTGTACTTAATTTGTCATAAGCTTCTTAAGTGTCATTATAGTCACTTGACAAATTATCAAAAAGTTTTTCAGTTGTTTAAATTTTTCATCCTTTTTAAAACATTCCTTGCAAGGATCTGAGCACTTCTTGCAAGGTTTTTCAACCTCGATGATCTTAACTTTTACTTCTTCCTTTAGCGATACCGACTCGATCACCGACTCAACATTGACCTTCTGGACATCTTCAGGAACTACCTCTTTTAGATTAGCCATCATAGCTTTGTTGGCTATCTTGGTTAGATTCTCTTCATTCATTTCCTTGTTCACATCAATCAACTCAACAACCTCGGACTTCAGCTCTTCTTCACAATGCATTTTGTTGTTTGGTTCAAAATATCCTGCAAAAGATTTATACATATCAGGTGGTAATAAATGTCTAAATGCACTATGTAAAAGATCTTCTTCCTCGGCTAAAGGATCATAATAGCATTCTTCATATGGAGTTGAGCATATTCTTCTACTGGTTCTAGTTCTTGTGCTTCTATTATCTCTGCCAATAGTGCTAGACTCTCAGTCATCAAGATATACTTATTCCAATTGAACCCCTCGTCCTCCTGAGCGACAACTAAAGCTTTGTATTTTGAGCTCGATGATCCATCTTCGATTTGCACCATTCTTGAAGTATTTTGAGGTGGCGAAGGTTTGGTTTGTAGTCGTCTCCGAAAGGATTTTGGTTTGTGATAAATTGACTTCTCTGTTTGGACATTTCCTCTTAAGTGTCCTTTCTCCCGACATTTGAAGCATGTAACTTTTGACTTATTGAATCCAAGTTTTCCATCTAAACCTCCCAAACTGTTTCTACCCATGATCTCCATAAATCGTTGTGCGCTGCGAACAATCGAAGCCATGCACAACTTGATGTCAATAAGTTCCAACTCTTCTGAATCTATTTGATCATAATCTACTTTGTCATTTTGGGTTCCAAATTTTTCCGGCCACCAGACTTTCATAAGATTCGAGCACAGATGCAAGCAACGCCATATGTTGTTTAGTAGTGCTCTCATTGAAGTCTTTTGCATTCTCTAAATTCATGGCGATGTTGCCTTGTAGAATTATCTGGTTTTAGTTGTTGTTTTGGTTACCCTAACCACTTTGATAATTGTTCGGGAATTTTGAGAAGATTGCGGTGTCTGAGGTGAATTAGGCTCATATGTCGGAAATGATGGAAATCCACCACCCGAATTTCAACTAGTACTTGAAGAACTATCGTCACTAAAAGCAGTGTGTATCTTCATACTCTGAAGACTTACCACTGAACTGCCTTTATAGTACAGATTTACGTCTTGCTGCACATGTGAACTTCTGGTCTTGGCCATTTTCTACATTTCTAGCTCATGACCTTCTAGCTTTTCAATGAATCTTGAAAAAGTAATTGTTCCATATTCTGAGCTATTCTTTAAGATAGTCAAATAGGTAGACCATTCTCCTTCTGGTAGTGAATCTACAAGTTTATCCACCAACTCCTCATTCTCTTTTTGTGTTCCCAAACGATTCATCTTGACCATCAGGTGACAGTACCATATATTCCCCTTTGAGGTAATTGAAGATATCAAACTCCTTCTTTAACAACGCCTTCTTGCTCTTTATCATTTGGGTGCTTCCTTGAAACTTCACCCTCAGAGCATTCCACATAGATTGTGCAACACCATCATGTTGTCGAAGAGCATAATTATATTCTTTTAAAGCTTGCTGCAATATGTTCATCATTTTCTTCTCTCGGACGAACTTTTCTTTTTCTTGTGAAGTAAACTATGTCGATGTCTTCTCTAAACCGTTCTCTCCAACTGGTGCAGCATACTTCTCCTCGATGGCATACCAGCATTCGAAATGATTTGCTTATACCCAGTTCACGAACCTTTCATTCCAACCAAAATAATCTTCTAAACACATTAAGGTGCTGCATTTGAAACTACGGACGTTGCGAATGCATTGAAGAATTCGGCATCCATTTTTTCAAAAATTTGTTGAAAACTTGCTTTGTGCGAAGTGGGCTTTTGTGCGAAGTGACCCTAGAACGAAGTGACCACAAAAACAATTAAAATTCACTTCGTGCAAAGTAAAATTACCAAATTGAGATTTCTCTTCATGAGAAGGTAAATTCTTAACATTGCAAGAGTTTCACTTCGTGCGAAGTGAGATTCCTCTTCGTGCGAAGGTAATTACTTAGAACTTTTCAACAAATATTCACTTCGTGTGAAGTGAATCTGCACTTCGTGCGAAGTGACTTTTAGATTGTGCGAAGTGAATGTTCAGATTTTCACGTTTTTTGCCATTTTTATCATGATTCGAGTTGAATTAATGTCTAATTTTTTCAAGGGTTTGTTATTAGTCAATTTTAAACAGTCCTTGAAAATTTCAATCCATTTTGTCTGTTCAATCTCCGAGTAAAGGTAAAAAGAATGAAAAATGAGTAGAGGACAAGTGGAATCTTGATCAAAGTGTTCAAATCAGGCCATTCTAGCTCTGATACCACTTGTAGGATCTTCTTATCCAATAAGCATTGGCACTAATCTGTTTAACCTAATTTATATGCGTGGAATTCATATTAACTAGTGACAATATCAAGATTACTGTTTCAAATCATTCATTTCATTGATGATAAACATTTACAATCTGAGTCAAATCCGATAGAGCTTCGCTGTATCGATCAACAAACAGTGTTATAGACTCAAGACCCAACACACCTATATATAGACTTTGCTCTTCGTGCGAGGTGAGTCTCTTCGCACGAAGTGATCTTCACTTCATACGAAGTGAACTAGGTTACCTTCGTGCGAAGTGAACCTGATGCGAGGTCGAAGTCTCACTCAAAAATAAACCAAATACACTAATCAGATAGTGGTAAATGGGTATCAAACACAGGGAGTTTGTGGAAAATGTGTTAACTAAGTAGCTTGCAAAATAACTAAATTAAAACTAGAATGCAGAAAAGTAATTTCAATGATTGGGTTGTTTGGTTTTTAAAACTAAAATTAACTAAATAACACTTAACAAGATTTTAATTCAGAAATTAGAGGATATGTTCTCCCTCGGTTTCAGGTTTCTACGAATGATAATGTGAAAGTTTAATCTTAGATGAACTACAATGATATAGTCCGTGAATGCGTGTTTGATTGTGATTAAAAGGGGACTAAGTACTTGGATTACAAGAACACAAGGTAGTCACCTGATAACTAGTTTAGTATAGCCAACCTCGAATCCCTCCCAATAAATCCCTGATTACCTATGGCACCAAGAACTAATGATTTAGAATACGAAATTCAACAATATAAACAACTACAAATCAAACTCATAATCACCATAGTAATATAATCAAAATGACTAAAATACTATCCTAGAAATAACATAAACAATCACAAACATTCAATTCGAAACCTTACAATCCGAGGGAAAACATACAAGAACTTAGCCACACATCGTTCGGTTGATCATCACTTCAATTCTGTTGTTCATTTGAATCAAATATGGAAAAGCAATAATAAACAAGCCCAATATAGTGTGTTTTGTCACCCTAAATTCGCCCCCAAACAACTCTGAACCGAAAACAATGATGAGATCCCCAAAAGTCACAACCACCAACAATCTAAAAGGAGTTACATTTTCACGTCTGACTCCACCATAAGCTACGGTGGCCACCATAGCTTACGGTGGTCTTCAAATGGTCTAAGGTGGGGAAGATCTGTCTCACGGTACAATTTATGTGAATCAGGAGCTATCGTAGCTTATAGTAGGCACCGTAAGCTACGATAGAGGCTATGTTTGCTTCATGTGGTTCTTCATTCAGCACTCTACAATTCCATTTCTCGTTCGCCTTTTGCCCAGCTTCCTTCTTTCCACCTTTTTCACTCTTTTGTACCTGCAATGACAAGTAAACCATAGTAATCCAATTCTAGACAATAACACTATCAAATATATGATTTTAGTATCAATTATGCCCTTAAGGGTTGTCCTACGAGCCACCCGTCACTTATACATACAAAATTCACATCTTACAGTTTTGCCTAAGGTGGGGAAGATTTGTCTTACGGTACAATTTATGTGAATCAGGAGCTATCGTAGCTTACAGTAGCCACCATAAGCTATGATAGAGGCTATGTTTGCTTCATGTGGTTCTTCATTCAGCACTCTACAATTCAATTTCTCGTTCGCCTTTTGCCCAGCTTCCTTCTTCCACCTTTTTCACTCTTTTGTACCTGCAATGATAAGTAAACCATAGTAATCCAATTCTAGACAATAACCCTATCAAATATATGATTTTAATATCAATTATGCACCTTAAGGGTTGTCCTACAGGCCACCCGTCACTTATACATACAAAATTCATATCTGTCACACCCTCAATTTCCACTTGCGGAGTTTTACCGCGAGGCATGTGAACAAACCAGAATCTAAAACACCAGTACGTCGAACGACTCTATATGATTTGATAATACGTTTTCCAAAATCACTTGTTGTAGATTTTATATTACCGATATTTAGCAGAAGCATCAGTTTTTAAGGTTTGAGCGGAAGCATAGATAAGTAGTGAAGCGGGCGCCAACACAAACGCCAAAACAAATGAAAAATCCCAAAACAATATTAATAAATAAGACTCGATAAAAGATGTCTTGTTCAATGCATGTGCGTGCACCTAGAGCTCCTAGCGTCCTGAGAAACATGTAAAGAAACAAGTGTCAACATTAAAGATGAGTGAGTTCACAGGTTTTCATAAATTCGTTTGTTCGGTTATAGTTTGTTTTCTCCCGTTATCCCTAACCCGGGATAACGTATTGGTTCCATTATTCCAACCCGGAATAATAAGTTGTTGCTTCCAATATTCCAAACCAGGAATATTAAGTTGTTTCCAATATTCCGTACCAGGAATATTAAGTTGTTTCCAATATTCCATACCAGGAATATTAAGTTGTTGTTTCCAATATTCCATACCAGGAATATTAAGTTGTTTCGTAATTAAGTTCAATGTTAATATATATAGGTAGCTAGCCTAAAGTCATGTCACTAAGTGTTCGCGATCGAAGCTGACTGTTGTGCCTCCGTTTTGCCAGGCCTATCACATGACCATGGCGGTGTTAGGCCAATTATTCACCCGTTGACCATACCAGGTCGGCTAGCGCGACTAGCTCGGATGGGGCTTGTCGGGCCCAGTAGTACTACTTATAATTCCCCCGCTATTTAACCCAAATACTAACGATCCGAGGAGATTGTCGAGGACTTAAGTGATAAAGCTGCTTAGTGACCATAACATTACATTAACATTAACTTAGTTACCGTATAGTTATGTGACGTTAAATTCGTATAACGTAAAGAGATTGAGTTTAAGAGTGTATACATGTTTCTCCCCCTGTTGTTTAAAAACCGGATAAAGTTAGGGGCCGTGAACTCACCTTTATTTGCTCGGTTAGTGTAGCAAAGATGTTATAAGAGATGGGACCGCTAGTTGCGTCCTAACAAACCAATTAATTCTACGTCAGTGTGTAATCACACCAATACAAATTCCACACGCAATTTACTCACAAAGTGATACACACAAACAACATATCTAACACTCAAACATGCATGCAAGTATTCTCATGTGATCATAGTAATCAAACAATTTATCATAACCATAAGTCAATTCATGCCACAATCTGGTGCACACAATCACAAGTTCTCAAATTTCAGCTTAGCACTTATAATTCAGCTGTTTTCTAGGATTTTAATAAAATAGTTCTAACATTCCAAAAATTCCAATATTTTTACAGTAGGTGACATCTATACCATAGAAATTTATATAATTTTCCCAAGTCCTAAATCTTTACCAATTAACCATAAATATTAATTCACTTAGCTGCAGTCAGATTTACCGCTTTCTGACTGCAGTCCACGGAAGAATTTATTTAAAAATCACTGATCGTCCGATTAACAAAATTCCAGTTGGAGTTGCCCGGAAATTTCTGTACCTAGTTGCTGTTCAAAATTCATGACTCAACTCTCTTCTGACTTTAACATCCAACTCAATAAACAACTGACAAAATTTCAGGATTTTCACAGTTTTAGTTACTGAACTTATTTGGCCCTTTAAAAATATCAAACGACTTCAGAAGATTATGAATCCAGCGCCATTAGATTCCTTATTCAAATCTCTACGTTCTAGACATCAGAAAATCCGTTTTTCGACAACTAACGACCAAGTTACAGCCAGATGAAGTCGGCTGTAACTATTATTCAGCAGACTGTTTTCTGCATATGTTTATCCTGAACTCGTATAACCCGTTCATGCGATTAACCTAGGTGATCTAGAACTGATTTCTAGTCATAGATTAATACTAATAACCTATCCATGCAAACCCTAGTTCTTACTTCTAGTTATTACAAACAAAACACAGCCTATATGTATTCAGCTTTCAAACTCATTCCAACTTTCAATCTAGTATTAACAATCCGAAACTATACCATCATGCAATCTGAGAACAGCAACAATCAAGACACATATATCCGAAACAACTAATCATTCAAGCATATATATATCCGAGACAACTAATCACTCAAGCATACATATATCCGAGACAACTAATCATTCAAGCATACATATATCCGAGACAACTAATCAGAGATAACCCTAACCTTGGTTAACTAGGTAAACAAGCCGGGACTTGGACAAGGGGTATCCTGCTGTTCCAGGAAAGTCGCGACCGAAAGGATGTTGATAAAGTGGGTTGTTTGATCGGCTAGAGGTAAACAAAGACTGATCTCGCGATTTGAATGAAGGTGAAGATGAAGATTGTTGCTGCTGCTGCGACCGAGAGGAATAAACGAACAAGAAAGGCAGCTGATTGCGATCACAAAAGGTGAGAACAAGCTGCCGACGGCTGTTTTTCTTTAGGGTTTTGTGTTTATGTGAATGAGTGCATGTGAGTTGTATATATAGGTGCAACAAGATGATAAGGGTTACGGTTTTAGATAAGTATTCATGGCCGAGGATAATTGGGTTGGTTTGGTTTGGGTTTGGGCTTGATCTCGCGGCCAAAGACTAGGGTGTGTTGGTTTGGTTTTGATCTTGGCCGAATGGTTCTAGGTTTTGCATGCAATGGTTTTCGGTTTAGGTTGTTCTCGGCCGAGTAGTTAGAACTTTAGGTCTAGGTTTGGTCGTTGTTTTCTTTTAGCCGAAGACTTGGGTTCAAGGTTTAAACTTTGTGAACTCCTAGAGTCACAATGACCCAAGGTTGGAACGTGTCGCGGTTCGGTTCAGTTCGTGCACATATCAACTCTAATTATTCAATCACTAAAACAATCACACAACACACATCACGTATTCATTTAACTCGTGCACGTTTAATACTTAGCATATACATTATTCGACAAGTGTCACGTGTAAGTTATCCGAAAAACCCGGGATATCACATTATCCCCATGTTGAAAGAATTTTCGTCCCGAAAATTGAGTAAACGCGGTTTAGCATGTAACGTACATGTTTAGAGTGCCACGCACAAAGAGTTAGTTCGTTAATGATGGTACGCAACGTTACAAGAAGTTCCCAAGTGTCATACACCAAGATTTCCAAGTGCCATGCACAAGAATTTAGTCAACAATAGTACACGAAAGTATAAGAAGTTTCCAGGTTGTCACATCATCCCCATGTTGAAAGAATTTTCGTCCCGAAAATTTAGTTACTGGTTAGTTTGCTGCTCAGTTGCGAAGAGGTGTGGGTATTTGCTTTTCATTTGATCCTCTCTTTCCCACGTGAATTCCGGTCCACGCTTAGAGTCCCAACGGACCTTAACGATCGGAATTTTGCTGTGCCTTCGAGTCTTGATCTCACGATCCATGATCTCGATAGGCTGTTCCACAAAGTGCAGTCGTTCATCCACTTGGATCTCATCCAATGGAATGACTAGAGTTTCATCTGATAAACACTTCTTCAAATTTGACACGTGAAATACGTTGTGAACTCCACTGAGTTCGGCAGGAAGGTCTAATTGATAAGCTACGGGTCCGATACGTTTCAAGATTACAAACGGGCCTACGTACCGTGGGTTCAGTTTGCCCCGTTTTCCAAAACGGATTACACCCTTCCAGGGTGACACCTTTAGTAGGACGCGATCGCCTACTTGAAATTCGAGCGGTTTGCGTCGTTGATCAGCGTAGCTTTGCTGTCGATCTCGTGCCGCCGCCATGCGGTTTCTGATTTGTACAATCTTTTCAGTGGCCTCAAGTATTAACTCAGGGCCTGTGAGTTGACTGTCACCGACTTCTGCCCAGCAGACCGGTGATCTACATTTACGACCGTATAATGCCTCAAACGGTGCTGCCGAAATACTCGTATGATAGCTGTTGTTATATGAGAATTCTACTAGAGGCAGGTGGATTTCCCAACTATTTCCGAAGTCCACTACGCATGCCCTAAGCATGTCTTCCAAGGTTTGTATGGTCCTTTCACTTTGACCATCAGTCTGAGGGTGATAAGTTGTGCCCATATCTAAACATGTTCCCAACGCTTTCTGGAGTGACTGCCAGAAGTTTGACGTGAAGCGAGCATCTCTGTCTGAGATGATGGACGTTGGCACTCCGTGCCGAGAAACTACTTCCTTAATGTAGATGCGAGTCAACTTCTCCATCTTATCTGTTTCTTTAATAGCTAGGAAGTGTGCTGACTTAGTTAAACGATCCACAATCACCCAGATAGTATCGCAACCACCCAAGGTTCGTGGGAGTTTAGTGATGAAATCCATTGAGATCTGATCCCATTTCCACACTGGGATCTCAGGTTGTTGGAGTAGCCCCGATGGCTTTTGATACTCCACCTTGACTTTTGCACAAGTCAAACATTTACTCATGTAGGTGGCTATATCGGCTTTCATGTTGGGCCACCAATACGCAGCTTTAAGGTCTTGATACATCTTATCCGAACCCGGATGGACAGAGTATCGAGATTTGTGAGCTTCATCCATGACTAGCTCTCTGAGGTTTCCGTAGAGAGGTACCCATATGCGATTCATGAAGTACGGGCTCCATTGGGCTTTACTTCCCAATCGCGTTCCATTTTTCCCACTGATTCGACTTTGAGGTTTTCCTCCTTGACTGCTTCTAACTGGGCGTCGCGTATTTGATCAGGTAGCCCCGAATGAATAGTGAGTTGTAATGCTCGTACACGACGAGGTTTCAAGTGTTCCTTCCTACTGAGGGCATCAGCTACCACGTTAGCTTTACCCGGGTGATACCGAATGGCACACTCATAATCGTTCAAGAGTTCGACCCAGCGACGCTGTCGCATGTTCAACTCCTTCTGATCAAAGATGTGTTGGAGGCTTTTGTGGTCAGTAAAGATTGTGCACTTTGTTCCATAGAGGTAGTGTCTCCAAATCTTAAGGGCAAACACTACTGCTCCCAATTCCAGGTCATGCGTCGTGTAGTTTTTCTCGTGAACCTTCAGCTGTCGCGACGCATACGCGATGACCTTATCCCGTTGCATGAGTACGCATCCCAATCCCTGAATGGAAGCATCACAATACACTACGAAGTCATCTGCCCTTTCCGGCAAGGACAGAATGGGTGCACTGCAAAGTTTCTGCTTCAGCAATTGAAATGCTGCTTCTTGCTTGTCACCCCAAGTATACTTGATGCCTTTCTGGGTGAGGGTAGTGAGCGGTTGTGCGATCTTTGAGAATCCCTCGATGAAACGTCTGTAGTAGCCAGCCAATCCCAAAAATTGGCGGATCTCCGTCGGTGTCTTAGGTGCTTCCCAGTTTTTGATGGCTTCAATCTTGGCAGGGTCTACGTGGATACCCTTTTCATTCACGATATGCCCGACAAACTGAACTTCCCGAATCCAAAAATCACACTTCGAAAGCTTGGCATATAGTTTTTCCTGTTGAAGCAGCCCTAGCAGTAATCATAGGTGTTCCGCATGTTCTTCTTCACTTTTGGAGTAGATGAGTATGTCATCGATGAACACAATGACAAACTTGTCGAGGTATGGTTTACACACGCGGTTCATGAGGTCCATGAATACCGCAGGTGTGTTAGTGAGACCGAATGGCATGACCAAGAACTCGTAATGGCCATACCGAGTGCGAAATGCCGTCTTAGCGATATCCTCCTCCCTGACGCGTAGCTGGTGGTAACCAGACCGTAAATCAATCTTGGAGTAGTAGCTTGATCCTTGAAGTTGGTCGAAGAGATCGTCGATGCGAGGTAACGGGTATCGGTTCTTGACTGTAACCTTGTTGAGTTCCCTATAGTCGATGCACATGCGGAAAGTCCCGTCCTTCTTCTTGACAAACAGGACTGGAGCTCCCCATGGCGAAACGCTTGGTCGAATAAATCCTTTCTCTAAAAGTTCCTGAAGTTGGGTAGACAGCTCCTGCAGCTCGGCTGGAGCTAGGCGGTATGGAGCCTTGGCGATAGGAGTTGCATTGCTTGCCAATTCGATTTCAAACTCCAATTGTCGATGTGGTGGAAGACCAGGTAGTTCTTCTGGGAATACATCGGAAAAATCACGGACGACAGGGATGTCTTCTATACGTTTCTCGTCCTTAGGCTGTTCGGTAATTAGTGCGAGTAAAGCGAAGGAATTCTTTTTCCGAAGATACTTCTGCGCTTGCATGTATGAGATGTGTTGGTGACGGCGCTTGCCTTATCGCCTTGTACTGTCAGGATTTCGTCGTTAGAGAGCGGAATACGGATAGATTTTTCGAAGCAGAGAACTTCAGCCCGGACGTCGGATAGCCAGTCCATTCCGACTACCACGTCAAAACTACCCAGGGTAGTTGTCATCAGATCAATGGTAAAAGTGTGGCCCGCGAGTTTGAGTTGACAGCCGGATACGATTTGGGTCACATCTACAGATTTACCATCGGCTAATTCTATAACATAAGGGGCCTCTAATGGTTTAAGCGTGAGTTTTAGGTTCTTCCTAAAAGACTCAGATATAAAGCTCCTATCCGCACCCGTATCAAAAGGCACAGAAGCAAAATGTTCGTTAAGGGGAAACTTACCGGTGACTACGTTCGTGTCGTTTCTGGCCTCTCCGTGGCCAAATGTAAATGAGCAACCTTTGGCACCTCCTGTGCCACCGTTGCCATTATTGTTGTTGTTATTATTGTTGTTGTGGTTATTGTGGTTGTGGTTGTTTCCACCATTATTGTTGTTGTTACGTAGTTGTGGACAGTCTCTTCTGAAGTGGGCCGTGCTACCACACTGATAGCATCCCGGTTAACACTATGTTGCTGACCCTGGGGTTGATTTTGATTTTGTCGGGACATGATTTCCCCACAACAATCCTTTGCCGCATGTCCCACCTTGCCACATCTTTGGCAGCGAATTCCGGCACAAGGGCCGTGATGATGAAGATTGCAGCGATTGTACTGCGGCTTTCGACCTACATAGCCACCTGCATTCTGGTTGTTGTTGTTGTTGGGCTGATTTTGGTGACCCTGGTGGCTGTTGTAATGATTGAACCGTTTCTGGTTCCCTTGCTGCGGATGAGATGACGAAGACTGTCGAATAGTGGAGTCTTCAAATTTTCTTTTGTTGTCCGGGGCAACTTCAGTTGTACCCCGTGCTGGCAGTTTCTTCTGTTCCACCGCCTTATCGGTGAGTTTGTGAGCCAATCGGATTGCTTGATGTTCAGTTACAGGGTTACTAGACATTACCATACCCTGAATTTCCGGAACCAGACCCCGAGGTAGAACTCGAGTCTTTTCTCCACCGTGTTGGCTAAATCGGGACACAGAAATACCAAGTCATGATGTTTTGCGGTGTAAGCTTCGATTTCAGATCCCACCATCTTGTGGTTCCATCAGGTTTGCTCCAACTGTTGCACTCTGTCTCGTGGACAGTATTCCTCTTTGATTAGGGCCTTGAACTCGACCCAGGCCATTGCATTTGCAGCAATAAGTCCAAGCGTTTGGACTTGGGCATTCCACCATGTCAGTGCCCCATCTTCCAGTGTTGAGGCTGTGTATTTGACCTTGTTGGCCTCTAGGCAGTTGAACATTTCAAAAACGGATTCTGATTTTTCGATCTAGCGGACCAGTCCAATGGGTCCTTCTGCCCCCGAGAATTTGCTTGGTTTCGCGTCAAGGAACATCTTGTAGGGGTTAAAGCCCCCTCCTGCTGCTGGTGGGTTTTGAACATCTGCCAGAGCAGCGTTCACGTGTTCTTGGATCGTTGCGGCCAATTCTTCGTTGACATGTTGAGGTTTCCGCGACGTCCAGTTGCCATTTCAAATAAACTAAAGAAAACAAAGCGGGGATTGGCGAGACGAGTTAGTCCTCTACGTCTCCATCTCCCAAGTTGCTATCGTTGCCGTCATCCTCCGCGGCATTTCCAGCTTCTACAGCCGGGTCTTCCTCCGGATCCTTCTCTGGATCCTCCTCTGGGTCCTCTACCGGCATTGGAGAGGCCGGTGCTGATGCAAGTGTTTGATTTTGCAGTTCCTGAATGTTCCAACTATTTTCCAGGACTCTGTCCTCAAGCCTGTTGGCTCTTATCTGCTCAGCACGCAGATCTCTGTCTATGGTGTTACGAGCTATCTTACTCGTATGATGCTCTTCCTCGAGCGAGTCGGTTTTACCAGTCAGTTGGCGGATCATCCGTCCTTGTGCTAGGATGGTTTCCTGCATTCTTTCTATCTGTGCTTGTTGTTTATGATTCTAAGTAGGTCAATTCCTACTTCTACAGGGTTAACCGGCTCAATCGGCACAGCAATGGTTGGGCGTAACGACGACTCCTCCCCCAGAGCGAGCCTTTTCCTCGCAGCTGAGCGCGTTTCCACGCCATAAGATGGTAAGGGTTCTACCATAGGTGCCTTTCCTGGCGCCCTTGGTTGCGTAAGTTTGTCGGATGATGATGAGGATGAGGATGATGACATTGCCTTTAGGTTGCGTAGTTAGTTACGAGTTGCATTCGCTTCAATTATGCATTCATATTTCACATAGCATAGTAGTGGTACATCGCATAACAAGATATAATAATTCAGTGCCAAACTAAGTCTAGTGTCGTGATATCAGCTATAGTTTAGGTCTACTTCTAATGAAAACCTGGTTCTCTATAGCTAGTGGCTCTGATACCAATCTGTCACACCCTCAATTTCCACTTGCGGAGTTTTACTGCGAGGCATGTGAACAAACCAGAATCTAAAACACTAGTACGTCGAACGACTCTATATGATTTGATAATACGTTTTCCAAAATCACTTGTTGTAGATTTTATATTACCGATATTTAGCAGAAGCATCAGTTTTTAAGGTTTGAGCGGAAGCATAGATAAGTAGTGAAGCGGGCGCCAACACAAACGCCAAAACAAATGAAAAATCCCAAAACAATATTAATAAATAAGACTCGATAAAAGATGTCTTGTTCAATGCATGTGCGTGCACCTAGAGCTCCTAGCGTCCTGAGAAACATGTAAAGAAACAAGTGTCAACATTAAAGATGAGTGAGTTCACAGGTTTTCATAAATTCGTTTGTTCGGTTATAGTTTGTTTTCTCCCGTTATCCCTAACCCGGGATAACGTATTGGTTCCATTATTCCAACCCGGAATAATAAGTTGTTGCTTCCAATATTCCAAACCAGGAATATTAAGTTGTTTCCAATATTCCGTACCAGGAATATTAAGTTGTTTCCAATATTCCATACCAGGAATATTAAGTTGTTGTTTCCAATATTCCATACCAGGAATATTAAGTTGTTTCGTAATTAAGTTCAATGTTAATATATATAGGTAGCTAGCCTAAAGTCATGTCACTAAGTGTTCGCGATCGAAGCTGACTGTTGTGCCTCCGTTTTGCCAGGCCTATCACATGACCATGGCGGTGTTAGGCCAATTATTCACCCGTTGACCATACCAGGTCGGCTAGCGCGACTAGCTCGGATGGGGCTTGTCGGGCCCAGTAGTACTACTTATAATTCCCCCGCTATTTAACCCAAATACTAACGATCCGAGGAGATTGTCGAGGACTTAAGTGATAAAGCTGCTTAGTGACCATAACATTACATTAACATTAACTTAGTTACCGTATAGTTATGTGACGTTAAATTCGTATAACGTAAAGAGATTGAGTTTGAGAGTGTATACATGTTTCTCCCCCTGTTGTTTAAAAACCGGATAAAGTTAGGGGCCGTGAACTCACCTTTATTTGCTCGGTTAGTGTAGCAAATATGTTATAAGAGATGGGACCGCTAGTTGCGTCCTAACAAACCAATTAATTCCACGTCATTGTATAATCACACCAATACAAATTCCACACGCAATTTACTCACAAAGTGATACACACAAATAACATATCTAACACTCAAACATGCATGCAAGTATTCTCATGTGATCATAGTAATCAAACAATTTATCATAACCATAAGTCAATTCATGCCACAATCTGGTGCACACAATCACAAGTTCTCAAATTTCAGCTTAGCACTTATAATTCAGCTGTTTTCTAGGATTTTAATAAAATAGTTCTAACATTCCAAAAATTCCAATATTTTTACAGTAGGTGACATCTATACCATAGAAATTTATATAATTTTCCCAAGTCCTAAATCTTTACCAATTAACCATAAATATTAATTCACTAAGCTGCAGTCAGATTTACTGCTTTCTGACTGCAGTCCACGGAAGAATTTATTTAAAAATCACTGATCGTCTGATTAACAAAATTCCAGTTGGAGTTGCCTGGAAATTTCTATACCTAGTTGCTGTTCAAAATTCATGACTCAACTCTCTTCTGACTTTAACATCCAACTCAATAAACAACTGACAAAATTTCAGGATTTTCACAGTTTTAGTTACTGAACTTATTTGGCCCTTTAAAAATATCAAACGACTTCAGAAAATTATGAATCCAGCGCCATTAGATTCCTTATTCAAATCTCTACATTCTAGACATCAGAAAATCCGTTTTTCGACAACTAACGACCAAGTTACAGCCAGATGAAGTCGGCTGTAACTATTATTCAGCAGACTGTTTTCTGCATATGTTTATCCTGAACTCGTATAACCCGTTCATGCGATTAACCTAGGCGATCTAGAACTGATTTCTAGTCATAGATTAATACTAATAACCTATCCATGCAAACCCTAGTTCTTACTTCTAGTTATTACAAACAAAACACAGCCTATATGTATTCAGCTTTCAAACTCATTCCAACTTTCAATCTAGTATTAACAATCCGAAACTATACCATCATGCAATCTGAGAACAACAACAATCAAGACACATATATCCGAAACAACTAATCATTCAAGCATATATATATCCGAGACAACTAATCACTCAAGCATACATATATCCGAGACAACTAATCATTCAAGCATACATATATCCGAGACAACTAATCAGAGATACCCCTAACCTTGGTTAACTAGGTAAACAAGCCGGGACTTGGACAAGGGGTATCCTGCTGTTCCAGGAAAGTCACGACCGAAAGGATGTTGATAAAGTGGGCTGTATGATCGGCTAGGGTGAACAAAGACTGATCTCGCGATTTGAATGAAGGTGAAGATGAAGATTGTTGCTGCTGCTGCGACCGAGAGGAATAAACGAACAAGAAAGGCAGCTGATTGCGATCACAAAAGGCGAGAACAAGCTGCCGACGGCTGTTTTTCTTTAGGGTTTTGTGTTTATGTGAATGAGTGCATGTGAGTTGTATATATAGGTGCAACAAGATGATAAGGGTTACGGTTTTAGATAAGTATTCGTGGCCGAGGATAATTGGGTTGGTTTGGTTTGGGTTTGGGCTTGATCTCACGGCCAAAGACTAGGGTGTGTTGGTTTGGTTTTGATCTTGGCCGAATGGTTCTAGGTTTTGCATGCAATGGTTTTCGGTTTAGGTTGTT
Source organism: Scalesia atractyloides (assembly GCA_947069175.1). Lineage (NCBI taxonomy): Eukaryota > Viridiplantae > Streptophyta > Magnoliopsida > Asterales > Asteraceae > Scalesia > Scalesia atractyloides. The sequence goes on along the minus strand of CAMTDV010000001.1, from coordinate 53,659,360 downwards.
CTCGGCCGAGTAGTTAGAACTTTAGGTCTAGGTTTGGTCGTTGTTTTCTTTTAGCCGAAGACTTGGGTTCAAGGTTTAAACTTTGTGAACTCCTAGAGTCACAATGACCCAAGGTTGGAACGTGTCGCGGTTCGGTTCAGTTCGTGCACATATCAACTCTAATTATTCAATCACTAAAACAATCACACAACACACATCACGTATTCATTTAACTCGTGCACGTTTAATACTTAGCATATACATTATTCGACAAGTGTCACGTGTAAGTTATCCGAAAAACCCGGGATATCACAATATCTAACAGTTTTACCCTATTACATACACAAACATGACCCTAAGACATACGTGATAGACATACTACATCAACAGAAGGTAGCGTTGCCTCCAAAAGAGGGGCATGAAACCATAACTAAGATAATCTCTTAAAAAACCCAAAGTGCAGAAATCATCAAAGGATACGTAAAAGAAAAGTCGGAATCAAGTGATTCTATCTTGTCTATTGTTTCCTTTTTAATACTATAACCTGAAAGGGATTTTCATAGTAAAGAAAAGGGGCGGTGTAATCCAACACTTCCGAACGGGCCCTAACATGCAAAGTCTACCACCTTTGGACGTTCGTGAATTGGGAAAACTTGAAATGATAAATCCTACGAATAACAGCATTGGAGCAGATTTTGAATGACTCATCCTACAAGAATGCATGCGTGGATTCACAGTGTTTAAACCCAAGCGCCGAGAAGACAAGTATCAAAAACCACAAAAGACCTAATTACAGGATAAGGCAAAGTGACGTGGGTAATCAATCCAGCAAAAGTGGTGACAAGGGTGAAACCTCCTCCAGAACAACCTGTGACTCTCACCAACTTTAAGAAATGGTTCTATGATGGTAAAACTGGTGAAGCAGTTATTAGATCCAACTCTAACAAAGATATCCGCATTCTGGATCCGATGGATGTATTCATGTTATGTCTTTCTGATATGAACATTCTTTATGGAAGCAAGATACATGTTGGCGCAGGAAATGAATACCTAGATGAAGGGATACTGTTTCAGAGAGCTGTCGAGCAAGCAAGGGCACGAAAGATAGAAATGATGGAGATTATGCTCAGAATCGACATACAAAAGGAAAAAGATGAATCTAGAAAGAAGAAAGCTGTTGAGCTGCAATCATCCTCTCCAAAACCTTCCTCCCCACAACTCAAAGATCCATCCTCTGATTCAGATGTTCAAGTTATTCCACCTCCTCCGACTTCATCCACATATGAAGTCACTATGGAGGTCCAACCAACAACCAGTGTAGCTACTCTTAACTAATCTGCACCACCAAGAAATGATCAAGATGCTGCGCAAGCCCTGAAGCTCAGAACGTAGAATGAAGACTCTCCATTATGAAACGTTCTAAGGGGGATATTCTTAGGACATTTTAAGACTGTTGATACTTGAGTTTGATAGTTTGTAGCTTGATTGTAATAGTTAGTACAACTAGAAGGGCTAAAAGTGTAAATTTTGGTAATTGTACCTATAGCGGCGTATTTAAAGTCCCAGCGTATTTAATAAATACGCTAGGTAGTCAGGGTGTATATATATGCTGATCAATGAAACCCTAGTCCAAGGTTCTTTGACAAGTTTTGGTGATTTCTCTTATGTTGTGATTATTGTTCTTGTGCTAAATCCGAACATCCAGGTGCTTTTAGTGATTATATCTTTTGGGATTCCATATACAACACTTGTTGTTTGATCCATACAAGAATCTTCATCTTCATCTTCATCTTCATCTTCATCTTATGGTTTTTCTTAACTTTTACAAATTCAAGCAACTAATCTATAGTTGTTTGGGTGATAATAATCAAACCACTGTGATCCGTATCTGTTTTGGGACTCACACTATGTCTCCACGAACTCCTATCTTTGACCATGTCCTCAGAGAGCTGCAACTCTAATAAATTTTGTCCAATCCACTCATCCCATTTGAATCTAGGTCTACCGCTATCCCTCCTCCCCTCCACGGTGAGAGTTTCCACCGCTCTAACTGGCTTTGTCATCTGCTTCCACTTTACATGCCCAAATTACCTCAAATTTCCTATCACTTATCTTATCCGATATACTTGCTACTATCAGTCTTTCCTTAAAAACCTCATTTCTTGTTTAGTCTAACATTGTGTGTCCACTTATCCACCTCAACATTCTCATCTCTACTACCTCCATCTTGCATGATTGTGCTTTCTTAATGGCCCAACAAGCAATCTATATAATATAGCAGCTCTAATTGCAACCTTATAAAATTTTCCCTTTAATTTAATAGGAAACTTTATGTCAACAATACCTAAGTGGATGCTCTGCACCTACATCATCCGGCTTTGATGTGGTGGACTACATTACTATCTACCTCCTCGTCCCTTTAACTTAGTCATATACGGAACCACTTGACCATCAACGGTGATCTGATTGTACTCAAATAAAACTAAAAATTAGTAAATAAGTAGATTATTCTATTACCCCAGAATAAAGAACATAAAACCAAAATGTTTATGATCTGGTTCTATATAAATGGATATGTGTGTTTCATGTCATCAGTTTTATCACATAACATGTCCCTTACCCGTAAACTTTTTTAAAACTAGCATCATAACCCGAATGCCCGTCCCTAAATTTCTAGGCTTTGCATTTACCTGTTGGGTTCAGGTTCATTTATCATGCTAGCAGTTTTTAGTTGCAGGGTCAACTTGGGGATGCCATTTTTTGCCGACTATGAGTACCGTATCACTACAGTATCGAATCAATTCCGACTTAACACTATGGATGCCAATATTCGTTTTTCATATTTCCGATTTCAATGCCCTTCAATTGCCATAGTTTTCAATACTTTCAATGATACCGGTATTAAACTGACAAAATCGATATAATATTCAGTTTATACTTTTACTTGTCTTCGGTTTTGTTTGTTTTTCGGTACCAAATCGATATCATTCAATCAATTAATGTGTTTATCATGAATATACCCCCATAAAAACATCAGGGAACAAACAAAAATCGAAAGAAAGGAAGAACGCACCTCAAATTTTCCCAAATTCCACAAGAATTAGGGTTTCAATCATCGAACGGTTTTCTCACAGAGTAAGATTCCTTCTCAAATTCTTCATCATTCACTTTGAAATCGCCATCGAATGATCAGTTTGTAACATTATTCAACCCTAATTTTGTAATCATAATATTGCAATCGCCATCGTTGTTTAGGATTATGATTATTTCTTGTCACATAAGTTAGTTAATTTAGTCATCGTATCGTTATACTTGTTTGTTCTATGAATTTGTTGATTATCCACCATCATTGGTATGTGTTTGTATGTCCAATTTCATTTTGTCTTCTTTTGTTTGTATGTAAATTGTTTTGAATTTCAATTTCAGTTTGATCGTATTCTATATTCAATATTGTTACTTTAGAGTGTTTGGGTGTAAAAAAACTGAATATGATCCTGATTTTCTGGAATCTAAAGGTAAAAGAAATCAGAGTTGGAAAACCTGGTTATCGATAGTAATTCACCAAATCACACTAATCGGTTTAAAAACACACGTCTGAACAATTCTACCATTTGGTTCTAGTTAGGTAGTATGGAACCGGTAAACATGATGTTGGGAATCAAAATAGAAGCTCGCTAAGTGCGGTACCAACCTCCTTGTGGTTTGATGGTTATCAAGTACAACTTCATATCATGTTTAAGCCTTGTTGATAAGTGCGGTGTCGTGTTTGAATCTAGTTTTCACCGGTTTCCTGCCTTAGCACCTTATTACCATAAAGACTGCCTTATTACCTTATCCAAATTGTTGTTTTATATTTAAGCCAAAAACGATTGATTCATAGAGTACCAAGCATACAATTGTACCAAACAGTTTTATAAGTGGAAAGTTTTACTTCTAGTTTTTCTTTTTCAGTTATAATAATGTGTAGATTGGTTGCTGGTGAAGATGATTCAGGTGGTGAACTGGATCATCATCAAAGCATAGTAAATGAAACCAACCGCATGGATCCACAAATCCGAGCCCAAATTGCACATTTGGAAGCAAGGATAAGCAGGGTTGAAGCCCGGATGGAAAAGTTAGAGGTCAGTGTTCAATATCTGCAAAGGCGAATGTATGTTTATGGCTTTGTCTGTTTGATGTCTGTTTTGTATGCCATATTCAAATAGATTTTAAGGTGATTAAACGGTTACTACAACGCATGTTTCTAGTATATTGTTCAAAGGTAGCGGTACTACTTTAATGTTAGACCAAAAAAACGATCAAGATGGGCAGATTATCAGTTTTATCTCAAAAAACTTGCCTTTTATTTGTCTGTGTTGTATTCTGCTGCTCTTTTGATATGGCAAGCAAATATTCATCGGCAGAGTAGAAGTTACAAATTTGCATGTTTATACGAACCCGGACCGGCAGGAAAAGCCAAAATATCTGGGATGGGCATTCGGGTATTGTATTGGTTTCAAAACTTTCATGGGTTTTGGGACGGGTATGGCATTAGGTATCACCCAAAACCATTTACCCACATAGAAACTGAATGTTATAATATATTATATAATCTTGAAAGAAATTGCAATAAACGCTGTATTGAATTTGTTAGAAACTTGAAACTTTCAAGTGTACTAGAATATTATAAGTTTTCAAGTTGGTTTTATATGAGTTTAAGATTGAAAACATGTAATTTTTAATCACATAACACTATAAATTGGTATGACTGACATCCGCAAGTATACCCGTAACCAGTAGACCCGTTCGCTGAAAAAAACGTGGTCTAGGCCGGACCGAACCGCCTGAGTGAGTAGGAAGTGGTCAAGTTTTGAAAATTTATAGACGAACAAGCATGAGTGGAAAAACTATTTACCAAATAGTTGGTGTTTAAAAATATTTACCAATGTGGCGGAGATAAAAAAAATGTGTAACAAATAGGTGTGGTTTTGAACAATTTAACTCTTTTATGTTTTTCTATTTCTTTCAATCATCTCGTTTTATTTCCTTTTATTTTTTTCAAACCAATGTATACTTTTTTTGGCTTTTCATCCAGCAACTCAACATAACTTTTTTTCTTACCTATTTCACTTCTATAAAACATGCACTTGATAGAAAACATGGCAAATACATATTAAAAAAAATCATTTAAATATCAAAATACAAACTAAAATAAAAACGTATCAAATGAATTGTTTACGGTGGACGGGGTGGATAGCTCGTAGGCTTGCGAGCTTCACTGGGTTCCAGTGAGTTCAGGGGGAAGCAATGTGGTCTGGGAAATTGGGTCAAGCAACTCGGGTGAGGGTTTGGAGATTGTACCATTGGGGAATGAACAAAATGACCATTCGGAATTTTGAAAAAAAAAATAATAATTTTTTTAACCTTATAAATATCAAATTTTCAATCAAATTTAGACCACGCTCTCTTCTACACTCTCTTCTACCATCTACACAATTTGCATACATCAAAAGAAAATTTCAATGGATGTATCCGGTTCTAGTAGTCTTGGTTTGCCATCGGATGTGGAGGCATCAGATTCGAAAGGTTTTGAAAATTTTCTTTCCTGCTCGTCTGACTCAATAGTATTGAAAAGTGGCCAACACAACAAAGGAGCTTGAGGATACGCAAAAGCTAAGAAGAAAGCATGATGGGAATGTAATATCCCATAATTACGTGTTGGAGTCTCCGACTGATGGTCATTACGACAATGTAATTTTGGAGTAGCAGGATGAAGAAAAACATTTTATACTTCGTACGATTGCAACCCTACCGGATTGGAACGATTAGTTTAATTATTATAGCATAATTATTGTATTTTCTTTAAAAAAAATTGCATGCTTTTTTTATGCATTGTAGATTTTTAGTTGTAGTTTCATTTTTATTTTTTTGCATGTTTACTTAGTTTTTAAAGTAGTGTTGGTTTTTTTATATAAATTAATGAAATTATGTTTTTTAATTTAATTTAAGTTTTTGTGATCTTAGAAAAAATAAAAATAAATGCGGGAGTTCAAAGGGGGTAACAAATTGGGTTTATTGGATTTATTTGAGATGAAACTTTCCTAGTGGCTTGTTGTGTGGGTTTTTGGGATTTTTGTTTTGCTCAGTCTATTTGGACATCCCTACTGGCTATTTGGACAACTTTGGTGTCCTAGACGGGTCGTCTAGGGATAGACGGGCCGTCTAGGCACTGATTTTTAGGGGTCAGCAGGTGAATGGCAGGTGCGTAGAAATATATGTGTGTAGACGGGCCGTCTAGATCTAGACGACCCGTCCAAGACTATTGTTTTTTTTTAGTTGAAAAAGGGGTGTTTTGGTGAGTTAAATTGGTTGTTGGAGGTTGAAAAGGGGGTGTTTTGGTGGGGTAAATTGGTTGTTGTTGGAGGTTGATGTTTTTTTGTGGTATAATTTGAGATTTTTAAATCTTTTTAAAAAGTTTTTAAAAAGTTTTTTTTGTATAAAATAAGTTAGCGTTTTCGATCGTTTAAATATTTAATTGTTTTTACATTTTATTTTTTTTAAATATACTATTTAAATTTAATATTGTTTTCAACATTTTAAGAAGAATGCAAGTATTATATCGTGTAAATATTACTTAACATTTTGAAAATTATGTTGTATCCGTATTACGTTACAATGTCGATTTAACACAAACAATCATCAAGTAATCGAATAACTGAAAACAAAGTTAAATATAACATATATAACATAATTTTGTACATCCATAACAATATGTATCGGTACAGCTGAATACTAAATACAAAACGTCTATGCATACGAGTCGGAGTCGGGATCCGGCTGTTGGTGCTGATGTGGTGCTCGAGGTGGTGGGAGCGGTATGGGAGGTAACTCGTCTCTCTCTCTCTCTCTCTCTCTCTCTCTCTCTCTCTCTCGTCTATCCTGTAACTCCCGAACCACCCAGCCCATGATATCCATAAGCCTGTTGACGTCGGCTTGTAAGCGCGTGTATGCTGTACCTCCCGAGGCATGACCTGGAATAACGTAATGCGGAAACTGGGGCACCCAGGGAGGTGGTGTTGGCGGTGGCGATGCTGGTCCATCTAAATCCACCGGAGGCTCCTGAACGACCGCTGCCTCATCTGCCAGCGGACAGACTTGATCGAAGTGATTTGGCAGCGGCTCCGGAATCCATGGCTCACCTGCGCGGGTTTTAAACCGCTCGCCGAGCACGCCGAACCTCTTCACCAGCTTCATCCTCCACAAGGTCTGAAAACCCATCCGCGTCGACTGTATGGTCGGCTGCAAGTGTGGGTCTGTCTCCGGCAGATGACCTAATGACCGAGCAATCACGGTGACGTACGCCCCGCCGTACAAAAAGCCGCGCTCCTGCCGGTGATGGGCGGAGGCAAAGTACTGGGCGAGAACGTGCGCAAGTGCGCACGACCTCCTGTACAGTAGGCAGTAGTAAAAAAATAAATCAGTGCTCCTACACCACTCACGACTGTGTCCGCGAGCGGTAATAGACGTAGCGAGCATCCGATGTAGATACCTGCACATATTGTTAGCGAAATACAGAAATTAATTCATAACAATAATAATCAAATAATTACTGTAATAACGTACATACCTGTATAACGGGTCGGCAACGTGTGAAATCCTCCCCTTCGCCCTGACATGCTCCCAATTGTCATGCTCTGCGACCACCTCCCAAAATCCCAAAAGAGTGGATCTATCCACCACCACTAGCCCCTCCGTATAAACATTCGTAGCAATATCCTCCTGCAGGTATATACCGCTATGAACGGCAAACTCAGCAAGCGTCATCGAACGCCACACACCGGCAAGCCTAAATGAAACTTCAGGCGGAAGGGGGAGAACCCTGTGGCTTGGGAGGCGGCTGGTCGACCCATGGAGGGTGAAACGTGAATGTCGACAGGAACTCGATGAGCAGCTCTCTATAACTCGGCGTGCCAGCCAAGTCAAACAGACGGTGCCACGGTGAATCGACGGAAAAAAAAACGCAGTCTCGGCGTCTCACCAATCGCCTCGATCGTATCTCAGTCGACCATCGCGTGCGATCCGACGTGCATCCGGCGGAGCCCGTCGTGGACCATGTGGGTGTGGATCCCCGTGTATCTGATCTGCAATCTCGTCCATAACTAATCTGCGATAATAACGAAAATATAACACAAATAATAACAATTATTAATAAAAATAATCTAATTATAACACATAATATAAAAAAATTATATATGTTAAATATAAGAAAAAAACAAAGCTGGTCCCGTCTTGTTCAACAAAAAACCCAAATACATTTAGAACACAGCCCCCAAAACCCAAAAATCATCAAATTCACACTCAATCTACGGTCTAAATGCATAATACATTAAAGATTATTGAAGTATAGGTTTGAATACGTACCAGAGATGCTTGATTTCGCCAAAAATACGGTCCAAATACGTTCAATCGATGATTATACGTATGTGTGTGTGTTTGGGACCATGTCGTATGTGGCTGGTCGTCTAGGCTGGCCAGTCATATACGATACATAGACAGGGCGTCTAGACCTAGACGACCCGTCTAGAATTAATGATGAAAGACCATTTTACGTCTGAATTGCCACCCGTCTATGCCTGATTCAGGGGTAAAATGGTAATTAACCACTCTGAGCTGTAAAGGTCTCAAGTGGTTAGTTACCATTTTACCCCTGAATTATGCCTAGACGGGTGGCAATTCAGGGGTACAATGGTAATTTAAAAATAGACGTTGCGTATAAGTTTAGACGTCCCGTCTATACATCTAAGACCTATATAGCTCAGAGTGGTTAATTACCATTTTACCCCTAAATTAGGCCTAGACGAGTGGCAATTCAGGGGTAAATGGTAATTTAACATTCCCCTTAATATTCAAAAAGTTGACAGTTTGAAAATTGCCGCTCAAACATGTATGCGGCGTCTAGGCCTAGATGGGGCGTCTAGTTCGTCAATATTACTCCTTTTGCCCCTGAATTTGGCCTAGACGGAGTGCAATCCAAGGGTAAAATGGTCTTGTGGCAAAAAACAGACGGCCAGTCTAGGTCTAGATGAGTCATATAGTCCAATTTTTTTTGTCTTTTCCTTTTACATTGAAAATCATATTAATTATAAAAAACTTATTAATTATTCACAAAATCTTATTAATTATACAAAAAACCGTATTCATTATAAAAAACTTCGTATTAGGTATAAAAAAATTCATATAAATTGTACAAAAAATCGTATTAAATATACAAAAATCATATTAAGTATACGAAATTCGAATTAAGTATACGAAAACTCATTCTTCCGATTCACTGTCGTCGTAATTAATACTCGCGTTTGGATTTGACGCGAGATTCATTATCGAGGTATACCATTCTAAACGAGGCGTGTACATGTATAGCCATTGTTCTGTAGCGGGGCTTCGGTAGGTCAATAATAGAACGTTTATTGTCGGCATTGGAAACTGGCCTTCCAGCTTAACATGTATGAAGTGGTTATTGTTAACATGTGCAAGCGTTATCGTTCGTGGTTCTCGATCCGTCGAAGGATTCATTATCGGGAAGAAGGTGGAACCACCATCGATGCTTAACAGGTGAACCACGATACCGTACCTTTGTGCGATAAGAAGCCCTTTGTAGGGGAAGTCCATCCAGTGAGTGGGGGGGGGGGGGGGGGGGGACAACGCTCCACTGAATCCCAGATTAGGCTCTGGCGATGCGTGTTAAAATAACCTTCCTCCCATGCTTCAAATACTGACACCCAGATCGATGCGTTATGATCCATCTCCTGTAGAAGGTCTTTTCGAATGTGGCTCCATGAACGTAATACCCAAGCCCATAGTCACAGACCGAAATCCACAATGACCGTCTGGCCTCACATTTTGTATGCACGAGATGTACGGGTGAAACAATGTCGGAAGGAGAGACTTAAACAGTTTGATTGTTGACACATACTCGTCGCCCACTATCAACGGAAAACCGTTATCGTCTCGAATCTCTCTTTGTTTAGAAGTCGTTGAATGGCTTCGCCCTGCTCTGGGTTTTTGAGACCTTATGACCGACTGTTGAGTGGCCTGGGACGGAACGTACAAGCTGTGGCGGGGGCATCGTATGTATTTTGTTGGGAACCTGTGACGGAACGTACGAGCTATGGCGGGGGGCATCGTCAAACCGAAGTTGTGCTTGCTTTGTTGTTGGGCGTCCACGAGAATTTTGTTGGACAACCTTTGGTTTTTTGGTAGATTTGGTTGGAGTCAACACCGCTTTAATCTTTCCCAGCAAGTTTTTTTTTCTGAGCAGGGGGTGTGACTCTAACTGTTGCCGAACAATATTCAGCTCTTCTACCACGTCAACGTCATCCGATATCAATTTATATGGCTGAAAGTTAAGCTTCTGCCAGAATACGACGCATATAAATAGTTTTTCAATATTTGGGCACTTACACTTTTCCGGAGTTTTTTTTAAATAGAGAAGTGAAAGAAGCTAAAAGAAATTGGAAAGGACTGTTGTTCCTGAGTTTTTCAATTTGAAAAAAAATAAGAATTTTGAATAATCCTTCTTCCTGGCTTTCCCCCTCAAAATAGACGGATTTTGAGACACTTAATTTCTTTTGCTTTCATTTTGATTTCTTTTCCCTTCTTTCTTTCTTTCATTTATTAACCTCGAGAACACGGTGGGGTTGGTCTGTTTAACAGAAATGACAGTGGCACTAGAGAGGTCAAATGGCAATGAAGGTGAGAAAGCCACCAAGACCATGAAGAGTCAAAGAAAAAAGAGTAAATATGTTCTAAAATCACACCTATTTGGAAAATAGTTTTCCCATTTGGCTAAAAACTCTAGTTTTCGGTCTGAAATCAACATTAATCTAAAAGACCTGTTGCCAGTCCATATAAATTTCAATATCGACTTCGTTAATGGCTCATTTGAGATAAAATATAACCAAAATCAAAGTCAAATTAGATTTAAATAATCTCAGCTTTCTCAATTTAGCCGATAATAATCCCAACTCAGTTATTTGCCGATAATAATCAGAACTGGTCCACTTTTAGCCGATAATAGTCTGCGTTAAAATAGCTTAACGGAGTTAGGTTTTTTTCCGAATTACAAACCAATGTTTTAGGAATTTTGATCAGAACGAGGATACGAGTCGATTTCTGTAAAACTTAACTCGAAACGGTGCTCTAAACGGTTTGATTTTTATTAATTGAAAGTTTAAACACCCGAATTGAGGTAGTATTTCGAGGTAAATTTTACATCAATCAACTCGTATTCTCGTTCTAATCAAAAGCCCTAAAACATCGGTTTGTAACTCGGAAAAAACTTAACTCCGTCAAACTATTTTAACGTGGACTATCAGTTAAAAGTGGACCAATTCGGATTTATCGGCAAATAACTAAGTTGAAATTATTATCGACCAAATGAGAAAGTTGAGATTATTTAAATCTAATTTATCAAAATTCAATTGTTTTCAAATGGATGTCAAGTGATTTGAGTTACGGGTCAAACCTCCAAACACAATTTGTGCACTAAAAAACAAAATATTAAATTAAAATAATAATATAAAATAGAACCAATCAAAATGATTAATTCAAATAAGTCAAATTAAAAACCTAAGTCAAAGCCTCAAATCTACCACAATCTTACTCCTGCCTATTTCTATCTACAAACCCTAACCATCATCTTCCTCTCATTCTTTACTACTTCATACCTGCATACTTAATCACAGTCCAACCCACATACTTCCAACACGATCCCGTCGTTACTTACAAACGGGTTGACCCGCACCCACAAAAGCGTGAGGATCGAAGCTAAAAGGATCGACCAAACAACTATTATCGACGGAACATTCTTTTGTTTTCCCATCATACCCTTGAGGAAAGGATACAGATGAAGAATCACCCATATCGCAAAGAATAGCTTCCCGAAAAGTGGGCCCCACGACTCGTACCCGTTGCTAATTGCATCCGAGATCCCAACAACCACACCCACAATGTTTAAGAATAGTAATGTCAATGGCGGGACCAAAAGTGTGGTCCATTTGAAAACATAGAGCTCCGAAAATGCCCCGTCATCACCTCCTTTAGAGGTAACCGTGAAATTTGTGTCCACTCCCGCCAACACTTTTAGTAGACCTTGAAATAGAGCGAAAAGATGAGACGAGACACCACCTATGACCCAAAATTGCTCGTTTCTCCAAAAGTCGTCGATCCCGACACCACCCCATTGTATTTCTAAAATACTTGTGACCGCGATTGATAGAAACATGAGCATGAATATAATGCTAGCATAATTGCTTATCTGCACCAAAAGATAAAAGGCGTATAAGTTGTTTGGAGACGCAATTTTAGAGTGATATGTAATATTGAATAATCAAATCAGATACAACCGGGCTCTAGTAAAATATATTTTAGAGTAATATGTGATATTGCTTAAACAAGGGTATATACGTAATTTTACCTCAGGAACGATAAATTTCCCGGTAAGGAGACAAACGGCAGGAAGTGTGCAGTAAGCAACCAATGGAAGGGAGGTTAACGGATAAACCACAGAATTTATGTATGACAGTCTCTCCAAAGGCTTTAAACCGCACCCATAACCGTACCAAATTGGACAATGCCTGCTTAACAAGATTTCAACCGACCCCAAGGCCCACCTGAGGACTTGGTGAAGACGATCCGAAAGATTAATTGGAGCCGAACCCTTGAAGGCAGGCCTCTTCGGAATGCAATAAACCGACCGCCAACCATGACAATGCATCTTGAACCCCGTCAAAATATCCTCCGTAACCGAACCATAAATCCATCCAACCTGTATTTTACAAGAAACCATAATAAAGTTTTGACCCGTGTATCTAAATATGGGTTGATTTAGGTTAAATGTTCTCTCCCGTGGGTCAAATGGGAAAAACTTTCAAAACTCGAACAAAAATGAAACGGCTCAAAGGTGGCATGAAGTGTATTCTAATGTTTACACCCTTCTAAATCACTTTACTCAAAAGGCGTTGATGAATTCGTTCAAACCTACCTGGCCCGTTTTGACCCAACCCTACCTGACCCATTTAAGTTTTGACCCAACCTTACCTGACCCGTTTAGACCCAACCATTTTACTTTTCCATCGTTAACTCAAATAGAAATAAGAAGAAATGAGAACAGCTACATATGCTTTTTTTCTTACAAACCTCTTTTCCCCATTCGGTTTTATCTTCATAACTGCAACTTATGACATGAATGGCTTCTTTCAAGAGTGATGCAGATGATGCTCCTGGCAAAACACCACCTTCTTCTAAAAATGTTGAAGCGACAAACACGGGAGATTGCCCGAGTTTCTTTTCAAATTTTATCTGAGTCATTATAGATGAATTTTCTGACTTTATTTGAGACACAAGTGACAATTTTTCACTATCAGATCCTGCAACAAATGCCCATTTTATAAATAAAAAATATATAAAAAGTTCCAAACTTCAATCTACCAATTAACTACCTTCAGTTCCCTTTTCAATATTTTCCAACGCGTGTATTTGAGTTGAAGATTCCATCATTTTCTTCATCTTTTTCATTATTTTCTTTGAGTTCTCATTCCTTTTCTTTTTATTTCTTGATGAGAAACAACACAAACACCATTTTGGCAAACAGTTGCAGGTTTTTCCAGGTGGTTTCTTTTTAGTTGGTGCGTCGAATCCATACAATGCTTGTCTCCTGAAAACACATCCGGTCCCAACATATATCGGTCCTTGGATTCCATCCAGTCCCTTCATGTTAATCTGTCACGACAATGAAAAAAGATTAAACATAAAAGAAAAAAAAATTCAAACTCGGCATAGGTCCGCTACGATAATACCGAATGGAATAAGGTGGTGACATACATCAAAGAAGACAACGTTGCGATTTGAGTATCTATCATGACGATCGATCCCATCAAATCGTTGGGGAAATTGGACATAACAAATTTTCTTTCCACATATAGGGTCCATCATGAAGCACATAGCTTCCCTGAGAGCTTTACTATTGTTTATATAGTGATCGCAATCTACATTGAGCATGAATGGTGCGTTTGTAATAACCGCCGACACTCGGATCTCCAAAAAGAAAACCGTAAAGCAATCAAGAAAATAAATTTGAAAGTATAATCCATGATAGTTATGAAGATAAGTTCATACCAAAGCATTCATGGCACCGGCTTTCTTGTGGTGGTCAAATCCGGGCCTTTTCTCTCTAGAAACATAAACAAGACGCGGTAATTCGTTTCCTTCGACGTCTTGAACCCCATTATTTCCAAGAAAAACCTGTTGAACATGTACAAATTTCAATAATTTTATTTACGCGTATAATTAATATTGAAATTATTCCTTGAAGCATGTATAATCATGAAAACAAAAAGTTAAAAAGTTGAGAAATCATGCACTAACTTGGATCATTCCAGGATGATCCCTAACATTGTTTCCGGGCCATGGAGTACCATCTTGCATTGTCCATCCGTCCTCCGGAACCTTTTGGGCCATGGACACCAGCCCGTTAATCCGTATCTTAAACTCCTCATAATCCCTCTGTATTTCCAATAATTATATAACAAACTTATGCCCAAAATTTAATACTTTTAAAGCAAGCAACAAACAAAAGTGAGAATTTCTTTTTCCAAACCTTCATAGCGCGGCGTTCGCGGACAAATGCCGGATGTACTTTATCTTTAAGATAATCAACCTTTTGAGCAAAATACCACTCGGGAGCACGTGGCTCTATATTAAACTTCTTGCAAAATGGGACCCACTTCCTTGCAAACTCGGATGTTTCTGAAAGTGCTTCGAATGTAAGCATGGCGGCACCATCATCAGAGACATAACAAGCAACTTTATCCACGGGATAATCTACAGCCAACATGGATAGCACCGTGTTTGCAGTAATGAGTGGTGGTTCTTTTAAGGGGTCCACTGTGCTCACAAACACATCTATAGGGGCTAGCTCACAAGCCTTCCCACCTTTCTCATATCTATATACGAAGTAAACAACTTTAAACATTCATAGAGATAAGGGAGTATAGAGGCGGCAATTACTGACATAGTGAGGTGTGTATACCTTAATGATAAACGATCCAAGTATGTTTCACGCTCGATAGGAAACCATTTTGGGAATTGATCTAAGACCCACGAAACGGCAAACCATATCTCACAGATAACTGATGTGAACCACAAACCAAATGCATCATTTACAGGATGAAGGATTCTATAATGAAAGAAGAGACCAAGTATCACCATGCGCAACATTATCACCATTCTATACGGACTTATCTTGCTTGAGGGAATCGGTATCTTCCGTGACAGTGGTTGCCTCCCCTCCTCCATCCTGTAATACCAAATTAACACAATATTATAACTTTTCCACATAAAAGACATACATACCATTCATTCTTTATTGGTTATCTTCCATATTTTAGCACAACTTTTTGTACTTAGAACACTCATCATGCTATTTGATGTAGATACTAAATATCGATCTTGTTCTTAAAAATTATGAATACTTGTATAAAATATAAATTCAACAAAAATTTCTTTTGACTTCAAAGTCAAAGTGGCTATGCTATGGATCTTTGTATCTAACGTAATTCATGATGCAATGAAATACACATACTTTAAGTAATGAACATAAATGACTATAAAGACAACTAAATAGCTATTAGAAATGAAAGAAAACACCTACTTGGGTAAATCAGCATCATCTGGATCCCCACCACTCCGCTGGTGATTAATCATCTCAAGTTTATCGGCCTGTCTTCTCCTCCATTCCTCCATTCTATACTTCCATGCAACCGTTCCATACCCATAAACCGCTAAATCTTTCTTCGGGTCCATTGGCCTAGGGGGCACTGGTACAAACCACCAACAACCACAAAATGATTAAGCCAAAAGCCATGCAAAATTACTAACAAAAATCAACTCTCAACCTATGTAGTCAAAACCGGCCAAACCTTCTTTTAAACGGTCTGAACTAGCCAAAAACAAGTCTAAACAAGCCAAAACGGCCTGGACCGGACTAAAGCAAGGCTGCAACAGCCTGAATAGACGTGCGTCTTGCTTGTTCCGGACTTGGTTTAAAAGCGCGATTAAGCGCAAAACACATCTAGGCGCAAGTCCTTGTGCCTTATGTAACACAAGGCGACGTATGTACAAGAAGCGCAACTGAGGCGCGCTTTTTAGGGTAAAAATCGACCTAAGGAGCAGCTGAGGCGCACGCTTTTTGTACATGAATTGTTTTTGTGCAGCTGAGTGTTGTACAACAGGCTTTTCATGTTGTACATTTATATTTTACTCATTTTAAAACATATAAAAAGCTTAATTATAGCTAAATCATAGGTATTGGATGCTAAACACTTATGGGATATATAAAATAAATTATATAATCACTTTGCGCCTTTGCGTACGAAAAGCTCACCGCTTTTGCGCTTTGCGCTTCGGTTTTAGACCTCATCGCTTTTGTGCGCTTCCCGCTTTTTTAAACCAAGGTTCCGGAGTATGCTTTTTTGGGCCTTGCACCTTTAACTACCTAGATCTCAACAGGAAACTTGATACTTACAAGATATTGATGAACTGGTATCAAAACACTGCATAGGATGGACTTGTTTCAATGGATCCATGAATGGTGGGATGATTAAAGCATGGCTGTCATCATCCTACAATTTTGCAAGTTGAAACTTTTAAAACAAAACAAATCACATCTTTTTAGCTTCAAAGCAAATAGAACTAAGGGAGTGTTTGGATTTGAACACTACAGCTGATTATCATATACCGCTTATTTAATATTACATAGTAAATTTAAAGCACACATCCAAACTCTGCCATTAATAAAGATTGCACTCGTGTTACCATTACCTCTTCACCATAAGTAAGAAGGGGGACATCGTGGCTAGGACCGGCTGCATCCACCTCAGACGGAGTGGCAAAACCGGAAATACAGGATTTATGAGTAGCAAAATGCAGACGCGAAGAATGCTCATAAAAACTATGATGAGGGTCTCTCCTGAGATCAAATTCATTAACCAAATCATCAAACTCATCTTCTTCTTCATCACCATCAACTCTTGGACTCCCTAATATCAAAAGTTCCAATTCAGTCCTTCTACTTTCACTAAATTATACTAAAGACACATAACAAAATTCATTACTCAATACCTTTGATCCTTTTGTATCTGGTTTTGCACTGAGGGCAAGCTTGATTACCCTCCCTTCTTTCATACTCGTAGCAAGTTCTACAAACCGGCAATGCACATTCATTGCAAGCCACAAATGGCTCCCCATCCGTCGTTATTTCGATTTCGTCTCCGCAAATTTGACATATTTGGCCACTTAATTCTTTCACAGATGTAACCTATGTGGAATCAAAACTTAAGTTTATAACAAGAAATCATATGGAAATCACGTTAAACTTAGGCATATTGGATTTTAATAATTCAAACTATGACTCAGCGGCCGATAATAATCCATACCGACACACTCACCAACGACCCTCTCAACTTTATTTTCATTGACAAGGACAATCCTACTTTAACTGATAAGTAACTCTACCGGTATGGATTATTATTGGCTAACAGGTCATATTTTGAATTATTAAAATCTAAATTTCCTTAAAAGTAAAAAAAAAAACAAAATACTCAAGAACATTATGATTGTGTGCAACATTTTAGAGCCCAAACTTACCCTTCCAACTTCATCTGCATTGATTAGAATAAACTCATTTCTGTTGTGTGAACCAGCAATCAGTCTTCCATGGGTATCCATTGAACACACACTAATTCACAGACTCATACAAAACATGAACCCACTTGAAACCTTGAATGCAAT
The DNA here is from genome assembly GCA_947069175.1 of Scalesia atractyloides. Classification (NCBI taxonomy): domain Eukaryota; kingdom Viridiplantae; phylum Streptophyta; class Magnoliopsida; order Asterales; family Asteraceae; genus Scalesia; species Scalesia atractyloides. Next base: position 53,641,555 of record CAMTDV010000001.1, on the reverse strand, counting down.
CTGACAAAAACCCTTGAAGAAACCCAACAATGATCCCTAACCCACATTAAAAAAAACACAATAGAATAAAACCCCAAATGATTATTAGTATTATTATTTAATTTATTAATATTATTATAACAATGTGGTGAGATTATTATAATAATGAAAGAAAGATTAGGGTACCAGTAAAGATTTGAAGGCGTAAGATTTGTAATATACGGAAGTGGTGGCCAGCTGGATGTACGGCGGTGGTTTACAGTGGGGAGAGGGGTAAAATGGTAAAATGATGATGGTATTTTTGGTTGAATCTTGAAGATGATGGTGGTGGGGTTTCAGGACTTTAAAGCTCGCATTCACTTTCTGCTGTGTAACAGTTTTAAGGTTTGGTAGATAGTCACGTGCGGTCAAAGTGTTTGGTGTTATAAAACGAAACATGTGGTTTAACATGTGGTGTTGTACTTGTACTTGATGCGTGTCTACTTGTACAATATTTTTAGGGTTTTGGATATCACTCACTTTCCATATGGATCTTGACTCGAAGGTAGCTCAAAGCTTGCTAGCAAGAAGGGCAGGAAAAGCTTGTAAGAAATTGGCTTGGTTCGTAAAAGAGTCGAGACTGATCCAACTACATGACTCGTTTAGTTGATTTGTTTAAATTAATCCCAATTTTTAATATTCTATGGCTTTAACTAATATACAATCAGTCCATTCTTTATTATTATTTGGCCCAAATTTTATCACTAGGCCTTTTCTTTCTTTTAATTTTTAAATTCTAACTTTGTTGGAGTCCATTTTTATTTTAACATCGGATTGAACCATGCTTGAGGTCAAGTTTTTAACTCGGTTTAAAATTTTAGTCGAGTTTGAGCTCGCCCTGATCTGGCTTGTCAACAGCTAAACCTAAAATAACAAATAAATATTTTAAGTGGACCATAACTATTATTTCTTATAATTTTTATCTGATTAAACTTTTCAAATGAACGTAAGTAAAGTTTTGTTTCACTATTAATTTTTCAAAGATTCTTACTACTTGAAAGCAAACGAACTAGCAAATTCCCAAGAATAAACTTAACGTCAAATTTTAACTTGAAATACAACTTTTCGCTTGGCACACCATATACCTAATATGGCCGGTGCAGGTGCATTCGTCATATAACCTGCATTCGTTATATAACCACTTTAAATAGAGAATTCCATAAACATTTATACGTAATGTTTAAGAGAGAGTAGGTTATGCGTTTATGTAATCATGTTAAATATTATTAAAGCAATAGATACTGATATCTATACAATTATCATAATTTCTTACTTGAAATTTGATTTTGTATTTAAAGGTAACTAAAATTTGAACCACGCGCGTTGACGTGGGATTCATTTGTTAGAGCAAAGGTAGTAGTACAACATTGCATATTTGATCATATAGAACCATGGTACATATACAAAAAGCTGACCGTGCAGAACATACATTCGACATTTAGTTGGAGGTTGTGCATTAGGTTATACAAAACATACATTATAAGTTTAGTGAAAGGAATGTTAGCTGATGACGTGGGTAGCTAAAGACTTAATAAATTGACTTAAGCACAATATAGCTTAAACGGTTGAAAGGTAAAAGGGTTGAGAATTAATAAGCTGTCGTGAACAACAAAAAGAATGAGAGTTGTCACGTCAACACTTTACGTGTATACTCTCCTGTACAAGCCACAACAGCGCATGTGCAAGGATACACCCTTTTACTCGCAGGTCCAAACCTTTTAATCTACCAAAAAGGACAAGCCCGCCACTGCAACCAAGGATCATCAGCCAAAGGTTTCTTCTTATAGGGAATCCCTTCCCTATAAAGCACAATCCCTTTGTCATTCGAGAGAGACACCAGATCAGTTCAAGTCACACTTGATCTCTGATCTTATTTCTTCTCTAGAACTTGCTTTGTGCTTGTTCTATTCTTCACTTGACATTACATCATCGCATTCGATATTAACATTCTGGGTTGAACACTTCTCAACCCAGAATCCACAAGCGAACTACTAACAACGGTGATCTCTCTCCACGAGTTGCAAACGTGGGGGGATCCCACGACCTGCGTTAGGCAAACAGGAACCCTTGAACCCTTTTGCCTAACCCATGCAGTCACTATCCTTGATCTTATATTTGTTGTAGCAACAAGTTGGCGCCCACCGTGGGGCCACGCCGCTTACCTTTCTTAAAAGACCAGTAGTATAGCTCCATTCCCATCAAGTTCGCCATATCTGAAAGCGAGTCTCCTGGTGAAGTTAATCAAGTATCACGAACTTCAACACCTAACGCGACCAAACGTCACCGGCTACAATCACACCATTTTCTACCCCGGGAGGCACTCCGACGGGAATCATATTCCCGGAGTTCTCCTCTTTCAGACACCAACCCCTTCTCGCTCGGGGGGTTCCCTCTCCCCAAGTCGGCACTGCAAGTACACCGGAACGTATCGACTTGACACCCGAGGGAGTAGCTTGAAACTTCTTACAGCTGAAATCCCTTCTCAACCAGCATGTGAGTCAAGAAAGGGAAAAGGGGGTAAGAATAAAACTAGACTACGACGAGTCTGAACCTTCATTGTCACCTGGTCCCCCACCTCTTCCTTTCACTAGCTCGCGCACGGCCACATCGCGGTTCGAAGCTGGTCCAAGTGGGACGAGTCGAACACTTAACCCAAGCCCTTATGCTTTTGGAAGGCCGAGTCCAACTGCTTTTCCTTTATTCACTTCTCAACCTGCTGTGACCGGCGCACCTCTTGGGCATGAGACCACTCTTGAGCAGTTACTACGAGCACCAGCTTCAAGTGTTCCCCCTCCAGTTGCCACTACATTGGAACAGGCCATGGCGGTCTTACCTTTGGCTCAAAGTGCCGCCATGAGTGCTCCCACAGGAACAAATTGCATGTTTACACCCGAAAGCCTTCAAGGCTTCAACCTAATTTCCCAGTTGATGACACAGATGATGGCGCAGTTCCCTTGGCAACACTTCATCGATCAAGTGTTGTCTACTCACCAAGGAACCTCACACAACAATCCAACCTCAAGAATAGAAGAAGATCTCGCTAAACCCTACAAGCCTAGCAATTTATCATGTTTTTTCCCAACAAATCGTCGACTACGATTCTCAAACTCGGATAAAAATGTCATCCCATATAAGAACATATGATGGAACGGAAGATCCAGAGGACCATCTCCAAATCTTTACTGGGGCAGCCAGGATCGAAAAATAGTCCAACGCTGAATGTTGCCTCATGTTCATGCAAACCCTTGTAGGGTGCGCCAGGATATGATTCAATGACCTACCTGACAAAAGCATTCGAACCTTCGATTATCTAAGCAAAGGTTTTTTAGCTAACTTTTCGCAGTAACGGAGGTACGTCAAGGATGCTATAGTTATTTTCCAAATAAAGGAACGAGATGATGAAAGTCCCATAGAATTCATCGAAAGATACAAGAAAGAAGGGTTAACCTACGTAGGTGCTGACGAGAAGATGAGGGTGGCAGGATTCATGAATGCCACCACCTCCAAATATCTCACGAGAGATTTCAACGAATGCCTACCCAAAACCCTTGAAGAGGCCCTAGAAAGGGCTGAAGCTCACATTCGCGGAGAGTAAGTTGTTGACATTAAAGAACAAAGGAAAAGAGCTCCTGGTTGGCGAGGCAACAACCCCAATAGAAAAAGAGGAAACTTTGGTCCTTATGAAAAACGGTTCAAGGGTTCAGACACCAGCAGGCCTGAAGGTCAGAACCCTCTAAGCCGAGAAAAGACCATAAACTTCACAGCACTGACCAAAACCCCCACAAGAAATCTCGGCCACTGAAGAAGTAAAACATAGCTTCTGACCTCCTCGGCCTCTGCCTAAAAGGAAGAGGAACGAGAACTCCACCCAATACTGCGAGTTTTATAAAGAAAAAGACAACCATACAAACGACTGCTTTCAACTCAAGAAAAGAATTGAGGAGGCTGTCAAGTCCGGAGAATTAGCCCACTTGGTGAAAGGGGTAAGGGACAAGATGGTTGAAGGAAAAAGCAAAGAAGTAAACATTGTAGATATTGATGGAAATGCTGCCCACAAACAACCACGCTTGGAGGCTTGGGAATGATAATGCGTCTGCTTCCCACCACCCGAAGGGGACTTGTTATCCAAACCCCTGGTGGTGGAAGCTATGTTGGGAACGCTCAAGACGCACACAACTTACATAGACACTGGAGCAGCAACAGAAATCATGTTTGAAAAATGCTTCAACCGCCTCAACAATGATGAACGTTCAAAGCTTCAACCATCTGAATCCTCCATCAAAGGTATCGCCGACATACCCATCAAGCCTTTGGGCCAACTAACCCTCAATGTGGGTTTCAGTGAAGGAAAAATGGAAAGAACCAAACCACTCACCTTTGTGGTAATCAACATTCCCTCCAACTATGATGTTATCATAGGAAGGCCAGGGCAAAGTGCATTTGAAATGGCGGTATCAGTTGGCCAAGGCACCGTAAAATTCCCCACTGAACGAGGGATAGCAACCCTTCAACCAACACAAAAAGCCTTCTTGGTTGAAGGAGAAAATTTGAAGGAAAACAAGGACGACGAATATCCTGAACAAAGGATAAGGTAAATACCAACCTTATCAAAGAAACCCTCTCTCATCTCAAGAGGCTGCTCTTGCACAACATGAACATCTTTGCATGGTGTGCTGAAGACATGACCGGAATTCCCTGAAGTATTGCCAAGCATGAGCTCAAAATTCCATCTGATGTAAAACCTATGGTACAGCCAAAAAGAAGCCTTGCCCAAGATAGAAGCCTTGCAGCTTGCCAGGAGGTTGAAGGGCTTGTTCAAGCTAGAATCCTCCGAGAAGTCAAGTATCAATCTTGGATAGCCAACCCGGTAATGGTCCGCAAACATGATGGATCCTGGAGAATGTGCATCGACTTCAAAGACCTAAATAAAGCAAGCCCGAAAAAGATTGCTATCCCTTACCAGAAATCGACCTAAAGGTTGATTCACTCACAGGCTTCCCTCTCAAATGCTTCCTTGATGTCTACAAAGGCTACCATCAAATACACATGAAGCAAGAAAATGAAGAGAAAACGACATTCTACACCAACAAAGGTATCTTTTGCTACCAAAAAATGCCTTTTGGTTTGAAAAATGCAGGGGCAACTTATCAACGCCTGGTAGACAAAGCATTCGCCGAACAAATAGGTAGAAACATGGAAGCCTACGTTGATGATTTGGTGATCAAAAGTAAAAGTGAGGATCAAATGCTTGGCGATATACAAGAAACTTTCCGAAACCTAAGAAAGATCAACATTAAGCTTAATCCTGTAAAATGCTCACTTGGATTTGAAGAAGGCAAGTTCTTGGGACACATAATGGGAAAACAAAGCATAAAGGCTAACCCTAACAAGGTTAAGGCCATCCTCGACACAAAGTGCCCCACAAACTAAGAAAGAGGTAGAAAGCCTGAACGGAAAGCTTGCAGCCCTGAAGCGTTTCACATCCAAGATAGCAGAAAAATCCCTGCCTTTCTTCAAAACCCTTAAAGGGTGCACAAATAAGAAAGGCTACCGGTGGATAGAAGAGGCAGAAGAAGCTTTCAACCAAATGAAGAAACACCTGGCTTCACCCAGACATTGCCGCTCCGGAAACAGGAGAACTAATCTCTGTCTATCTTTCAGTTGCTGAGGAAGCTATCAGCGCGGTCCTGACCATTGAACGAAACAAAGCTCAGGTACCCGTTTACTTCTTCAGCAAAACTTTAAAACTGGCAGAGACCAAGTACCCCCGGTGTGAAAAACGTTCTCTAGCCCTAGTAAAAACAGCCAAAAGGTTTCGAAGATACTTTCAAGCACACCCAATACAAGTGGTCACTGACCAACCCATAAAAAATGTGCTTGAAAAACCTGAAATTTCTGGACGATTAGCCAAGTGGGCCGTGGAATTAGGTGAACACAACATCACCTATACCACAAGAAAGGCTGTCAAGGCCCAAATCTTGGCGGATTTCATTGTGAAAATTCCAAAAGAAACATCAACGAAAGTTAACTCAACTATAGCTGCACCATCTGACCTAGATGCCTAGAAGCTTTTTACCGATGGAGCTTCCAACCTTGAAGGGTCAGGGGCCGGCCTATTGTTAATCAACCTCGAAAACTTAGAGTTTACATATGCTCTTCGGCTTGAATTTCAGACAACCAATAATGAGGCCGAGTATGAAGCACTCATTGCCGGACTCAAGCTCGCCAAAAAGATGGATGTCCAAAAGCTTCAAGTCTTCACAGACTCTTTACTTGTTTCAAACCACATAAATGATAGCTACATAGCTAAGGAACCTAACATGAAGAAGCACAGGGAGAAAGCAAAGGAACTCATGAATACATTCCAATCATGTACCATCAAACAGGTTCCAAGATCACAAAACAAGAAGGCTGATGCACTAAGCAAGCTCGCATCTCTCACATTTGCTCATCTCACCAAAAAAGTATTGGTCGAGGTATTAAAACGCCATCCATCCAAGAACTTGAAGTGCAAGACGTAATCACCAAAGAAGGACCAAACTGGATGACCCCTTTAATCAAATTCCTGAGAAATGGTGAATTACCAAACGGTCAGACAGAGGCTGAAAGGGTTCGTATTAAGTCAAGACAGTATGTGCTGCAAGGAGAAGTCCTTTACAAAATGGGTTACCTTGCACCACTACTCAGATGCATTGGACCGGAACAAAGCCAATATATGATAAAAGAAATTCACGAAGGAATATGTTGAGCTCACTATGGCCCAAGATCGGTAGTTGCAAAATTGATGAACCTTGGATACTTTTGGCCCTCCATGCATTGGGACACCACCGAACAGCTGAAAAAATGTGAAGCTTATCAGTTGCACGCCCCAGTACCAAAAAGCCCCAAGCATGACCTTGTCCCTATCTCCTCAACCTGGCCATTTCACAAATGGGGCATGGACATTGTTGGTCCATTCGCACCAGTCAAAGGAGGAATCAAATTCGTGCTGGTAGCCGTTGACTACTTCACCAAATGGCCAGAAGTAAAACCATTGGTCAAAATCTCGGGAAGACAGGTCATTGACTTTGTTTGGGAACATAATCTGTCGATTTGGGCTTCCAGGGGTACTAGTAACGGACAACGGAAAACAGTTTGCCAAGAAGCCTTTTAGCTCTTGGTGCAAAGAGTTCAGGATAACTCAAGTAATCAGCTCAGTTCCTTATCCACAATCAAACGACCAGGTGGAGAGAACAAATCGAAGCATTGTTGAAGGCATCAAACCCGATTGGGAAGATACGACAACAGCTGGCTCGAAGAATTGCCTAATGTCTTATGGGCAATCTAAGAACCGAGAAAACAAGTCATAAGAAAACATCCTACAGTCTAGTGTTCGGATCAGAAGCAGTGATCCTAGCGGTGATCTAAGTTCCAACACAACGAATGCTTAACATAGACCTCGAACTAAACAAGACAAAGACCATGTTGAACTTGGAATTCCTTGAAGAAATTCATGATCAAGCCGCTATACAAGAAGCCAAGTATAAACAAAAGATGGAATCTTATTACAACACGTGGGTGAAGCATGAACGATTCAAACCTGGAGACCTTGTGCTCCGTAACAATGAAGCCAGTAAAAAAGAAAGTCATGGAAAACTTGGTCCAAATTGGGAAGGGCCATACACCATCCTTGAAGCTCACAAGGGTGGGTCATACAGACTGGAAGACACCCAAGGTAAAAGGCTTCCCTGTCATTGAAATGGCAAAAACCTTAAAAGGTTCCGTGTTTAGACAATATGTTTATTGCAAGAGTTGTTCTAATCCCCCTATGTAACAAACATTCCGTTGAATAAATGAATGAATGATGAAGTTTTTATCAAATTTGTCTTTCTATCCTATAATTAGGTTTAGAACCTAGCAAAAAACTCCATGGCAAGGGCCATGAAAGGGGATGAGCTCCCAGGCCACATCGCTCAATAGGTTCGAGCGTTAATGGACCTATATAAGGGGTGAGTTCCTAAATCAATACAACTCCATGAGAATTAGCAAATTTTTCAAAAAACATGTCTCATAGATGGGTTTGAGCACCCTACATCAAATGTTCCTTAAGCTTTAACAATGGCTTACGAACCAAAAACACCACGTGAGTGTTATAAATAGGATAGACAATGTGCCTTCTTGTTAACAATACTCTTGAGGCTAAATGACTGCAGCACTAAACCCTTCAAGGTATAAGTAGCAAAGGATGCACAACTAACAAGCAAAGACAACATAGCAAACCATGAAACAACACAAGGAATAATAGAACAACGTAATATAAATAAGCAACCATCATAACAGCCCTAAAGGCCAGTCAACCTACAAACTGTTCAAATAGCCTTAAAGGCTCCAACCACCATAGGGACCTAAACGGTTCCCTTTAAAAGAAGCATGTTTAAACAGTACACAACAAATTGTTTGGATTCTAAGAAAGCTACGAATCACTCAAACGTCAGTAGAAGGCTTTGACATACCAGCATTGTCAACTTTAGCCTTCTTCAATTTCTTCTCCTTCTTATCCTTCTGGTCACCCTCGATCGCCGTCTTAGAAGCTTGAAGGCTTGCCTCCTTCGAGCCTTCGCCACCTTCAACAAAGGTCTCTTCGCTACCTCCAGGGCATGAGCGCTTCTTAGAAAGAGATTTGAACACTTTGTCACAAACAACCTCGTTTAAGCCACGAGGTTTCAGCCCTTGCAGGACGTAGAGAGGCTTGCTAAAGCATTTAGAAACTTCACCCACATAAGGGTAAGATGAATGCTCCATCTCCAATACGGCATCTTGAAAAACCTTAAAAGCTTGCGGCTGATAGAAGGAGGATTTATCTACAGATTCTCCAGATCCACAGGCTTGATAACCAGCGACAAAGCCTTGATGCCTCCCATGCACAAGGAGCTTGCTATAAAGACCACCCAGGGCCCTATTAAATTCAGAGGAATGAAGAAGATAAGTAACTACCTGTTGGAAGCCATGCTCAATAAGCCACTTGTTGTCATTGGTCACTTGAACCAGCGAAGCCTCGAGCCGCTTCTTCTCCTCTAAAGAGGCTTCCTCCCGAGCATGCAAAGCCTCTACATCCTTCTTTAAACCGTTCACCTCTGCCTCATGCCTTTGAGTAAGCTCACCGACCTTTGACACCTATGCCCTCTCCTTCTCAGCAAACGCCGCACTCTCCTTCTTTAGCGCAGCCATAGAAGCTTTCATCTCATCCCTCTTCTTTGAGAAAGCTTCAAATTCTTGCATCCTCTTACGAAACCGTCCCACACCTTTAGAATTAAGACCGAAAGATTGCAAGCAACTAACATCATTTTGGAGATCATCCTATTATCCTTCATTGAGGAACAGGAGTCTCGGACCCCAGGAGGAGCAAAGTGCGAAAACACATCCTCACAAACGGAAGAGGAGGTAAAACTATCATCAACCTTAACCTTCCAGCCCGACATATAAACCTCCTCAGAGCCGACATCATTGGACCCTTCAGCAACCTTGCGAGAACCTTTTAACCCCACAACCTTCTTTCTTACAGCTTACTATCCTTGCTAACAACCAACGGCAACTCCTTCTTCTCACCTTCAACCATTGCTTCCAAATCATCCGAAACCTTTATGTCATCGCTTAAGTCCACAAGTTCACAATAAGAGGGTTGTTCAACACCCTTTATCAGGCGACGACTCGAGCGACGGGTGCAAACTTTTGCAGCAGCAACTTTGGAAAATCCTTTCACATTGGGAACATTCACGTAAGCTGAACCCTCAAATCAGTGCTCAGTACCTCTAACAAAGCATAATCACCCTTAGTGGCCTCAGCGTCTGTAAAAAAAACGTCGGATGTGTCAGCACTCTTGATAAAGTCCAATGCAGACATAACTGTCAATCAATACAAAAAAGGGGTATAAGTAAAAGTACAAGAAAAAAGCAAACAGATACACAAAGTAAAAACACATACCTCGACCATCCCTCATGAGTACAGGGTCTCGATCCACTTTATCCCACAACTTGCTAATACCCAGAAGCACTAACAAGTGTTCATGAAAGGGACGAAGCCGTGAAGGACATGTACGGATAGACTTTAAAAAACAACTATTCAACTCAGATTCCGCCGGTTCCAACTCATTAAGAACCGCATCTGGATGTCTCCAAACCATTCTGAACGGAACAATCGATTCAGAAACCCAAAAATACCGATCTTTCCAAGAACCAAGCGTAGTTACCATAGATGAAACTAAAGAAGTATCGATTTGAGACGTCTCAAACGTAAACCAATCACCATTTTTAGCCAAGCGGAAAAAACGGTGAAAGGACAGCAACAACGGGTCAAACCCTGACGCTCGACATAGGATTTCAAAGTGCAAAACCCTATCGAGCCCTTGGGGATGTAATTGCCCAAAAGAGACACGGTAATACTCTAAAACATTTAGCACAAAAGTGGAAAAAGGATGACAAAGGTTGGAAAACTCAAAATGGCGACAGTACAAAGCAATAGAACCGGCATGATACTGATCTATGGATTTATCCAAACCCAGAGTATACCCCCATTGAATGCAAAACGCCTCAACTTCCTCTTGTGTAAGACGTGAAAAACTAATGGCTAAATCCTTTCATGCACCCATGAGTGATGATCAAGAAAAAACAAGAACAGGGCAATAAGAGACTAACCTGGGAGAAAGGAGTATGGCGACAATCTTGCAGTTAATGGAAAAGATTGTGAAAAAAGTAATTAAGAGAAAAGAGTTATAATATAAAAGGACGGTTATATTACCTATTGGCTAAAGAAAACTGCTACATTCAGAAAATCCGTCCAATCAGTCCCATCAACTGTCTTTTCAAAATTTAAAATCCGGCTTTTTCTCCGCCCAAAAGGCAAAGCTCGGAACCCTTCAAGCCTTGAAGCCTTTTACCAAACTGAACATTGTGCAAAAGACAGAAGCCTTTGAGCTTACACCCCAAACACCTCTGATTTGGGGGGCTGATGACGTGGGTAGCTCAAGACTTAATAAAATGCTTAAGCACAATATAGCTTAAAGGGTTGAAAGACAAAAGGGTTCAGAACCAACAAGCTGTCATGAACAGCAAAAAGAATGAGAACAGTGCCTTGTCACATCAACACTTTACGTGAATACTCTAATGCACAAGCCACACCAGCGCATGTGCAAGGATACACCCTTTTACTCGCAAGTCCAAACCCTTTAACCCACCAAAAAGGGCAAGCCCGTCACTACAACCAGGGATCATCAGTCAAAGGTTTCTTCTTATAGGGAATCCCTTCCCTATAAAGCACAACCCCTTGTCATTTAGGAGAGACACCAGATCAGTTCAAGTCACACTTGATCTCTGATCTTATTTCTTCTCTAGAACCTGCTTTGTGCTTGTTCTATTCTTCACTTGACATTACATCATCGCATTCGATATTAACATTCTGGGTTGAACACTTCTCAACCCAGAATCCACAAGCGAACTACTAACAACGGTGATCTCTCTCCACGAGTTGCAAACGTGGGGGGATCCTACGACCTGCGTTAGGCAAACCGGAACCCTTGAACCCTTTTGCCAAACCCATCCAGTCACTATCCTTGGTCTTATATTTGTTGTTGCAACAGTACCCAAAGGTTAAAAGCTTGTCTTGATATAAAAGTAGTTTAATGGAAGTGTTCAAGATCAAAAGTACCAAGGTTGCCCTAAAGGTTATCAACTTGTCTCATGATGGCATAGGTAGCTCAAGCATAATAAAATGACTTAGACACAATATAGCGTAAAGGGCAGAAAGGTAAAAGGGTTCGAAATCGACAACTGTCGTAAAAAGAACGAGAACAATGCCTAGTCACATCAACACTTTACGTGTAAACTCTCCTGCACAGCTGCAACTGAGCATGTGGGAGAGCACACTCTTTTACACGCAGGCCCAAACCCTTCAACCTACCAAAAAGGACAAGTCCCTCACTACAACCAAGGATCACTGGTCAAAGGTTTCTTCTTATAGAGAGGACCTTCCCTATGAATCATAACCTCTTATTATTCAGGAGAGGCACTCTAGATCAGCTCAGGTCACTCTCTGATCTTACTTCTCCCCTCTAGAACTTGCTTCACGCTTGTTCCATTCTTCACCTAACACTATATCATCATATTTGATACTGACATTCTGGGTTGAACACTCCTCAATCCAGAATCCAAAAGTGAACAAAAACAACAGTGATCTCTCTCCACGTGTTGCAAATGTGGGGGGACCCCATGACCTGCGTGAGGCGAACCAAAACCCTTGAACCCTTTTTGCCTAACCAGTCCAGTTACTATCCTTGGTCTTATATTTGTTGTTAGTAACAAGTTGGCGACAACCGTAGGGCTATGACACTTACTTTTATTGAAAGACCAATAGTTTAGCTCCATTTTCATCATGTTCACCATGTCCGAAAGCGAGTCTTTCGGTGAGGTGAACCAAGCATCACGAGCTCCGACACCTAATGCCGGCCAAACATCATAGGCTGCATCTACACCATTCTATACTCCAGGAGGCACTCCAACAGGAATCATATTCCCGGAGTTCTCCTCTTTTCAGACACCGACCCCTTCTCGCTCGGGGGTTCCCTCTCCCCAAGTCGGTGCTACAAGTACATCGGAACGCATCGACTTGACTCCCGAAGGAGTAGCTCGAAACTTCTTACAACTGAGACCCCTTCTCAACCAACATGTGAGCCAAGAAAGGGAAAGGAGGTGAGGATAAGGCTGGACTAAGACGAGTCTGAACCTTCATTATCACACGGTCCCCCACCACTTCCTTTCACTAGCTAACGTACAACCGCCTCTCACTTTGAAGCTGGTCCAAGTGTGACGAACCGAACGTTTAACCCAAGCCCTTATGCTTTTGGAAGGCCGAGTCCAACTGCCTTTCCCTTATTCACTTCCCAACCCGCCGTGGCCGGCACACCACTTGGGCATGATACCACTCTTGAGCAGTTACTACGATCACCAGCTTCAAATGTTCCCCCTCCAGTTGCCACTACGTGGGAACAAATCATGACAGTCTTACCCCTGGCTCGAAGTGCTGCTATGAGTGCTCCCATGGGAACGAATTTCATGGCTACACCCGAAAGCTTTCAAGGCTTCAACCTGATTCCTCAGTTCATGATACAGATGATGGCACATTTTCCTTGGCAACACTTTATCGATCAAGTGTTGTCCACTCACCAAGGAAACTCAAACAATAATCCGGCCTCAAGAACAGAAGAAGATATGATGGAACGGAAGATCCAGCGGACCATCTCCAAATCTTTACTGGGGCAGCCAGGATCGAAAAATGGTCCAACGCTGAATGTTGCCTCATGTTCATGCAAATCCTTGTAGGGTCCGCCAGGATATGGTTCAATGACCTACCTGAAAAAAGGATTCAAACCTTCGATAATCTAAGTAAAGGTTTTCTAGCAAACTTTTCGCAGCAATGGAGGTACGTCAAGGATGCTATAGTTATTTTCCAAATAAAGCAATGAGATGATGAAAGTCTTAGAGAATTCATCGAAAGATACAAGAAAGAAGGTTTAACCTACGTAGGTGTTGATGAGAAGATGAGGGTGGCAGGATTCATGAATGCCATCACCTCCAAATATCTCACGAGAGATTTCAACAAATGCCTACCCAAAACCCTTGAAGAGGCCCGAGAAAGGGCTGAAGCTCACATTCGCGGAGAGGAAGTTGTTGAGATTAAAGAAAAAAGGAAAAGAGCTTCTGGTTGGCGAGGCAACAGCCCCAATAGAAAAAGAGGAAACGTTGGTCCTTATGAAAAACGGTTCAAGGGTTAAGACACCAGAAGGCCTGAAGGTCGGAACCATCCAAGCCGAGAAAAGACCATAAACTTCACAGCTCTGACCAAAACCCCCACAAGAAATCTCGGCCACTGAAGAAGTAAAACACAGCTTCCGACCTCCTCGGCATCTGTTCAAAAGGAAGAGGAACGAGAACTCCACCCAATACTGCGAGTTTGATAAAGAAAAAGACACCATACATACGATTGATTTCAACTCAAGAAAAGAATTGAGGAGGCTGTCAAGTCCAGAGAATTAGCCCACTTGGTGAAAGGGGTGAGGGACAAGATGGTTGAAGGAAAAAGCAAAGAAGTAAACATGGTAGATATTGATGGAAATGCTGCCCACAAACGACCATGCTTGGAGGCTTGGGAACGACAATGCGTCTGCTTCCCACCACCCGAAGGGGACTTGTAATCCAAACCCCAGGTGGTGGAAGCGATGTTGGGCACGCTCAAGACGCACAAAACTTACATAGACACTTGAGCAGCGACAGAAATCATGTTTGAAAAATGCTTCAACCGCCTCAACAATGATGAACGTTCAAAGCTTCAACCATCTGAATCCTCCATCAAAGGTATCACCGACATACCCATCAAGCCTTTGGGCCAACTAACCCTCAATATGTGTTTCAGTGAAGGAAAAATGGAAAGAACCAAACCACTCACCTTTGTGGTAATCAACATTCCCTCCAACTATGATGTTATCATAGGAAGGCCAGGGCAAAGTGCATTTGGAATGGCGATATCAGTTGGCCAAGGCACCATAAAATTCCCCACTGAACGAGGGATAGAAACCCTTCAACCAACACAAAAAACTTTCTTGGTTGAAGGAGAAAATTTGAAGGAAAACAAGGACGACGAATATCCTGAACAAAGGATAAGGGTAAATACCAACCGTACCAAAGAAACCCTCTCTCATCTCAAGAGGCTGCTCTTGCACAACATGAACATCTTTGCATGGTGTGCCGAAGACATCACCGGAATTCCCTGAAGTATTGCCAAGTATGAGCTCAAAATTCCATCTGATGTAAAACCTATGGTACAGCCAAAAAGAAGCCTAGCCCAAGATAGAAGCCTTGCAGCTTACCAGGAGGTTGAAGGGCTTGTTCAACCTGGAATCCTCCGAGAAGTCAAGTATCATTCTTTGATAGCTAACCGGGTAATGGCCCGCAAACAGGATGGATTCTGGAGAATGTGCATTGACTTCAAAGACCTAAATAAAGCATGCCCGAAAAAGATTGCTATCTTTTACCAGAAATCAACCTAAAGGTTGATTCGCTCATAGGCTTCCCTCTCAAATGCTTCCTTGATGCCTACAAAGGCTACCATCAAATACACATGAAGCAAGAAGATGAAGAGAAAATGACATTCTACACCAACAAATGTATCTTTTGCTATCAAAAAATGCCTTTTGGTTTGAAAAATGCAGGGGCAACTTATCAACGCCAGGTAGACAAAGCATTTGCCGAACAAATAGGTAGAAAATGGAAGCCTACGTTGATGATTTGGTGATCAAAAGTGTTCCCCCTCCAGTTGCCACTAAATGGGAACAAATCATGACGGTTTTACCCCTGGCTCGAAGTGCTGCCATGAGTGCTCCCATGGGAACGAATTTCATGGCTACATCCGAAAGCTTTCAAGGCTTCAACCTGATTTCTCAGTTCATGACACAGATGATGGCACAGTTTCTTTGGCAACACTTCATCAATCAAGTGTTGTCCACTCACCAAGGAACCTCAAACAATAATCCGGCCTCAAGAACAGAAGAAGATATGATGGAACGGAAGATCCAGATGACCATCTCCAAATCTTTACTGGGGCTGCCAGGATCGAAAAATGGTCCAACGTTGAATGTTACCTCATGTTCATGTAAACCCTTGTAGGGTCCGCCAGGATATGGTTCAATGACCTACATGACAAAAGCATTCGAACCTTCGATTATCTAAGCGAAGGTTTTTTAGCTAACTTTTCGTAGCAACGGAGGTACGTCAAGGATGCTACAGTTATTTTCCAAATAAAGCAATGAGATGATGAAATTTTCAAAGAATTCTTCGGAAGATACAAGAAAGAAGGGTTAGCCTACGTAGGTGCTGATGAGAAGATGAGGGTGGCAGGATTCATGAATGCCATCACCTCCGAATATCTCACGAGAGATTTCAACAAATGCCTACCCAAAACCCTTAAAGAGGCCCTAGAAAGGGCTGAAGCTCACATTCACGGAGAGGAAGCCATTAACATTAAAGAACAAAGGAAAAGAGCTCCTGGTTGGCGAGGCAACAACCCCAATAGAAAAAGAGGAAACTTTGGTCCTTATGACAAACGGTTCAAAGGTTCAGACTTCAGAAGGCTTGAAAGTCGGAACCCTCCAAGCCGAGAAAAAAGCATAAACTTCACAGCTTTGACCAAGACCCCACAAGAAATCTTGGCCACTTAAGAAGTAATACACAGCTTCTGACCCCTCGATCTTTGCCCAAAAGCAAGAGAAACGAAAACTCTACCCAATACTGTGAGTTTCATGAAGATAAAGGCCACCATACGAACGATTGATTTCAACTCAAGAAAAGAATTCAGGAGGTTGTCAAGTCCGGGGAACTAGCCCACTTAGTAAAAGGGGTAAGGGACAAGATGGATGAAGGAAAAAGCAAAGAAGTAAACATGGTGGATATTGATGGAAAAACTTCCTACAAACGACCACGCTTGGAGGCTTGGGAACTACAATGCGTCTGCTTCCTACCACCTAAAGGGGACTTGTTATCCACACTCTTGGTGGTAGAAGCTATGTTGGGAACACTCAAGACACATAAAGCCTATATTGACACTGGAGCAGCAACAGAGATTATGTTTGAAAAGTGCTTCAATCGTCTCAACAATGATGAACATTCAAGGCTTCAACCATCTGAATCCTCCATTAAAGGTATCGCCGACATACCCATCAAGCCTTTGGGCCAACTAACCCTTAATGTCTGTTTCAGTGAAGTAAAAATGGAAAGAACCAAACCATTCACCTTTGTGGTGATCAACATTCCCTCCAACTATGATGTTATCACAGGTAGGCCAGGGCAAAGTGCGTTTGGAACTGAGGTTTCAGTTGGCCAAGGCATCGTGAAGTTCCCAACTGAATGAGGGATAGCAACCCTTCAACAAACACAAAAAGCCTTCTTGGTTGAAGGAGAGAGTTCAAAGAATAACAAGGATGATGAACAGGATGGATCATTTACCCGAAATATCATCAACAAAGGATAAGGGTAAATACCAACCTTACTAAAGAAACCCTCTCTTATCTCAAGAAGCTGCTCCTGCACAATATCGACATCTTTGCATGGTGTCCCGAAGACTTGACCGGAATCCCCCGAACTATTGCCGAGCATGAGCTCAAAATTCCACTTGATGTAAAACCTGTCGTCCATAAAAAGAGAAGCCTAGCCCCAGATAGAACCCTTGCAGCCTGTCAGGGGGTTGAACGGCTTGTTCAAACCGGAATCCTCCGAGAAGTCATGTATCATTCTTGGATAGCCAACCCGGTAATGGTCCGTAAACCGGATGGATCCTGGAGAATGTGCATTGACTTCAAAGTCCTAAATACAGCATGCCCAAAGGATTGCTATCCATTACTAGAAATGACCTAAAGGTTGATTCGCTCACAGGCTTCCCTCTCAAATGCTTTATTGATGCCTATAAAGGTTACCATCAGATTCAAATGAAGCAAGAAGACAAAGAGAAAACGGCATTCCATACTGACAAAGGTATCTTTTGTTACCAAAAAAATGCCTTTTGGTTTAAACATGGAAGCATATGTTGATGATTTGGTGATCAAAAGTAAAACCGAAGGTCAAATGCTTGATGATATACAAGAAACTTTCCGGAACCTAAGAAAGATCAACATGAAGCTTAATCCTGTAAAGTGCTCATTTGGATTTGAAGAAGCAAGTTCTTGAGGCACATACTAGGAAAACAAAGCATAAAGGCTAATCCTAACAAGGTTAAAGCCATCCTTGTAACAAAGTCCTCACAAACCAAGAAAGAGGTGGAAAGCTTGAACGGAAAGCTTGCAGCCTTGAAGCGTTTCACGTCCAAACTAGCAGAAAAGTCTCTGCCTTTTTTCAAAACCCCTCAAGGGTGCACAAATAAAAAAGACTTTCGATTGACAGAAGAGGCAGAGGAAGCTTTCAACTAAATGAAGCAACACCTGGCTTCACTCCCAGACATTGCCGCTCCGGAAAGAGGGAACTAATCTCTGTCTATCTTTCGGTTGCTGAGGAAGCTATCAGCGCGGTCCTGACCATTGAACGAAACAAAGCTCAGGTACCCATTTACTTATTCGGCAAAACTTTAAAACTGGCAGAGACCAAGTACCCCCGTTGGAAAAACTTGCTCTAGCCCTTAGTAAAAACAACCAGAAGGCTTCGAAGGTACTTTCAAGCACACCCAATGCAAGTAGTCACTAACCAACCCATAAAATGTGTGCTTGAAAAACCTGAAACTTTCGGGCGATTAGCCAAATGGGCCATGGAATTAGGAGAACACGACATCACCTACATTCCAAGGAAGGCTGTCAAAGCCTAAATCTTGGTTGATTCCATTGTGGAAATTCCAAAAGAAACTTCAACGGAAGTTAACACAACCATAGCTGAACCATCTGACCCTGATACCTGGAAGCTTTTTACCGATGGAGCTTCCAGCCTTGAAGGATCAGGGGCCGACTTAATGCTAATCAACCCCGAAAACTTAGTTTACGTATGCTCTTCGGCTTGAATTTCAGACAACCAATAATGAGGCCGAGTATGAAGCACTCATTGCCGGACTCAAGCTAGCCAAAAAGATGGATGTCCAAAAGCTACAAGTCTTCACAGACTCTTTACTTGTTTCAAACCAAGTAAATGACAGCTACATAGCCAAGGAACCTAACATGAAGAAGTACGGGGAGAAAGCAAAGGAACTCATGAGTACATTCCAATCATGTACCATCAAACAGGTTCCAAGATCACAAAACAAGAAGGCTGATGCACTAAGCAAGCTTGCATCTCTCACATTTTCTCATCTCACCAAGAAAGTATTAGTCGAGGTATTAAAGACACCATCCATTGAAGAACTTGAAGTACAAGACATAATTACCAAGGAAGGGCCAAACTGGATGACCCTTTGATCAAATTCCTGAGAAATGGTGAATTATCGAATGATCATACGGAGGCTGAAAGGGTTCGTATCAAGTCAAGGCAGTATGTGCTACAAGGAGAAGTCCTTTACAAAAAGGGTTACCTTGCACCACTACTCCGATGCGTTGGCCCAGAACAAAGACAGTATCTGATAAAGGAGGTTCACGAGGGAATATGTGGAGCCCATTATGGCCCAAGATCGGTAGTTGCAAAGTTAATGAACCTTGGATACTTTTGGCCTTCCATGCATTGTGACACCACTGAACAACTGAAGAAATGTGAAGCTTATCAGTTGCATGATCCAGTACCTAAAAGCCCAAAGCATGACCTTGTCCCCATCTCCTCAGCTTGGCCATTTCACAAATGGGGCATGGACATCGTTGGTCCATTCCCACCGGCCAAGGGAGGAGTCAAATTCTTGCTGGTAGCCGTTGATTACTTCACTAAGTGGCCAGAAGTAAAACCATTGGCCAAAATTTCGGGAAAACAGGTCATTGATTTTGTTTGGGAAAGCATAATCTGTCGATTTGGGCTACCAAGGGTACTAGTAACCGACAACGGAAGACAGTTTGTCGAGAAGCCTTTTAGCTTTTGGTGCAAAGAGTTCAGGATAGCTCAAGTATTTAGCTCGGTTGCTTATCGATAGTCAAACGACCAAGTTGAAAGAACAAATAAAAGCATTGTTGAAGGTATTAAAACTCGGCTGGGAAGACAAGAAAACAACTGGCTCAAAGAATTTCCTAGTGTCTTATGGGCAATCCGAACAACCGAGAAGACAAGCCACAAGAAAACACCTTACAGTCTAGTGTTTGGATAAGAAGCTGTAACCCCAGCGGAAATCGGAGTTCCAACACGGCGAATGCTCAACATGGACCTTGAATCAAACAAAACAGAGACCATTTTGAACTTGGAACTCCTCGAAGAAATTCGCGATCAAGCCACTGTGCAAGAAGCTAAGTACAAACGAAAGATGGAATCTTGTTATAACACATGGGTGAAGGACAAGCGGTTCAAACCTGGAGACCTTGTACTCCGTAACAATGAAGCCAGTAAGAAAGAAAATCAAGGAAACTTGGCCCAAAGTGGGAAGGGCCATACACCATCCTTGAAGCCTATAAGGAAGGGTCGTACAAACTGGCCGACACCCAAGGTAAAAGGCTTCCCCGTCACTTGAATGACAAAGACCTTAAAAGGTTCCACGTTTAGCCAAAATATCTTAGAAAGCATTTCGAGAGTTGTTCTAATATCCCTTTGTAACAAAAAAAAGTTCTCTTGAATGAATGAATGATGAAGTTTTTATCAAATTTGTTTTTCTATCCTATAATCAGGTTGAGAACCAAGCAAAAAACTCCATGGCAGTGGCCATGAAAGGGGATGAGCTCCCAGGCCACATTGCTCAATAGGATCGAGGGTTAATGGACCTATATAAGGGGTGAGTTCCTAAATCAATACAACTCCATGAGACTTAGCAAATTTTTCAAAAACATGTCTCATAAACGGATCTGAACAGCCTACATCAAATGTTCGTTAAGCTTTAACAATGGCTTACGAACCAAAAAACACCAAGTGAGTGTTATAAATAGGATAGGCGATGTGTCTTTTTGTTGACAATAATCTTAAGGCTAAGTGACTGCAACACTGAACTCTTCAAGGTATAAGTGACAAAAGATGCACAACCAAAAAACAAAGACAACATAACAAACCATGAAAAAACACAAGGGAATAGTAGAGCAACATAACGTAAAAAAGCAAACATCACAACGGCCTTAAAGGCCAGATAACCTACATATTGTCCATAAGCCTTAAAGGCTTCCACCACTAGAGGGACCTAAACGGTTCCCTTTAAAGAAAGCATGTTCAAAAACTACATAACGTAATATTGTCTGAAAGGCTAAGATAGCTACGAATTAATTGTTTTAAACATCAGAGAAGGCTTGGAAACACCAGCATTATCAACTTTAGCCTTCTTCACCTTTTCCCCTTCTTAGCCTTTTGGCCACCTTCAACCGCCGCCTCAGAAGCTTCAAGGCTTGCTTCTTTCGAGCCTTCACCACCGTCTGTAAAAGTCTCCTCTGTATCCCCCAAGTATGAATGCTTTTTGGAGAGAGACTTAAGCACCTTATCACAAGCGGCCTCGTTAAGGCCACGAGGTTTCAACTCCTAAAGGGTAGAGAGAGGTTTTCTAAAGTATTCGGAGACTTCACCCACATAAGGCTAAGTCGAATGCTCCATCTCCAAAATAGCATCCTTGAAGACCTTGAAGACTTGAGGCTGATAGAAGGAAGACTTGTCTTGAGGCTCCCCAGACTCACAGGCTTTGTAACCAGCAACAAAGGCTTGATGTCTCCCATGAACAAGGAGTTTGCTATAAACACCACCCAAATCCCTGTTAAATTCAGAAGAGTGAAGAAGATAGGTGACTGCCTGTTGGAAGCCATGCTTGATAAGCCATTTGTTGTCACTGGTCACCTGAGCCAGTGAAGCCTCTAGCCTTTCCTTCTCATCTAAAGAGGCTTTCACTCAAACATTCAAAGCCTCCTCCTCCTTCTTCAACTCGTTCACCTCAACCTCATGCCTCTAGGTAAGCTCACTAACCTTCAACACCTAAGATTTTTCCTTCTCAGCAAAACCTACACTCTTCTCTTTAAGGCAGCCATAGAAGCCTTCATCTCCTCCCTCTTCTTCGAAAAAGCCTCAAACTCTTGCATCCTCTTACGAAAGCGGGCCACACCCTCAGGGGTCAAGGCGTAAAGATTGCAAGCAGCCAACATCATCTTCGATATCATTCGATCATCCTCCATCGGCGAATAAGATTCTCGGACATCAAGTGGAGCAAAATGAGTCAGCACATCCTCACAAATGGATGATGATGCAAAGCTGTCATCAACCGTAACCTGCCAACCGACACGTAAACCTCCCTAGAGCCGGCATCACTAGAACCTTCAACAGCCTTTCGCGAACCGTTTAACCCTACAACCTTCTTTCCTGCCGCTTTACTCTCTTTACCAACAATCAATGGCAAATCCTTCTTCTTGCCTTCAACCACAGCTTCCAAATCATCTGAAACCTCTATATCATCACTCAACTCTACAGGTTCAGAACCGGATGGTTGATCAGCAGCTTTTATCATGCGACGACTCGAACGACGAGTAGAAACTTTCACAACAACAACCTTGGTAAACCCCTTGACATTGGGAACATTCACATAAGCTGAACCCTCAAACCTATGCTCAACACCACGAACAATAACATCATCACCTTCTGTAGCCTCAACATCTGTAAAAACAACATCAAATGTGTCATTGCTCTTAATAAAATCCAATGCAGACATAACTACCAGACAAAACAAAGAAAGACATAAGTAACAACACATGAAACAACAAAAAGATGCACAAAATAAAATGCATACCCTGACCACCCCTCATGAGTACAGAATCTCAATCTAGTTTATCCCATAACTTGCTAATACCCAGTAACATACGAAGCCTCGAAGGACACGCCCTGATAGACTTTAAAAAACCACTATTCAACTCGGATTCAGAAGGTTCCAACTCATTAAGGACTGCATCCGGATGCCTCCAAACCATTTTGAACGGAATAATCGACTCGAAAACCCAAAAAAACTGGTCTTTCCAAGTACTGAGTGTAGTCGCCATAGATGAAATCAAACATGTGTCAATCTGAGATGTATTTAAAGTAAACCAATCGCCATTCTTAGCCAAACGGAAGAAACAACAAAAGGATAACAAAGATGGATCATACCCTGAAGCCCAACACACAATTTCAAAGTGTAAAACCCTAGCGAGACCTTGGGGATGCAATTGACCAAAAGAAACACGGTAATATTCTAAAACATTGAGCACGAAAATAGAAAAAGGATGATGAAGATTGGAAAACTTGAAATGACGACAATACAGAGCAATGGAACCGGCAGGACATTGATCTATGGATTTATCCAAGCCCGGGGAAACTTGATTAAACTTCCGATCAATAGCCCACTGTGTACAAAACGCCTCAACCTCTTCTTAAGTAAAGCGAGAATAACTAGTAGATAGATCCTTTCGGGAACCCATGAGTAATGATCGAAGAAAATAAGAAAAGGGCAAAGAAAAACTAACCTGGATGAAAGAGGCAGTATTGTGATAAAACTTGAGAGGAATGTGTAGATTATTAAAGAGAGGTTATAACAAGAAAGGACAGTTACCATTATTATTTAGAGGGATAAAAACTGCAGCATGCAGAAAAACCGTCCAATCAGTCAAATCAACCGTCTTTTTAAATTTTAAAATCCGGCATTTTCGCCGCCCAAAAAACAAAGCACGAATCCCTTCAAGCCTTGAAGCCTTTTAACAAACCAAACGTTGTGAAAAAAGTCAGAAGCCTTTGAGCTTACATCCCAAACACCTCTGACTTAGGAGGCTGATGATGTGGGTAGCTCAAGCTCAATAAAATGACTTAGACGCAATATAGCTTAAAGGGTTAAAAGGTAAAAGGGTTCGGAATCGAAAACTGTCGTAAAAAGAATGAGAATAGTGCCTAGTAACATCAACACTTTACGTGTAAACTCTCCTGCACAGCCGCAACAGAGCATGTGGGAGAGCACACTCTTTTACCCGCAGGTCCAAACCCTTCAACCTACAAAAAAGGACAAGTCCCCCACTGCAACCAAGGATCACTGGTCAAAGATTTCTTCTTATAGAGAGGACCTTCCCTATAAATCACAGCCTCTTGTTATTCAGGAGTGGCACTCCAGATCAGCTTAGGTCACTTTTGATCTCTGATCTTACTTCTCCCCTCTAGAACTTGCTTCACGCTTGTTCTACTCTTCACCTAACACTACATTATCATACTTTATACTGACATTCTGGGTTGAACACTTCTCAATCCAGAATCCAAAAGTGAACAACAACAACGGTGATCTCTTTCCACGTGTTGCAAACGTGGGGGACCCCACGACCTGCGTAAGGGAACCGAAACCCTTAAACCCTTTTTGCCAAACCAGAACAGTTACTATCCTTGGTCTTATATTTGTTGTAGTAACATCTCACATAATGTACATTTTAACCGGAAAATTTGCAGAATGAAGTTCATCTTAACGCCTACACAAACATTGTAATGCAAACCGGAATGGCGCAATAGCACCAGTGACCGCCTACAAAACCATGATAAAGGAACTCAATTAAACTATCAACTTAATGCATTAGGCATATTTAAACCAACCTTAAGTGAGGAACAACAATTATACTGCAACTACCTGCATAAAATTTTGACAAATTGTATTAAGTAAACAATTTAAAGCATAATGCATAATCGCACAATAAAAACGTACAACCTGCATATCATTCTCATTCAGACAGTTTGGTTGTGTACTAAATATAGATTCGGCTCTTAAAATTACAATATGACCGGCTAAAGGTCTACTATTCGGAAAAGGTTTTATTTAAGACAACGAAAGTAATTTTCAATAAGTAAATCAAATATCAAACATTGTCTGTAAAGCAATAGAAAAAATTACCATACTGGAGTGTAAGCAACAGTTCCAAAATACAAAGAGGCTAAAACTTTGGTGTTCGAACTCCAACACACCTGATATTTAGCTTTTGGCATAATCCAAAATGGTGTTGTGCTCCCAAGATAAACTGCAAAGGAAATTTAATATTATTAATTGAATATGATGAGTTGATACATTAGCATATCCAATACGAATGCGTACAACATAATATACAACAACTTTTTGACCTTGATAGGCAAAGGATGCGTAGGCTCAGACAAGTAAGAACACATCATCATAACCTGGAAATATGGACACTCACATGCCAGCTACCAAAGCCAAAGCAATCATCCAGCACGACTGCTATGTTTCAATTGATATGCATATAAGTATATCACTTTACATATATCTTTAATATAAAAGATCTACATTATCACTTCTTGAAGTTATGGTACCTGTAGTAGTTTATTTTTTTAGTAACCATATGTCATAGATGTTTATTTTTAGGCAACGGGACCTAGTTGAGCATGAGTAGAGGTGTACCAGAGTCAAAGTTCACGGCAACTAATACAATGGCATTCAGACAGGAAGTGTGCGTGTTGTCTTAAGATCAGTTTCATCATCCTATAGGTTCATATATATGATAGAAACGTTATATGACCTTCTCTAAGTAACATATTACAAAGCTTCCAGCTTAACCTAATACATAGCAAAAAGACTTTACAAACGAGCAAGAAAATCATCACATAAAGCGAGAATATTAAATCCATTATTATTTCATATCTAAAAATAGAATTCCATAATTTTTTTTAGTTATTCATACATAAAACATGGGTTTTGGATGATAAAGTAAAAATACAACCTAAACTTTTGAACCAAGTGAGTACCCGTGTAATGCTGAAATGAAGAGTTAGTTACCTATCTTTGACAACCTTGAAACATTAGTTGTAGGTATTGCAGCTGATAGAAAAAGAAACCATGGCTAGACAGTTTACGGTTGCCATGCGATAGTAAGTTGTACCGCGTGACCATCACAGCTATACCAACAACACATGGCAAACATATTATATTATAGTAAAGAAAAATGCAACTTTCCTTTGTGTCTTACAATTTCTTAAAAGAGTGCAACATCCCAGTCATAAGAAAAGACCCACGTAATGTTACTTTGAAACTTTACAACGATGAAACAGGGACAACAACCATCCAAAACAAAGGCTTCATAGAGAAACACACTTAGCCAATATACTTGTAGTTTGCATTTTAAAGCTCAAAATAATATATAATAATTTAAAGAATAAATTTCCCATAAAACAGATAAGGCTGAGGCACTGTGATAGGTAAAGACACCATGGTTATACAATAACCGGTTGCCATGCGATAGCAAATTCAACCGCGTGACCATCACAATTCCATTAACAACACATGGCAAATCTATGTCCTAAAAGAGTACAACATTACAAAAATACAGTAGACATTCATCCGATGTCCTCTCGGCCTTACATAAATACGCATTGTATTCATCAAGAGGATTACCGCTTGCAAGTTGTTTAATGTCATATGCGTATTTTTGTATCGCTGTAAAACTCTTTTTTGTCCTCTCATCTAGGCCCTCTTGAAATCATTCGTTATTTGCTTTTGCATCGCCTATAATTTTAAAAAATAGACGGTTCGACAAACGAAACCTTTGTCTAAACATACATTCGTTGTATTTGGGATTGTCGGCAAAATAATCTTCCATCAGATGTTGTCATGTCTTCATGTTCAGCTCACTCGACAATTCGTGAGAAATTGTAGGCATCTATCATTTATGCTAGAGTAAAAGTGTTAGAAGTTTTTTAGAGGAAAGTGGTGGTAGATTATGAGTTAAAAATGAAGGTATATAAAGGAATTTAATCTAAATTTTTGTCAATTTAAATAACGGCATCATAGTCGTTAATCATTGGCACTCGAACAACACATTTAAATTCGTAGTCAATAACCAACACCCGAGAACCCTACCCGAATCACCATACACGATCCGCCAGTGACAGTGTACCCAACCGAGTAGGGGCTACCTGAACCCACCGCCCGAGAATCCTCACTCCCCTAAAAGTGATTTTATGGTCTAACCTCTAAGCCTCACCTTGTAGTTTGTGAGATATGAAACCAATACCTCCTCCTTCCAAACTTAGGTACTTGTTTTGTCTTTTCAAATAAATCACTACCCCATCTGAACCAATATATATTATAATTATATATTTATATTATCTTATAAAATAAGCCGGTTATAATATAAAAGAATAAACTGAAAGTGATGTCCAGAATATAATATCTTTTTCAGGTGCTTTTTTGTTGGTAGTTGAGGCAAGCATACAATTTCATATCTTTATAAGGGCATTAAGGCAATTTCCAAACAATAAAATCAAACATTTCTTTAAATTAAACATGAATATGATGCAGGTGAAAGAGAATAGAGGGATTTGCGTTGATAATGACTGGCAGATGCAGGTTAGAGAAAACTGGCCACCGGAACTTTAGTTAAGAGACTATCCAAATTGTTGTTATAGTATAATATAATGTCCCTATCTCTTGCCAGGTAATGTTCACCGCGTAACCTGAACTAAGATTTTTTTTAAATCGCACCGGTTAGAATAAAAACTTTCCGCTACTGAATTATTTTAAAACTATAATAACATCATATCAATGGAAAAATAACAATATATATTACTATCAAATATATTATTTATAGAACTCAATCATGTTATAATATTTATAAAAATTTAACCTATCTATAATATAAAGCAAATGACAAACATACTTGACGTTTAGGTATGAATTTGCACTTTGAATGAAATACGAGGTTTTAAATAGATAAAACTTGAAGCTTGAAATACTAAACGAATAATTAAGTGAAATGGTTTAAATAGGAATGGTTTAAATTGGCTTGATCAGACCGGCTAGACACCCAATTTAGAGTTCAATTGGCTAGTTAGTACAATCGAAAGAACATTGAAAAGGAGGAACTCCCTTCCTCCACCTTCTACAAATGAGTTATTTGTTGCGCACTTTACGATCTTTTGAACTATAATTATATTTTAGCCACTCATCATATTACACTTAAATCCCTTAGTTTTAACATTATTATGTGTAACTAGTTGCACTTGTCCCCCTCCACAGCAAACTTATAATTCTTTTACGTATTCTTGTCATATATTATAAACTATAATGTTTTAAAAAATCTAAAAGTACCATGACAACCTACTCATTTTTATCGACGTTTCGATAGTTGTATTGCTCAGTATTAATCTGTGGATTAAAAGGTACAAGTAGATGATGCCTTAGTGTACAAGTAATTAAAGCCCATCGTACTTAGTCATTATCCCAGAATGTTTAATAGCTACAAAATGTCAAGTGATTAAATATTGTCAATTTAAACCTCTCATTTAGATTACACTTAAATCCCTTATCTTCAACAAAATTTAGATATTTAGTTAGTAGTTACACTTCGTCTTCTTATAAAAAACTAACTCCTCCCCCACGATTTTTAAACGGTCATATATTTTTGGTACGTTAATATTGTTTTTAAATTACACCATATAAACGAGTATTTTATTCTCTTTAATTTGAGTATAGTATTCCGATAGTTTTTAATTAAAAAAATTGATACGTTACATGATTAATAGTGTTTACAGGTGAGTAATAACTAAATGTTAACCGAAACCGAACCGAAATCAACCAAAAACTGAATTAACTGAAAATTGATTAACCGAAACTAAACCATTCATATTTTCATATATTTCTAACTTTTATACCTTTGGTCATGTATTTCATATTTATACCCCCATTTAATGTATTTATACCTCCATTTGAAGTACCTATACATCAATTTCATGTATTTCTAATAAAAAGTTATACCCAAGTTTGGTTTTGGCTATTAACCAAAATTAACTGAATCAAACAAAAAACAGTCGATCTAACGGAATAAACCAACCGATTAACTAAAAAAGGATTGGTTAATAAAATAGACTAGTCGATGACCTCGATTTCGATTGAGGATAATAATCTAACCAACAGAACAATGCACACCGCGGTAATGTTTGTGTTTCCTGCCGCATCGCGCGCACACGTATTGGTTATTAACCAAAACCAGTGATCGGTGAGGAATCACTAAATTGTTAACCTAAACCAAATCCAAACCAGACAAAACCGAATCAAAATCAACCAAAACCGAGTTAACTGAAAACCAAATTAACCAAAACCGGTTATCAATTTTTTTGTACTCTCGTTTAACCAAAATTAGCTGAACCGAACCAAATCATTCATATTCTCATATATTTCTAGCATTTATACATCCAGTACATATATTTCATATTTGATATATCCATTTCGTATATGTATACTTTCATTTCATGTATTTATACCTCAAATTCATATATTTCAAAGTAAAAGTTTTAGCCCAAGTTTGGTTTTTGTTATTAACTGAAATTAAATGAACCAAACCAAAAACCATTAATATAACCGAATAAACCAAAGTGATTAACCGAAAACCGATTGGTTAATAAAATAGAGTAACCGATAACTTTGGTTTCGGCTTCGGTTAAGGATAACAACCGAACCGACCGAACCATGCACATCACAAAGAAATGGATTACCCGATTACTTCGCTTTTGATGTATATCTATCACAATGATGCTACAATAAATATTATATGAATAACAGATAAACGAGTATCGCAATGCGATATGTCGCTTCTGCCACATCGCACGGGCATCCTGCTAGTAATGCATAACATAAGAGTATTTTAAAATACCCAAAATTTAAGAACTTTTTTTCCTTTAATACATAAGGTACAATCTAAAATAAAGGCAGAATTAGTTTTTCAAAAGCTAATTACATTTTAATCATCTCATCTTAATTACACTTTAACTCACACATATTTAATAAAATTATAGATAATTAGTTAGTACTTTATCCACTTATAAAAACTATCTGATTCACGATTTTTAACGGTCATAACTTGTTTGTACGTTAATATTTTTTTTAAATTACACCATAAAAACGAGTATTTCATTATCTTAAATTTGAGTATAATATTGTTAATATTTTTTAATTAAAAAATTGATATATTACGTGATTAATAGTGTCTAAGGGTGAGCAATAATTGAATCGATAACCGAAATTGAGCAAAAACAGATGAAAACGAACGAAATCAACAAAAAACAGAATTAATTAAAAACGATTAGCGAAAACCCAAATTAACCAAACCGTTTATTGATTTTTTTGTACCTTGTTTTACAAAATTAACCGAAGTGAACCATTCATATTTTCATATGTTTCTAACTTTTATACCTTTAATGCATTCATATTTTGTACCTCCATTTTATGTATTTATATTTCCATTTCATGTATTTGCACATCCATTTCATGTATTTATACATCAATTTTATGTATTTTTAAGCAAAAGTTCTCGCCCAAGTTTGGTTTCGGCTATTAACCGAAAAAAAGAAATCCAACCAAAAACTATCAATCTAACCGAATAAACCAAACTGATTAAACGAAAACCGATTGGTTAATAAACTAGACTGAACATAGACTTCGGTTTCGGTTGAGGATAATCATCGAACCAACCGAACAATGAACACCTTGACAGTGTTTGTGTTTCCCGCTGCATTGCGTGGCACCCTTCTAGTATGTTTTATACAAGAAATCAAGTAAATACCCTTGTTTGGTTGAATCAAACAATTATATAATCAAGAACATGACAAATCTCTTTAGATAATCAATAACATCGTCTACTAAGTTGTTTATCTTTATCTCTAGAAATGGCTCTTAAAGTGCCTAACCCTCGACTTTGTGATAAAACTTGTGACATCCGACAAAATTTTTAGTTGATCTATACAACCTAATCATTGTTTAATCACTAACTTTGTGCATTTCGACTTAATTTCATGTTATATGAGTCCTTAAAGTCTAGCAATGTTCGAGTAAATGCATGGGTTTGCATTTGGTAATTGTTGGTATCGTCTTATCGCATAGTGATAAAAGTGTGTAAAAGATTGCCCGGTACACTATAAAATGATGAAACTATTCCTTGAACTTGTCGGTTTATCGCGTAAATGTTATTTTTAAACACGTTTAACATTTATACTTATGGTTTCGCACCAAATAATATGTGATTGTGTGATGTTTAATCTTGTTTAATATGTATTACATCCTTGTTAGAAACTTAGTTTGATGTTTGTAAACAAATATCGATTATCACAATAAAATTCACAAACCAGAAGTCATCATCAACGATTGTTTTTCATTAATCATCAAGGATTCAATGTTTTACAACTCGATTGACTCTACAGACTCCCCCTTAGCTGATCACGTAAATAAATCAGTTCGTACAAGAGAAAAGGTGAAGTGTGTGATAAATAGATCACTAATAGGTATGATCTATTTATACCAAGTACGGAAGCCCCGTTTAGTGATTTGTTGAGATCACCCT
Source organism: Scalesia atractyloides (assembly GCA_947069175.1). NCBI lineage: Eukaryota > Viridiplantae > Streptophyta > Magnoliopsida > Asterales > Asteraceae > Scalesia > Scalesia atractyloides. The sequence continues at coordinate 53,610,615 of CAMTDV010000001.1, read as the reverse complement.
GATAGTGACATCTAACATTCCTAATAGAAAAGACTCCGTAGATGTTTGCAAACATTTGTGCAAATCCTAACAATTGATCTAGGCTAATCTTAACAATTATTAAAAACGGTTTAGTGGAACGGGTACCAGTGCAGAGGTTTCACGTGGAAGATAAATGTCTTCCATGTCAAAAGGGAAAACAACATAAGAAATCTCACAAGTCCAAAACACTAAATTCCAACGATGCCCCTTATGAATTACTTCATATGGATCTTTTCGGTCCGGTGAACGTAAGGAGCATAGGTGGAATGGGTTTTCTTTTTAGGTACAAAAGATGAGACAGCGAAGATGCTGATAGATCTTTTTACAAAATTGGAAAATGTCCATGATGCACGGATCAAGAGGATAAGGAGTGATAATGGCACGGAGTTCAAGAATCAGATTCTAGATCTCTACTGTCTTCGCAAGGGAATTGAGCATCAATATTCTGCTCCTTATACACCTCAACAAAATGGAGTCGTTGAGGGGAAAATAGGACTTTGATTGAAGCCACTAGGACTATGCTTTTTGATTCAAAGCTCCTGGTTCTTTTCTGGGGTGAAGCTGTGAAAACAGTTTGTTATGTCTTAAACAAAGTTTTGACGGTTAAACGGTTTAACAAAACATGTCATGAACTATTGTTTAACCGAAAACCAAACTTGAAAGGCTTTGAATCATTTGGATTACCCTGCACCATTGTGCGAAATAAAGATAAGAAAAAAAATCGGTGAGGTAGCTGACAAGGGTTACTTTCTAGGTTATATGCCAGGAACACCGAATAAAAGGATTTTTAATCTAAAAACTGGTAAAATTGAGGTTGTGTTTAACATGGAAATCACTATTCACCTCAACAATCAACGAGTGGTCCTGCTATATTATATGATTATGATAGTGTTTTTAAATCATTTAATATTCCTGTTTTTCCGATGCAGATGAGTCTCAAGTGATTCAAACTGTGATCAGTGAAGATGACGAGGGTGACTTCATGCCTAGATCGAGTATATCAATGACAGATGCTCCCAAAACTTCCTCCAGTGCAGCTCAACAAGATTCAAGTGATAGTGAGTCTGAACCTATTCACGGGGAGGATTTCACTAATCCGTTTGCTAATAAGAACATTCAGGGGAGAGATTGGATCTAATCTTGGAGATAATTTAGTTGTTGACACCATTGCTACTACACGCACAAACAGAGATCATCCAGTTGAGAACATCATAGGTTATGCTGCTGCAGGTGAACTAGCTCAGTTTAAGAAGTTGGGTTGAAGCTATGCAAGATGAACTAGCTCAGTTTAAGAAGTTGTATAGCTGCTTTATTGCCCAGGAGCCAAAGAATGTTCACATGACTCTAAAAGATAATTTTGGGTTGAAGCTATGCAAGATGAACTAGCTCAGTTTAAGAAGTTGAAGGTTTGGGAGCTAGTTGACTTGCCTGAAGGAGAGAAGGAAATAGGCACCAAGTGGGCGTTTAAGTGCAAGAAAGACGACCGAGGGATTGTGACAAGGAATAAGGCTCGGCTAGTGGTGAAAGGTTCAATGAGCAAGAGGGGATTGATTACAATGAAGTGTTTGCACCAATAGTAAGGTTGGAGGCAATTCGGTTGTTCCTAGATTTTGCTTCATTCAAGGGCTTCAAAGTTTACCAACTTGATGTGAAGAGTGCATTTCTTTACGAGAAAGTCCAAGAAGTGGTGTATGTCTCACAACCAGATGGGTTTACTGATCCAGATTATCCAGATTGATTCTATCGACTTGATAAGGCATTGTATGGATTGCATCAGGCTCCTAGGGCGTGGTATGAGACCCTGTCAGCACATTTGTTAAAGAATGGTTTTGAAAGAGATTAGATTGACAGTACACTTTTCATTAAAAGGAAGAAGGAAGACTTTCTGCTGGTACAGGTATATGTAGATGACATCATTTTTGGGTCATCTGATGAGAACATGTGTCATGATTTCGAGGAGGTAATGAGGAGCAAGTTTGAAATGAATGTGATGGGTGAACTGTCTTACTTTCTGGGTTTACAAGTTGAACAGAAGAAGGATGGGATGTTTATACATCAGACGAACTATGTGGGTGACATTTTGTCTCATTTAAAAATGGAGGATTGCGCTACTTTCAACACACCTATTTGTGAGAATCACAATCTTGGTCCAGATCATGAGAGTGTGGAGGATGTTGATCCAACTCAATACAAGGCAATGATTGTTCTCTGATGTACTTGACTGCTTCAAGACCAGACATCATGTTCACAGTGTGTCTTTTGTGCCAGATATCAAGCGAATCCAAAAGAGTCACATATGAAAGCGGTGAAGCGGATTCTCCGTTACTTGAAAGGGAAACCTAAACTTGGGTTATGGTATCCAACTGCTAGTGATTTGAAGCTTATTGCTTTCACTGATTCGGACTTTGGAGGAGGCATATCAACCAGAAAGTCTACCACATGTGTTTGTCAGTTCTTAGGAGGGAGGATCATGTCATGGCAATGCAAGAAGCAGTCTTGCGTGTCTACCTCTACGTGTGAAGCTGAATATATTGTTGTGGGTAGCTGTTGCTCTCAGCTACTCTGGATACAACAGCAGATGCGCGATTACGGTTTGAATTTCACTCGTACTCCTATTATGATATACCATAATGCCACTAGTTCAATCACAAACAATCCCGTAAAACACAGTCGCACAAAACATATTGACATTCATCATCATTTTATACGGAATTGTGTTGAAAAGAAATTGATGAACTGCATCGAGTCAACACACTAGATAACCTAGCAGATCTTTACACAAAAGCATTTGACAGGGCTCGTTTTGAACATTTAGTCGAACTCAACGGGATGAGGAATCCTGAATAACAAGTTTTCCATAAGAATTTTGTAAATAATTTACTGGTTTTTCGAAAATCAAAACATAAAAAATTAGAAAATCAAAAATGAGTTTTCATTGTGTGTAAAAGAAGAAATGATAGTACATCAGCAAGTTAGATTATCACACTAAAATTAAATTTAAAATTGCTTAAGTGTAATAGCAGCTTCATCATATGATGTACCAGTAGACAAAAGGCATGAATTAATCAACTTACCTTGGTGATATAAACATAACGAACTGTGTATGAGTGGGTAACATATCAGTGGCGTATGGTTTTATAACCTTAAATCTTGGGTTGATAGATTGCCAAAATCTGAGGTTTTAGGTCTTTATATCGTTATTTCATCCGGGGTATCAGAGTTGTCCTTCTGCTGCATCCAGATATATGCTAACCTAGGCACAACCAGGATATCTTAAAAGAGCTAAAATGCCAAATCCTAGAAATTGAAGAAGCTCTCCTAGAGAGTCATTCAAATGTGCAAAATGCATTAATCGTACCAAGATTTGGTATTTGCCCTAACCCTCATTGGATATTTGTTTCTTTGCTATACGGAAGTACTGACCTAATCACCAATTATCTAACATTGTAAATCAAAAAGGATGAATTTTGGTATATTCACCTACTACGAGGAATATTTGTGCATACCTTGATCGTGGTGGTATGTCCTAAAGTGGGACACACTAGTATATCAGTATAAAATTATCTTAACATATCACTAGGTAATGGTACTTGAAATGTTCATGTATTTTGTTTAAGTGGATAAACAATACTAGTAATCGTCTTAAACTGCTTTTCATGAAAATTACATATAGAAGTATCTAATAGTGTGAAAACAGTTTGATGTTGCTAATATTATCTTCTTCCCGGTGATTCTCACAAAAAGACAGTGTTTACTATTTTGTTATTTATTTGCTTTCAGAAAATATAAAAATCCAAAAAGATTTTCGTTTTCTTGTAAATTCTTAGCATACGGAATATGGTTGTTCGTGGAGGAGTTGTTACCGATAGGGGGAGACGGTGTTAAAATCTTGCAGGTTCAGTGTGCTTAACATTTTAAGTGTGTGGTTTGAGTTGAGAATTGCTTAATCTGTGATACAGTTTTATTATCTCTTGAATAATAATAATTTGTTAACTTCTGTTGAAATTTTTTTATGGTTTCTCGAGATGTTTGTTTTATAGTATACAGATTGTAGTAGTGTGTCTGAGAAGTTTAGTGAAGAGGAGTTTGCTTGGATGCATGGTAGAACCTCCTTTCTACATTGCAGACAAAGTTGAAGTGTTTGAAGATTGCTATGCAAGTGCTAAACTGGAGTTTACTCAAACGCTAACGCTTTAGAAGATTTGGTGATTGGATGCATCAGCTTAGGGGAGTCTGTTACTGACAGAAGCTACTACAGCTGAAGCTATCCAAAGACCAAAGACGTTGAAGATTGCAAGATGACTGAAGACAAATTTAATTTATGAAGCTATTGTCAAGGGGGAGTTTGTTGGTGCATATTTGTGACAACAGCTTAGATTTGGTCTTTAGATATCTTGTAATTAGTAAAACGATAAACAGTTAGCGGGTTTAGTTTTGTAATAGATAGTTATAGTGATTGGGCTAAACCAGACCCACAACATAGGGAGTGGTAGGCGAATTGGGCCTAGACCAATTTGAGCCCATGTGGTGAAACCCTAGCCCAGTTGCAAACTTGTCTCTATATAAAGAGAGCTTTGCATTAGGGTTAAGGTTGCTCAGTTAATCACTTCAGAGAGAGTTGAGAGAGAATTCGTGTAGTCTTGAATTGATTGTAAACATTCGTGTTGGATAATCAATTGAAGACGGATTGAAAGTGTTTATTTATGTTCTTGATATTGTTCGATTTTCTGTGATAATCTGATCTAGTGGATTCTGCACTCTAGATTGGAAAAACGATTCTGTGAAGATCCATACGAATTAGGGGACCTACAAAAGGTTTTTAAACTTCCAGTACCTATGCCTCCTTTATCTTTACTAGCCAAAACTAAATCCCACTTGATCCAAGCCATCTTCTGTTTAGCATTCGTATACCCTCCCCCCCAAACAAAATTCGACCGAAGTGATTCCAAGGTTTTATTGACATTCACTGGCAAGAGAAGTAAAGACATGTAATAAATACTAAAGGAACCAAAGACTAAAGAAAGAAGCATAGATTTTCCTCGTATAGACAACATATTCTTCTTTAGCTTTACCTGAAACACATGTTAAGTTTGAAAGGTCAACTACAAATAGCTGGTGAAATTCACTTATTTAGGGTGTTTCACAATATAGTTTGAACCGGTTGATTTTGCATGTTTGACATGAAATTATACTAAGCCCATAAGTGAAACCTTGACTGTTCTCAAGTGTCGTGTCCCACAACCGACACCTCAACACTTTACCGCCCCAAGTAACTATGTCTAACACCACATATCGTGTTCACAGAATTGCATGGACATGTGCAATTGCAGTAGAAGCTATGGCAATTGTGCCAGATCAATTGGGTTCGTCAAACCAATAGTACTATTCGCACATCCACCGACATATTGTAGATCACTCGTGTTTGTGGGGACTTTTCGTGTGTTAGTATAACTCAGATAATTCATATCACAACATATCTGTATGTGCAAGTATGTCCGTATGTAACATGCATTTCACCCCAAGTAAAACAGTAACACAGTTTAAAAGTGGGGTAGTGAAACTCACCTAGTATATAGCACGACCTCCACAGGATGGGTAAGTATCAATGCTCTATCCATTCGGTCCTGATATCAGTTCGTGTTTGGTTATTACCGAATACAGTTTTCAATTTGGTAATCGCAATAACTATGGCTCAGATGAGGATAATAATCTGAGATTTGACCTATATCCTAACAGTAGAGTTGTGGGTATTATCTTAGTGCCAGAATTCAGTTTGGTTTCGAGCACCGTTTTACGTGCCAGTTAAAGTCGTTTGTTTTAGATGCTCGAAAAGTGGTATGATCATATGGATTGTACTAATGAGTTGTTCATTAGAAATGATTAACTTTATATTAAGGGAGTTCAGTCGTTTGGGGATCCCATGTTGCCCGATTTTAAGTTTCCTTTTTCGCCGTCGGAAAATCTCCCAAACTGGCGTGTAATTTACCCCTCCAGTGTTCCACTTATTGCCAATTTAGTCATTGGTCATTTCGCGGTTCCGACAGGTTCGTTATACGTTTACAACTGCCGGTTTTGTATAAAATAATAAGATTTTTAATTCCAAAAATCATTACTCAATGGGTATACTTCATAAAATTCTGAAAATTTTTATATAAGTTGGTAAAAATATATAGAATTCTATAAAAATATTTTCAGAATTTATAAAACTTTGATATTAATTTTAATAAATTCACGAGAAACTGTATTTTAACCGAACAATTTACATCAAAAATGATCCGACTTTCAAAAATTCCCAAAAATATACAAAAGTGTCCCAATATCTCTGGCAACCTCCTGCAAAAATTTGAGATTTTTCTAAATTCGTTATATAGCTTTTCCAGCTACCGAAACTTCGCGACAATGCTATTTTTGAAACCCATTTCAAACTTAGTAAATGATCCCCAAACTTTTCCAGAATATTCTAGATACTAAACTCAACATCCCTACAATTGTTGGTGATTTATTGAGCTCGTTTAGTATTTTATCCGAATTTATTCCTTTAAACAGTTAAAAATTCACCAAAAATCATCAAAAATTCAGAAAATTCTAAACTTTTTATCGAGTCTTACTGTCACCATGGGTGATCATCCTGTAAATTTTCAAGTCCTAACAATACCCATGCAAAAACGTATACAAAAATTAAGTTTACGACTACTGGTTTCAGTTTTCGGGTGTTATACCTCGCGTTTCTCGATCAAGTGAGCGTCTCTACCCTTCCAAAGGTTTAGATTACAGCTGAAGCCTAATGTTTCTCGGCTGGATCTGAGTTTTGTGTGTGTAACAAGGTGAGAACTAAGTGAAAATGGACGTGTCATAAGAACAGAAGAAACATCATATATACATATGATGCTAATCTGCTCGTTCCTGAGGCAGTTAGTGTTATTGTTTATTAATATTATTATTATTATATTATAATAACTTTATAATTAATTCAGCTGCTTCACTCATTTTACTCGTATAACTTTCAAAATATAGTATATTATAAAATTATGAATATGCCATTTAGACGAGCTTATTTTTCTCTACATTTTGACCTAAGTTTCGTTAAAAAACGGAGTAGGGCTAAATATAATATATTTTATAATTATTATCAAACGGGTCTTATAATACTTATTTTCTGTTAAGGTATCTCATAGTCCAAATTGTCATTCGACCCGTCAGTTTGGTAAATGATCGTACCATGCGCAGTTTTTAAAAATACTAACCCGTTTTTAACAAAAAGCCGAATGCTTTCACGTATTTGCTTAAAATACATTATATTAGTGTTCGATAAGTAATGTTTAGGCTTGACTGACCATACAATGCATGTTTGGTTGTTTCCGTGTGCGTTAAAATCAAAGGCGTTTCGTTAACCGAAATCGCCTCGTTTAACGTGCCAACTATATGTTAAGGCCTCAAATCTTATATTATTGTCTAAGTACCTTGTCTAGGTAATTCTGTACTCTTAGAATAGTCTCTGGCGCTTACATTTGCATCTAAATCGTTATTGTACGGCCTGTGAACTGTTAAACAGAAAGCTTCTGTTTAACCTGTTTTTAGCACACTTTGGCATCCACATCGCACTGTTAGGTATTATTGTTTGCATGTTTCTCATAACGTACCCTCGGATTCCTCCGAGTCATACTTAGTATCGTTTTTTTTATCCATATAAGTCGTACGTATAGATTAGGGTTTACCTTTTTCGCCACGGTTGTCACATAAAGAAAAGTCTTATCCTTTCCAGTTTTGACACCTCGGAAAAGGCTTCCCAACAGGGCTGAAGGAAAAAAACTTGTTGGCTTAAAGGCAGTTGAACTCAGAAGGGTGAAGGAAGAGCTGGTTGCTGCCAACTATGGTTCTATGCACTCTATGGCTAAGTGGAATGAGTCAACAGTCAGCGCAACTTACAAAAAGCTAGAAGCTTTAAGAGCCAAAGATCTCTCAGTTCCTAGAAAGCCAAATTATGAAGACTTACCTGTCAGTTCTAAGGCTATCATATCTGAACTTCCTTCTGCAAGTCATGCCTCATCTATGGTAAGGAGCCATCTCAAAAGACAGTAGATGTCTGCAGAAGATATGAAAAGATTTGAAGAGGACATCTTTAAGGAAGGGATCAAAAATATGATAATGTGTGAACATCTTGATACCAATCCAGCAGATCTGATAGGTCAAGTCATGGGAAGGCAACCTACACCTCTTCCAATAACATCACTCCCAGTGATCCTTGTTGTCTATAAAATTCAAAAGTGGCCCTCAAACAAAGCCAGACACAATTTAACAATTGTTAGTCCAAGTGGGGAAGTGCAAAAGACTTTAATGAACAGTGTGATGGGCTTAAAAATTGAAGATCTGCAAGATTTGCTGAATCTTCCACTCGAAAGGGATGCTGATGATTCACTATCTAAAAGATTTGAACACTAATTTAAAGCATAAATAAAGATTATGTTGAAGAGGGATAAAAGTTGATCCAATAAAACATCTGTTTTGGCATCATCTGTTGTATGAGAAATTGTTGGACCTACAAAAGAACAGATGATATCTAAAAGCCAAAGCATGATCCACTGATCAAGAAATAAGAAAAGATTGAACTAGTCTCTACCCAAAGATAGTGAATCTTGAACACCTAATCGGAACATTTGTTCAAGAGCATGGCAAACATCTGATAAAGACTTGGAACCGTTGTTCAAGAGTACCAACATCTATTGAAGCTAAAGACTGTTGAAGACCAAAGCCCTGATCAATCCAAAGGTCTGATGAAGAAGACCAGACATCTGTATAGCCAAACAGATGTTTGGACAACTACAACAGAGGACAACTTAGTCAGTGTTTCTCAATGTAACATTATTTATCTTATCATATAATTCATTTTTCGGTAGTGGATGTGGGCCATGCGCCTGTGCCACAACATTGACTCAGCCTCAGATGCTTTTGACAATAAACACGCCACTACAGTGGAAGAATCTTTAGCACCCATGTCCATGACATAAGTGTCCTTTCTCCTTGGTGCTTGCATTACTATCCAATCATCTGGTATCATGAAACCAGGTTTCAACACCAAAGCTTCAGACTTAGTAAAGTGGACCGAGTGACCCTTGTCGCAGACTTAAGACACGCTCATCAGATTGTGCTTCAGCTGCTCGACATAGTTCACTTTGTCCAATGTTATCTTCCCGTTGGTCACTTTTCCTCAACATGTAATGTGCCTGCCTTTAGTACCTGCAAAATTCACATAACCTCCATCTATGTTTTAAAACTCAGTCAACAACCTTGCATCCCCTATTTTGTGCTTGGAGCAGCCACTATCAACATACCACAAGTTGATAATCCTCCTTAGCAGCTCCTGCACAACCCAACAAAAATTAGTTAGATTGGGGGACCCAAGCCTTAATGGTCTTGGTTCTTCCATATTCATCAACCACCGGAACATTCATCCAATATCCATTACTCCCAACAGGAGTCTTGGATCTCAGACCTGTTGATGGAAATGGTTTTTGATTTCCATTCGGTATTTGGTCCTGAGGTTTCCAAAACATGTTTTGACTTTGTGACCTTTGGAAAATTTGGTTTTGATTCCATGAATTTCGATTGTGATAATTTCTAAAGCCATTGTTATAAAAATTTCGACTACCAACATTCTGATATCGAGTTTGATATTGACCTTGACTTCTGAAATTACTTGATTGACCATTAAAGTTATTCATTCTTGGTGAACTACTTCTAGGTATTTCATATCTGCCTGATGTAGATTCAGGCTGAAATCTTTGTTGATTTCTTTGAAAACGAGGAACTTGGTGAGTTCCTTTTACAGCCTTATCTACACCAACAGCAACACTCTGTCGCTCGGCAGCATATATCTTTGGTAAGTTTAAACCTTCTGCTCACCATCACCAGTTTTCTCTGGTGATTTTTCTCTCTTTCTCTCAGTCACTTGTGCTTCATTCTTTTTGTTCGGATAGCAGCTAGCTACATGTCCCTTGTTGTGACATTTGAAGCATGATCTTCTAGCCGAAGACTTCTTAATTGAAGTCTCTAGTTTAGATTTATCAGGTGATGATGACGACGATGATGATGATGATGATGATGATGATGATGATGATGATGATGATGCCTTTGAAGGATCTTGTTTAGTTTGCTCAATTTTTGATTTTTCTGTGTTTTTATTTTTTTGCAAACTGCACATTTGACTCTCTTATAATAACAATGGTCTCTTCTTTCATATCACTCCCTTAACAAAATCAAATTTTTTCACAAAAAATTGCTTATTATTCTTAGGGTGTGTATTGTTTGTTTACAAAACCGCTTCCCTATTATTATTATTATCCTTCTTGGTATTCTCAGACACATCAACATTCCCTGATGTGGAACTACTAGGTGTAGTTGACCCATAGTCTGTTACCTCTTCTTGGTCTGGCAAGAAAGAATAGTCATGACCAAGAGGTGGTGGAACTTCATTGAAACCTTTGAAGCCCACACTTATCTTGTCATTACTTTTCTTCAAGCCATTCGTCATGTGTTTCATAACAAAAGATGAATCTCTGAATTGATTCAATTTCTTTTCAAGTTCACAAATTTTCAGTTGTGTTTCTGACAACTCTTTGCTTTTTTCAGAAATCTCTTTTGTTTTCTCACTCATCGTATCATGAGCTAAGTCAATAATTTGAAGTTTTTCATTTAGTTTACAGGTTAAAATGTTGATTTCTTCTTCATAACCCTTAATTTTCTTCAAATTTAATGACTCATTTCTTTTTACGAAGAAGTTGGATTCTTTTACATTTGAGAGCTCATATACCAGACTTTGTTTTTGTTTTATTAACCAGTCAACTCACTTTGCAGTTCACGACATTTTAAGCAAGTAGAACTACCAGAGTTAAAATGTACCTCTCCTGTTGATTTGCTTAGCTCGGCCATGAAAGCAGCAAAATCAGCAGACATCCTCTTATCTTCAACATTCCGTTCTACATCAGATTTTATGTTTTCAGTCGTCTGATCATCATCAACTTTTTCAGCTACCGTCTCTTGTTCGACCTCATCCTCAGCCTTGACTTCTGCATCATCAACTGGGGCTATCTCAGCCATGAAGCTTGTGTCGCATGGTCATCACCTTCTAGATGAACACTCCAGTCATAAGAACCTTCTCAAGCAGTAAAGATCAAGGTCTTTAATCCAGTGTTAGTTGATCAAGGTCATTTATCTCAACAGCTGTGTATCCCTCTATGTCATAATTGTCCATTTCTGACATTAGATGATAATATTTCGTGATAATATCTTCAAGGGACTCATTTCTCATGCCTTTAAAGATAAGAAATTGTTTCTTCAGCAACTCAACCTAGTTTTTCTTCACATCAGTATTGCCATCATACCTCTTCTCTAAAGCATCCCACATCTCCTTCGAAGTGGTATATCGCTTGAATGTATGTTTGATGCCATCAGGTAACGGCAACTTTATAGCAACTAAGGCCTTCTTCTTAGACTCATACATTCTCTTATCAGCCTCTGACATGTTCACATAGGCAGTGAAACGTTGTCTCCCATCAAAGTCATGAGTTGGGTTTACATACCCATCTTGAATATAGATCTACATCCGTGTGTCCTAATATTTAATGAATGCCTGAAACCTATCCTTCCATGTGAGGTAATTCTCTACCTTCAACATCTTTGACGGTTTGTTAGTCATGCCTGCCTAGTGCTCCATTCTCAGCAATTTGTTCAAGTTAGACATATTCGACATTTTTACCAATCCGGTTCGCTAGAGACGTTAAAAATTTGTCTAAAATGTGTGATTACCAAATTACACCGTTAGACTCGTCTCGACGATACGAATCAAATGATGTATAATGTTCGAGAGTGATTTTTGAAATTTTCATGCCTTTTTTTCCTAAAAATCACACGAGTCTAACCGTGCAGTCGGTTTGTCAAGATTGTCTATGGATCAAATTCTGTGTACGAAAAAACGTTTATCTCCGGTTACGTTAGCTGTTAACTTTCCACCTTCTTAAATTCAACTCGGAACAGTGCCGAATTCGAAATAGTAACTCGGATTAACAATCCGAGATGGAAACTCGGAATAGTGATCCGAGATACCAATCCGAGATGGTGATTCAAGATAGTATCAGAGTTGCTGATCCGAGATGCTATCCGAGATGATGATTTGAGATAGTATCCGAGATGCTACCCGAGATGCAAATCTGAGATGATCAGAGATCAATCACCAATGATCCGAGATGCATTGTTCTGATCCGAGATATAAGTATTCTGATCCGAGATGCTAGCATTCTGATGATCCGAAATGCAACCTTCAGATCCGAAATGCAAGATTTCTATCCGAGATACCTTGCTGATGATCCAAAATACGAAGTTTCTATCCGAGATGCCTTGCTGTTTATCTGAAATAGTAGAAAAAACCCTAGAACAGCCTTCAAACTTCGAACCAGCCGTAAAAAACGTCCAAAACTTCAACTTTTCCTGCTGTTACGATTCAGAACAAAGCAAAACAAGAGCCGAATGCTCTGATACCAATTGCAGGTCCCCTAATCCGTATGGATCTTCACAGAATCATCTTTCCAATCTAGAGTGCGGAATCCCCTAGATCAGATTATCACAGAAAACCGAACAATGTCAAGAACACGAACAAACACTTTCAATCCGTCTTCTATTAATTATCTAACACGAATGTTTACACTCAATTCAAGACTCACACAAATTCTCTCTCAATTCTTTCTGAAGTGATTAACTGAGCAACCTTAACCCTAATCCAAAACTCTCTTTATATAGAGACAAGTTTGCAACTAGGCTGGGGTTTCACCACATGGGCTGCAAATTGGTCTAGGCCCAATTCGCCTACCACTCCCTATATTGTGGGTCTGGTTTAGCCCAGTCACTATAACTATCTATTACAAAACTAAACCCGCTAACTATTTATCGTTTTACTAATTACAAGATATCCAAAGTCCAAATCTAAGCTGTTGTCACAAATATGCACCAACACCTTAATCTAGAATTCCTACAGAAATGGAGATAGAGATATGTTAACTGTCAAAAGGACTTGTGGTTGTCTATTATTGGTTCAATTCATGGAAGGAATGGGGGTATTCTTGATTGGGTTGGTATTGGCATAACATTCTTAAATCTTGTCAAAACCTCAATGAAAGGTATTATTTCTTAGAATTCTTTGAAGAAAAGGGTAGGAAATGGTGAGTCCACTTTTTTCTAGTTTTGATGTTTGGCAGGCTGGATCCCCCCTTTGCTTTTTATTTCCAGGACTATTTAATCTTGAAGTTGATAGGAATTGTTTATTGATCATCATTGGATCAATGGAGTTCCATGTTGGAATTGAAGGCGATGTATTGGGGGGGGGGGGCTGAGGAGTCCAAATTACAAGCTCTTTTAAACAAGTTGGTTTCCTTTCATTGGTTGGGGATAAGGATAAATGGATTTGGGATTTGGATGTCAAAGAGGAGTTTTTGGTAACCTCAGTTAGAAAGCATATTGTTGGGGTCATTCTTCCGGATGGTGCGAGTGCTACAAGATGGAATCGCTTTGTTACTATGAAAGTTAATATTTTGAGCTAGAGATTACGAGAGATGGTATGACTACACGGTGTAATTTGGTTGATAAAGGTGTGGATCTTCATTCTTCTCTTTCTCCGCTTTGTTCAAATCAAATGCAAATGGTTTGTCATTTATTTGGCTAGTGTGTAGTTTCTTTACGAGCTTGGGAGGGGATGGCTCGATGGCTTGTCTTACATTCCTGATCTCCGAAGTTCTAGTTCAGATTATTAAATGGTTGGACTCGGCTTCCATGCATAATCAAAAGAAAAAAATTGGTAGAAGCTCTCGATGTGGTGGGTGCTGTGGTGTTTTAGGAATGACAAAATTTTTAGTATACTTGGAAGCCAAGAGATTCTGTTTTTGATTCCATTGCCAATTATTCCTTTCTTTGGTATGTTGCTAGGAATAGTAGAACAAAGATTAACTGGGTTCAGTGGTTACAAAACCTGGTTATTTTCTTGTAATCTTTGTTTTCTTTTCTAGCTTTTAGCTAGCTTTCTATAATATTCTGTAGTTTGAAAAAAAGGCAACAATTTTTTCATTTGCAAAACTATCAAATAGAATGCTTTCAGAGCTAAGTATATGTAACCTCACCTTTGCTTTATCATCTTCAGTTATCAAACTCCCACATTCTGTTGTTGATATCCTGAATCAACCTTATTTCTTATTATTATGCTAGGTTTGAGCATATTAGGTTGGACGAACTCGTGATTGAGGAGGCCGGTGAAGCTTGGACCCTGTTTGGGAACACGCCCCTGGATTTGGCGTAAAAAACTCTGGTGAGTGGGGACTCCTCACCAAATAGCGGGGAGAGTTGGGGATGACTTTACAACGGTCATGTGACCGTTAAATTATAAAAAAATATTCTTTTTAAATCCTATAAATAGCTTTATCCAATTCAACCATTTTTCACACTATTCTACTACTCTTTCTTCTCCAAAAATTATCATTTCCCACATTCAATCCAAACATAAATATGGAAAAGTAAGCTAGTTCTTCATTCCAAAATCTCGTCAAAACCCGCCGTTCGAGTCTACAACAAAATAACCCATTCGAAGCCCCGATATATCATCCCGAATTGCAGTATACACCCTTCTACAACCAACCTCCACAAATAGAGTTCAACACCCAACCTCAAACAATGTCTTAGACTAACATGTCGATGTCACATCTTCTCCACACCTATGATGTGCAATCATAAAACATGGCTGGAAACTACAATGATTATCGCCTTGAAAATGAGGAGGATTCCGAAGAAACCGAGAAAGACGAAGAAGATGAGGTAGAAGAGGAGATTGAGGTTAACGAAGTGCCTACAAAAAAGAACAGAAAGGATAAGTGAAGGCTCACAAATAGAGCAATCAGGAAGAAGCATACTTAACAAAGTTATGGATATATTGTTCGGAAGACGTGAAAAACTTGAATGAACAATCAAAAGATGGTTTTTGGAAGATGGTATATTTTTTTGCAAGTTATTTATTTTTCTATTGTTTGCAAGTTATTTATTTTTATATTTTATTCAAGTTAATAATTTTTTTATATTGGTTGCAAGTTATTTATTGTTATGTTGTTTGCAACTATTTTTTTAGAAAACTGAATACCTTGGTCACAACATGCGAAGTCTCGATCAAGTGTACTCGAAATGGATGGATTTAAATCACGCTATGAAGATGTTAGAACATTTTGAGACCGTTGGTTATTGAGTTTAATAGTTTAGGGCTTGTTTGTAATAGTTTGATAGTTTAGAGTGGCCAAAAATGCATATCTTGTAAGTTGTCCCATCAGGGGTGGCGTAATCAATGTCCCAGCGTAATATAATTACGCTAGGTAGTTAGTGTCTAGATAAATGATGCACTAGCAACCTAGTATTCAAAGTTTCTTGGACTAGGGTCTTATTTTGTGATATTCAAGTGTTTGATCTTCTGATTTCTTGTGCTTAATCCGATGTCTAGGCTCGTTGATTGTGTTATACATTACGGGATTCCAATTCAACATTGGTTGATTCTTTATCTTCTACATGTTTTTCTTACTTTTATCACTCAAAAACCTAACCAATAGGTGTTTGTGTGGTTGTCAGTCATTATCACTATGATCCAAAGCTGATTTGGGACTCACAATTTGGTATTAGAGCCTTTGTGCTCTTTGTTAACGGATATTTGTTAAGCTTTTCAAGGTTTTGAAGGTTTTTCAAAGTTATTCAAAAGTTCTTGGTGCAAATGGCTTGATTTGGAGTGTTGAACTATAAGGTTGTTGTTAATCAGTGTTTTGGTTTGCATTGGGTCATTTTGATACAAAATACCATGGCTTTTGGGATGTTTTGATGTGATTTTTGTTCGTACTAAAACCCTTCTGGTCGTAATTATTGTTGAAGATAGCGTAGATAATCTTGAAGATCGTGTAAATATATCTATGCTACCTTCATAAATGGCATATTTAAGTTAGTCAGCGTTTTTATCCAAAGGCGACTTCGGGGTCAGTGGTATAAATCTCTTGCGATTTTATCATGGTGTTTGGCGTTTTTAGCCAATGTGTTTATGTGTGTCTGCATATTTAATATTTTTGCCGGTCCAAAAAACCTATGACTCAAACCAGCGTTAAAGAGATCAAGCGTATTTGATAGATTTGAACTAAGAACTGATTGAGCTGCGTAATTAATAGCGTAATTAAGCCCAGTAACATATTTCAACATTTTAAGCAGCGTATGTGTCCAGTTCAAGTTAAACCTACGTAATTAACTTGTTGTTTATAAATTAAACTTAAAACCAAATCAAAATGTCACTCAATCAACCGAACCCAATTGCTCAAGATGAAATTGAAACCGGAACGGCAACCCGACTTTCAAATTTGAAAGGATCAACCAATTTTGGTAGTTGGAAAAAACTGAATCAAATCATTCTTTTACTATACGGCCTATACTCAATGGATCTCTGTTACTGTCGGACCTCATGTCCTAATTATAGTTCGTGATGATATTCGTGTAATCAACAATGATCCCTTGACCTTTACCAATGAAGATAAGGCATTGATCCAACGTGACCGCCGGGCTCACGCTGCTCTGACAATGGCCTTATCAACTGATGACTGCAAGATGTTCGAAGAGTACACTACTGCAAATGAACTCTGGCTGGCCTTAGTTGACTACTATGAAGGCAACGGAGAAATGATTCAAAACAAGAGAAACATGGTTTAGAAAGAATATGATATGTTCGGAAGCGTTCATGGAGAAAGTCTGTTAGACCACATCAGTTGATTCTTGAGCATGATGACGAAAATGAAGAAGGCTGGTAACCCGTTACTAACCATGCTGTAATCAAGAAGCTTTTGGACTCTCTACCAAAAGAATGGAGCTTGCAATGTATGATGATCAAAAGAGACTTCTTGAATAGTCTGAATCTAGTCACGCTCTCAGACCTGATCAACACTCTGAAATCCTTTGAAACGGATGTCACTAAACGAGAAATGAATCAAGTTGGATACTATCAGAAATCTGTCCAATCTACTGCTGTTCCCAAGAACATGGCATTCCTTGCCCCCAAAAGCTCAAGAGGTTCAAACTCATAAGCTGCCAATGCATCTTACTTCAACGCTTCTGCAAACTCTACAAAGGCTCCACAGTCTAATGAAAAGGCTACTATGGTCGGTGATGCTCAAGCTCTCAAGACCTCTACTAAACATGTTGCTCTGTTTAACACCATTCTGAGCAGATATGAAGCACTTATGTCAGGAGAGCTAATAAGAGCTTCTTTACCGCTGAAGACATGTATCAGGTAGTCCGAATGATATAGAGGAAATGGACTTAAAGTGGAAAATGGCAATGATCACTAAGGCTGAAGAAGTTCCAAGACAAAATGGGAAAAGGTTGTCACTTGGGAAAGTTGGCTTCGACAAATCCAAGCTTTGGTGCTACAACTGCAAGAATCTAGGGCACTTCAAAAGAGACTGTCCACTGCTAAAAAATGAAAATGTTGAAGCTGCTCTAGCTAGAAGGTTGATTGCTATTGAAGGAAATGACAATGCTGCTCCTAACACTCCAAAGGCTTTGGTAGTGGAATACTATGATTCGGCCGAGGAGATTACTGAAGCAAAAGGTGAAGTTAACAAAGCTCTCATGGCGAAGATTTCAACTGGCTCGGCTCCACATCCATCAAACTTTATTGGCAACAAAAATGCAGATATTCGCAAGGGAGATGAATCTGCGGACAAAGGACTAAAAAGCATCGTCAACACCAAGCCTGCAGGAAAGGAAGAGGCTTGTTGATGCATAATGTCTATTGCCTAAGTCTAGGATATGTCTGTAATTTTTATAAAGTTTACACGTCAATGTTTATATGTTAACAAGTAAGTTTTATATATTTTGTCACTATGTTTCGTACGAAATAATACATGTTTCGTACGAGTGTCTTACTCCTACGAAACACAGACACGTACGAAATATAGTTGTTTGTTTAGCACACACTTCGGTACGAGCCATGTCGACCTATAAATAGGGAAGTGTTGTGTTAGAGCTAGTTAGTGATTTGTCAATTGGTACGGTGAAGCTCTACCAGTTTGTTTACTTGCATCTGTATTTGAATGTCAATAATACATCGGAAGCAGTTAAATAGTAAGTACTATCTTGTTTGTCTTGTCTACCTCTCTAGCAATGAATTCCGCCTCTGCTAGTTGAGCGAAATCAGGTCGATTGCTCATTTCGGGAGCTCGATCCCCGTTCACAAGTGGTATCAGAGCCATGAGATCTAATCTACAGATAGACAACAAGTAGTTACAGGCTACTAGGTGTTCAGACTTGGATATATCTTCATCTTCTTCATTTTTCTGACCTATGCTGGATTTTGGACGAATTTCGAACGAATTCATGGACAAAATGGACTAGGATTTTAGGAAATTCAAGTTAATCTTCAATCTAATCAATCCATATCATAATTCGGACTTAAAACTGAACTAAATCATGTTGAAATCAAGAAAATTTGTCAGTTTGGAGATTGAATTACTTCGTACGAGTTTCACATGAAAAATTGATTTAACTTTTTGCACGAATTAGTTCAGAAGTTCATATGAACGAGTGCAAAAAATTCACAGAATCTTACAATTTTAAGATTTTCAAACAAATTCGTACCAAAGTTTCTCTCGTACGAATATCTTACTCGTACAAAATGGTTTGATTCGTATGAAATATTGTTTTTTTGTGAGATAAATCTCATTCATGTAAAAACTTGTTTCGTATGAAACAATTTGTCCGCACAAAAAAACTTTATTAATCTAATCAGTTTGTTTTCAAGAAGTGTCTTAGTTTTTCACAAGAAAAATGTCTGAGGAATTTTACAATGCGTTCGCCACATCAGTCGTTACCACTGCAGCAGCCCAAAATATCAATTTAGAGAATGAGATGGGAACAATGACAAAACCTCCAAAGCTTATGAATCTAGAAGACTTTGATAGTTGGAGTGAAAGGTTTATGAACTGGGTTCAAGCTAACAACTTTACTTGCTGGTTTGCAATCAAGGCAAAATATATCGCACCAGTTGGTGAAAATGGGCTTGAAAAGACCCTTACTCAATTCTCTGATGTTGAACATGAAAGGTTTATCAACGAAAAGAAAATGATGAATATTCTTCAGCAATCGATTAAAGAAGACATCTTGGCTTTACTGCAACATGATGATGATGCACAATCTTTATGGAATGCTCTTCGACTCAAATTTCAAGGTAGTGCTCAACTCTGCAAAAGCAAAAGGGCGTTATTAAGCAAAGAGTTCGATGTATTCACACTGATTAAAGGAGAAACGGTAAAGCAGCTGATTGAGCGATATTGTCATCTGCTGGTTCATATGAAGAGAATGGGAATTGTAAAGACAAATGAAGAACTTGTTGACAAGCTAGCTGATTCTCTACCACAAGGTGAATGGTCGACTTACTTAACCATCTTAAAGAATGGAGTTGAGTACAGCAATTTCTCGCTGCCTCGCTTTATCGAAAGGTTGGAGGGTC
The DNA here is from genome assembly GCA_947069175.1 of Scalesia atractyloides. NCBI lineage: Eukaryota > Viridiplantae > Streptophyta > Magnoliopsida > Asterales > Asteraceae > Scalesia > Scalesia atractyloides. Next base: position 53,591,042 of record CAMTDV010000001.1, on the reverse strand, counting down.
ATGAATTAGAGATGCAAAAGATGGCAAAAAACAAGACTGTTCAAGTGCAACAAGATGTTAATCTTTATTTCAAAAACAGTAATGCTGCTCAAATCCAAGCACCAAAAATTCAAACTGCTTTCAGTGCGTATAGTTCACCAAGCACACCACCAATTCAGACTAGTGGTTTCCAATCATTTCCTACAATTGATCCAAATACACATTCAAGTCAACAATCTTCTTTCGGATCAAATCAACCTCCAAACAATCAAACTACTTCATCATCGAATGAAAATCAAAGAGTTTTGCAATGCAATATTGCCGTTGATTTTCAGAACGCGCAAAATTTTGACGAAAAGACAGCAAAACAACATATGTCTCTACTTGCTTCAGTTCTTGAGTCATATGACAGCCTTGTTACTGGAAAGATCGGAAATTCTGAAATGACACGTGAAGATTACGATCAAATTGATCCAGTTGAAATGGAGTTGATAGATATAAAATGGTGTATGGCTTCAATCGTTCGACATGCACAGAGATTTATGGAAATCACTGGTAAAGAAAATTTGTGAGGTTTGGATGGGAAACTTGGATTTGATAAATCCAAAGTTACTTGTTTCAAGTGTCGAGAGAAAGGTCACTTTAAAAGAGAATGTCCAAACCGAGAGGTTCACGGAAATCATAATCCTTTCGCCGATGACTATTACAAAAGAGCGATCTACCACTGACCTCAACCAAGAACTAGAATCCTGCCGATTGAAGATAAGCAACCTGAAACTAAAGATAAAGCATTGGTTGTTACACAAGAGGACGAATGGTTTAATTGGAACAAGTTTATTTCGAAAGGAGAAAGTTTGGCATTGGTGGTTGAAATTATTGAGGAACCGGAAGAAGAATCGGGAGCATCGTTTGATGAAGGACTTGATGATGACGATTATTACTATCATACTTCATCAAAGGAGGAAGAACTTTTGAATGGTCCATTCAAACATCTTTTGCCTAACAATGTTTTAAAAACTTTTGCAGGATATTTCGTACCTATCCAACATTCAACATATGAAGAGCAAAAGAAATCGGTTGAAGAAGTTAAAGCTGATGAGAAAAAGGAATGTTGAAAGAAGACATCATTAAAGCATGCATGGCCAATGGCAATGAGGTAAACAAGTCATCTGAGAGTGTGAATGAAAAATCTTGTTTAAAGTGTGAAGAGCCGTGTGGTGAGTGTCTTGTAAAGGACTACTGAATTGCAAAGTTTAATAGACAATTTGTCAAGCGATTACAAATCCACAAAGGAAGCTTATGATAAATTGAGTGCGTCTGTTAAACAATATAATAAAGCACTCAGAGAAAATGACACAACACTTATGATGCTTAAAGCAACAGTGATGGATAAACAAATGGCAATTAATATTCATCTAAACACTATTGCTGAGCTCAAAAGTGAGCTTGAGAAAATGAGAATTGAAACTGAACGAGTTAACACATTGTTAATTAGTTATTCCACAAGATCATACGTTATAGATCACATTTTACCAAAAATTGAAATTTCTGAAGAATCTAAAATTGGTGAAACAAAAAGTGCCAGTTATAATCGAGTTCCTTCACCCATGTGGAACAGTTATGCATGCAAAAATCCATCTGGGGTGGAAAAGGCTAAATCTTAAATTGAAAACCGAACAGCTGCCTACGGATATCGATGTAACTTACACTAAAAATGAGGGAGAATGTGATTCTAAAGTGGTAAATAATGTGGTTGAAAAAGTGTTAAAAAATGAATCTGAAGTGTCTGAGCCTGAACAATCTGAGAAGTCAAAGTCTGATGATATATCGAAAAATAGTTTAATGTTGATCCCAATGTCATAGTTTATAAAAATGAAATGGTCTAATAAACTATTTTCGGATGAGGACTTTCCAATCAAGAATGTGAAGAAGGATTGTGTAGATAAAATGTTCAAGCTTATGGAGGTAAGTCATGATGATTTAGATAAACATGATGCATCTTTCTATTCTAAATCAAAAGACAACCGACCTACCATCGTAAGAATGGAGATTATCCGGAAAACAAACGAGCAGGGTTGGATTTCCAGAAGCAACATAAAACCAACAGGTCCCAAAAATTGAACTTTACAAAGAAAATAAATTTTGTTTTTGGGACAACAACCGAGAAAGAAAGGAGGTCATCGGAACTTAATCAAATGATGAGTTTCTTAAAGTAAAAGAGAAATAAAAACAGAAACAGGTTTTGGATACCTCTGCTCATAAGGACAGTAGGACATGCTTTAAATGCAAAAAAGTTGGGCATATCGCACGATATTGCTCACAAGAAAGTTCAAAACCAGTTTCTTCTTCAAAAAAATTCACCAAGGATGAAAAGCAAAAAGCACCCATATTCATGCCGAAACAAATTCTTAAAAGAAATATTGAATCTCATCAAAATGTTAAACCAACTATTCAACCTCAATCTAAATTTGAAATTGGTGAAACATTACACAAAATTCAACAAGTAGATTCAAAATTTTATGTTAAAAGGGCTAAAACACAAACAGAGAATTGGGTTGCTAAAGCTGTCAAAATCAAATCATCCAAAATTGAACACAAACCTTCTGTTCCAAACAAAACTGAGCTTAAAAAGATTGATAAGAATAAAGTGGGTCCAAAATTTGATATTCCAAATCCACCCAAGACCAAACAGACTTGGGTTTCTTTGTTTAAATAAGTTTTGTTAATCATGTGTGTAGGGGCTCCAACGTTCGATATTGTCAAAATGGATCATGGATAGTGGAGCGTCTCGCCACATGACAGGAATGCTTGCGTTGCTCAATGATGTTAAAGCTATTCGTGGAGGATATGTAGTTTTTGCTGGAACGCAGGGAGGTAGAATTGTCGGAGAAGGGATTCTCTCGAACGAAGTTGTATCGTTTGATAAAGTGAACTATATCGTTGAACTTAAGAACAATCTGCTTAGTATCTCGCAAATTTGTGACAAGAAGTTCACGACACATTTCAATGATAAAGAATGTTTAATCTTAAAACCCGGTTTCAGGATTCCAGAAGAATGGATTTTGATGCGAGCTCCAAGAGAAAATGATTTATATGTTCTTGACATGAGCATTGCTTCTACCACGTCAAAGAAAGTTCAATACTTTGTTTCCAAAGCTACCAAGAAAGAGTCCATTTTATTGCATAAAAAATGGGGCACATTCATCTTCGAAAGATGAATTTTCTTGTGCATAACGACTTAGTGGAGGGTGTCAATTTGAAAAGTTTTCATTTATCAGATGATTGTCTTAGCTGCAAAAAGGGGAAGTAGCATAAGAAAACACACCCGAGAAAGCTGTTGAATTCGATAAAGCTACCACTAGAAAGACTACACATGGATCTCTTTGGACCAGCCAATGTCAAAAGTATTTCTGGAGATCTATGCTGTCTTGTCGTTACAGATGATTATTCTCGATTTTCATGGGTGTTCTTTCTGGAGAGTAAGGATGAAACATTTGAAACTCTTATGATCCTCTTAAGAAAACTCGAAAATTTATATCATTTACCCATTAGGAGAATCCGAAGTGATAATGGAACAGAGTTTAAGAACAAGAAGATGCAAGGTTCTGCAATGAAAAGGGGATTCTTCATGAATTCAGCGCCCCCTATACTCCACAACAAAATGGAGTAGCTGAACGAAAGAATCGCACGCTGATAGAAACTGCTAGAACAATGTTAGCTGATTCGAAATTACCGATCAGTTTTTGGAGTGAAGCAGTAGTATCAGCATGTTATACCCTAAATCGTGTGTTGACAGTTAAGCCTCACAAAAAGACTTGTTTCGAGTTATTGAATTAATGAAAGCCCAAGTTAGCATTTTTGGAACCTTTTGGATCACGTGTACCGTCTTGGACCCGGCTGGTAAATTTGGAGCCAAATCCTTGGAAGGTTTCTTTGTTGGTTACGCTACTCCTCAAAAACGTGTTTTCTTGCCGAGTCTGAACCAGGTAGTTCTAGCATAGCACGTATATTGTCAAAGATATACAATGCCTACGCAGAAACCTGGGGATCCGTGGCTATTTAACTACTATGGTTTGTGGGATTTATTTGATCTACCAGATGTGCCAACAGAAGACGAACTTGTTATGTTATTTCAACAACATCAGTTATCTAATCAAGAACAAGTTTCTAGACCATTGGTGATTTCTACATCATTACCGGTCAATACGTCTGATGTCGGTCAAAGCTCTTCTGTTTAAAATCCGGTTCTTGCACCAAATGTTAGTACTGCTATATCATCTGCCCAGCCAAATGCAGATGCTGACTTTGATCGGGTACCAACTTTCGATGATGGAGGATCCAGTTTTGATGAAGGATCTGAACAGATTGAAAGCTTTCTAAAACAACAGGCTGATCAGTCTAATGCTAGGAATAAAGCTTCTTCATCTGTACCGGTTGTCGATGAAATTCTAACAAATTTGCAACCACAAGTAGATGTTCCAACCGAAGTGATACCAAGAACACTTTCATATCATCCGTTAGAGAACATCATAGGCAGCTTACAAACTGGAGTGCAAACTCGCAATCAGATCAATAAAGATCTAAGCTGTTTTTATACTAGTATTGCTCCACTTCAAGTTCAATTTTCTCATAGTTGTTTTGTTTCTTAGGTTGAACCGGGAAGCTGGAAAGACGCGTTAAAAGAAGAAAGTTGGGTGGATGCAATGCAAGAGGAGTTACTTCAATTCTAGAAACTTGGAGTCTGGAAGCTTGTTGACCTGCCAGATCATCACAAAAAGATTAACACAAGATGGGTCTTCAAGTGCAAAGAGACGATCGAGGAGTTGTGGTACGCAACAAAGCTCGACTTGTGGTTCAAGGTTTTCATCAGCAAGAAAGGATAGATTATACCGAAGTCTATGCCCCAGTTGCTCGTCTTGAAGCGATTCGCATATTCTTAGCCTTTGCCTCGTGGAAAGGTTTCAAGGTGTACCAATGAGATGTTAAATCTGCTTTCCTATACGAAAAAGTGAAAGAAGAGGTGTACGTCGGCCAACCACCAGGGTTCGTTAATCCAGTGTACAAAGATAAAGTCTACCTCTGAATAAAGCCTTATATGGTCTTCATCAAGCCCCGAGAGCTTGGTATGAAACATTATCGAGTCATCTTCTGGACAATGGCTTTATCAGGGGAACGATAGATTCTACTCTAATCACAAAGGAAGTAGATGGGCATTTAATCATCATACAGATATATGTGGATGATATTATCTTTGGATCGACAAATGATAAGCTGTGTAAAGACTTTGAAGAAGTCATGAAGCGCAAATTTGAAATGAGCGCAATAGGGGAGATAAAGTTCTTTCTAGGACTTCAGGTTGATCAGTTGGCTGATGGTATTTTCATTCACCAGACAAAATATATTCATGACATATTGGAGAAATTCAATATGACAGAAGCTAAACCAGCATCTACCCCGTTAGCTCCAAATCACGACATTTGTCCAGATCTTATTTGAGAAAGAGTTAATAAAACTTTATATCGCTCCATGATCGGATCCTTGATGTATCTTACAGCTTCTCGACCAGATATCATGTATCCAACGTGCTTGTGCTCCTGTTATCAGTCTAATCCAAAAGAGTTACACCTGCTTGCTGTCAAACGCATAATGAGATATCTGAAGGGTATTCCAAGCACCGGCTTGTGGTACCCTAGACATGATGATTTTAATCTTGTAGGATACTCGGATTCTGATTTCGGATGCTGCAAATTGAATACAAAGTCTACAACGGCTGGCTGCCAGTTCTTCGGAACTCGTTTGGTAATGTGGCAGTGCAAGAAACAAACCGCAGTAGCTCTCTCTACTTGTGAGGCTGAATATGTTTCGGCATCCAGTTGTTGTTCTCAGGTTCTCTGGATACAGCAACAGATGTGAGTTTTCGATTTCCAATTTCTTGATACGCCTATATATGTAGAAAATCAGGCCACGATCGATATCACTAAAAACTCATGCCAACACTCACGCACTAAACATATCGAGATTCGACACCACTTTATCCGTGATTGCTATGAGAAAAAGTTGGTGCAAATTGAGAAAATCCACACTAATGACCAAAAAGCAGATTTTTATACCAAAGCTTTTGATAAAACAAATTTTAATAATTTGTTAAAGCTAAATGGTTTAAAAAATATGATCTCAGGGGATGTGTTTGAGGATGATGACGACTTAATGTGAATTTTTCATCGGTTAAGATTCTTTCTTATGAATTCTTTAAAAAAATCCAAAAATATGTTTTTGATTTTAGGGGGAGAATGTTTGAGGAAAATACAAAAACATTAAAAAATGCAAAAAGAGTTTTGTGTAAAAAGAGTGATCATAGTAAATAAAAAATGATAGTCACAGTATGCTAAAGAAATGTATTGTTTAAAAGTAGTTAAGCAAGTCTTACTATGGATATGCCAATAGACTTCACTCGTTCAGTAAATTATATTCAAGACATAAACCTAAAAAAGTAAAACTGATTAACTTGTGGGTTAACATCTCTTAGATATATAGACTTAGTACTCCGAAATTTTGTTTGAGAGAATGCCAGATTCTGCGATACTAGGTATTTATATTTGATTGATATCTGGGGTATTATTCGAGTTCTTCTAATTTTGCGGAAGCAATGGCCTAGAACTCTTATAATATTTTCGCATTATTTCCCAAAAGCTGCATGAAATTATGGTTATGTCTTAAGCAATTATGACATTTGCAGTATAAAAGATTCCTTAATGGAACACCACCTAAAGATGAGCCTTCATCTCTCTGTCTGTACGGTAGTACTAACCTGAGCTCTCAAGGTTTCGCATTCACCCTATATACAGATATCAATTCGATATATTCACCTGTAAAATGATATTCTGGGAATCTCGATACGGGAGTATATTCTGAGATGGGAAACACAGTTATTTCATTTTTATGATGTTACATTAACATATCTTGAAACAGTTGAGAAACGAGAAGAGGTTTAAATGGACTAATATATTGGCAATCTAGATAAATCTGTTTAAAAGCTTAAAGGGTGTTTCTAGATCAACGGTACTGATGACTTATATATATATGCTTGAAATGATCCTCTAAAAACGCAAAATTCATAGAAATATGTTATTATTTTTGAAAAAAAAATCTCAAAAACTCAAAAAGATTTTCAATTTTCTTAGCTTGACAGTCTTATTTTTGTTTACCGATGATAAAAACACTGACGGTTGGATTCATAGCAACATATTGCTGAGGAAAATCTGAAATCATGGGTTGGGAGCTAATTTTTAGCAAAAAGATTATTTGAATGTCAAGAAAGTTCATTAATTTGAAACTTTACATGTTAAAATAAATCTGTTGGGTCATACATGGTCAACCAAGGTCAACCAAGGTCAACCAAGGTCATTAACTTGGACTTGGAAGGCAAATTGGATAACCAGGGTCATTAACTTGGACTTGGTTAGTCAAGTGGATTTGTAAAACAGATAAAATTACTTAAAAATGAAAAATACAAAAATAAAATTGAAAAGTTTAAAGACTTTTTTGATTCGCACGAAACAGAAATTTCATACGGAGATCTTCATTTCAGTACGAAACATAGTACATTTTGTGCGATTCGAATTGATTCGTACGAAACTAGTCTCCAGTATAAATATTCTTTGTTTCGCACAGAAATAAAGTTACTACTTTCTGTGTACTGTTGAGCGATTCAGAGAATTTTGTGCGAGTTGATACTGAAATCTTCATTTCTTGGTTATTTGTGCTTGCGATTTACATTGTTGAGGTTGATTGGCACACCTCTGTCAATGGGAAAGGTAATTTTGACAAAATCATGCTGTTATAATACCAAAATTTGTATGAATCAGACTAAAACTTAGATCTAGGGAAATTGGACCGGTAAAACTTAAAATTGATCACAAAATCGTTAAAATCGCCTCTAATAACCTGAAAATCGACTATCAATTTGCTAAAATCAACAAGTTTTGAGTTCGGATTACACTTGGACATTATGGGACGACGATGAGTTTTTGTACGAAGGAATTGATTCGCATGAAGTTTTTGTTATGACAGTTCGTACGAAACAATCAATTCATACGGAGAAGTTTTTTAAAAGTTGTTGTTCAAAATTGATTTAGGTGATTAATTCGTACAAAATAAGTGGATCGTATGAAATAAAGTTTGAAAAACAAAATGTTTAATGAGCAAGGTAATTCGTACGAAGATAATGATTCGTATGAATAAAATTCATTTCAAACTTTCAATTTTTGGTTAAGTGTGTGTTTCGTACGAAATAGATGATTTATACGAATATTGAAGAAAATTTTTGAATGTTTAATATTTTCTAACGGTTGGTTGTTACTTTTATGTACAGGCCAAGAAATCTGCGTTCTCTCTATTCCACAATATATGCTGTGTCACAGATACCTCAATTCCGGAGATTGCAGCATATCGAGATATTCTGGATTTTCTAACACGGATTCGAGTGACCAAAGCTTTAACGGATAGACACACAACATATCTTTCTCATGTAGAATATTTTTGGAATGCCGCTGAATACAGTATTGAAGATAATGCCATTATTTCAGCTGTGAAGATTGATGATGTTGATATTCCAGTGAAGATTACTGAGGATCTAATTCGGAAGGTTTTGGATTTTAAAGATAACAAAGATGATCTGACGGGGTTTTCTGAATACATGGTAAAGATATGCTTTTATCGAATGGGATATATAGGATTTGTTAACGCTGCACCGTTCAAGAAGGGAAACCTGAGCGCTCCATTTAGATATCTCGCACATGTCATACCTCATGGATTAAGTCATCGGAAGGGTGGTTTTGACGATTTAGTTGATTATCAAACGTGTATGATTACAGCGTTAGTTTTGAACCTTCCATACAACTTCTCAAAAGTCATATTCACTCAGATGGTTCAAAACATTCAAAAAAAAAAAAAAGTTTCTGCAGTATCCAAGATTCATTTAGATGTTGTTAGACTTTTTGCATCCTGATCTGAAGAAATCACCGAACGATGTCCTCAGGCTTGAACATATGGATGTCTCCACATTACGAAAGATGGTTGTGCATTTAAAGACTACTCCAGTGGCAAAACCAATGTTTGGTGCGATTCTCGACAAAGATTACATATCGCCAACACCAGGAAAGTGGAGAAAAGTGAAAGTAGCGACGATGAAGAAGAGGTTAAAGCATTATCTTTGTTTGTTGCAAAAAGGAGCCCATGGTTTGTGAGGATGGAGTAAAAGGTGTGAAATCTAAAGTTACATATTCATCGGTTCATAAAGGAAAAGAGAAAAAAACTACTTCTACAGCTGGAGGTTCAGGTTTAAGAGATGAACCAGAAGTTGAGGAAACGGAAGATAAAAGAGCGTCAAGCTTTTGGAGCTGACAAAGTAGCTGAAGAATACTATCATCAAGTACGGATTCAGAAGATAAAAGAGCTGGTGAAAAGAAAAGAGTTGAAAAATTGGAGAAGAAACGACAAGCTGAATTAAAACGCAAAGCAGAGGAACGCAAACGAAAAGCAATAGGAGAGGATGATACGACTTATGTTCCATTTGAGTCTGACACTGAATCAGCTTTTCGAACTCCAATCAAGAAAAAAACAAAGAAGAATGAAGCGTCTTGCAACTAGAGTATCTCCGAATGTCATTCTAAAGGAAACTGGTGCTGAACCTATTATTCAAGAAAATATGGAGGAACCATCACAGAATATTCCGTCTTCACCACAACATGTTCAGCCAGAACCAGCTAAGCAACAATCTCAACCAGAGATAGCTCCTCAACAACAATCAGTTCCTGAGCCAGAGCTAGATCAACAACAGCCAGCACTGCAACAACCTCAACCAGAGCCAGTTCAGCAACAATCGCAACAAACAGAGCCAGCTCAGCAACCACCGTAGCAATAGTGTGCACAACAACAATCACAACCATCTCATGCGTAACAATCTCATCCAACACAGCAGCCATTTGAGTCACAATCATTTTTTGATGAGATTGGTTTAGATGAATTTCATTTGATGATCCAAGGGTTGATGACTTGCAAAAACAGTTTACGATGAATGTTGTATGAATAGTTGAGTTACAAGAGCAGATAAATGAGCTAACTGCTGAAAAGCTTTAAATACTGGAAAGGATTGGAGGATTGATTGTTGACAAACAATAGTTAGAAGCGATGTTAGCAAGTATTATATCTGAAAACGAAAGATTGCATTTACGAATGGCAGAATACGAAGAAGAACGTTTGAGGAACAATAGAAGAATGGATGTGTTTGAAAAGATTTTGGAAAAGAGATTAGGTTTGAATATTTCTGCTGCAATAGATGAGATAGAATGAGCAGAAGCGAGAGAAAGGGTTGCGGAAAGAGAACATTTATCTAAACAACAATCTGATGCACAAGGGAAAGGAAAAGGAAAGATAGTGAGGAATTTGTGATTGACAAATTGTGCCAGAAGCTGAGTCTGAGCCAATAACATATTGGGATATTGTGGTTTGTGAAGAATTGAAAAAGTTTATCTTGATAGGAAAGCCAACATATGTGGATATAGCATTGCTTGATATTACTCAAAGGCATCAGGATTGGCTGTTAAAGAAAAAGATGGCGAAAGAAAGTAAAGAAACTGCTGAAGAGACTGAAAAGGAAGCAGAAGTAGAGGATGCTGATGTTGATGTTAAGGACTCTAGTAGTTCGGATGATGATAAAAATGATGATAATGTTGGAGGGTCTGGAATTCGTGTAATTGATTCGAATGTTAATGAACTAGTAGATCTTTCTGAGTACTTTGATGATTCTGTGAACCAAACTACTGAAGAAGAAAAGATGAACAAAGCTGATGAGTCAGTTGATGCTTAGCAGGTAGGAATTTTCACAGAAAATGTTATATCTTCTGTTCCTGTTGCTCCAAAGCCGTTTGTGTTATATCTTGAGCATGACGTTGAAGAGGGGAGTTTGTTCACAACTACTCAAAGGAAGAAATAGCAGCAATGCTTAGCATTAGTGAAGAGAAGTTTAATTTTGATTTTGAAGACGAACTTAATGTGATAGATGTTTTTGAACCAAATGCATATGTATTCGAAGACATAGAAGATGCAAACATATATGATAACGTTGTCGTGGAAAGTGATTCTGATGACGATGCTAATGATGCTAATCAGGGTACAGATGATTTCCCAACGTTTACTGATCTATTTGCAGCAGAAAGTTCTGAGATGTTGCAAAGAGAAGTATCTGAAGCTGCAAAAGAAGGAACAATTCCTCAGAAAATGTCTAAAGCTGAAATTGCTAAAGAAAAGAAGAAATGGTTTCGCGTGAATTCAGCTGAGCGTAAATTTAAAAGACCCCTAGCATTCTTTACCAGAGATGCTGATATTTCTCTAGGGGATATTCTGAGCTGGGGATGAATTGAAGAACTCAATGTGTATGCGATAAAGAGGGAATTTGGTATCCAATACTTTTGATATTTGAGCGACATCAAAACATTGCCTTATTGGGATATAAAGGAGCTTGTTCAAACAAAGATGATAAATCAGAGATGAAGTTTCATGACCAAGGCTTTGGAGATTGATTAAGTTTGAAGCTATGCACAGTTTTATACATTGGAAACCACATTATCCTCGTTGCATTATTAAAGTTGATCCAGTAACGAAGGAGAAAGATGTTACTTTGATTATGAATAAACCGCGGGTGATGAAGAACATGCCTCTGATTAAAATGGAACAAGATTTCTTCAAGATATTCAAATGGTGGCATTATGATTCGAGTTCAGGAGAAGCTGTTATTTGTGTGCATCCAGATGATGACTCTTGGAAAATCACTGAGGAATTAACCGAAGCCGTCATACGAATATATGGTCTATGGCGAGGCATTCGAGTACTAGACCCGATGTGGCTAGTCAACTGTTCAAAGAAATATATAGAATGTTTATTCTACAGTAAGATAAGTTTTGAAGAGAAGGATCAAGAACAAGCGCTTCAATTGCAAAAGATCGTTAATGTGTGTTTTGCAAATGATATACATTCTTGTTCAGATTGGAAAATAACTTGGAGGAAGCTTGAGAAGAAAGAGTCAAAGAAAAAGGAAGAAAAGAAGCTCGAATTACAGAACGTACAAGAATAGCATCTTTAAGGAGCTTTCAGTTTGTGAAACGACCTCCTCCGACTGATCAAATGCCAATTGCTTTTGAGGGGCGTCGAAAGCCTGTAAAGAGATTTTTTGGACGTTAGAGTCAAGTCTAATTGAAGATTTTTGAAGACTATCCAGACTGCGGCAACATCCAAGAGGGAGGTTGTTGATGCATAATATCCATTGCCTACGTCTAGGATATGTCTGTAATGTTTATAAAGTTTACACATCAATGTTTATATGTTAAAAAGTAAGTTTTATATATTTTGTCACTATGTTTCGTACGAAATAATACATGTTTCATACGAGTGACTTACTCCTACGAAACACAGACTCGTACCAAATATAGTTGTTTGTTTAGCAAACAATTATGTACGAGTCATGTCGACCTATAAATAGGGAAGTGTTGTGTTAAAGCTAGTTAGTGATTTGTCAATTGGTACGGCGAAGCTCTGCCAGTTTGTTTACTTGCATCTGTATTTGAACGTCATTAATACATCGGAAGCAGTTTAACGGTAAGTACTATCTTGTTTGTCTTGTCTACCTCTCTAGCAATGAATTCCGCCTCTGCTAGTTGAGCGAGATCAGGTCGATTGCTCATTTCGGGAGCTCGATCCCCATTCACAAGGCTAGAAAAGCTGAGCCAAAGGAGAAGTTTCAAGAAGCTAGCAGCAGTGTCAAGAAAGAGAAAGAACAAATTCCTGAAGCAACAATGAAAGTTGAGTTCGACAAAGAAAATGAGGAAAAGGATTTGGTAAACAACATTCCCTATGAATTCAAAACCAAATTATACTCACAACCGTGTTTCAGGCTCATTATAAGTCTCTCAACCATGACCTAATCAGAGAAAAGGAAAGAGTTTTGCAATTTAATAGAGAATTAAAACAGAACAAAGCTGAATATCAGAGAAAGTTGAACTCAACTTTGGTTGAAATGCAAACTTTAAAAGAATTTGTTTCAGAAAAGATTTCCTCATAAATGATTTAACTGAAAAACTAGAGAAATCCAAAAAAGAAAACAATAAATTGCAAATTATAATTGATAAATGGAATGTCAGTAAAAAGGCACTAGTTAATATAAAAAATTGCCAATGACCGACATACGTAAAAGATGGTATTAGGTACAAAGATAAGCTTGGAAAGGGAAAAAAATGCTTCCTCTTCCTCACAGCAAAAATTATGTACCAACGCCCACTCCTCATTCGGATAATGATCTAATTGATAAAGATAATTTTAATTGCTCAAAATATCAGTTGTGAAAATGATTAAATTACTAACGTTTTTTAACGCAATGCAGATGTGATTGAGCGTGAGGTGGATGTGTGCGATAAGGATTGTGGTGACACAAAAATAGGAATAGGGTATTCAGGTGATAGTTATACTACTGTTAACTGGTTCGGCTGGAACTGTGGTAAAACAAACAAGACTTTTATTCGGTATGAATGTAATAATTTAAATAGGATACATGACTGTATTAAACCTAGCTTAAATTTCGGGATGACTGTATGAGGCATGTGCCTAATCCTCTGACCCGTGACCATGAGAATGTAGTGGTTGAATGCTTTGATCAGCAATCTACTTTTTGTGATGAAAATGTTGTGCGTGAACCTCCTGTATTTGTTCCAGAGTTGAAACCAAATAGATTCAGAAAGTTCCTCACTGAGGAAATTCCAAAATTTCTTCCATCACATACAGGTATGTCAGAGTCTGACAAGGAGTCAAACGAAGAAAGTAGTAGTGAAGACTCAAGCACAACAACTTTAGAAAGTTGCGAAGGAAGCTCAAGAGAAGATCAAGAATCAGATGCGTCAATAGACAATGAGGACGATGAAGATGGCACAGAAGATGAGGGTCGTCTTGACAAGAAAATGAAGAAAATCAAAAGTTCAAGCTCAACTGCATCATCGAACAACATATCATGCAATTCAAGACTCTCATCACATACATCATCTTCAAATGCACAAACCTATAAGAAGAAAAAGACACGTTGCATTAAATGTTTTTGTTGTAGGCATTTAGGACACATAGCGATACATTGCAAAAGCAAGAATTGTTCTAAACCATATCAAAAATTTGCTAAAAATATCACAGAACAAATTGATAGTTAAAGAAATCGGTCAAAATTTTGTTAAAACAACTTGTTTTTGGAAAAGAAGAGAAGATATTATCAAAAAAAATCATGATAAATTAAAAATGAAGCAAGTCTGGGTTCGATAGCTAACTAACTTTTATATATATTCTTTGATGGTTGTTGTATAACATAATAAAATTAAAAAATGGCTTCGGATACTAATGGAGTACATTTGGCACATAGATAGTGGATGCTCTAGGCATATGACGGGTTTGAAGGAGCTTCTCAAGAACTTCATATTCCTAGTTGGTGACTTTGTATCTTTCGCCAGTGATAAGAAAGGAGGAAAAATAGTCGGAGTTGGAGACGTCATCTCGGATGAAATAACTCTAGAAGATGTCAACTATGTACCAGAACTGTACTACAATCTTGTGAGTGTATCACAAGTCTGTAACAAAGGGATATTTGTTCTGTTCAATGATGTTGAATGCATCTTCTTCATGCTTAGCTACTCAATTCCTCCCGAAATGATAATGCTTACAGCACTTTGTCAAAACAACACATATGTTTTGAATTTGAAAAATGCCAAATCTGCAGATCATATGACTTGCTTAATCTCTAAAGCATTAGAACCGGAATCACTGCTTTGGCATAGGCGAATGGGGCATGTAAACTTCAAAAATATGAATAAACTTTCTAAATTAAATTTAGGTAGCGGTTTACCTATCAAAGAATTTCCTTATTTAGAAAAATATATTGCATGCACCCAAGACAAACATCACAAAAAGCCGCACAAGTCTAAAGCAGTGAATACGATGACTTCTCCATTGTAGTTGTTGCACATGGATCATTTTAGTCCTATTAGTGTTAAAACTTTGGCTTAAAGTTCTTATTTCTTGGTAATTACAAATGATTTTTCTCGATTTTCATGGGTTTATTTTCTTGAAGCAAAAGCGAAACCGCTCACATCCTAAAGACTTTTATTCCAATGATTGAAAATGTTATCAAGCTGTAGGTTATGTCGATCAGTAGTGATAACGGGTCTAAATTCAAAAATTAAACGTTTTTCTGATCTGTTAAGAAAAAGGAATCTGCCTTCAGTATAGTGCAGCTACAACTACTCAGCAAAACGGCGTAGTAGAACGAAAGAACAGAACACTTATCAAAGCTACTTGAACTATGCTTGTAGACTCCAAGTTACGAATCATATTTTGGGCCGGGGCAGTCAACACAGCATGCTATGTTTTGAATCGACTTCTAATCGTTGAAGCTCACGGAAAAACTGCTTATGAACTTCTTTTCAAGCGAAAGCCTATGACGGATTTCTTTAGACCATTTGGATGCTCATGCACGCTTCTCAACACTCAAGATAATCTTATCAAGTTTGAAGTAGTCGGTGATGAATGTTACTTTATGGCTTATTCATCAACTCAAAAGGCGTATAGATTCTACAACAAAAGAACCAAGATGGTTCTTGAATCATACTACGTTGACTTTCATGGAGGAAACTACACCAATGCTTGCAGCTTTCCCGATTGGTTTTACGATGTAGATGTTGTTTTCAATATCTTCGACATTCCTGAAACCGTTTCTGAAACCGAACCTGCTGAGGCTACTCAAATTGAACCATGGTTTAACTTGTCAGACATTGGTCTCACTCCTTTCAACACCCGTTTCACTCCCTTTTCAGCTGATCCAATCCTTCCCGTTGAATAAGTAAATGGTGACACTTCGGCTAAGAATGCATCCACAAATGATGCTTCTTCTTCACAGACGAATGTGGATGAACCTATTCAGGATGACGGACCACTAATCATCTATGTCGATGAACACTTCACCAATCTACCACAACTAATTTAAACCCATACCAACATAGGCTACAAGACCAATCGGAATCACCCTCTTGAGAATGTTATTGGTTCTGTGGAAGATGGCATGCGAACTCGTGGACAAACATACGTCATCAACAAAGGATTGTACGCTGCTTTTCTTTCGCAATCTGTACTAAATGTTATAGAAGAAGCTATTCAAGACTCTAGTTGGGTGCAGGCCATGCAAGAAGAACTATCTCAGTTCCAAAAGCTTAAAGTGTGGGAATTAGTTGATCTACAGGAAGGCAAGTATCCAATTGGAACAAGATGGGTTTTTCGCAACAAGATGGATGATTGGGGTATGGTGATCAAGAATAAAGCAAAATTGGTGGTTTAGGGTTTTTGACAAGAGGAAGGATTGATTATGAAGAAGTTTTTGCTCAAGTTGTAAGATTGGAACCTATTAGAATCTTTTTGGCGTATGCATAGTACTAAAAGTTCAAGGTGTATCAAATAAATGTGAAGAATGCATTCCTCTATGGTAAGGTGAAAGAAGAAGTGTATGTCTGTCAACCTCCTTGCTTCGAAGATCCACACTTGTAGGTTTGTTGTCGGATTCGATAGCTTAGGCACTAACTTGAATAACCTAGTATAAACGTGTGGAATCTGATTTATAGTTAGGTGACATTATTAACAAGATTGATTCACTTTATAACTGTTGCTTTATTGATTATCCAAATGTTACAGATGTAGAAACAACTTGACAGAGCTTCGCCATCCTGAACACCAAATTCTCTCTAAGCTTCAGAGTCTTTGACTATCATCAAATCTTTAATGCTTGAATTTCTTCAATGTTGTTTGGTTAGCATACCATCAATAGTCTTCTCTTTAATTCCATGCTATGATCTTTGACTTTTAAACATTGAATATTAGCATGCTCCCCTTTCTTTGAGCTTCCTATTCTTTATTCAACATCTTGATCTGCTCCTCTTATTAATCTGCATTCTGTTCATTCTTATGTAAATTCAAATAAACATTTCAGATTTAAACTTGAAAAATTTCAAACACAAACCTTTTATCAGTTTCTCATTTTCAAATTTTAATCACTTTATCAGTTTTATCAACCCTCTCAGTTAACCAAGTCCAAGTTAATGACCTTGATTATCTGATTTATCTACCAAGCTCAAATACATGATCTTGGTTGATCATTTTACGAACAAACTTAAGTATTTATCAATTTTTAGTTTCAAATTAAGGAACTTTTTATTATTTCAGAACAATTTCAAATTTTAAACTTTGCTCAGCAGCTTTAGACTTTGACATTCAGCTTTTCATCATCAGTGGTCGAAACTAAGATAGAAATAATAAAATCTTTTTGATTTATCCAAAGTCTATGCTCAAACACACTAAATATTTTTGGGTTTTCTACAATGAAATGTAAGCTATGTACAAACATATTTACAGACATATTTTTCTGAGTTAGTGTTAGAGGATCATATCAGTTTTTGAGACATATCAACGATACCGTTGACCTTGATTAGACTTTTAGTTCTAAATAGATTCACTTAGATTGTCAGTATACTGATCCACTTAAACCTCAACACATTTTGTTAATTGTTCCGAGATACGTTAGGTAATATTAAGAACTTGACCTAACCGTGTTTCCCACCTCAGAATATACTCTCGTATCAAGATTCCCTGGATTTCATCTTACTGGTGAATATATGTATCTGATATCTGTATCTAGGTTGTGCAAGACCTTGAGAGCTCAGGTTAGTACCACCATACAGACAAAGAGATGAAGGCTCGACTTTAAAAGTGGTGTTTCAATTAGGAATCTTTTACTACAAGTGTTGGATCTTTCGATACTTACAATATGCTGCATTTAACATTTTTTAAAGCAAAAGTATTCTAGAAGTTCTAGGCCATTGCTGACGCAAAATCAGAAAAACTTCTATAATACCCAGATATCAATTATCTATAAAAACCTAGTATCTTAGAATCCAACAATCTCACAAATGAAATTTCGGTGTACTAAGACCATATATCTGAGAGATGTTAAACCACTAATTAAGATGTTTTCTTTATGTTTATATCTCAGAAGCAATTTACTGAATGTGCGAAGTCTACTAGCACATCATCAGCGAAACCTGTTTAAGCATTTTGATACTACATTCCTTTAGCATACTGTGATAGTTCGCTGATTTACTATCATTTTCTCTTTTCACACAAATACTCTTTTGTCTTTTTCATGTTTTTGTATATTTTAAAAATTTTATATGTTTTTGTATTTTCTCAAAAATTTTCTCCCCCCTAAAATGCAAAAACATATTTTTGTATTTTTGTTTTAATGAAAGAAATATTAACCAACCAATGAGAATCACTTCAATTCGCCATCCATTACTTCTTCATATTTTTCTTTTAAGTTCTCTCCCCCTCATGATAACAAAACTTTGACATATTTGATTTTAAAAATAGTATAAACCTGCTGTTTCAATCAGTTTTGGTTGTTCAATAGTTAGGGTTCTGTGATTTTTGAAAATTTTCTCCAAAGATTTTCCAAAATTTTAAAATAAACGTTAAAATTAAAATCATCATGGCCATCTAAAAAATTTCATATTAAACCGGCCAAGCTTCCTCCTCTTGTGCAATGGAACTTCATTTTTCATAGTAAACTTTAACCTCAGAAGTTTATGCATGAAAACATAAACAATTAGTTGAATAATGTTACTCAAGTCTTTTTCAATCTTGGGTGTTGATTCTTCAACAACAATTTTGATTTTCTTAAGTCATGTTTATTTTGGACTTTCTCTAGTTTAGGAAAGTCCTTTAAGCTTTCAATTTTCACTAATTGTATTACTTCTTTTTCTTTCGTCAACCATGTTTGATTTTTCTTTAAATCTTTCTTTAAATACAATGTAGAATCTTTTTGTTCATTGCTTTTTGAGGATTCACCAGTTTCAAAATTTGAGATCTTAGTAATGACTGGTTTCCTCTTGTTTGTAGATTCTGAACATTGTTTCCAAACTTGTGTTGGTACGAACATTAGTGATGATGTTTGTTTTAAATCTTCATAATTTGCCTTGACATCATGAACAAACTTGATATTATTTTGTGGACATTTTCGAGCAATGTGTCCAACTTTGCTGCATTTAAAGCATGTCCTACTGTCTGTTAAAACAGAGGATTCCTCAACCTGTTTACGTTGTTGTTGAACGAAAAATTCTTCATTAGATTGTTTATAAATTTTACTTTCTTTTGATGAACTTGCAGGTACAAAAATCATTTACTTGACAAATTTTGACTTTCCAAATTTGTTATAATTCCTCTTACCATACGCAGACCCATTCCAACCTTGATAATTTCTCTGCTGGTTGTTTGAATAAACATTTTTGGGTTTGGAATAGTAAGATTTATTTCTGTTCAAGTTTGAAACTTTCGTTTTATTCGTGAAACTTTCAATTTCAGAAATTTCGATTTTAACAAGTTTGAAAACTTTTTCAACTCTGTTCAAGTTCACATTTTGAATCAGAAATTCGAAATCAGAATGTAGTTGATCAGATCCAATCATTTGGTACATTAAAATATTTGGATCATTATATGAAATACGTTCGGATGTTTTGAGATAAGCATCATGAAAATTTTCGTCATTTTCTGCCTATGAACTCGAACTTACTTTTTCAAATTTTGATTGAGTGTTTTCAAAACTTTTATCTTTTCCTTTGCCCAAAACATTCTCAACCACTTTTCTCACCACGTCTGATCCAACATCCTCATTAGACTTAGAATAGGTAACATCAATGTTATCAGGCAACTGATCTTTCTATTCAGTCTTTATTGTTTTCAATTTTAGATTCAGTGCCTTTTCCACCCCATCTGGTTTCTCAAAAAAATTGTACACATTGGGGGTGAACATTGATTATAACCCAAACCACGATCTTGATAAACATATATATCTTCCCATTTTCATCTTTTCCTGTCGGCTTGGGAAGAATGTGATCCAATACGAAAGATGCCCTTGAATAGCTCTTCAACTTCTTATCAACTCGCTTCGTCTCTATCGTCATTGTTTCTAACTCCAGTTTAAGTTTGTCAATAGTGCCAAGTGCGTATTTATAGCCATCTGTTTATCATTGACTGTTGCTTTAAGCATAGAAATCGAATACATATCATTTATGCTTATAGTACGGAGTTCGTTAACAGATTTGCTCAGTTTATCATTAACCAGTTTCGTGAACATTTTGTACGGTTCTAAACAAGACTTGCTCAGTTTATCGTAGCTCTCTGTATTCTCATCTTTTTCCAAACAAGACTTGCACGGTTCTAAACATTTTGTGCACTGTCTTTCTATCTCAACTTTCTCACTTTTCTTCTATTCTAGAACTTTTTCAACTTTAAATTTCTGATCAATTATAAAATTTTCTTCTTTTTCGCGATCCATCATAATCTTTTCAGCAGTTATTTCTTCTTCACATTGTGTACTCTGGTGATCCCTTTGTTCACCGAAGAGACATGCAAAAGCATTATAAACATTAGGACACATAAATGCTTCACAAGCGTTTTGTAAGAATTC
This sequence comes from Scalesia atractyloides, assembly GCA_947069175.1. NCBI lineage: Eukaryota > Viridiplantae > Streptophyta > Magnoliopsida > Asterales > Asteraceae > Scalesia > Scalesia atractyloides. The sequence goes on along the minus strand of CAMTDV010000001.1, from coordinate 53,570,473 downwards.
TCTCTCATTAAAATAACACTGATCAAAATCATCTAGAACTTCATTATAACAAACTTCATTATTCTCGTTCTTCATTTTGTTAACAAAAACTTTGGTTTTTCAAATGTTTCGTGCTAAAATAAAATTTTATATGTGTAAAAAATTCAATGCCTTTTTTTAATCACTTCGTGCGAAGTTGAAGTTTCCCTTTGTGCGAATTGTCACTTCGTGTGAAGTGTCTATTAAGTTAGTACTAAGTGGAATCCAAGAATTCACGTTTTTTGCCATTTTGATTAGAATTTGGCTGATTTTAGGTCTGATTCTTCAAAGGGTTTATTAGAACATGATTTTACTTAATCCTTGAGAAAATAGGCCATTTTGTCCCTTAAATATTTGAAAAATAATCAAAAAATTAAGAAAAAAGCGTAGAAGAGAAGTGTTTTGTTGTTGAATCTTGTAAAATGTCTTCAAATCATGTCTTCTAGCTCTCATACCACTTGTAGGTCCGTTGTTGGATCCGATAGCTTAGGCACTAACTTGAATAACCTAGTATAAACGTGCGGAATCCGATTTATGGTTAGGTGACACTATTAACAAGATTGATTCACTTTACAACTGTTGTTTCAATGATTGTCCAAGCGTTACAGATCCAGAAACAACTGGATAGTGCTTCGCCGTCCTGAACACCAAAATCTCTCTAACACTAACCTCTCAAACCTATATATAAACAAAGCCACTTCGTGCGAGTTAGATCTACCACTTCGTATGAGGTGACCTCACTCGTACGAAGTGAGCAACTTCACTTCGTACGAAGTAAACAATCCCTTCGTGCGAAGTGGGCATTACACATACAAATATTCAATATAAAATTTTGTTCCTATTAAAGACTCGATGTTATTCAATGACGTAGGCAACATACATATGCATTAAAAACACTTCCCCAAACGCTACTATTGTCACACCCCGATAAATCCATCACATTAGAGCTGAGCATGAACTAAACTGGTATCTTCATTGCACAGCGGAAGTAAACGTGAGTGCTAAGACTTTTAGTAAGTGAATGCCCGTTAATTACTCAAATCCCCATGGGTTCCACTATTACAGCCGTGCCATACTCGAAATTGTAACCTGAGAAAGAACATGCGAAAAGTCAACATAGAGTTGGCGAGTTCATAGTTTGTCTGTTTTTATTTCAAATGAATCATAAAACACTTGAAGAATCTTGCATTCGAAAAACCGGTTTGTGGGATCATAGTATCCCAAAGCATTTGAAATGTCATATCTGTATAATAGTATTGAAATGTTCTCTGTGCTGTTTGTAAACCGATGCATATAACTGTTATGTTTGTAAACCGGTGATGAAATGTTTTTAATCGTATCTATAAACCGATATTGAAATGTTTTCTTGTTATATTTGTAAACCGGTATTGAAATCTTAGTATGTAGGATGCCTATGGAATCTAAGGATCAATCAGTGTGTAGCTAATACACTGACTTATGTGCCATAAGTAAGTAACCAAACGAGTTAACAAACCAGGAGTGGAGCGTGTCTCAAACTCGATAGATGTATACCTTTTGGAACTTGGTCACTACGTGATTAATGGTTACTATTGTCATCCTCCTACTTACGCACAATGATCTGTCATCATGTAATCCCATAGCTACATACCAGTTGTTAAGAATCTTATTTTCGATGTGTATGAACGGGCCTCGCCCTTCATATGATTTTCGTTACTAAACTTTTGATATTGGGCCTAGCCCATGTCATTTATGTTATTGGGCCTAGCCCATGTCATTCATTTCATTGGGCCTTTCCTATGTTATCCGTGTTATTGGGACTAGCCCATGTTATCCGTGTTATTGGGCCTAGCCCATGTTATTCATGTTATTGGGCCTTGCCCATGTTATTCATGTTATTGGGCCTTGCCCATGTTATTTATAAAATTTGGGGCCTAGCCCCTAGTCATGACTAAGACAATCCCGTCACTAGTCATAAAACTCATGCATGTTTCGAAAAGCTTTGTGTTGCTGTGAAAACCGGTATGTTTAGCATAAAACGTTCATAAACCACCGGTATGGTTTACAAATGTGTGATTTCCGTTTATCGAAACTTGTGTGCTTTTGCAAAACTTGCGTGTCTTTCCACCCCTGAAAACATTTATAAAAATGTAAAACGGTAAAAAGTGGGGGTTATGAACTCACCTTGATATCCTTGTCTAAAGCTGGCTTAATGTGATTCCATATTGTCATCTCCACAATGTGGCTTGCTAGCATGCAATCTAAGACATTCCTAAAACGGAATAACTTATAAGTCTCTAAATATAACGTAGCTAAACTACGTGTCACCGAGCTCTACCGAATCGTTAACCATACGATTCTATGAAACTGTTATTGTCTTGACTCGGAATAACCAATCTATGGTTTTCTTGGAAACGACTTAGTTTTCGAGAATTTGAAATATATGTTTATATATAAACGTAAATATATTTCATGAAATCGTATTAGTCGTCATGTACATTGTCGGATAATAGTACGATCCTTGGTGTTTCGTAAGATGTAGGCATACATATTAGTAGATATACCCATATAGGTAATACATTCCGTATCCGATCAATTGTCTTGCGTATGTTTCTAATTAATAAATAATTATATAACCGTACGCTTGGTATAATCTTACGGTGTTGCGTCGCACGTGGTTTAGTTGTTTGAGTCGAATATTCTGAGTATATTATTGTTATAAAAGCATTCGAAAGTATTCGAGTCGTCGATGTTTGAAATAAGTATCGATGATTATATTTACGTTATATGTTTTCCGAATACTCATGTCCGAATTCTGTCGTTTGAAATAAACATACACATTACGTTATAACACAAATCCGCATTATCGGACCAGTCACTCTTACCTGGGAACTCTTGGGGTGAGTGTCCACTTATAGGCTAAAGCATGTCTTCGCGATACATTATAAAGACCCATTTACCTTGACTAGTCACCGTGTGTCATTTGTTTGTTTTTATGTAACGAACGAATGACCCCCATCCTTATATTTCGTCGATATTTTTAACATCTCTCTAGATTAGCCAATGTTTGTCATTCGACCCCAAAACAAGCTATTTAGAACCCTGTTCAACCCCAAGCCAACCCTGCTAGACCTGAGTTCCCACCTGGTTCTTGCTACAACTGTGGCGAGATGGATCACTTTAGAAACAACTTCCCAAAATTGGTGAACACGAATGCAAATCCAGCCCATGGACGCGCATTCAACATCAATGCCAATGAGGCTCGTGCTGATAACGAAGTCATTAATGGTATGTTCCTTGTTAACAATCTTCCTGCTTCTATTCTTTTCGATTCGGGTGCCGATAGAAGCTTTATATCACTAGCCTTTGAACCTTTGCTTTCGATGCCTAGAACTAAACTAGGAAAACCCTTAACGGTGGAAATAGCTAGTGGTGAACCCCTTGTGCTCGACTACGTCATTCGTAGTTGCCAATTGAGCTTCGATAACCACCCTTTTCCCATTGACCTCACACCAATGCAACTTGGGAGTTTTGACATCATCATAGGAATGGATTGCTTAACCAAACACCATGCTGAGGTGATCTATTTTAACAAGGTTGTTCGTGTACCTCTTTCATCTGGCGAAACCTTAGAAGTTCACAGAGAGAAACCATCTAGTAGCCTAAAATTCATGACCTGTACCTAGGCCCAAAAACACCTACGAAAGAATTATGTAGCCTTCTTGGCATATATCGTAGAGGAAAAAGGCAAGGGTAAAACTGTTCAGGACATCCCCGTTCTTCGGGAATATCCTGAGGTGTTTCCTGAAGAGCTACCTGGTTTACCCCCATTTCGTCAAGTTGAGTTTTGTATTGACCTTGTACCTGGTGCCAACCCAATTGCCAAATCTCCTTACCGTCTTGCACGTCTGAAATGCAAGAGTTGTCAAAGCAACTCCAACAACTTTCAGGCAAGGGATTCATTCATCCGAGCTTTTCACCTTGGGGCACTCCTGTCCTATTCGTGAAAAAGAAGGATGGATCCTTCCGTATGTGTATCGATTATCGTGAGCTCAACAAACTCACAATCCAAAATCAATATCCCCTACCTCGCATTAATGATCTCTTTGATCAGCTACAAGATGCGACCTGCTTTTCAAAGATTGATCTGCATTCTGGGTATCATCAACTTCATGTACTCGAAGAAGATATTCCCAATACTGCTTTTTGCACTCGATACGACCATTACAAGTTCACTGTCATGCCTTTTGGTTTGACGAATGCTCCTACCGTCTTCATAGACTTAATGAATAGGGTTTGTAAACCTTACTTAGACAAGTTCATCATTGTTTTCATCGACGACATCCTCATTTATTCTAAGTCTCGTTCCGATCACGAACAACATCTCCGTCTAATGATGGAACTCCTGAAGAAAGAACAACTTTACGCCAAATTCTCCAAATGTGAATTTTGGCTAAAAGAAGTTCAATTTTTGGGACACATTGTTAACAAACAAGGTATACATGTAGATCCCACCAAAAATCAGTGCGATTAGGGATTGGAGTACATCTACTACTCCTACCCAAGTTCGTTCATTTCTTGGACTTTCTGGATACTATCGACGATTCATAGCGAACTTTTCAAAGATCGCGGTTCCCTTCACCACTTTGACTCAGAAGAATAAACCTTTCGAGTGAGGACCCAAACAAGAGGAAGCCTTTCAAACACTGAAACAAAAACTCTATAATGCTCATGTTTTATCTTTACCCAATGGCAACAATGATTTCGTTGTGTATTGTGATGCATCAAACCTAGGCCTTGGTTGTGTTCTCATGCAAAGAGACAAAGTCATAGCCTATGCGTCATGACAATTGAAAATCCATGAGAAGAACTACATAACTCATGATCTTGAGCTAGGAGCTGTAGTTTTTGCTCTCAAAATTTGGAGACACTACCTTTACGGTACGAAATGTGTGGTTTTTGTCACACCCCGACCTGCAGCGGAAAAGGTGATCGGGGCATGATTGGGTTATCATCAAAGCTCATGACATTTATTATACGTTTCATATTCATTATATACAATTTAATGGAAATTTACAATGAATATTACAACATGTTCTAACTATCAACCTAAGCTTCTTTGTTCTCTTCTAAGGCATATCCTATGATTTCCTTGCTTCAACCTGTTCACCTGTATCATGTGTAAAAGGGTTTTTGGATCAACATAATGTTGGCGAGTGAATCCTATGGAAAACATTTGAACAAGTTTATTTAAATTGATTATGAAATATGTGCACAACCAAACATGAGTAAAAATAGATGTAAACTTATTCAACAATCATAAGATATTAAATGAAACACACATGAACAATAATGGAACATTTAGAGGCACGCGATGCTCAACTCGTCTCTCACGAGGAACTGAGGGGCCTAATGAATGAATTGCATAACATGATAATATGAATGACACAACTACAACCAATATAAACTCAATGATACACACATGAACAATAATGAATTTGATTTGTGGCATGGTTGTTCAACTCGTCTCCCACGAGGAACTGATGGGCTTAATGAATGAGTTTCATATGATTTGGCAAAAGGAAATAAGTAATCACAACAATATAATCAATCTAAGTTTAGATCATGATGTGGTATGGCACAAGTTTAAATAAACAAGTTAATTATTTTTATAACACATGACACACCCCAAAACGTGTAATTTAAAAGGGGGAGTTGTAAGATTCACTCACAGTGGGTGCGTTTGGTTGATGATGTTGAATGCACGCGAAGTGGTTTTAACCACGAGTGAGATTAACCTAGATAAATCGCATTATGGTTTGGTAAGTAAACGGATTTTATTAATCTATTTTAGTAGGATTGTTGGGTGTATTTTTGTGAGTTTGAGGCTATTTTCTAATCTTAAGAATGTTATTTTTAAGTACTTTTAATTGATTTTTAATTAAAATAATTAAATAAAAATAATAAAAAAATTTGATTTTTTTCTGACCGTTGACTGACCGTTGACCTGACCGTTGACCGGTTCGAATCGGAATATAAGTGCGCTGAGTGAGGCTCGAACCCGAGACCTCCCGTACGCGTGCACGGAGCTCCACCAATTGAGCTACGTGTCTAACCCGTTATATATCTGATTTTAATTATATATATATATTAATTATGTTAAACAGAAATCCTTTATTTTTTTAAAAACGATTTAAATCAACGAAACGGTGTGCTCCACAGGTCTCGAACCCGGGACCTGTGGCTTAAACTAACACACAGTCCACCGCTGGACTGTGTGTTTAACATGTTATATAATCCAATTTTTATTATACTTAAATACAAACTATTTGTTTTCATTTCTGACTTTATTTAAAAAGGTTAATAATCGTCCGGGTCGATGCAGAAGACCGGACTCGAACTCGTGACGTGCGACTTAAACATACACACAGTCCACCGCTGGACTGTGTGTCTAACTTGGTTATTATTCCGATTATTAATATACTTAACATATACCTGTGGCGACTCCGGTTCAGTTTAACAAAAAAATGATTTTTATTGAAGCAGCGTGTGTGGAAACAAGATTCGAACTCGAGACCTTTGCGTTTTATGTGCACACAGTCCACCGCTGGACTGTGTGTCTAACCCGATTAATAAGTTGATTTTAATTATACTTATATGATACCGAACTTCATCTTCTTCGTTGAGTTTTAACCAGAATCGACAACAGACTGGTTCGAAGTTTAAAACATGATCTTTAGTGTGTTTCCGTTCATTACGGTGTGATATAAGTAAGAAGAAAAAGAAATTAGGCGAAGATGTATACCGACTATCTTCCTCTGTTTTTCGGCAGAACTCCGGCGACAGCAATAGGCTCCGGCGACGAGTGTCTTGCAGCAGAGAAACTTCAGAAAGCTTACAAAATATGTGGGTGATTTCGGTATAAGTTCAAATGGTTTAGTAAGGCTCAGAAATGAGGAAACCGGTTTTCCGGCGACGAACAGAATAATTCCGGCGAGTGGAATTACGCCGAGAAAAGGTGTGGTTTTGAGCGAAAAGGTTTGCAGTGGGTTGTGGGTGAATTTATAGGGCAAACCGTCGAAGAACTTGGTCTGATTTCCGACTGGATTCATAAGTTATAAAAACTCCGGCGTTTATAGAAGGTGTCGCGGACTCAAACGTCGGTTATAACCGATGTCCTAATAATAGTTTACGTTATAACTGAAAATGTTGTTAAAAGCTCGCGAGATTACCGGGATTCCGACGACTGAACTTTTGGGCGCCGGTTTTGAATTCGTAACGTCACTTTATGAATTAAATGATTCCAATATTTAACAAACAATACAGGTGGCGCAGTGGTTCAAGTGTTATGTGTTAAGTCTGTTTCCGGACCGGTCACTGACCCGGGTTCGAAACCCGGCAGAGACATTGTATTTTTATTTTGCGTTTTTTAACAGTTTTTCAAAAACTAATTATATATTCCCGTATAATAATTGATTATGTATCGTTTAAAATTATTTTGGGCATTTAATTCGCAACGAAAATTTTAACTGACTGTTCGGTTGATAAACGGAGCGGGTTTGGTAAGTCCGTTTTTGACGGATGTTACAGTATCCCCTGCTTTTTAGAAATTTCGTCCCGAAATTTAAATAATGATATATTTTGACTAAAAGGATGATGATGTTTAGTTTGACAGTTGTATGCTTAGAAAAATAAGGGTTTAAGTTTTTGTTCGAGGCGGTAACGTTCCTTGTAAGGGTTAAGTACCCTATTCAGGAATCGCTTTTTGTTGCCTACTGTATAAGTATTGATAAGCAGAAATGATTTGCTAAAAATGATATCATGCACAAGAGTTTAGATACGTTTGGGAAAGTATGGTTATATCCTAAGGCAAAACTTCTAACACTACAACCTACATGGAACATAAATAAAAACACAACAGCTGATATTTGAACATAAATAAACACAACAACTAATATTCGAACATGAATAAACACAACAGCAAATATTTGAATCCACATTCTGATAGCATATATGTTTGAATGGTGGAAGTTCCTCTCTCGTTTGTTATGATGGAGAGGTTAGTTTATGTAGAAATGGAACACAATCCAATCTCTTTAAATAGCATGATGATATAAATGTAACACAAATTCCAACCAAGGCAATACTAAATCCTACATGGAACTTCTCATAACCGCCTGATAATGCCTCTGATCCTTTGGCAAGAATACTTATATATAGGAAGTACCAGCGGCGTATCCACCATATTCTTGCCAAATTTTCATTAGTTTTATCCACAAGTTATGATTGGTTACCAAGGAACTAATAAATCCTACATAGAACTTCTCATAACCGTCCGATAATGCCTCTGATCCTTTGACAAGAATACTTATATATAGGAAGTACCAGCGGCGTATCCACCATATTCTTGTCAAATTTTCATTGGTTTTATCAGTGAATTATGATTAGTCCTATAACTCTACAACCAATACAACAAACATAAATTACTGAAATGAAATATATCTATGCGATCAGGGCTCAATCAAACGGAGCCGATCGTATTGCATGTACTGAAAATGAAATGTCTGTGCGCTCAAGGCTCAACCAAACGGAGCCGAACGTATTGAATGTACTGAAAATGAAATTGTCTGTGTGCTCAAGGCTCAATCAAACGGAGCCGAGCGTATTGCATGTACTGAAATTGAATAACTTAATCACACAAACAGCCTATGCATGGAACCTCTCATAACCGCCTGATAATGCCTCCGATCATTTGACCAGAATACTTATATATAGGAAGTACCAGCGGCGTATCCACCATATCCTTGTCAAATTCACATTGACTTTATCCGCAAGTTATGATAAGTTCTATGCGACTCTACAACAAACACAACACCCACAAGATACTGATAATGAAATTGTCTGTGCGCTCAAGGCTCAATCAAACGGAGCCGAACGTATTGCATGTACTGAAAATGAAATTGTATGTGCGCTCAAGGCTCAATCAAACGGAGCCGAACGTATTGCATGTACTGAAAATGAACAACTTAATCTAAACAACAATCACACAAACAGCCTATGCATGGAACCTCTCATAACCGCCTGATAATGCCTCCGATCATTTGACAAGAATACTTATATATAGGAAGTACCAGCGGCGTATCCACCGTCTTCTCGTCAAAGTTTCATTGGCTTTATCCTTAAGTTATGTTTGGTTCTATGTGATAAAGAAAAACATAAAACTAAACGATAGGTGTTGAATCTGGATCTTCGGCGAAGAGGACTAGTTGAGTATCTTCGCTTGGGCCGTCATTATCTTCGACAGGATTGGCGTTGATATTGAAGACTCTTCCTCTTGCTGGTGGCCTAGTGGTTGGGTTTTCTTGGTTTACTTGGTTAACTGGGTTTGATTGGGCTTGAGTGTTGATGACGTTAACCAATTGAGGGCATGTGTTTCTAAAGTGGGTAGGGTCGCCACAATTGAAACAAACTCGAGCATATGGGAACATGGGGTATTGGGGTTGTTGATAGGTTTGGTTTATGGTTTGAGTAGGGGAAAAGGTTTGGTCTTGAAAGGTGCGACAAACATTGCTCAAATGACCATAGCGTCCACAAGTTGCACATAGTCGACAAGGTAGGGTATGAGGATGGTGATAAAAACAGTTGTTGCATCGAGGGTGAGGTCCAAGATATGGTTTCTTATTTGGGTAAGCTGAGTCGGGTGCCACTTGGGTGATTGGGATAGCTCGGATGGGTTATAGCGTGTAAAACTGGTTGATTTCGTTGGGTAGCAGCGAAAAGTTGCCCGTCTCTTCTTCTCTTAGGATTGGGTTGAGAAGGGGATTCGGTTTGGGTGGAGTCGGAGGTTTTAGTCGTTTCTTTATCCTTCTTCTTCTCCTCCTTGAAGTCTTTGTTTCGGATTCGGTTCTCGGTGAGCTCTGTTGCTAGCTCCATTGCTGCTTCCAAAGTTGCAGGCTTGGCACTTATTACAGGGTCTTGAATCTTTGACGGAAGACCACGAATGTAGTGCTCGATCAAACGGTAGAGGGGAGTGAACATGTTGGGAAACCATTTGATGTAACTCGAGGAATCTTTTGTTGTAGGTGATGTGGTCTCCTGCCATTTGCTTCAATGAGTAAAATTCATCTTCTAACTTCTTGATTTCGCTCCTTGGGCAAAATCGTCTGGTCATGATTTCCTTCAATTCGTTCCAAGTTAAGGTCATAGCATCGTCGACGCCTCGTTTGGCCTTCTCTGTATTCCACCAAGTAAGTGCTATCCCATATAGTCGACCGGTAGCATAACGCACTTTGCGATCATCAGGGCAATCGCAATTTAGAAAAGTATTCTCCATTTCTTCAAACCAATGGAGGAGAGCGGTGACGCCTTCAGTCCCTTTGTATTTCGGAGGGTCGCATGATTTGAAGTGCTTGTAGGTGCATTTAGTGGTATTTGGGGGAGAGTTGATAATGTTTTGGTTTGCTTGATTGACAGGATTAGCGGTAAGTGCTTGTTGAACTTGAATTACAATGTTGGGTATTACGGCAGCCATTTGTTGAGCGATTAAGGCAGCCATGCGTTCGCGGGATTTTCTTGCTCTCGTCTTCCTACGGGTGAGATTAGAAGACATCTACAAGGAATACATGACAAAAGTATGAGTTGGATGTTTTTGGGTTCATGGGTCGCATTAGGAATGAACATTCATAAAATAATTATAGAAAATAAATCTACTACATCCATAGGATGTCTTGGGCTTGGCTCGCTGTTAGGCCCTACATGCCGCCATACTTTACCTGTGTAATCATGTGGGCCCCCATGAATACCGGTTTTTCATATGGTTCGCACGGGTTTGCCAGGTTGCGTACACAAAAACCCGGAGAAAATCGAGAAATATGTATACAACGTGTGATATTCGGAATGCGCCCAGGTATAGACACGATGACACCTCAAAGTAGGTTAGTTCGAACGACGTTTGGTGTGGCATGCTTTGGCCTAATAGGTCCTTCGTATTCTCATCGTTGGTCCCCAGGTAGGCAAACTGGTCCGTTATATTGGATTTATACGAATGCCAGCCTAGACAGGACGTTCCGACTACCGGTACTTGTACCCTTCCAGTTACTACATGCCCGTCGCAGAACTTACTTTGATGAGATTTGAAAATTGCACAAAATCTTTGGATAATGAGAGTATGAAAATAAATTGAATACATGAACATCGATATATGTATAATGAATATGTATATATGCATGTATGTTTGACTGTAAATGTAAACAAATATGAAACAAATAAATATCACAAGTTTGTATGTAACCACCTAATAATTAAAATTTAGGCAGACTATAGTATAGGTTCTAAGGGTCTAATAACCTATCCTATATCCCTATAGTCATGGCTCTGATACCAATCTGTCACACCCCGACCCGCAGCGGAAAAGGTGATCGGCGCATGATTGGGTTATCATCAAAGCTCATGACATTTATTATACGTTTCATATTCATTAAATACAATTTAATGGAAATTTACAATGAATATTACAACATGTTCTAACTATCAACCTAAGCTTCTTTGTTCTCTTCTAAGGCATATCCTATGATTTCCTTGCTTCAACCTGTTCACCTGTATCATGTGTAAAAGGGTTTTTGGATCAACATAATGTTGGCGAGTGAATCCTATGGAAAACATTTGAACAAGTTTATTTAAATTGATTATGAAATATGTGCACAACCAAACATGAGTAAAAATAGATGTAAACTTATTCAACAATCATAAGATATTAAATGAAACACACATGAACAATAATGGAACATTTAGAGGCACGCGATGCTCAACTCGTCTCTCACGAGGAACTGAGGGGCCTAATGAATGAATTGCATAACATGATAATATGAATGACACAACTACAACCAATATAAACTCAATGATACACACATGAACAATAATGAATTTGATTTGTGGCACGGTTGTTCAACTCGTCTCCCACGAGGAACTGATGGGCTTAATGAATGAGTTTCATATGATTTGGCAAAAGGAAATAAGTAATCACAACAATATAATCAATCTAAGTTTAGATCATGATGTGGTATGGCACAAGTTTAAATAAACAAGTTAATTATTTTTATAACACATGACACACCCCAAAACGTGTAATTTAAAAGGGGGAGTTGTAAGATTCACTCACAGTGGGTGCGTTTGGTTGATGATGTTGAATGCACGCGAAGTGGTTTTAACCACGAGTGAGATTAACCTAGATAAATCGCATTATGGTTTGGTAAGTAAACGGATTTTATTAATCTATTTTAGTAGGATTGTTGGGTGTATTTTTGTGAGTTTGAGGCTATTTTCTAATCTTAAAAATGTTATTTTTAAGTATTTTTAATTGATTTTTAATTAAAATAATTAAATAAAATAATAAAAAAATTTGATTTTTTTCTGACCGTTGACTGACCGTTGACCTGACCGTTGACCGGTTCGAATCGGAATATAAGTGCGCTGAGTGAGGCTCGAACCCGAGACCTCCCGTACGCGTGCACGTAGCTCTATCAACTGAGCTACGTGTCTAACCCGTTATATATCTGATTTTAATTATATATATATATTAATTATGTTAAACAGAAATCCTTTATTTTTTTAAAAACGATTTAAATCAACGAAACGGTGCGCTCCACAGGTCTCGAACCCAGGACCTGTGGCTTAAACTAACACACAGTCCACCGCTGGACTGTGTGTTTAACATGTTATATAATCCAATTTTTATTATACTTAAATACAAACTATTTGTTTCATTTCTGACTTTATTTAAAAAGGTTAATAATCGTCCGGGTCGATGCAGAAGACCGGACTCGAACTCGTGATGTGCGACTTAAACATACACACAGTCCACCGCTGGACTGTGTGTCTAACTTGGTTATTATTCCGATTATTAATATACTTAACATATACCTGTGGCGACTCCGGTTCAGTTTAACAAAAAAATGATTTTTATTGAAGCAGCGTGTGTGGAAACAAGATTCGAACTCGAGACCTTTGCGTTTTATGTGCACACAGTCCACCGCTGGACTGTGTGTCTAACCCGATTAATAAGTTGATTTTAATTATACTTATATGATACCGAACTTCATCTTCTTCATTGAGTTTTAACCAGAATCGACAACAGACTGATTCGAAGTTTAAAACATGATCTTCAGTGTGTTTCAGTTCATTACGGTGTGGTATAAGTAAGAAGAAAAAGAAATTAGGCGAAGAGGTATACCGACTATCTTCCTCTGTTTTCCGGCAGAACTCCGGCGACAGCAATAGGCTCCGGCGACGAGTGTCTTGCAGCAGAGAAACTTCAGAAAGCTTACAAAATATGTGGGTGACTTCGGTATAAGTTCAAATGGTTTAGTAAGGCTCAGAAATGAGGAAACTGGTTTTCCGGCGACGAACAGAATAATTCCGGCGAGTGGAATTACGCCGAGAAAAGGTGTGGTTTTGAGCGAAAAGGTTTGCAGTGGGTTGTGGGTGAATTTATAGGGCAAACCGTCGAAGAACTTGGTCTGATTTCCGACTGGATTCATAAGTTATAAAAACTCCGGCGGTTATAGAAGGTGTCGCGGACTCAAACGTCGGTTATAACCGATGTCCTAATAATAGTTTACGTTATAACTGAAAATGTTGTTAAAAGCTCGCGAGATTGCCGGGATTCCGACGACTGAACTTTTGGGCGCCGGTTTTGAATTCGTAACGTCACTTTATGAATTAAATGATTCCAATATTTAACAAACAATACAGGTGGCGCAGTGGTTCAAGTGTTATATGTTAAGTCTGTTTCCGGACCGGTCACCGACCCGGGTTCGAAACCCGGCAGAGACATTGTATTTTTATTTTGCGTTTTTTAACAGTTTTTCAAAAACTAATTATATATTCCCGTATAATAATTGATTATGTATCGTTTAAAATTATTTTGGGCATTTAATTCGCAACGAAAATTTTAACTGACTGTTCGGTTGATAAACGGAGCGGGTTTGGTAAATCCGTTTTTGACGGATGTTACAGTTTTCACTGACCACAAAAGTCTCTAACACATATTCAATCAAAAGGAGCTAAACATGAGACAATGATGCTGGGTCGAACTTCTGAACGACTACGACTACGAGATTCGCTACCATCCTTGTAAGGCGAATGTTGTGGCTGATGCGCTTAGTCGTAAGGAACGTGTCAAACTTCATTGTGTTCGAGTTCAATCTGATATCCAGACACATATCCTTCAAGCACAACATACATGTGTAACCCAAAGCTTATTGAAAAATGAGTTGCCACAAAATCTCGAACTTCAACTCGAAACAAAAGACAACAGATTACTCTAATACAAGAACCGTTTGTGGATTCCTAGTCAAGACAATCTCCGCACCTTATTGATGGACGAAGCTCATAAGTCTCGTTATTCAATCCATCCAGGTGCGGACAAAATGTATAAGGATCTCTGTACCCAGTATTGGTGGCCGGGTATGTAGAAGGACATTGTCTTATATGTGTCTAATCCTAACTTGTCTTAAAGTTAAGGCAGAACATCAACGCCCATCGGGTTTACTTGAGCAACCACAAATCCGGTATAGAAGTGGGAGAACATTGCGATGGATCTCATCACTAAACTACCGCACACACCTAGAGGTCATGATGCTCTAACAAAGTCAGCACACTTTTTGGCAATTCATGAGGATATATCTTCTGACAAACTCGCCAAGATCTACGTTGATGAGATTGTATCTCGTCATGGTGTTCCTTTGAACATCATATCCGATTGAGATGCTCGATTCTCATCTCACTTTTGGAAGACCATGCAATCTGCCATGGGAACCAAACTCAATCTAAGCACTGCTTATCATCCTCAAACGGATGGACAATCTAAAAGGACAATTCAAACACTGGAGGATATGCTTAGAGCATGTGTGATCGACTTTGGTGGCAGTTGGGATTCACATCTATCATTGGTCGAATTCTCCTACAACAATAGTTATCACGCCAGCATCAATATCGCGCCTTTCGAAGCTCTATATGGTCGAAAATGTCATTCACATGTCTGCTGGAATGAGGTCGGTGAAGCTCAGGTCACTAGGCCTGAACTCATTCACGACAAACAGACAAAGTCAAGAAAATTCGCGATAACCTCCTGACAGCTAAAAGCCGTCAAAAGAGTTATGCGGTCAAACAACGCAAGCCCTTGGAATTCCAAGTTGGTGATCACGTCCATGTCAAGGTATCCCATTGGAAAGGTGTTATTAGATTTGGAAAGAAAGGAAAACAATCACCACGATATATTAGAGCATTCAAGATCGTTAGGAGAATCGGAAAGGTGGCCTACCGACTTGAGCTACCTCCTGAACTTGGGAATATTCACCCACATTCCACGTGTCAAATTTGAAAGAAGTGTTTAGCCGATACAAACTTCCACATTCCCCTCGACGAAATTCACGTTGATGACACTATGCACCTATCTCGAGAAACCTGTGGAGATATTGGACCGTGAAGTCAAGAAACTCAAGTGTAGACGTATACCGATAGTTAAAGTTCGCTGAGAATCCAAACGTGGCCAAGAATTTACTTTGGAACGAGAGGATCAGATGAAAGCGAAATATCCACATCTATTTTCACAAAGTTTTCTCTAATTAAATTTAGGGACGAAATTTCCAAAAGTAGGGGATTGTGACATTTGTGCCTTTTCAATCATTGCACAAATTACAAACAATTTTGTATTCAATGAAACCCTGTGTTTTATTTCCAAATATTTTTGTATTCAATAAAATATTGTATTTTATTGATGAGAATACATAAATGTTAATCCTTGCACAATTTCGATCATTTTCGTGTTCGTTAAAGTGTTTTACGTATTTTTGCAAAACGCGTAAGCGTACAACCGAAAAAACCGACATCCATGACATTTTCGGGCATAATCCATGGTACACATGTCTTAACACCTTTATATAACCTAAATATTAGGTTAAAGGGGTTAAAAATGGCAAACAAGTGAAAATACAAGTCCAAGGGCCAAAATGTAAAAAAAATAATAAATATTTTTGCTTCTTCACCAAGTTTGCCACCTATCTCCAATTTTGGACACCTAGCACTCACTTTGCCACACTTAATATGGTGTTGACACATGTTAGGACACTAACCGACACTTGAGGACACTTGCCATCACCTCCTTAATCCTAAAATACTATAAATACCCCATGATTCTTTCATTTTTTTTCACACCACTTCAAAACACTTCAAAGCAAAGTGTGAAGTTCTTCTTTCTATCCTTCGTAGAGCTTGTTTCCAACCTTTGGAAGCCTCCTATCTTGAGTTCCGAAAGTGTTCTTCAACACAAGTAAGTACTCTACCTAGTTCTTTAATTTTTTTTAGCTATTTTGAGCTAAAAGTCGAACAATTTGGCTTCCTGATTGACTTTTGGTTCTGACCATATTTGGTCAAGTCAAAGTTCAAATGTTTTGGGTGATTCATATGTGCCTATAATTATTTTCAAGATTTCAAACAATATACATGGTTTATATATACAAAATGATTTTCAAAGTGAGTACAAAGTTCCCCTCTTTTATGTTTTGCATATGTTTTGGGGTGACTCATATGTGCCAAATCATTTTCAAGTTTCAAAAACAATGTCTATGGTTTATATACAAAACAATACAATTTCAATAATGTGAACAACTTGTTGATGCATTATTCATAACACGAATGACATTCATTAGCTTTGGCCGAGCCGACCAGTAGTATGTTATGGCACCATAGGACTGACAATCCTATTATTGGACTGTTCACTGGATTTGGTGGAAGTTTTGATAATGAGAAACTGTTTCTAATTAACAAATCATTTGTTTATTTGTTAGTATAGTTAAAGAGACTCTTTGGTGGTCAATTAAAGATACACTTTGGTGGTATAGTCAACACAAGTTTGAATGTGTTCATTATAGAACGATCAAAAGTTTTCAAAATTCAAAACATGGATGATTTGTTTATGACATGGACAATTGGTTTATGACACAGACGATTGATTTATAACACAGACAAATGGTTTCTAACACGGACAAATGGTTTTAACAATGTAACGCAATGATTTTCATTTAAAGATATAAACCAAAAGAAGTTTTCTTTTGAATCAATCTATTAAAAGTTTATTTTACAAAAGAAACGTTTTGGTCAAGATTCATGGCTACAAGGTTTTCACAACTCTAACCAACTTGTTTTAGTTAGTTAATTGTATTGCAATATCAAACACTTTTGATACGAGGTTTTCACTTAACGACTCTTGTAGTCGGACGAGGTGTTGCAATATATATACAAAACCACGAATTTGACACACTCACAAAACCTATGTACTCGCCGGCATTTTTATGGTGACTCTCTTTTCACATATGTTTCAGGAGTCAAATGCTTGATAATATGATGAATGCTTCACGTAGGAATGGACGTGGGCCTTAGTGACTTAAAACATGAAAGACAGTTTATTTATGTGTTGTTCTTGTTTATCCCAAGACAATGTAAACATTTAACTTAATAAAACACAATTTCAAATTCCATGAGTTGTGAAACAATAGTTCTGTGACATGACTCCCCAATGTTTCCGCCGCGGTTCGTTGTTTTATGCGGTCGGGGTGTTACGCAACCCGCGGTGTTAACTGGGTTAACCCGAGCTCAAAACTTGATCTGAAATAAACCTGAAACATGTTGAACCAGAACCCGAACATAATCAGCCCAAAACCGAGTTGGACTGTGTGACCCGAAACCTACCCGAATCCAACCGAGACCCGAGATAACCCGAAAACTAACCCCAAATATCCTGACCACCGCTGCCGCCGTTTGACCGGCTCGAAGCCGCCGGCCGGAATCCCAATCGCCGCCGGTCACGGCTACCGGGGTTTAAAACCGCAACCATCGCTGCTCAATTGGAAAAACAAGGCCTGTAATCGTGTTAAGAGGGTGAGGTTTAGAGGGGTTCGTCGTTGAACCGCCGCGAAAAGTCATCGCCGCCGTCTCCACCATCACCGCCGATGCGGCTCCGCTGCTCCGCCGCCGTATTGTCGCCAGCTCCACCGGCATCGCCGGCCGGAGTCTGGCCACCAGACAAATTAGAGAGAGTTTTTGGTGGGTTGGGCCCAATGCCCAAAAGCCCATTTCTAGTGTTTTGAGCGGCCCGATCGTGTCTACGGGCCCGTTTTTGAATCCCAAACTTCATGGAACGTCGTATAATATTGTTTTAGGTTCAAAAACATGTAAAAGGTGTCGGTATTCGATATTAATAGCGTGCGTTCGTCAGTTTTGTTAAAATGCGTAAAATGCTCCGGTTGTCATTTCTTGTCCGTTTTTCGATCCGATTTCGACTACGAATAATAAAATTCGATTATGAAGCTAAATATATCATAATATATGAGTGCGGAGGCGTAATTCGAGTCTGTTGCTTTCGTTTCGTTGTCGGTGTGTTCCTTCAGACCCGTTTTTCGTTCACATAAGCGTTTTGTGACGTTCGAAAGCACAATAATTTATCAAAACCAAATTCTTACACATAAATTATACCTGTAAAATTCGTATTTGTCAGCATTGTCAATATTTTGCCCGGTGTCAGTTCGTTACCGTTTGACGTTCAACAGTTTTCCTGCAAATCACCATTCACGTACCGAAAAGTTGGATAGACGTTCCTAGGCATTCTAAAGGCCTGATCAAGTTAATTTACATCTAATTACACTAATTATGATGGTTTTAATGTTTGTTATGCGTGTATTATAACCGGAAAAATGTCGGTTGTCACAACTATAAGTTAGAGAAAGCTCTATACAGTCTTCATCAAACACCTAAGGCTTGGTATGAGACTTTGTCAACGTATCGTTTGGAATATGGATACACAAGAGGAAGAATCGACATGACTCTCTATACAAAAAGAATCAGAGACGATGTAATGCTGGTTCAGATTTATGTAGACGATATCATCTTTAGGTCAACAGATGAAGCTCTTTGCAAAGAATTCGAGATGGTGATGAAAACAATGTTCGAAATGAGCATGATAGGGAAGCTCACATTTTTCTTCGGATTAGAAGTGAAATAGAGAGAAGAGTGGATCCACATTCATCAAGCCAAATACATCAGGGATATACTTGCTAAATACAATATGACAGACTGTAAAATAGCAAGTACACCATTTGTATCTCAGACTAAACTTACACCTGATCTTCAAGTAAAACCTGATGTGCGTGAATTAAATATACTTTATTTCTATGATTTTCGTTCACACAAATTAGGTTTTAAAATGATTTTTACTTAAAACCAACTATACACACAAAGGGCAAGTGTACCCGTCAGGTGGTAGTACAGTCTGTCGGTAAGAACCGGATATCAATCCGTGGACTCAGTGTCTCAATACTAGATCTTTGTTACTTTTAAATCCGGTTCAATGCGTGAATTGATTTCTTGACTTTTTGACTATTATGAAAATATAGAAATTAACTATTTGAATTGATAAAGAACAATAATTAAGAAAGGTTTCTTAAATTAAGTATCCACTAACAAACATATGACAACATTTGAGGAATGTTAATGGTGACGCAAGTTCTAGATTCAACTAAGTTTCCATTCAAGGTTTCCTAGTTTGATAAATCTTGGGAAAATTATAATGAACAACATTTTAATCACCTAAGATCCATTCCTTTTAAGCTCACTTGCTAAGTTGATGTTAATCTTTAAATATGAGTTAATTGTTTGTCAAAACTCCTAACTCTACAAATTAAGGAAAACTAACATGAACAACACATTAATCACCCTAACTTGGTTTCAAATAAATGATATCTTCAACAAGTTCTTGACATGAATCACAAGCATGGTCATGTTAGATAACAACTTTGGCCTAAATCATCAATCCAAACTTGAACACAAACTATAGAATCCATATAAACATTCATATGATCTTTTTAAATCCAAATGCAAGAATTCATACTCATATTCAAATCATCATTCAATCATGTTAGCAATTACCATTCCTAGTTTCATGCTATGAATCAAATCAACAAACTGACAATATTCAATAATCATAATCTCTACATGGGCTTTCCAACACTACATGTAAAATTTTTATGATCAAACATTCAAGAATAATAACTTTAAACATGAAAATGCATTCCAAGAAAAAGGTTAAATATCATCATGAAGATTAACATACAACAATCACCACATCTATTTGCATGTTGTCAAGTATTCGTTAGTTTCAACAAAATCCAAGTAACACAAATGTTTAGCCTAGAAGGCTCATGATAACTAAGGCACATATAGAGTAATATGGATTGTGCATGAATAAAAAGTGAAATACTAGAGTTTAAGACAAGATTATTAGCAAAATGAGTTGAATTATCAAGTGATACAACCTCCTAAAGGCTCCTTCTTCAATCTCCAAGCTTCCAAGATCAGCTTCTTGAGAAAGAAATCCACCCAAATGCTCCAACTCCCCTTCAAATGAGCTGAATTCACGTCTTTAAGCTAATGGGCATTTGGCACGACCATGCACCTTTTGGCACGGTCTTGCTTGGTAAGTGGCAGGTGCCTTTCTGAGTTGTTGACTAAGTTTGATGCCAAATCCGGAAAGATCCCGCTAAAATTTCCCCAAGGTGGCACGACCGTGCCATTGGTTGGCACGGTCGTGCTTATCGATATCGTAGTCGGAATTGACTAAGTTGATCTCGGAAACTAGCTGATCCTGACTTGTGAGTGCACGTGCATGGTCGTGCTTGGGGTTGGCACGATCGTGCCAAATGTTGGACTGGCTTGGTTTGTGCAAGCTGATGATAGTGCTCGTTAGTTTCGGCTTTTGGATGCTTAGCACGATCGTGCCATGGGTTGGCACGGTCGTGCCATATCTGGTAGTTTGGCAGAAATGTTCCATTTTTGCTCCAATTTGCTCCAAAAGCCTTTGTTTCTTCACCGGGCCGAAGCCCGGACCTGCATTTTCACAAACAACTCAAATAAGTATAAAGATCACTGAAAACACAACGAATTTCCGCATTAATGGGGACTATTTGATGTTTAAAAGATGTATAAATTCTTATACATCAAACATCCCCACACTTGAACTTTGGTTGTCCTCAAACAAACTAAAGTGAACAAAATTCTATCTTGGCAATCATCTCAACTAGCATTATATAAGCACAAATAAATAACTTGGGCAAAACAAAACGGATTAGTCGACATAAAAGGAAAAACCAAAAAGTATGTGAAATATGGTTATGAGCAATGATCCATCTCGACATCCCTACAAGCTCACCTTACATCCTCGCAATGTTCACACACACTCTGCTAAAATATAAGAGACATACAATTCAATGAGTATGTTTAGAACACTCGATGCCAAGACAATGACTATGCGATATCATAAGCTTGTATAAGGATCAAATCTAAACACTTAACCAACACATAACAAAAATCAAGAGGTCTTGTGTGGGTTGTAATTTGGCTAGGGTAAAGGGTGTGGAAATGGATTTATAAAAGTGGCTAAAACGGCTAAAGACCGACGGCTCGACTAACTTGAAGCGAAGAAAAATAAAACTATCCAAATAACTAATCGAGAGCTAGCAAACCGCTTAGATGTGTCCACAAAATTGCTCTAACAAAGCCAATTGACACGGCTTTTTTTTCGTCACCACTTTAGAGGGAACTAAGTACGTCTACTTAGATAAAAACTCCAAGCTATGATGTTATGACTAATAACTCGATAAACTATACAAGAAGCTTACAAATTAGTCTTAACCGGGTCGGGCTTTAAACCAAAAATGTGGGTTCAAAAAGAAAAGGCTAAATTGGCTTATTGGTGATATTTAGTGGTTTAAACGAAATGAAAGGGAAAGGCTCAAATTGGTTTAACTAAGGGTGTGATTTGGGGGTAGGGATAAATAAAATTGGTTAAAAATAAAAGGTGTCCTACTGCCTTAATCATCTTTATGTTATATATCTGCTTTGTGTTTTCGAAATGCATACCTAACACAAGTTCTAAATCGCAAGAGTCATCCGGCGCACTCAATCTTTGCCCGCAAAAACATGAGCAAAAATAATTCTAAAGCTATAAGGCTCAAAAATAACTCATTGTAACGGGCGTATTGGGTAACTATGCAAGGCAAACAGGTAGGAATTTTGCTTGATTTCTCACGCTCAATTTTATACAAAATTACTAGATGGCAACTTTTATTCGAGCAAATTCTTTTTTCGTTCACCTTTGTAAATTTATCAAAAACTTTTAGCGACTAGCGTATCATCAACCACCGCACCCCTGGGGTGCAAAGGCTAGAATGGAGCGAAAGAAGGTAATACGAAACATTCCAATGAACCACCGCACCATCCAGCGACTAGCGTATCATCAACTTAAGATTGCACACTGCAAACATAATCAAGATCACAATAAATAACCCAACCCAAAAATCCCTTGTCATTGTTCAAAAACTAAACCACTAAATTAAAATTAAAATGTACGAAATTTAAAGCAACAACGGAGAAGTGTACGGACAATGCAAAATGGTACACCCCTCAAGCACAGAATGCAAATAAAAGTACGACATGAGCTGCAAGATCAGGGGGGCCGCCAGATCCTGAAGGACCGGAATCATCCTGACGGTCAAACCGGGATCGCCTAGTGAAGTTTGGCGGCGGCTGTGTCTAAGGATGACCGAGCGAGTTCGCCAAATGTTGCTGTGATCCGAAGAGCAAGTCGAAGCTCCGCCTACTCTGCTCGTAAATATCCTCCAGAAAATTACCCGGTCTATGCTGCTCGGCGCGGATGAAGACTACGTCGTGTCATACTGCCTGCTGGTCCAACGCTAACCCATCCATCTGTCGCCAAAGATCCACCAGAGACGGCTCATATGGTCCGTAAGCACCCTGTTCATACCTGCCACCAAAACCACCGAACATATGCTCCCAGTTTGGGCTTCCAAAGCCCTGGCCCAATTCACCCATCGAATGTGAGGGTCTGCTCCCCCAGCAGCCTCACCCGGCCCGAATCCTGGAGCATCTTGCATGTGTATGTCCTCGCCTCCACAACATTGCCCTCTTCTTGATTGCTTTCCCCCTCAGGAAGTGGTTCCTGACGTGAGGTCGTTGTCACACGCAAATTTAATCCCAAAACTGCTATTAGCTAGCGGTAAGCGGGTATCGAACACAAGGATTTGTGGAACTAGTGTTATCAATTGGTTGTACTATTATACTAATTACCTAATTTTCACAATTTAAATTTCTGATTTTCGATTGATGGATTAGATTTTAACTACTTAATACTTCAAAGATTGGTTCTTTTTAACAGATTAATAGAAGAATGATCACCTTGAGTTTCCGGTTCAAAATGCATGTGTTCCAATTTTACTAGAAAGAGTCACATAGACATGACTCGTGTTTGATTAACTAATTGTGATAAAAGGGAACAGAGTACTCGGATTGAAATGCGAGGTCGTTACCCGATGACCATTGATCAATACCCAACCCGTAAACCTTCCCGTGATATCTTGATTGTCAACGACACCAAGAACGTACGAGATAAGCAATAAGCAAAATATCAATCAACAACTTACAAATAATCAATCAACACCATAATTACAATAACATAGCAATTATTCTAGAAATAAGCAAATTGAAACATAATTGTTTACTGAACCTTCAACACAAGATGATCACCGAAATGTTTAGCCACTCATGTTCTTACAATCAAACAAACATCAATTGTCTTTTCATATCAATCAAACACACTCAAATATTGTTTAGAACTTGTTAGAATCAATGAAAAACACCCAAAATCGCCTTCTATCTTCTCTGCACTTCGTTCCAATGATTGATAATGTGAAAAGCCACCATAACTCAGATTAAATTGGGCAGTTACACATTTCCCGTAGCCCACCACCGTAAGCTACGGTGCCCACCGTAGCTTACGGTGGGCAAAAATTTCATTACGGCATTACACTTCTGTCTTACGATGGTCTTCAAGAGCTGACACCACCGTAAGCTATGGTGGCCACCGTAGCTTACGGTGGTCAGCTTCATTTTTCCATTTTTGCCTTTCATGCAATCTCTTAATTCCCCTCTTCGATTAGGCTCTTGTAAATAACCGCTAAAGCACGTTTAAACCCCCTCATTATGCTCTTCGGTACCTGAAAAGCCAAACGCATCGTAGACATCAAATTGTAACAAATAAACGTTTAAAGCATGGAATATATAACATTTTAACTCACTTACGGGTTGTCCAAAAGACCACCCGTCACATCCCCACACTTAAACGTTGCTTGCCCCAAGCAACCATTTCACAAAAGTTTTAAACAAACAAGTGATCATCATATAAACCAAACACAAACAAATTGCCCCGTTATCAACATTTACCATCATAACACATAGCACACCCCTCACTAAACTCTTATCTCGGCGACAAAGTAGCACTAGCAAGATTGTGCTAGATCACTCAATACAAGTGTGCAAGTGTGCGGCAATAAGCTTGGATAACAATCGAGTCTTTATCTACAAATCGCCTAACATGCTCATGAATTAGAAGGACTTTCGGGTTGTAACGAGGCTATGTGTATAGGTGGGAATTGGTGGGAAATATTCATGTAGCTTGCTTAATCGACCCGATTTATTATTACATCAATATAAATAACACACTCAAATTGTACAACTAATCTTCCTTCTTTTTTCTCTTTCCTTTTTTTTTCACAATAACATTGCATTACGCTATTGAAAGAGAACATACTAACATAACAAGAACAACTATCTAAACCGGGTCAATCAAAAGGTAGAATTTTTAGGACATAGATTCGGGTGACAATTGAAAGGCTACAAGCTCAAATTTGGCTACTAATGTCCAACCCCCCGTCCCGCTCCCTACCAAGCTCATATTCATAACTTATGAGGTCCAACCCCCCAAACCCACACTCAACACACATCCAGACGAGGCTACCTAAATGCCCTCATCATATTCACCCGCATGTAAACTCAAGTTTCGACAAGCATATATTATCCAAGTTCTATTAACACACTATACACACCCCCACTCAATCAAATAATAAATTCTCAATGACCTATAGGTGTGGCTCAATCCTCACCAAGAAAGAATGGAATTGGGATGATGATGTGTCATGCATAATATGGTATTACTTTCAAACTTTAACAATTGTTTCGTTCGGTTCACAAAATTTTTTTCAAAATTCCTAAAAATTTTAACGCATCCCCACACTTGGGATACATTGTCCCCAATGTATGGGTTTAGAGATCTTCAACATCACCTTTCGGTAAAACTCTCAAATCCCAAGGTTTCTTTTTTTTATTGCAAAAACTCAACCACAAACACCAACCCAACAAAACTGTCAACCATGTTACACCCCCGACCTTCCCAACCATAAACACAAGGCAACAAAATCAAACTACAAACAGTACAAAGGAAGAACTGAACCTGATCAGTAATAGCGTGGCTGAGGAGGTCCGAAGATGGAGGTCATCATCTCCGAAAATTCATTAAATGCAAATGGGCCACTTCCTTCGCCTCCTTGTTGTTGCTCTGAGCTCTGTTGCTGCTGCCATACCGCGGGTCCACCCACTGAGAATGATGCATTGGCGGTGTTGGGTAAGAAACACTGCCATCATAAGGTGGTAGGGTGGTGTAGTCAACTGGAAGCGGGTCCACAACCACGGGACGTCCTGCATGCCAATCTTCATGCATTCTTCATTGCTGATCATCCAAATACCGGTTGTTAATCTCCTGCTCAAAGGCATAGGCATGTGTACGATTCTAAGATTCTTGTCTATCAAAACTGTGC
This sequence comes from Scalesia atractyloides, assembly GCA_947069175.1. Taxonomy (NCBI): domain Eukaryota; kingdom Viridiplantae; phylum Streptophyta; class Magnoliopsida; order Asterales; family Asteraceae; genus Scalesia; species Scalesia atractyloides. The sequence continues at coordinate 53,544,701 of CAMTDV010000001.1, read as the reverse complement.
CTTAGTGCACGTTCCGTGCTTGCGCCCATATATGTTTGGTGATCAAAAAACGTCTGTTCGGCCCCACTCCAGCTATCAAAAACCGAGGGCCATTGATTTTCAATAACTTCCTGCATGGTACCTTCATGAGCCCAGTTCGGCTCATAAGGAAATCTAGAAAAATCAAAGAACCCCCCGGTCGGAACACTACTCGACCCCCCTTGTTCCACATTCGATGGGGCAACCTGCGGTTCATCCATATTATCATCATCGCCACTCGGGCCTTCGTCATCACTTTCGGGGTCATCCTCTTCCCCCGGCCAAGGTGGCCGCGCATCAACCTTTAAAACCCTCCATCGTTGACCTTCACTCTTCAGCTTATGATATCTTTCAGACTCTGAATACTTCCACCCAACTCCCAGCTGGCGGATGTCAAATGGCTTAAACTTCTTGTAAGATCCCTTGTCATCAGCACCAATCGCCCCGTACATCTTTAATAATGCAGTGATGAGATGACAGTGCGAAATGATTTTCCGCTGGTCGCTGTTTCGACTGATCCAAATATTGTTCATAACCAAAAAATGAAATGGAAACATGGGACCCCCAGTTAGCAAAGCATAGAGTACCGGTACTTCTGGCCTTCGAACTTCCGTCTTATCACCCCTCCTCGGCATGACGTTCTGCATACAAATTGCAAGCATGAGCTTCCCCTCAATCTTGAGATTCTTTCGATATAATTTCCCATGAGTAGTACCCGGTAAAAACAGGTAATCTAACATAGTATTCCATCTCGGATGCTTTTCGGGTTCAAAATAAAGATCTTCCAATCTCGGAAGCATATATTGATTAACTGGTTTGCTATCGAATTTCGCGACCTTTCGCAGCGAATCAAAAGACATCTCCACATCTATACGATTTACAGTGCCAATTAATCTCATTCTTGAAGCTCCACCCTTGTATGGAGGGCACCTAAGAGTGGCCATCCACTCTTGTATTTTTGTATCATAAAGGTTGGTGCCCTCATAGTCATAGCACTTTAAAGCTGCTTCCCATCCTAAAGCCCTAAATTTGCCCGTGATCCCAAACGGACCAAAATCAACCTCCCTAACTTCTTTCTCACAAATAAATGCCTCCTTCCTCTGCGCCAATCGGTTAATTTGATCATTAAATAGTTCAGCCTGCCACTCTTGCGGTTGATCATGTAATGGACCGGATGTCCATCGTGGCTTGGGCCCTCGATCGGGCACATCTTCCTCTATATCCTCATCACTGTCGCCTTGCACCACGAGTCATCTTTCCTTGGAGTCGGGTTACTAGATGAACCCACCTTTTCTTTACCTTTTCGACCCATTGTAATCCTGTAAGACACAAACATGAAGAACACATGTTACTCACCTTTTCAAACACCCACACTATGCATCAATTTAAACAAATTCCCCTAAATTAGTGAAATTTACACAAAAATCATATCTTTATCACCTAGCTAATTTCCATGACCATAATCATTCAAAACTCATTCAAATTCATCTCAAAATTTTCAAATATAAGCAAGTGTGGGTCATGATAACCTAGTTCATCTCAAAATCTCCAAATCCTACAATGCCATGACAAAGATGTAAGAAATTGCATACCTTGATCTTGTAGAAAATGAAGAAACCTAAAAACTTCAAGATTATCAAAAACCCACAAAACCCTAGAAATATTCGGATCAAAAGTGCCCAACTTGATCCCCAAAACAATAGATTCGACCAAATGCAAGCACAAAATTGAATTCCTTGCGAAATTTAAGTCAAAATGGACCCAAAAATCGCTTAATTTGATTAGGAATTGAAAGATTTAGGTGGATGAATATGGGTGTTCTTGAGGTTTAATGGAGGAGAAGAAGAAAAGGAGTTATGGCTGAAAGTGGTGCAGAAAATGAGTGGCAGGGGTTGAATTCCCGTGTTAAATTTATGTTTTGCGGACCCCATTTGTGCCCAGGGACCATCATAAGCTACGGTGGTCACCGTAGCTTACAGTGACCTGGGTTTCAAACAGGGCCGTAAGACAGTTATAAGTGGCGTAAGGGATTTTTACCCCGCCGTAGCTTACGGTGGGGACCATAAGCTACGGTGGGATCTGGGAATTTCAAAATTTTTTTTCAAAACAAGGAACAAAACAAAAACCTATTTTAATATCACCCCCTTGAAAAATTCGTGTTGTCCTCAACATCGTGTACAAGAAATTCCGAAAAACTTCCCCACACTTGTTTCAAACACAAATCAACAGGTACGGATAAAGACACAAAACAAACTAAACACATAAACAACAACAATGCATTTTACAATACCAAACCTGGGCCTTTTGCATTAATTCTCGTCCAAGGGCCGCAAGATGTAGCCCACTTTATCTAGTTTAAGATGCTTGATATCATTACCCTCTAAGTACGGCTTGAGCCGATGCCCATTCACCATTTGCTTCTTGTTGGTCCTCTCATCCAAGATATCAACATCTCCAAACCTGCCCACACGTATAGTAACATATGGGCCCATCCACTTGCTCTTAAGCTTGCCCGCGAACATCTTCAACCGTGAATTAAACAACCATACTTTCTGACCCGTTTCAAAAGTTCGTTTCCGAATCTTTTCATCGTGAACCTTCTTGAGTTTATCCTTGTACGCAGCTGCGCATTCATATGCTTCATCTCGAATCTTTTCGATCTTACTCAATTGAAGTTTCCGGATCTTTCCCGCTTCATCGTAATCAGCGTTTACCGTCTTCATGGCCCAATGTGCTCTATGTGCCAACTCCATTGGTAAATGACACCCCTTCCCAAACACCATCTGATAAGGGGTCGTACCAATAGGAGTCTTGTAAGCCGTGCGGTATGCCCACAATGCACCATCCAATTTACTTGCCCAATCCTTCCTGTCTGTTCGTAAAGTCTTCATTAGAATTTCTTTGATCTGACGGTTAGACACTTCGACCTATCCACTGGTTTGTGGATGATATGGTGTGGCAACACGGTGGTTCAAATTATATCTCTTCAATAATTTGCCAAAATTAAAATTCTTGAAATGCGAACCTCCGTCACTGATTATGACATGTGGAATTCTGAAACGAGCAAAAATATTCGATTGCACAAACTTACACACAACCGAATGATCGGTAGTCCACGTCGGTATGGCTTCAATCCACTTCGGAACATAGTCCACCGCCACCAATCTATATAAAAACCCATTTTAACTTGGAAACGACCCCATGAAGTCTATCCCCCACACATCAAAGATTTCTACTACCAAGATACGTTGCATCGACATTTCGTCCATCTTCGAAATACTCCCTAACTTCTGGCAATTCAGACAATTCTGAGCAAACTCACATGCGTCTTTAAAAATTGTGGCCCAATAGAACCCGCACGTGAGCACCCGGTACCCCATCTTATGACCGCTAAAGTGTCCCCTACAAGCGGAGGAGTGAGCATGGGTTAAGATTTCAAGCACTTCCGATTCCAGAACACACCTTCTGATTACCTGATCAGGCCCGTTTTTGAACAAGTCCTGTCATCCCAAATATATTGTTTAACTTGTACTATGAACTGTTGCCGTCTTCTCTTTGTCCAATGTTCGGGAATAGCACCCGTGGCCAAATAATTTACGTAGTGTGCATATCACGGAGCCGTAGAAGTTGAGACAGCGAGCAACTGTTCATCCGGAGATCGTTCATTAATTTCACTTGGGTCATCAACCTCTTCAACCAAAATCCGAGACAAATGGTCGGCCACCACATTTTCACTTCCCTTTTTGTCTCTAATCTCCAAGTTGAATTCTTGCAATAAAAGTATCCATCGAATCAACCAAGGTTTAGCATCCTTCTTTTCCATTAAATACTGATCAGAATAAACCACTACTTTGCTCCCCCAAATATATGACCGAAACTTATCCAAGGCATACACCACCGCTAATAATTCTCTCGGTTGTGGTGTAATTCAGTTGCACCTCGGATTTAGTTTTGCTTGCATAATAGACCGCCACTGGTTTCTTATCAACCCTTTGCCCTAACACCGCACCAATAGTTGTGTCGCTGGCGTCGCACATTATTTCAAACGGTTTTGACCAATCCGGTGGCTGCAAGATAGGAGCCTTCACGAACTGTTCCTTCAAAACATTAAAGGCTTGCAAACATTCATCAGTAAAATCAAAAGGAACATATTTCAATAGTAAATTACATAAGGGTTTGGTAATTGCACTAAATCCCTTAATAAACCTTCTATAAAAACCCGCATGTCCCAAGAATGACCTTACCCCTTAAACATTTTTAGGAGGAGGTAGCGACGAAATTACCCGAATTTTTGCTTTGTCTACCTCCATCCCTTTTTCGGACACAACATGGCCCAACACAATACCTTCCTGGACCATAAAATGACACTTCTCCCAACTCAACACTAAATTCTTCTCGACACATATTTTTAAAACTTTTTTCTAATTCTTCAAGACATGACTCAAAACTTGTGCCGAAAATGGAGAAGTCATCCATGAACACTTCAAGCGACTCTCCAACCATGTCCGAGAAAATACTCATCATACATCGTTGAAAAGTTGCATGAGCATTACACAAGCCAAATGGCATTCACCTAAAGGCAAAAGTACCATAAGGACAAGTAAAGGAAGTTTTGTGTTGGTCATCAGGGTGAATTGCAATTTGGTTATATCCTGAATACCCATCTAAAAAACAGTAGTATTTTTGACCCGAAAGTTTTTCAATTATTTGGTCAGTAAAAGGTAATGGGAAATGGTCCTTAGAGGTTGCGGTCAGTTTTCTATAATCGATACAATCCCACCACCCGGTGACCAGTCGAGTGGCTATTTGTTCACCATTTTCATCTTTAACAACTTGAATACCGGCCTTTTTAGCCACTATTTGGGTAGGACTTACCCAAGCACTATCAGATATGGGATAGATAATACCTGCATCCAATCATTTTATTACCTCCTTTTTTACTACCTCACGCAGTTTTGGATTCAATCTCCTTTGTGCTTCCCTCGTCGTCTTTGCATCCTCACTTGTGATTATCTTGTGCATCACAATGGATGGGCTGATCCCCTTCAAATCAGCTATCGTCCATCCTATAGCTGCCCAATTCGCCTTGAGCACTCTTAGCAGTTCCTTCTCTTGAGCCACCTCTAAGTTAGAGGCAATAATGACCGGTAATGTGTCATTATCCCCTAGAAATGCATAATTCAGATGGCTCGGTAACTCGTTCAAATCCAACATAGGGGCTTCTTCCAAAGATGGCTTTGTCCCCGAATTAATTTCAGCCGGTAGACTCTCAAACTGATAAGTCCACAGTGGTCGCCCCTCTCTCAACGCCATCATTAGCATGTACCTGTTCAAACACATCACAAACACAAACACAAGTATCCTCTTTCGTATATTCATGTGGGTTGCACCCATCCACCAAATCTGCCATGAAACACTCGTCAACACCAACAGAATTAGATATGTTAGTAAAAACATTTATATGCATTTTTCTGTTGCCGAATGTCATGTCAACCGTACCAAGTCGATAATCAATCACAGCGTGAGCGGTGCTGGAGAATGGCTGGCCCAAGATAACATTCTGTTGTTGTTTTGGGTTGGCGGACGAGTAGTCAAGCACTAAAAAGTCCACCGGGTAGTAAAACTCGTAAACTTTTACAATTACATCTTGGACCATCCATCGGGGTAGTTTGTGAGACAAATCGGCTAAAACTACCGTCGTCTTGACCCGAGCCAATAGACCAAAATCATATTGATCATATAACCCACCCGGTAAAATACTTACCCTAGCTCCAAGATCTAGCAACGCTTTTGACATTGGAAAGTTTCCAACTTGAATATTGATTAGAGGCGTTCCTGGATCTTGGCGCTTTTGAGGAAGGATTCCTTTAGCACCTCACTAACTTGCCCGGTCAAATCTACCCGCTTAGGCAACTTCCTTTTTTGTTTTCGTTTTTGAGTGCATAATTGTTTTAAGAATTTTGCGTAAGCGGGCACTTGCTTTATAGCACCAAGCAAGGGAAGGTTCACTTTTACTTGTTTAAAAACATCTAAGAGCTCCTCCTTTTGGGGATCGCATGTTGAAATAAAAAAATTTCTTTCTGGGGTCAACTAACGCTGAAGGAAACGGGACTTGACTCGGTCCCTCTTCCTCCTTTTGTTCATTTAACAATTCACCCAACCCCGGTTTATCAGTTACATTTTCAACAAGAGGTTCCCGTGACACATTTGGTGATGAGGTATCATCCTCATCACTCTCATTACCCGTAATGTCCTCTACCACCCCTTCAACCAAAACCGGTTCTAAATTAGCTTTAAATTCCTTACCGCTTCGTAGAACGCTTACATGGTTAATGTTGACATTACGTGAAGTGTTGTGAGAGGGATTTACCTTTGTGTCACTCAGAAGTTGACCCTTACCTTTCTTAAGATCCGCTACCTCCGATGCAAGTTGACCCATTTGTGTGGTGAGTGGTTGGATACTTTTGTCCCGGACTTCATCATTTTGCAAACGAGCTTTATCAAGTTGATTCCTCCGTTGCATGTCTTGTTGCATCATGCAGAGCATATCCATCACCTCATTACCGCTTGATGAACTTTGACCCATGTTTCCACCTTGGTCACACCCTTGTTGACTTTGACTTTGATACCCTTGATTATTTCCGTCCCTAAAATTCCCTTGGTTATATTGCAGGCGAGGAGCAAAACTCCTTTGAGCTCTTTGAAATTAGGGTTAGCCTGATTAACCGGGTTCCCATAGCGGAAATTTGGATGATTCCATAATCCGGGGTGGTATGTGTTCGAATTCATGTTAAAGTTCCGACCACCCCCTCAAATTGCATTCACCTCCTCTACTTGATTTTCATTTACTCCCACCAAGCACTCCTCCACTGCATGACCAAGTTCATTACAATTAGTACAAACATTATATACCTGATTCGATGCTTGTGCTTCTCCATCCTCCACCGCATACACTTGTGGCCTTGTGATTACATGTCCAGCTCGCCTCGATGATTGTGCTTTTCTTTTTGATGTGACCGCCATTCGTTCTAGAAATGCCCAATCATCCTGCTCATAATTTGTTCTGAATGTACCATTCGTGATAGACATTAAATCCCTTGCATCCTCCGAGCTCAAACCTTCATGAAATGCATTTAACAATTCCCACAATGCTATACCATGGTGAGGGCAATTTTTCAACATCATGTTAAATCTCTCAAACTTTTCATGGAACATTTCACTTGGCTCTTGTTGGAAACTCCTTATACTCCGCCTTGCTTCGTTTGTATTTTGGGCTGAAAAGAATTCCTGGAGGAATCGTTGTTGCATATCGGCCCAAGTATATATCGACGCTGACGGTGAAGTATGGAACCATCTCTTCGCTTTGTCCTCCAATGAGAATTGAAACAACACCAACTTAACATCATCCGATGAAAACCCTTGCCCCCCGATAATATTGCAAATGGAATCATAAGTTTCCAAGTGGAAATAGGGTTCCTCCGTTGCTATACCCTTATACTTTGGCAAACTTTGCAAGGCAGTCGTCCTAACTTCAAATGTCCTTTCGTCCGGGCGTTGAGGTATTACTACCGGAGAAGGATTATTGGTAATAACCGGACGAAAATGAGCTTCAACCCCCCGCACTACTTCTCGATGATGTCGACGCGGGGCACCCAATGGTACTCTTGGTCGGCCCACCGGACCTTGTCTTAACCTTTGAGGCACAAATCATTGTTGAGGTGGAGGTTGATGCAACGGTCTTTGAAATTGTAGTTGTTGATGTTGAACTTGAATTTGTTGTAGAGGCATTGGTTGTTGGAATGGTGGCCCTTGAGGACGAACTTGTTGCAACCCCGTAGGTTGCTTTGGTGGATAACCGATTCCCCCTTGCGGTCCTAAGTGACCTCCATCACCCCCATAATAATAACCCTCATCTTCATAACCTCCGAACTCCTTTTTATTACCATCATCATATCCGTCTCCTCCTACACCCGATGTTTGCACAAACTGTGAAGAAGGGTTATGGGAACCCGGTTGGTTTGATGGTTTAAGTGTAGTTGAAGTATGGATAATGGTGGAACTAGGTAAAGGTTGATTTGGCAAAGGGTATTGGGTGGATGAGGATTGACCGGATGTGGAAAAGAAAGATGAGAATGGTGGTACTAGTGATGCGGCGTTAGATGGGTCAACTTCATGTGTCGAAGTTGGGTGAGTGGTGGAATTTGGTGGAGGTGTAGATGGTGAGGTTTGTTTTGTGGTGGTAAGTAAATTTTCCATGATGTGGAGTGGTGAAATAGGTGTTGATGGTGTTGTTGAGGAACCACTGATTCTATTCCCTCGTAACAAAACCCTGTTGCGTCGTAAAATCCGTTCAATTTCCTGATCAAATACCAATGGTGATAGCTTGTTGGATCCTCTAGTATGCATACACCTGCACACTAACACAACCAGCATAAACCCGGAAAAATAACAAAGTATACTAACACACAATAACACACGTTGCGCTCAAATCCCCGGTAACGGGGCCAAAATTTGACGTGAGGTCGTTGTCACACGCAAATTTAATCCCAAAACTGCTATTAGCTAGCGGTAAGCGGGTATCGAACACAAGGATTTGTGGAACTAGTGTTATCAATTGGTTGTACTATAATACTAATTACCTAATTTGCACAATTTAAATTTCTGATTTTCAATTGAAGGATTAGATTTTAACTACTTAATGCTTCAAAGATTGGTTCTTTTTAACAGATTAATATAAGAATGATCACCTTGAGTTTCCGGTTCAAGACGCATGTGTTCCAATTTTACTAGAAAGAGTCACATAGACATGATTCGTGTTTGATTAACTAATTGTGATAAAAGGGAACAAAGTACTCGGATTGAAATGCGAGGTCGTTACCCGATGACCAATTGATCAATACCCAACCCGTAAACCTTCCCGTGATATCTTGATAGTCAACGACACCAAGAATGTACGAGATAAGCAATAAGCAAAATATCAATCAACAACTTACAAATAATCAATCAACACCATAATCACAATAACATAGCAATTATTCTAGAAATAAGCAAATTGAAACCCAATTGTTTACCGAACCTTCAACGCAAGATGATCACCAAAATGTTTAGCCCATCAAGTTCTTACAATCAAACAAACATTAATTGTCTTGTTCATACGAATCAAACGCACTCAAATATTGTTTGGAACTTGTTAGAATCAATGAAAAAACCCAAAATCGCCTCCTATCTTCTCCACACTTCGTTCTAATGATTGATAATGTGAAAAGCCACCATAACTCAGCTTAAATTAGGCAGTTACACATTTCCTGTAGCCCACCATCGTAAGGGACGGTGCCCACCGTAGCTTACAATGGGCAAAAATTTCATTACGGCATTACACTTCTGTCTTACGGTGGTCTTCAAGAGGGGACACCACCATAAGCTACGGTAGCCATCGTAGCATACGGTGGTCAGCTTCATTTTTCCATTTTTGCCCTTCGTGCAATCTCTTAATTCCCCTCTTCGATTAGGCTCTTGTAAATAACTGCTAAAGCACGTTTAAACCCCCTCATTATGCACTTCGGTACCTGAAAAGCCAAACGCATCGTAGACATCAAATTGTAACAAATAAATGTTTAAAGCATGGAATATATAACATTTTAACGCACTTACGGGTTGTCCAAAAGACTACCCGTCAGCTCCCAAATCCTACCCAGACGATCCACTAACTTCGGGATACCATTAACCTTGCGAATCATATGCATGGCAGTTAGTTGTGCCACATCAAGCAATCCATAATCACATGCTACAGTAAGATTATCCAACCATATCCTGTAGTGCCTGGCTAACTTGGTGGTGAATGCACCACCACAGATCCTCGATGTGGGGGTCAAACCAATACCCCTTTGGATAGACTCAGCAACACTAACCGCAACATTGCAATTGGACCCCGAAATGATGCAATAGAGGCGGAAGAGGTCGCGGGTTGTGATGTTCCTAGTGCTATCACCCCGACCACCGATCACATGAAAAATGGCATGTTCGATTATGCGGTGCAACGGGTCAAGGATCCAAGTAGCCTTGGCCCGTCGTGGGTCCCATTCACGCCCCGGCACGGTAATCTCAGCCCAAAATGTGGCTTTGTCCGCATCAGCTTCCCATTCCTACAAACTTCCGTTGAAGAGCTCAGATTCGCTCTCGTCTTCCTCATATAACCCAAGTATTTGCCCGAACCTGCTAATAGACTGGTGATGCCACTTCCGTCCCAGACGGTAGCTCACACCAACACGTTTCTCGTAAACATCTGGGAAAATGAACCTGACTGACGCAAAAAACTTGATGACCAGCTCAACATATTGGGTTTCAGCCATTGCAAAGAGACGGCTCCACGGGGGAGTCATAAGATCATCAAACCGTTCAGCCTGACCAAGCAAGTCAAGGTCGATGGTTTGAAGAGTCCGCATAGGCTCGATTAAGTGCCTCCTAGCCTATAGCCTTTCAACTTTTGCAATACAATGCCCTTTCCAGGCATTGTTGCTGAATCGGAGAAACGGATGATTCATATGCAAGAGTAAGACAAGATCAGCAATTAAAACATGGAAAACCAACAAAAATTAGGTTACAGACGGGTTCGCACGACCGTGCTATATATTGGCATGACCGTGCGTGCTTGTTCCAGCAGAAATTATGAATATTTTAAAATTATGAAATTTTTCTGGGTCTGTTCTTCCCTAAGAACGATCGTGCCATACCTGAGCACTCTCGTGCTGAACCAATTTCTGGGTGAAAATTTTGAAGACTGGAAATTCATATGAAGAGCACGATCGTGCCATCAGATGGCACGGTCGTGCATGTTGAATTTCTGGGCCAGATCTGCAAATTTATCAAGTTGTTATGAAGAGCACGATCGTGCCATCATATGGCACGGTCGTGCTTGATGAATTTCTGGAAAATTTTTGAAGATTCAGTCACAAATAATGAAGAGCACGGTCGTGCCTGGGTTTGGCACGGTCGTGCGTGACGGAACGCAGATCCGAAAAGGTCTCAAAAATCACCCAAAACCCTGATTTTTTAACAGTTTTGCTTGGGGGTTTTGTAGATCGGTCGAGTATGGTGCACGACAACAACAAATCACGGAAAACAGGCTTGAATCTATCGGTTTAGACCAAACACTAAAAAACTTAAAAGAAAACTTCTTGAAGAACAAACCCAACTATTCAACAACTAAAAAGAGAAGAATAAAGATTCATACCTGGACTGATGCTTGGGATGAGAGGAAAACAGATTCTTGAAGGTAGAAAGGAGGATTTGTGAGTGAATTGTGATGATTCAAGTGATGAGTTTGAAGGTTTTAAAGAAAAGAAGGAGATGGGCCTTGCAATTGGGTCTGCACTATCAGACCTGACAGTGCCAGAAAACATTGTTGATAGTGCCGACTTTTTCGGATTTCAGTTTTTTTTAGGAATTATTTTCCTCTTAAGTTTATTTATTTATATTTAATAAAACCAAAAATAAAAACATCACTTGAATCCGGATTACTCACGAAACACCTCCTACCAAGAAAAGAGCTGAACTAACATACTTGAGGATCGGCAATGCATTCTAACATCCCCCGCGTCCAAGACGAACCGCAACCTGAAAAAGAAACTAAGCAACCAAAAAGAAAAACAACTAAAAACCCCAAAAACATGCTAAGTTTATTTATGAGTCTTCAGCTAGACCCACCACCCCGAATTCTTATGTTCTTGGGGTGGAGGGTGACAACCTCCTCACTCCTATCCACTAGGCCACCAACATACGACTTCAGCCTGTGCCTATTGACCTTGAACAAGCGGCCATACTCATGGCCAATTTCCACTGTTCCGTAAGGAAACACCGACCGCACCGTGTAAGGACATGACCAACGAGACTTAAGCTTGCCAGGAAACAACTTAAGACGCGAGTTGTATAACAATACCCGATCACCCACCTGGAATTCCTTCTTGTCCTTCAGGCGGGAGTCGTGGAGCGTCTTAGTACGTTCCTTATACAGCTTGGAGCTCTCATATGCATCATTTCGAAGCTCTTTTATCTCATGGATCTGCACAAACCTGTTTTCGCTCGCAGCTGCCATGTCGAGGTTAACTGTTTTCAAGGCCCAGTATGCCTTGTGCTCAAGCTCAACAGGGAGATGACAAGACTTCCCATAGACCAACTTAAATGGAGTAGTGCCTATTGGAGTTTTGTAGGCCGTTCGAAAGGCCCACAGTGCATCATCAATCTTTCAGACCAGTCCTTACGGCTTGCGTTCACCGTCTTCTCCAATATGCGCTTAATGCCCCTGTTTGTGACCTCAACCTGCCCAGTAGTCTGTGGGTGGTATGGTGTAGAAAATCGATATTGCGCACCATACCGGGACAATGCTTTTTCCAATTGAGCATTACAAAAGTGTGTCCCCCGGTCACTGATTAACGCTTTAGGAGCACCAAAGTGCACGAACAACTTCTTCAGAAATTTAACCACCACCCTAGCATCGTTGGTGGGCAAAGCTTGCGCTTTTGCCCACTTTGAAACAGAGTCGATCGCGACTAGGATGTATCGGTTTGCGGCATCTCGTGGCGTGCAGAAATATTGCTTGCCCTTTGACAGGCGTCACAAGATTTCACGAATTCATGGGCGTCCTTAAAGATGGATGGCCAGAATAATCCAACATCAAACACCTTTTTGGCGGTATTGTTTGCTCCATGGTGACCTCTCTTAGGTCCCTCGTGACAATGGCGAAGGATGTGCCTCGCCTCCTTGTCGTGCACGCAGCGCCGGATCATCTGATCCGCGCCCACCCTGAATAGATAAGGGTCATCCCATAGGTAGTACTTGACATCTGCAAAAAATTTTCTCTTCTGCTAAAAGGTCATCAATTTGATCGGGATGCCGCTGTCTAGGTAGTTTGCAATGTCAGCAAACCAGGGGGAGTCTTCATTTGTCTCGATCCGCATCAGAAACTCGTGGGGAAAATTGTCATTGATGTTGGCCCCATGAACTTCTTTTCCCTCGTACTGCTCAAGACGAGACAAATGATCAGCTGCCAAATTTTCGTCCCCTTTCTTGTCACGAATCTCAATGTCAAACTCCTGCAGCAAAAGAATCCATCGTATCGGTCTAGGTTTTGCATCTTGCTTGCCAAAGAGATACCGAAGTGCTGCATGATCCATGTACACGATGGTCTTGGAGAGGATGAGATAAGATCAAAACTTGTCGAAGTCAAAGACCACGGCAAGGAGCTCTTTTTCTGTCATGGTATAATGCTCCTGAGCGTCGTTCAAGGTCTTGCTCGCATAGTACATCGGGTGAAAATGCTTATCTCTCCTCTGACCCAAGACGACCCCAACTGCGAAGTCACTCGCATCGCACATCAACTCAAATGGTAATTCCCAGTCGGGAGCTACCATGATTGGGGCATACACTAACTTCTCCTTCAACAACTCGAATGCTTTCAGCCAGTCATCAGAGAAAACGAACTTGGCATCCTTCTCTAGAAGTTGGGTCATCGGACGGGCGATTTTGGAAAAGTCCTTTATGAATCGCCGGTAAAAACCTGCATGACCAAGAAAGCTCCTAATAGATTTCACGGATGTGGGTGGCGGAAGCTTAGAAATAGTCTCAACTTTGGCCCGATCGACCTCGAGCCCCGCCTGTGAAATCTTGTGCCCAAACACAATGCCCTCCTTCACCATGAAGTGGCATTTTTCCAAGTTCAATACAAGGTTGGCCTCCTCACATCGGGCCAACATCCTTTTCAGATTCCCGAGACAATGATCGAAAGAACTCCCGAAAACAGAAAAATCATCCATGAAGACCTCCATGGAGTCCTCGATCATGTCATGAAAAATAGCCACCATACATCTTTGAAATGTGGCTGGGGCATTGCACAGTCCAAAGGGCATTCGCCGATAGGCAAATGTGCCATAGGGACATGTGAATGTCATCTACTCCTGATCCTCAGGAGAGATGGGAATCTGAAAATAGCCAGATAAACCGTCAAGGAAACAGTAAAACATCCTCCCTGAAAGTCTCTCTAACATCTGATCAATGAAGGGAAGAGGAAAATGGTCTTTCCTCGTGGCATCATTGAGTTTACGATAGTCAATGCAAACTCTCCACCCGGTGACAGTACGAGTGGGAATCAACTCATTCTTCTCATTGGTCACCACCGTCATCCCTCCTTTCTTCAGGACTACCTGCACAAGACTAACCCAAGGCGAATCAGAAATCGGATATATCAAACCTTCATCAAGTAATTTGATGACCTCCTTCTTCACAACATCCTGCATGTTTGGATTCAAACGCCTCTGGTGCTGCACTACGGGTTTGAAGTCCTCCTCCATCAAGATCTTGTGGGTACAAAAAGATGGATTGATCCCTTTTATATCCATGATCTTCCAAGCGATCGCCTTTATATGCTTCTTCAAAACCTCAAGCAATCGACCCTTTTCCTCTTCTGACAACCCAGCTGAGATGATGAAGGGCAAGTGAGTCGCACCCTCCAAGAAAGCATACTCCAAGTGATCTGGAAGCTCCTTAAGCTCAACTGAGGGTGGATCCTCAACCGAAGGGCGTGCTTTAGGCTCAGCAACGTGATCCACCACTTCAAAAACCTAAGTACGTGGGAGAGCCACATGACCTATCAGACAGGTTATCTCTTCAACTGACTGGACCATAGCAGGCGAACCAAAAGTCTCTCCTCCAATTAGCTGTGTGTCCACAACGTCCTCCTCAAACGTGCTATGAAGATGATCACTCACATACGTGTCAATAGTCTCGATGAAGTAGAGTGTATCATCATGACTCTGTGGATGCTGAATGGATTTCCCTATATCAAAGGTCAACTCTTCATCGTCTACCCTAAGAGCAAGTCTGCCGGTGTAGACATTGTTCAACGCTCGAGCAGTGGCAAGGAATGGCCTACCTAAGATGAGAGGAACAGTTTTGTCCTCATCCATGTCCAAGATCACAAAATCAACGGGAAAGACGAACTTGTCGATCTTCACTAGCATATTCACAACTATACCCCGAGGGTACTTCACGGAACGATCGGCTAGCTTAATGCTCATACGTGTAGGTTTTGGATCTACTAGGTCCAGCTTAGATAAAACCGCATAAGGCATGAGGTTTATGCTGGCTCCAAAGTCAGCTAATGCATTGCTGACCGACAAACTACCAATCAAGCATGGGATAGTGAAACTCCTGGGATCACTCATTTTCTGTTGTAGTTTGTTCTGAAGGACTGCTGAACAATCCTCGTTCAAGGTCACATGCGAAAGCTCCTTAAGTTTCTTTTTGTTAGATAAAATATCTTTCTGAAACTTTGCATACTTAAGCATTTGAGCAAGTGCCTCGACAAACGGTAGATTTATGTGAAGTTGCTTGAAAAGCTCAAGGAATTTACCGTAGGGTTCTTCCAACCTCTGCTTCTTCAACCTCCCCGGATATGGAACAGGATAGACATACTCTCTCACTGGCTCCTTGGGACGTGCTATACTTGTTGGGTCTCGCCTCAGTTGCACCTCTTCCAAAGACTCAGTCTCAATCTACTCAACAATCTCGTCATCAACCAGCTTATTCAGAACAACCGAAGTGACGGGCTCAGTGATCTTGCCGCTTCTTAACCTGATGGCCTTTGCAGTAGCTTTCGGATTTGGCTCTGTGTTACTCGGAAGGCCCCCTTGCTGTCTCTCGGACAACATCTTCGCAATCTGTCCAACTTGGTTTTCAATGGTCTACATGGAAGCCTTTTGGCTTCTCAACTCACTCTCATGCCTCGTGAAACGACCGTCATACTCCTTGAAGCGCTTTTCGTTTTTGACTCTTTGAGAATTTTGACCAGCTAAGAGTTGACTAAACATATCCTGCACACTAGGTTCATTAGTGGAAGGCATCTTCTGAGGCCGAGGTGCACCGTATCCTCCATGAGCATTGGGACGTGGAGCAAATCCGGGCGGATGCTGATTTGACGCTTCAGACTTCCAACCAAAATTTGGGTGATTCTTCCACCCCGGATTGTAAGTATTGCTGTAGGGATTATGCTGAGGACGGTTTGGTTTCCCATAAAATCTACATGCTCGTGTGAAACCTCTCCTGTTGGAAAATTGCCTACATGATATGCTCCCCACTCGAGGAACCACCCGAATGGATCTCCATCACTAGATAAAACTTTGAAGATAAGGCATCCATTCATGCTGTGATGGCAGTGAAATCGTTCACGTGATGAACTCCCTGTCTAGAACTCTTCCCTCTTGGTGGCTGTTGTGTCCGATTCTTCAAGGCACATTTCTCTAAGATCTCAAATGCCTCGTTGGCATTTTTCGTGCCTATGTCTCTGCCTGAATATGTATCGACCATCATATGTCCTTGACCATCCAAACCATGGTAGAAAATCTGACATTGTTGCCACTTGGGCAACCCGTGGTGTGGGACCTTTCGTATGAGCTCTTTAAACCGCTCCCCCGCCTCATAGAGGGGCTAATCATCGTCCTGACAAAAGTTAAGAATCTTGGTTCTTAACCGAACAGTTTTCTCTGGGGGGAAATATTTCTGAAAGAACTTCTCAGCTAATTGATTCCATGTAGTGATAGACCCAGCTGAAAGTGAAAGAAGCCATTCCTTAGCTCCATCACGTAAAGAGAACGGAAAGAGCCGAAGACGTATTGCATCTGATGATGCATCATGAATGGTGAATGTGGCACAAACTTCTAGAAACCCCGCAATATGGACACTAGGATCCTCGTGATCCTAGCCATAAAACTGAACGCATTTTGCAGCATCGAAATGGTACCATATTTGATCTTGAAATTATTATTATTTATTGTGGGTGCATTGATGCTCGCAGGTAAACCTCAAGTGAGGGCTTTCCTGTGTCATTTAGAACCCTTGTTTCCTCTTTGTCTGCCATTTCTACGTGAACCTCGTGGAATGTGTCGTCTCCCAATGTGTCTACCTCGATTGTGGCGGCCACCCTGTGGGCCCGCTCCCGCAATATTCGATGAAAATTGCGCTCCGGCTCCGATGGAGGCTCAACAACTTCAGCAACTGGGGTTGTGGACATGCACTACCTGTAAGGAAAAAGAAGGAATACAATGCCCTATGTATACACAAAGATAAAAAGAAATAATTAATTACTTAGCACATTTTCTTTTTATTTTCAATAAATCAAATAAGACAAACAAAATAACTAGACAAAATCTTTATACACTTTTCACAATGACTTAACAAGTAACTCCAATCATTCTTAAGAAGACCGAGTCCCCGGCAACGGCGCCAAAAACTTGATGTGCGTGAATTAAATATACTTTATTTCTATGATTTTCGTTCACACAAATTAGGTTTTAGAATGATTTTTACTTGAAACCAACTACACACACAAAGGGCAAGTGTACCCGTTAGGTGGTAGTACAGTTTGTCGGTAAGAACCGGATATCAATCCATGGACTCAGTGTCTCAATACTAGATCTTTGTTACTTTTAAATCTGGTTCAATGGGTGAATTGATTTCTTAACTTTTTGACTATTATGAAAATATAGCAATTAACTATTTGAATTGATAAAGAACAATAATTAAGAAAGGTTGCTTAAATTAAGTATCCACTAACAAACATATGACAACATTTGAGGAATGTTAATGGTGATGCAACTTCTAGATTCAACTAAGTTTCCATTCAAGGTTTCCTAGTTTGATAAATCTTGGGAAAATTATAATGAACAACATTTTAATCACCTAAGATCCATTCCTTTTAAGCTCACTTGCTAAGTTTATATTAATCTTTAAATATGAGTTAATTGTTTGTCAAAACTCCTAACTCTACAAATTAAGGAAAACTAACATGAACAACACATTAATCACCCTAACTTGGTTTCAAATAATGATATCTTCAACAAGTTCTTGGCATGAATCACAAGCATGGTCATGCTAGATAACAACTTTGGCCTAAGTCATCAATCTAAACATGAACACAAACTATAGAATCCATATAAACATTCATATGATCTTTTCAAATCCAAATGCAAGAATTCATACTCATATTCAAATCATCATTCTAATCATGTTAGCAATTACCATTCCTAGTTTCATGCTATGAATCAAATCAACAAACTAACAAGATTCAATAATCATAATCTCTACATGGGCTTTCCAACACTACATGTAAATTTTTATGATCAAACATTCAAGAATAATAACTTTAAACATGAACATGCATTCCAAGAAGAAGGTTAAATATCATTATGAAGATTAACATACAACAATCACCACATCTATTTCCATGTTGTCAAGTGTTCATTAGTTTCAACAAAATCCAAGCAAGACAAATGTTTAGCCTAGAAGGCTCATGATAACTAAGGAAAATATAGAGTAATATGGATTGTGCATTAATAACAAGTGAAATACTAGAGTTAAGATAAGATAATTAGCAAAATGAGTTGAATTATCAAGTGATACAACCTCCTAAAGTCTCCTTCTTCAATCTCCAAGCTTCCAAGATCAGCTTCTTGAGAGAGAAATCCACCCAAATGCTCCAACTCCCCTTCAAATGAGCTGAATTCACGTATTTAAGCTACTGGGCATTTGGCACGACCGTGCCACCTTTTGGGTGCAATGTGTTTAACCTATCAAAATACACGCAAAAACACTTATGATTTATGCAAACATAAACAATCCATTATACATGCTTAAATACGTGATACTTGATTTGTATTCTTGGAACATTCTTATGTGATCGCCTGTCATTAGCTTCGTACGAGCCTCCCTTAACATGTATAGCGCTATAGGAGTAACGCACCGCCTGTAGTCTTGTGGTCATGTTAAGTATTTAATTCTTGTGGTAATTAGAGGGTTGACTTGTAAGATTGCATGCCTTGATTCATTTATCTAGTTAACTATTTTTACCATGTGGATTCGTTTAAACCTTTTTCATACTTATGCCATATTAAACTTGTGTACTCGCCAATTCCTTGTGTGTTGAACTATACTTTGAAACATGTTGCAGGTTGATGATGTTGATATTGACGAACTCTAGTAGGGACGACTTAGAAACGCATCTAGAATTACGAGATTTAGTATTTTATTGTTATTGAGTTTTGTTGTACTTTGAGGTTTCCAATTGTTGTACTTTGATTTCTTGTGATGTACTTGAAAATTTCATTTATGAATGAAATTGGTTTGAGTTAAATATTATAAAAATAGTGTTATGAAGTCTCGAGCAATCTCGTTCATCTCACTCTGATGTTTCCGCCATCGGTTGGGTTGTGACATTAACTGTTCTAAGAAAGATGTACAATGTTTGTTCTTTAACAATATATGTTATGAAGTGAGAGAAAAGTTCAAGCGATGTAGTATCAGGGAGTGATCAACGTTTGTTATGCTCATGGAATTAATTCTGGAAGAATGTGGCAATCAAAGTGGAGAGAGCTGGAACGTAAAGAATTTATAAAACAGATCAGAAAAGAAGAAAAAATTGATGCGATTACAAAGAAGGCCTCAATCAGAAGGTTCAAGTTTATCAAGTGGGCCGGCTACTGATCAGACACTAATACCATCTAAAGAACGTAGAAAGCCGAGTAAGAATTTCTTTAGACGCTGAATGTTTAAATTTATAAAGTTTTTGAAGACTGACAAAGACTGCAGCAATATCCAAGGGGGATTTTGTTGATGCAGATGTCTATAGCCTACGTCTTAGGGTCATGTCGAGTATGTAATAGGGCTTCGATGTTAGATCTTGTGTTTAAAATGTATGTAATAGGCTACTTTGCATGAAGTGATGTCCACCTTGTACGAAGTGAAGCTCACTTTGTACAAAGTGAACACCTCGTTCGAAGTGGCAAGAACCAACTCGCATGAAGTGTGTATGTCTATAAATAGGCGAGTTGTGGTCTTGAATAGCTAGCTGTTTTTGTTGACCATGGGCGAAGCCCTGTACAGTTTGTCTCAGAATTGTAAAACGTTGAACTATATTAATGAAACTGAGCATTTAAACAGTAACGATCATATTGTCACTAGTTAATCATGAATTCCGCACATATTTACTAGATTTCAAGTTCAGTCCTATGCTTATTAGGATGAGACGATCCTACATAGGGCAAGTTCATACTGAGAGCTACGATCATACATATATGATAATCTAGAAAAAGATCAAATCCTCCTTTGCGGTGAGTTAGATCGTGAATCACCGAATGATCGAAAAAATTGTATGGTCTGCCAAGAGATTCGGTGCATTCACCTGGCCTTGATATCCCATCCGATAAAAGCATCCCTTCGCCATTCGCTCAGAATATCCTGTAGGATCACTATCTTTGTCTTTAATATCAAGCACCCTTCTGATCAACGTTTCAGTAATGAGAACCTCCTTATCTTCATTTGCAATTCTCACAAACGATTCAATAGCTGGCGGATAAGCTATGAATTTTGCATGATCCCAGAACCTTTGCGCATGCGACCTATATGCTTTATGTTGCTTAGTGAGTGCTTTGGTGATTGGTATGTCCCATGAATTCAAGTATCTCTTTAAATGGTTCGATTTATGGGATTGTATCATCTAATACACAACATATGTTGTGCTTTGGTTCAAACGTCATCTTTTTCTCCTGCAAAACACAAGCACTTCAACACTTGGACGAAATTTCAAAAATTACCCAAAAATTTAGTGTGAAGTAGCTTGGAACGAAGTTGACCATATTTCACTTTGTACGAAGATGGATTAAACCCATTTTGACCAAAACATATTCTATCCTTGTGCGAAGGTGATTTTGTAACATTTCAGATTTAATCTTCGTGCGAAGGTAAGATTCTACCTTTGTATGAAGTGGATTTAAACATTTAAAAGTTTTTATCTTCGTGCGAAGGTAGTTTACCTTCGTACGAAGTGACCACTTTGTTCAAACCTATTAGAATTAATTGGATGATTCTACATGTTTTTGATGAAATTGAATATTGTATTGTGGACTAAAAATGCCGATTAACATGTATATGTGTTCAATTTTTAAGTTTTACTGCCTAACATAACCTAAATCTATGTTTTATGTTCATAACCGTCATTTTGTTCATTTTTGAAGGTCCAATCTCGAACATTTTACCAGTTTTAACGACCCACTCAGTTGACCAAGTCCAAGTTAATGACACTGGTTAACTGACTTGTCTACAAAGTGCAAGTTAATGACCTTGCTTGAACACTTGTGAACAAACTAATATTTTCAGACAATTTTAAGTTTCAATTTAGTGAACTTTTGATCATTTTAAACAATTTTATCATTTCAGATTAGCTCCCAACCCGTTGTTCTCCAGATTTAATTCAACATTCAGCAAATTCAGACTTTGAAGATCAGTTTTTCCATTATCAGTAACCGGAACTAAAATGAAAATAAAATCTTTTTGATTTTTCAAAGTTTATGCTAAAATACATTGGAAATGTTTTTGGGTTTTTTTTCTGAAATGGAATGAAATAGCTATGTATAAGCAAATTTACAGACATTTTTGTGAGTTTGTGTTAGAAGATCATATCAGTTTTTGAGAATTATCACTAGTACCATTGATCTTGATTAAACTTTATGTCCTAAACAAATTCACTTCGATTGTTAGTTTATAGATCCACTTAAACCTCTATACATTTCTCAAATGCTTCAAGATACAATAATTAGAAGTCTTTGAACTTAACTTAAAAGTGTTTCCCACCTCAAAATATACTCACGTATCAAGATTCCCTGGATTTCATCTTACAAGAGAATATATCTAACTGGTATGTGTATCTGGGTTGTGCGAGACCTTGAGAGCTCAGGTTATTACAACCGTACAGACAAAGAGATTGAGGCTCGACTTAAAAGTGGTGTTCCATATTTGGAATCTTTTGACTGCAATTGAGATCTTTCGATACTTTCAATACTTTCAATTTGATGCAGTTTTAAGGTTTAAAAGCAAAAATATTATACAAGTTCTAGGCCATTGTTTTGCAAAATCAGAAGAACTTGTATAATACCCAGATATCAATTATCTATAAAGACCTAGAATCTTAGAATCCGGCAATATCTCAAGCGAAATTTCGGTATACTAAGACCATATATCCGAGAGGTGTTAACCCACTAATTAATAAGTTTTTCTTTATGTTTATATCTCAAAAACAATTTACCGAATGTGCGAAATCTACTGGCGCATCATCAGTGAGACCTGTTTAACACTTTTAATAACTACATTTCTTTAACATACTAGGATAGCCTATTGATTACTATCATTTCCCCTTTTTACACGAAAACGCTTTTCGTCTTTTTCATATTTTTGTACATTTTCAAATTTTTATATGTTTTTGTATTTTCACAACATGTTCCTCCCCCTAAAATTAAAACCAATTTTTAGATTTTTGTTTTTAAAGATAGAAATTTGAAAATTAAAAACTCGACAAGACAATGAGGATTACGTCAAATCGTCATCCATATCGGCTTCAACCTCTATGTCTCTTCCTGATGTAAGATCTTTCATCCCGTTTAATTTTGAAAGATATTTAAATTTTGCTCTGTCAAATGGTTTTGTACAAAAGTCTACTTTTTGTTCATTAATGTGGATCTTTTTAATACGAATCAACTTTTTCTCATAGCAGTCACGTATAAAGTGATGTCGTATCTCAATATGTTTAGTTTTAGAGTGTTGAACTGGATTTTTCATTATGTTAATGGCAACCTCGTTATCTACTTATATAGGATTATCAAGAAACTGCAATCCATAGCCTCTCATCTGTTGTTTATCCACAAGATTTGGGAACAAAACTGGACGCTGAAACGTATTCTGCTTCGCAAGTAGAGAGAGCGACCGCTCTATGCTTCTTGCATTGCCACGTTACTAATCGTGTGCCAAAGAACTAGCAACCATCGGTTGTAGATTTAGCATTTAATTTGCAACACCCAAAGTCAGAGTCGGAGTATCCAACGAGATTGAAGTTGTCGTTGCGTGGATACCACAAGCCGGTGCTTGGGCAACCTTTCAGGTATCAAAGAATACTTTTGAAGATCAACAAATGCGACACTCTAGGACTTGACTGGTAGCGTGAGGAGAGGCATGTTGGATAAATGATATCCGGCTATGATGCTGTAAGATCCATCAAAGAGCCAATCATCGAACGATACAAAGTTTCATCAATCTTCACTCCAGCTGTATCTGGTCCAGTGCGATGATTCATAGCTAATGGGGTAGCTAACGGTGATGATTCAGACATCTTGAATTTCTCCAAAACATCGTTCACATACTTTGTCTGATGTATGAAGATACCATCAGGCAATTGATGGACCTGAAGTCCTAGAAAGAACTCTATTACCCCCATAGAACTCATCTCGAATTTCTTCTTCGTGACTTTTTCAAAATATGTGCATAGCACATCATTGGTCAAACTAAATATGATGTCATCTACATAGATCTGTACAATTAAGATGTGTCCTTCGGCTTCCCGTATGAAGAGGGTACTGTCTATTCCTCCCCTAGTAAAACCGTTACCTAGAAGATGTTGAGAAAGTGTCTCATACAAGGCTCTTGGGGCCTGGTGTAAGCCGTATAATGCCTTATCCAGTAGATAAACCTTGTTTTTTTTGTATCAGATCGACGAACCCCGGTGGTTGGCTGACGTACACCTCCTCTTTTACTTTACCATACTGGAAGGCGGACTTGACATCTAATTGGTACACCTTGAATCCCTTCTAAGACATGAATGCCGGAAAGATCCCGATAGCTTCCAATCTTGCCATGGGAGCATAGACTTCACTGTAGTCTATTCCCTCTTGCTGGTGAAATCCTTGAACAACGAGTCGAGCTTTGTTTTGAACAATTACATCTCTATCATCTCTTTTGCAGTTGGAGACCCACTTTGTATTTATCTTTTTGTGATCATCTGGTAGATCAACAAGTTTCCAAACTCTGAGTTTTTCAAACTGTAGCAGCTCTTCCTACATTACATTCACCCAACTTTCTTCTGTGAGAGCTTCCTTGTATGTTTTTGGCTCAATCTGCGAAATAAAACATTTATATGAGACTGTTTCTTGTACAGGTGCTCTATTAGTATAATACAATTAAGATCCCAATTGATCTAATTTATCGTTTAGACATCAGTCTGCAACTCTCCAATGTTATTTTCTGATAGGTGGTACGGCAACATCCCCGGCATATATTCATTTGGAACGCTCACTTTGTGTTCTAGATTTGTGATGTTTTGATCATCATCTTGATTACTTGGAGATGCTTCATTCTGAGCACTTGTTCACTCAGCTTGATTGTTGAGTAAAAATCAATCTGATCTGCACCGTCATCGGAAGTAGATTCATCGTTGTCATATGTTGGTTAGCATCAGAATCAGAATCATCGGATTTATCAAACGTAGAGTAGGTACATTCATCTCTTGATTAGCAGTGGGATCACTTGTTCCAACAGTCTGTGATTCAGGATGTTGAGTGCTAGGTCCTGCTTCAGCATCATGAGTACTAACAGGTATTTGGGTAATTACAATCGGTCGATAAAGCTTGTTGTTGCAGGTAAAGAATAAAAAGTTCCTCTTCTGTTGGTACAGGTGGCAACTTAAAGGAATCCTATAGACTATCATAATTAACAGCCAAGAATCTCCAAGTTTTTATGTTGGAGATGTGTATCTTTGACAATCTACATTCTGAGCTCATTAACCCGGTTTATGCTAGGTAGATATACTCTCAATAGTGGACTAGCATATCCCACGAAGAAACCTTCCATTGATTTAGCTCCAAATTTGCCATTAGCATCGATTACCATGCATAGTGACCCAAAAGGTTTTAAATACTTCAGGTTCGGCTTTCGCTAGTTGAGTAGCTCGAAACACGTTTTCTTGTGTGGCTTGACTATCAATACTCTGTTCAATGTATATCATGCAGATGCCACGGCTTCGCCCAAAAACTAACTGGTAGTTTTGAATCAGAGAGCCTGGTTCTTTCTCTCTATCAAGGTTCTGTTTTTGCGTTCAGCTAAACCATTTGCTGGGGAGTATATAGTGCACTGAATTCATGCAAAACTCCCTTGGCATTGCAAAAATCTAACATCCGATTTTTTTTAACTCTATACCATTGTCACTTGTTATGCACTGAATTGGTAAGTGATACGGGTTCTCATCTCCGGAATAAGATCATTAGACTCTCAAAATTTTCATCTTTACTTTCCAAGAACGTCACCCACGAAAATCTTGAATAATCATTAGTAACAATGAGACAATATAGATCTCCTGAGATACTTCGAACATTGATAGGTCCAAAGAGATCCATAGGTAATCTTTCTAGCGGGAGCTTGATTGAGTTCAGGAGCTTCCTGGATGCGACTTTTTATAATGTTTGCCCTTTTGCAACTTATGCAGTCGTCATTCAAATGAAAACTCTTTAAATTGACTCCTTCCACTAGGTTGTTGTGTACTAAGAAATTCATCTTTCGGAGATGAATGTGCCCCATCTTCCAATGCTATATTCTTGATTCTTTTTCTGTTGCTTTGGACACAAAACATTGCTCGGATTTTGTTGTTGTTGTCGTAACACTGATGTCTAAGACATACAAGTCATTTTCTCGGGGAACGCGCATCAGAGTCCACTCCTCTGGTATATGGAATCTTGGCTTCAGAATGAGATATTCTCGATCTGTGAAGTGTGTTGTGAACTTTTTGTCACAAATCTGAGAGATACTCATTAAGTTGTTCTCTAACTCCGCTATGTAGTTGACTTTATCAAACGACACCACACCATTGGTTAGAATTCCTTCGCCAACTATTCTCCATCCTTGGTTACCTGCAAGCCCAACGTAGCCTCCTTGGATTGATTTAACATCGTATAGGAGAGCCGACATTATCGTAATTAGCAGAGATGCTCCACTATCCATTATCCACTAGGAAGTTATTGATCTAGGGAGCCCCTACACATGCAATCAAGTGGTTATTTGAATAGTGAGACCCAAGCCTTGACGGTCTTGGGTGGGTTTGGGTTTTCAACTTTTGATTCACAAGCATGTAGGTCCTTTTCCCGTGGATCCTTACGAGATTGACAATCAATCAAGGGTGCGGAATCCCCTTAATAGATCACACAAACACAAAAACAAGAATATAAGATGAAGAACACGAACAAATACTTTAAATTGATCTTCTATGATTATCAAACTCAAACGTTTTATCATCACTTAATATCACAAGAACCTCATAGCCACTCTCTGTGTATTCTCTCACAAAACTATTTGCAACTCTGCTCTCTCTAGTGTCTAACCTAAACCCTAATGCATAGTGTTCTTTATATAACACAGCCATACATACTATGCTAGGCCCACGTAACAATACCATAAACTCAAACTTGGACTAGACACAAATGACAAACTCAGACAAGCATCAAAATCACAAATTCCGAGTTTGTGAGACTTCACAAATTTGGACTCCACATGTGCTCATAAACTCGGACTTGATACATGCCAACAAACTCAGACTTGAAACACCTTCAATCATAAACTCGGACATCACTTGTGAGCATGATAAACTCGGAATCCATGTCTTCACTCGGTCCATAAACTTCATATCCAAGTCATGATTTAATATCTAAAGACCAAACCAAGCTGCTGTCACATAACTTGCACCAACAAACTCCCCCTTGACAATAGCTTTCAAAGGTAAACTTTAGTCTTCAGAATCTCAAATCTTTGGTCTTTGGATAGCGTCAGCTTCCACACGAATTCTGTCAGCAACAAAACACTTTCTTTCTTTGCTTCAACAATTTGTTCAACCTCAAACCTTTTATCAATCATGGTTGGAACAGTTGTTTTACTCACCCAAGTTTAATTCTTTGAAATTGCATTTTTTGGGATACTATTTTGAATCTTTTTGTTCCTTTTTAATTAATGATTCACCAGCCTTTTCATTTGAAACTTTAAGATTTGCTGGTTTCACATTATTGTTAGATTCGTTGTTTCGTTTCAAAATATGAGTAGGAACAAACATTGGGGACTTTTGTTTTACATCCTCTGAAGTTTTCTTAACACTATAAACATGTTTAGATATATTTTGTGGACACTGTGTGGCAATATGTCCAACCTGGTTGCATTTAAAGCATGTCTTACTGTCATTTCTAACAGAGGATCTTATGACCGATTCACGATGTTTTTTCTCAGCATAAAATTCTTCATTTGTTTGTTTGCTTGACAAACTTTCTTTCTCACTTTCTGAGCTTGTTCCGAAAACAAAGTTTATCTTCTTTGAAAAATTTGGTTTTTGAAATATGTTCTTATGTTTCTTAACATATCCCAAACCTTTTCTTTTCTCATTATAATTCTTTCCTTTGTAATTGTTAAAATAGGAGCGCCTAGGTTTGGAATAGTAAGATGCATTCAGATTATCAAGCTCAGACATACTAACTTCAATCAGTTTGAATACTTTGTTAACCTTGTCAAAATTCACATTCTGAATCGGAAATTCTTCGTCAGAATATAGCTTGTCAGATCCTTTCATTTTGTACATGACAACATTAGGATCATCATTCAAACTATGTTCCTCTTTTTGAAGATAATTTTTGTGAAAGCTTTCTTCATTTTTAGAATGTGAACTTGAACCTGTTTTCTCAAGACACGAATCAGCACTCTCAAACTCAGTGCTTTCACTATCATTTCCCAAAACATTTTCAATCACATTTTTAACCACATCAGAGTTACAATCATAGGTTACATCGATGTTTTCAGGCATCTCGTCTTCCTTTTCAGTTCTCAGTTTTAAGTTGAACGCCTTTTCCACCCCTTCAGGCTTTTTCCTGGAATAACTATTCCACATCAGGGGTGGAACTCGAGTATAACCCAGACCTTTGATGTGACACATTTTCTTCCTTTTTGATTTTTTTCAGTTTGTATAGGAAGAAAATGATCAATTACATATGAAATAGTTGAATAACTAATCAACAACTTATTAACCCTTTCTGATTTGATCCTAATTGCTTCTAGCTCAGTTTTAAGTTTAGCAATCATGTAAATATGAATATTTATCGCCATTTGCTTATCCATAACCGTTGCTTTGAGCATAGAGAGTGTCACATTGTCTTCTCGACTTGCATCTCGGTATTGGTTAATAGTCTTGCTCGGTTTATCATATGCTACTTTTTTATCTTTATAGTCACTTGACAGGTTATCAGTAAGTTTTTTAAGTTCTTTATATTTTTCATCTTTTACCAAACATTCTTTACATGGTTCCAAAAATTTCATGCATGGTTTTCAATTTCTTTCATCTCAACCTTACCCTCCTCCTTGACCGACTCATTCACATCATCTTGAACCTTTTCAGAAACTACCTCTTGTAGCAGTGCCATCATAGCTTTGTCGACAATTTCTTTAAGATTTTCTGCATTCATTATTTGTGACATCGATAAATTCTTCTACAGGCTTCTTGGTTTCTTTGTTTGAGTTGTTTTAGTTATTCTGTCTATTGTTGTAATTATTTGAGCTTTCTGAAGATTGAGGTGTCTGTGGAGCATTTGGATCACAACTTGGGAATGATGGAAATCCGCTGCTACTGCTAGAGTAATTTGAAGAAGCATTTAACGAAGTATTTGCGCTAAAGGTAGTCTGAATTTTTTGGGCTTTGATTGTTTGCTATTGGATTCCCTTTGAAGTAAAGATTTACATCTTGTTGAGCGTGTGCGCTTCTCGTTTTAGCCATCTTTTCAATGAGTTGAAGATGTTAAACTCCTTCTAAGCAATGCTTGTTAACTCTTTATCATCTTCTCGTTACCTTTGAACTTCACCTTTAAAAAGTTCCAGATTGATTGGAATAACCCTCATGTTGTAGCAGTGTGAATATATCTTCTTTGATCGCTTGTTGTAAGATGTTCATTATCTTCTTTTCTCGAGTAAACGCTGCTTTTTCTTGTTCATTTAAGTGCATGCTTCCCTTTTAAAGACCATTCTCTCCAGTTAGGATCACATACCCTTCCTCAATAGCATACCAACAATCAATATTGTCGCCTGAACCCTGTTCACGAATCATTCATGCCATCCTTTGTATTCTTCTAAGTTCATCAGCTTGGGCAGTTTTGTCATTGTACCCATCTCGTTGTCGAGACTTAGATTTTGGACGACTAACGTTGAGGCGACTATGGTAACAAAGGCGTTGTAAAATTCATTCTCCATTTCATCGAAAAATTTTGAACCAAACTGCTTTGTGCGAAGTTAAATTCGTGCGGATATAACCTGGTACGAAGTAAACGCAAAACACAATTGAATCTCAGTTCGTACGAGGGTAAGACCAAACTTGCAAAAATTCTATCTTCGTGCGAAGGTAGAAATAACTTTTTCAAGTTTATCTTTGTGCTAAGATAGACTTTTGAATTTGATAGAATTCACTTCGTACGGAGAGAAATTCAAACTTTCACGTTTTTGATGGTTTTATCATGATTTTAGTTGGGTTTAGGTCTCATTCTTTCAACTGTTTTTTGGAAGTAGGTTTTAAGTATTACTTGAAAAATTCAGTCCATTTCGACCGCCAAATCATTGAAAAATGATAAAAAGAGTGAAAAATGAGTAGAAGAAGTGTGAGATTGTAGAATCTTGATGATTGTCTTCAAATCAGGTCTCCAAGCTATGATACCACTTGTGAGGATCTACTTTCATCCATAAGCTTAGGTCCTAATTTGTTTATCCTAGTCTTAAATGTGTGAAATTCATTTTAGATTAGCGACAATAGATTCAAGATTACTTTTCAATCTTAATGTTTAATTAATAGTCAAACTTATACAATCCTGAAGTAATTTTGACATGGCTTCGCCTTATCGATCAGCAAAAACTTACAGACACAATGAACACATAAAGTGTATTTATAGACTTTTCTCTTCGTTTGAACTTGACCTATCTTCATACGAAGTGATCACTTCGTACGAAGTGAAACATTCAAATTACAAATCTAACATTCAAAACCCTATTACAAGACACGAACATGACCTAAAGATGTAGGCAATAGACATATGACATCAACATTAAACCTTTCATTCTGATTGAAAAGTGCCTAGAGGTATTTTGACCCGTCACGACTTGTTAAAATGGTTTACGCCACTTTAATGGGTCGTATGCGTAATTACGGGTCCAAATGATCGAATGAGTCCTATGACGAGTCTGATATGTCAAAACATGTGTTACTAAGGTTGCATGATTAGTTTATATGTCAAAACTATTGCTCATGGAGGTTTAAAACTTATTTTACGCAAAAGGCTATTTTTGACATTTTAAAAGTATCTAAAGTTGACTCGTCATTTAACCCATCAAACGACATGACCATAAGGTATAAGCTCAGAGGGTTATTCCCTATATTACTATGGTCATATAAATGGGCTTGGTTGGATCCTAGGGTTGAAAAACGGGTCAGATTCGAAAGTCAAAACAGAAGTCAACCCACTCGACTTTCGACTAAGGAATAAAAACTAAACTAGAAATGACGAACTAGACATGTTAAAACATGTTTATTATTGTTATAAAAACTGATTTGGTGTCAAAACTTTAAGTTTTTATACTTGAAAACTCTTTCGTCGTAAAATGCATTTTTATGCATTTTTTACTTTTCTTTCCTAAAAGTTTAACTCGCCATTTCGCTTATTAAAATTGATGATAAGATGGTGTAATCGCAAGGGATTAACATGTTCATTATTATGATCAGGTAGCAAAGTTCAATTTGAACTTTGAGTTGATCAAAATGGTCAGAACCGAAAGTTAAAGAAAAAGTCAATTTGCTTGACTTTTGGCTCATAACTAACTAATAAAAAAATTAGACTAGGAGAAACACTTACAAGTGTTTGAAGGGAAAGATTAGAACTCAAAGAAGGAGGCTTCAAAGAAGAAGCAAGCTCTAAGAGACTGATTTAGTAAGAAAGAAATGAATGGTGTGAAGAAATCAAAGATTTCAAGGATATTTATACTAATATGGGATCAAGGAGAGCTTGACAAGTGTTATGTGTGGTGTGCAAAGGTTGCTTAGTGTCATAACAATTTTCAAGACTAGATTAAAGGAGGCAAAGATCGTTTTAGGTGGCATCATTTGGAAAAAAGATGGCTGAACTTGAAGAACAAGCAAAAATCTGCATCTGGGCATGTCTTACGGATCGCAAAGCATTGTCCGCAAGGTACTCTGATTCCAAAAGTTTCACTTTTTTGGCAGTTTTAGCCCCCAGGCTTGTATTATCAATTGTTTTCCATTTTTAACCCTTCGAACTTGTTATATAAGCTATACGAAGGGTATTAAGGCATATGTAACTTGGATTTTGTTCTGGAAATGTCGTGAATATCGTTTTTTTCGATCGTATGATTACGTATTTTGTAAAAAAGTATAAAATTTTATTAAACAAGGAAACAATCGAAAGTGTGTTGATGCACTTTTGTGTCTGTCGCTTGTTCTTAGTTATGTGAGTAATTGTACGGTCTTTGTTCATTGTGTCTGTATAGTTTAGTCGTGTCGATCAAATCAATATATCCTCCTATCTTGATTTAGTATGACGTTTAGTTTGTCTGTGTTGTAAAACAATTGCATGTGTGCATACTGTTAAGTCTTGTTTTTCTGATCTTGCTGTCTGGACGGCATATCCATTAGCAAGTTCTCCGAATAACACTTATTCATGCGAGTGAAAGGAACTTCGTACGAGTAAGTTGCTTGCTCGTACGAGCCATTACATGGTCGTACGAGTGATTCTCATGATCGTACGAGTGACCCTATCAACAAGAAATTTGCTTGTTCGTACGAATAAGCTACTTTTTCGTACGAGGGATAAGTTGTTCGTACGAGCAACCATTTCTGTATGTTCTTCGTGGTTTGTAGTACTTCATACGACCAGTAACCTTCTTCGTGCTGTGTTGGGTGTTGGTACTATATATACATACATGCACTTCACAGTTCAGCAGAGACATTAGAGACAAGGAGGCACGAGAGAGAGAGAGAGAGAGAGAGCAGAGAGTGAATATCCTGAGTCTGTATGAACATTGTTTGTATGTTTTTGTACTAGCTCTCTTTATTTAATCAAGATAGTGAATCTTTGGTTATCTTGTGTTTGTTACTTTTCTTTGGTTTGCATACTTACATGGATTCCGCTCTCGTATGTGTGTTAGATAAACAAGGAAGTAGGTTATCTTGATCCTCCAAGTGGACCTATAAGTGGAATCAAAGCTTTGGCTCTCTTCCTTGTTTAAAAACCAAGCTTAGTGTTGTGTTTGAGCAAGTTGTGATGTTTCTTAGAAGTGTTCTTGAACTTCTAACAAGAAACTTAAGTTTTTACAAGTTTAATAGCTTAAAACTTAGGTAAAACTTGTTGTATCTAGAAATGTTTTATAAAAACCTTGTTAGAATACATGGAGACATGTTAGGATACAGTTTTTCTTAAAATTTTCTATCAATGTTTAGTAGGACATATTTTCCGGTGAAGCACTTGCCGGAAAACTCACCGGAATATTCATTTAGGGTTGACCAGATCTTAAGATTTGATTGTTTTGACTGAAAAGTTGATATTAGAATGTTTGTCTTTTTAACCGAATTTGTGTAGACAACTAACATCTTTCGAACAAACTCAGAAACAACTTTCTATTAAAAAGGAAACTTCTCACCTACCAACCTTGCAAAAAGATTCCTTCCTGCAAAAAACCTCTGTGCGAATAACCCATCCGCACGAAGAACAAGATTGTTTGTGCGAAAGACCAACTGATTCGCACGAAGAACCTTTGTTCGCACGAAGTATTAGTGGCTCGCACGAAGAACACTGGTTGGTAGGAACAACCTAGTTCGTACGAAGAACAGTGATTCATACGAATCAGTGGTTCGTACGAAGAACTAAGTTTTTCGTGATTTGTTGTTCGCGACCAATTATTCAATACTTTGTGTTTTTAAAATTATGAACTTTAACAGTAGAACTGTTATTTCAAAATTAATTTTTGAAATGTTTAAGTTGTTTTTCATAAACAAGCAAAAAAAAAATGGGTGCAAATCCTTGGGATTGGGGATGTAGTTCAAGCATAAACCAAGACTCACCACAATCTAGCTCCGCAACCTCATGGGTTAAGTCATTGATACCTCAGCAAACAGCCATGATTACTGCTAATCAATGGGCGTGTGTGGCAAATCAAAATCAAAGCATTTAGAATCTTCTTATTAGCGAGAGTGAAACAGGAAGTAACAACTGTCCACTAAAGTTGAACCATATGAACGATTATCCTTCATGGAAAGTCGTTTCATACATATGTTCTTGGTCAAAATACAAAATTATGGACATGTTTTACGACACCTTACAAAGAATCTCTCGAAGAAGCGGGATCAAATCCAACCTCCTGAGCCAACTTAGATGAAAATGATAAAAAGGCCTATGATTTAGAAAAGAAGGCATTTGCTATCCTTACACAAGCACTTCATAAGGATATTTATCATCAGTTCGCGTACTGTACCACCACCAAGAATTTGTGGGATACCTTGGAAGCAAGAGGGGAAGGAAATGCTGCAACAAGAAAGATACGACATGATCTTCTAAAGAAAGAGTTTTAAGGTTTTCTGTTCATGGAAAATGAAACATTAAGCGATATGATAACCCGTTTCTATCATCTGCTTAGTGAAATGTATTCATACATAGTGATTACATCTCCACAAGAGATTGTAATGCGTTTTGTTGATGCCCTACTACCAAAGTGGAGTCAATTCATTGACTTGCTAAAGCACACAGGTGTTTTGGATGTAATCATTATTTATTAATTTGTTCAGAAGCTGGAGAATGAGACTGAAGAGGAAATACAAAAAGCATAACTAATTCATGTTCCATGAAACCCTGAAATGTACTTTGGAGGTATTATCACAAGTGTTAGTACAACTCAGCAACCAAGACTTCAAACAACGTTTGTGTCAAACGTTAATCCCTTTCTACCACAACCAGTTCAAACAGATCAATCTGCTGGTTCAAGTACTCAAACCTATGGTCAAGTATTTGATCCTAAAGCCTTTCTACCACAACACAAGTTGTTACACCTCAAGTTCCACAACAAGCTTCTCAACAAGCTTTCTATGGTAACAACTTTCTACCTGCAGACCCTAATACCGTCAGACTTGATACCTCATATCTTTCCAAGGTCAGTGTAGAGGTTACTCGGGAAGACATGGAACTTCTGAACACTATGGTTAGTGCATACTGTCGACTAGTCGCCGGTCAAATTGGAAACATCAATTTGACCAATGAGAACTATCAACAAATAGACAGGGATGAGATGGAATTGATGGATATTAAATGGGCATTCGCAAGTGCGCTCAGAAGAGCTAAAGGCTACATGAGTAGAACTAGAAGAACAAGTTTGGAAAGCAAGAAAGACACAAAGTATGGATTTGATAAAGATGGTATTACTTGCTTCAACCGTGGTGAAAAAGGTCACTTCAAACGTGAATGTACTCGACCTAGCAAGCAAGGAAATCACAACCCTTTCCGAAATCAATCACAACCATCCAACACAACTCAAGTTAACAATGAATGAAGTATAATGGGAGTTCTAACGAAGAAAGCTCAAGTGTGGGAGCTTATGGATCAGATTCAGATGTCAGGGAAAGGATTGATACTGAGGTCAATGAGTTGCTGAAAGAAGCAGAGAAGCTGAAAAGTCAAAAGTCTGGTTTGCTAAGGAAAGCAGAAGTTGCATCAAAGGAAATGGAGAAACTCTTTGCCAACAATGCATCCTTTTCTCATCATACTGCTTTTATGGCCAATGTTGCAGGTTCAACAAGTCCGACTCTCCTAGGATCTGCATTGACTGTGCTGACTTAAAAATTTTTTTGAAACAATTAACAATCACGATCAAAGCTTATTAGTTGAACTGTCAAAATGCAAAGAGGCAAATCTGGCTTTAACTCGAAATGAAAAAGAATTCAAATCTGTAATAGACTCTCAAGAAAAGCGTGTCTGACTTAACTAAAACAGTTTTGAACAAGCAAACTAGTATTAATAACTATAGTAATATCCTTGAAGAAACGAAAAAGGAGTTAGCCGTTGCCATTTGGGAGCATGATGCAATCAAGCTAAAATTGGAGAGTTACTCTAACTCCCGATATGTGCTTGATCACATCATTGACGTTAAAAAACTTAAGGGAAATGTCAAATGCATTGGGTATAAATCGTGCCCACCTCCATTGAAACACAATTATACCAAATTGCCTAATGAGGAGGAAATGCCACGCTTTGAACCATTTGTAACTCTTAATCCTGAAGAGTTTGCAGCAGGGTTAGGGTTTAAGCTGGACAATTCCTCAAATGAATCCAGAAAGTCAGAGAACTTATCATTAGTTGTTGATCAAAATCCATCTATAATAGAGGAGGATCATTCGCCAGATGATGAGTGAGACAAGATCAATCAGGATCAATATCTTGATAAAGAAAAAGGGGTAGAAATTTCTACTACTCCCAATGTGCAATCTATTGCCAATCAAGGAATTGATCCTATCAAATCTGTCAAAATAATTGCTTCTACATTTGAAAACGATAATGTGTTGTATACTTTGATTGGTGATGAGAAAATTTACTCAAACAAGGACTATCCGATCACAAATGTATATCCAACTTCAATTGATCAAGTTTTTGAAAATTAAACAACCAAATTTTTGGAAAAGAAGAATCCAATCAAACCACAACCCTTAATCGCTTCTAAAGGTAGACAACAAGAAAAGCGAGCTGCAAAACCTAAGGTATCACAACCAAAGGTTGAGGCTAAAGGAGCTCGCAACAAGAAAAAGGGGAAGAATGTTAACTTTGTTGGCTCAACTGGTATTGATAAAATCGAGACTTTTGAAAATATGTCAAATATTGATTTTGTAAATCAAGACAATATTTAAACGTAATAGTCAAAACAATTACACTTAACACACAAATGGGTGTGCAGATGGAGCAAGTACCTCTAGACCTACAAATTCAACATTGAGTCATCAAACGACATCTCCTAAATTTGTTTAAAGGAGAACATGTTTTAAGTGTGGGGAGTTTGGCCACATAATAAAAAACTGTATCAACTTAGCAAAACCCAAGTTTGTTTAAAAAGCCCCTCCTGAAACAAATTGCCAACGTCGATCTGTGTCACCTAAACAAGACAAACGTATTGTTAAGGAACAAGAAGAAAAACAAAGACGTAAACAAGTAAAAATAATTGAAAAGGCATTAAAACCGGATGTTTTAGAAAAGAAACCAAGGTTATCAAGATTGTTAAAACAAGAAATGTCTAAATCTGTAAATAATAGTCAATCTGGTAAACATCAACAAACTTGTAAACCTAAAACTGGTAATGTTTCAGGGGGAGGCACAAAGTTTCCAAATCATCAAGAAATAGAAATCACGTTTCTTGATGATAAGGGCCGACCCAAGACTACTAAGGCTTGGGTCCCCATCTCAAACTAATTGGGTAATGCACTGTGCATGGTGTTCCAGGAGGAATTGTGAATAGTTATTGGATTGTTGACTGTGGAGCGTCATGGAAAATGGTATTACTTGCTTCAACCATGGTGAAAAAGGTTACTTCAAACGTGAATGTACTCGACCTTGCAAGCAAGGAAATCACAACCCTTTCTGAAATCAATCACAACAATCCAACACACTCAAGTTAACAATGAATGAAGTATAGTAGCAGTTAACAACCCAAACAACTCCAACCAGTCTGTGCCTTCAAACAACACAAGCAGAGCATTAGTAGTTCAAACAGATGAAGGATGTCATTGGTTAGTTCAGTTGGGAAACGAGAATCAAGGAGGAACCGCGTGTTATGCCAAGATAATCAATCATATCAAACTTGTTCACAGTATTGACTCTTCTGATGATAGTTCTGGGTATAATGGGAGTTCTAACGAAGAAAGCTCAAGTGTGGGAGCTTATGGATCAGATTCAGATGTCAGGGAAAGGATTGATACTGAGGTCAATGAGTTGCTGAAAGAAGCAGAGAAGCTGAAAAGTCAAAAGTCTGGTTTGCTAAGGAAAGCAGAAGTTGCATCAAAGGAAATGGAGAAACTCTTTGCCAACAATGCATCCTTTTCTCATCATACTGCTTTTATGGCCAATGTTGCAGGTTCAACAAGTCCGACTCTCCTAGGATCTGCATTGACTGTGCTGACTTAAAAATTTTTTTGAAACAATTAACAATCACGATCAAAGCTTATTAGTTGAACAGTCAAAATGCAAAGAGGCAAATCTGGCTTTAACTCGAAATGAAAAAGAATTCAAATCTGTAATAGACTCTCAAGAAAAGCGTGTCTGAGTTAACTAAAACAGTTTTGAACAAGCAAACTAGTATTAATTACTATAGTAATATCCTTGAAGAAACGAAAAAGGAGTTAGCCGTTGCCATTTGCGAGCATGATGCAATCAAGCTAAAATTGGAGAGTTACTCTAACTCCCGATATGTGCTTGATCACATCATTGACGTTAAAAAACTTAAGGGAAATGTCAAATGCATTGGGTATAAATCGTGCCCACCTCCATTGAAACACAATTATACCAAATTGCCTAATGAGGAGGAAATGCCACGCTTTGAACCATTTGTAACTCTTAATCCTGAAGAGTTTGCAGCAGGGTTAGGGTTTAAGCTGGACAATTCCTCAAATGAATCCAGAAAGTCAGATAACTTATCATTAGTTGTTGATCAAAATCCATCTATAATAGAGGAGGATCATTCGCCAGATGATGAGTGAGACAAGATCAATCAGGATCAATATCTTGATAAAGAAAAAGGGGTAGAAATTTCTACTACTCCCAATGTGCAATCTATTGCCAATCAAGGAATTGATCCTATCAAATCTGTCAAAATAATTGCTTCTACATTTGAAAACGATAATGTGTTGTATACTTTGATTGGTGATGAGAAAATTTACTCAAACAAGGACTATCCGATCACAAATGTATATCCAACTTCAATTGATCAAGTTTTTGAAAATTAAACAACCAAATTTTTGGAAAAGAAGAATCCAATCAAACCACAACCCTTAATCGCTTCTAAAGGTAGACAACAAGAAAAGCGAGCTGCAAAACCTAAGGTATCACAACCAAAGGTTGAAGCTAAAGGAGCTCGCAACAAGAAAAAGGGGAAGAATGTTAACTTTGTTGGCTCAACTGGTATTGATAAAATCGAGACTTTTGAAAATATGTCAAATATTGATTTTGTAAATCAAGACAATATTTAAACGTAATAGTCAAAACAATTACACTTAACACACAAATGGGTGTGCAGATGGAGCAAGTACCTCTAGACCTACAAATTCAACATTGAGTCATCAAACGACATCTCCTAAATTTGTTTAAAGGAGAACATGTTTTAAGTGTGGGGAGTTTGGCCACTGTATCAACTTAGCAAAACCCAAGTTTGTTTAAAAAGCCCCTCCTGAAACAAATTGCCAACGTCGATCTGTGTCACCTAAACAAGACAAACGTATTGTTAAGGAACAAGAAGAAAAACAAAGACGTAAACAAGTAAAAATAATTGATAAGGCATTAAACCGGATGTTTTAGAAAAGAAACCAAGGTTATCAAGATTGTTAAAACAAGAAATGTCTAAATCTGTAAATAATACTCAATCTGGTAAACATCAACAAACTTGTAAACCTAAAACTAGTAATGTTTCAAATGGGAGGCACAAAGTTTCCAAATCATCAAGAAATAGAAATCACATTTCTTGATGATAAGGGTCGACCCAAGACTACTAAGGCTTGGGTCCCCATCTCAAACTAATTGGGTAATGCACTGTGCATGGTGTTCCAGGAGGAATTGTGAATAGTCATTGGATTGTTGACTGTGGAGCGTCATGGAAAATGGTATTACTTGCTTCAACCATGGTGAAAAAGGTTACTTCAAACGTGAATGTACTCGACCTTGCAAGCAAGGAAATCACAACCCTTTCCGAAATCAATCACAACCATCCAACACACTCAAGTTAACAATGAATGAAGTATAGTAGCAGTTAACAACCCAAACAACTCCAACCAGTCTGTGCCTTCAAACAACACAAGCAGAGCATTAGTAGTTCAAACAGATGAAGGATGTCATTGGTTAGTTCAGTTGGGAAACGAGAATCAAGGAGGAACCACGTGTTATGCCAAGATAATCAATCATATCAAACTTGTTCACAGTATTGACTCTTCTGATGATAGTTCTGGGTATAATGGGAGTTCTAACGAAGAAAGCTCAAGTGTGGGAGCTTATGGATCAGATTCAGATGTCAGGGAAAGGATTGATACCGAGGTCAATGGGTTGCTGAAAGAAGCAGAGAAGCTGAAAAGTCAAAAGTCTGGTTTGCTAAGGAAAGCAGAAGTTGCATCAAAGGAAATGGAGAAACTCTTTGCCAACAATGCATCCTTTTCTCATCATACTGCTTTTATGGCCAATGTTGCAGGTTCAACAAGTCCGACTCTCCCAGGATCTGCATTGACTGTGCTGACTTAAAAAAAATTTGAAACAATTAACAATCACGATCAAAGCTTATTAGTTGAACTGTCAAAATGCAAAGAGGCAAATCTGGCTTTAACTCGAAATGAAAAAGAATTCAAATCTGTAATAGACTCTCAAGAAAAGCGTGTCTGACTTAACTAAAACAGTTTTGAACAAGCAAACTAGTATTAATAACTATAGTAATATCCTTGAAGAAACGAAAAAGGAGTTAGCCGTTGCCATTTGCGAGCATGATGCAATCAAGCTAAAATTGGAGAGTTACTCTAACTCCCGATATGTGCTTGATCACATCATTGACGTTAAAAAACTTAAGGGAAATGTCAAATGCATTGGGTATAAATCGTGCCCACCTCCATTGAAACACAATTATACCAAATTGTCTAATGAGGAGGAAATGCCACGCTTTGAACCATTTGTACCTCTTAATCCTGAAGAGTTTGCAGCAGGGTTAGGGTTTAAGCTGGACAATTCCTCAAATGAATCCAGAAAGTCAGAGAACTTATCATTAGTTGTTGATCAAAATCCATCTATAATAGAGGAGGATCATTCGCCAGATGATGAGTGAGACAAGATCAATCAGGATCAATATCTTGATAAAGAAAAAGGGGTAGAAATTTCTACTACTCCCAATGTGCAATCTATTGCCAATCAAGGAATTGATCCTATCAAATCTGTCAAAATAATTGCTTCTACATTTGAAAACGATAATGTGTTGTATACTTTGATTGGTGATGAGAAAATTTACTCAAACAAGGACTATCCGATCACAAATGTATATCCAACTTCAATTGATCAAGTTTTTGAAAATTAAACAACCAAATTTTTGGAAAAGAAGAATCCAATCAAACCACAACCCTTAATCGCTTCTAAAGGTAGACAACAAGAAAAGCGAGCTGCAAAACCTAAGGTATCACAACCAAAGGTTGAAGCTAAAGGAGCTCGCAACAAGAAAAAGGGGAAGAATGTTAACTTTGTTGGCTCAACTGGTATTGATAAAATCGAGACTTTTGAAAATATGTCAAATATTGATTTTGTAAATCAAGACAATATTTAAACGTAATAGTCAAAACAATTACACTTAACACACAAATGGGTGTGCAGATGGAGCAAGTACCTCTAGACCTACAAATTCAACATTGAGTCATCAAACGACATCTCCTAAATTTGTTTAAAGGAGAACATGTTTTAAGTGTAGGGAGTTTGGCCACATAATAAAAAACTGTATCAACTTAGCAAAACCCAAGTTTGTTTAAAAAGCCCCTCCTGAAACAAATTGCCAACGTCGATCTGTGTCACCTAAACAAGACAAACGTATTGTTAAGGAACAAGAAGAAAAACAAAGACGTAAACAAGTAAAAATAATTGAAAAGGCATTAAAACCGGATGTTTTAGAAAAGAAACCAAGGTTATCAAGATTGTTAAAACAAGAAATGTCTAAATCTGTAAATAATACTCAATCTGGTAAACATC
The DNA here is from genome assembly GCA_947069175.1 of Scalesia atractyloides. Classification (NCBI taxonomy): domain Eukaryota; kingdom Viridiplantae; phylum Streptophyta; class Magnoliopsida; order Asterales; family Asteraceae; genus Scalesia; species Scalesia atractyloides. Next base: position 53,503,803 of record CAMTDV010000001.1, on the reverse strand, counting down.
AACAAACTTGTAAACCTAAAACTGGTAATGTTTCAGGGGGAGGCACAAAGTTTCCAAATCATCAAGAAATAGAAATCACATTTCTTGATGATAAGGGCCGACCCAAGACTACTAAGGCTTGGGTCCCCATCTCAAACTAATTGGGTAATGCACTGTGCATGGTGTTCCAGGAGGAATTGTGAATAGTCATTGGATTGTTGACTGTGGAGCGTCATGGAAAATGGTATTACTTGCTTCAACCATGGTGAAAAAGGTTACTTCAAACGTGAATGTACTCGACCTTGCAAGCAAGGAAATCACAACCCTTTCCGAAATCAATCACAACCATCCAACACACTCAAGTTAACAATGAATGAAGTATAGTAGCAGTTAACAACCCAAACAACTCCAACCAGTCTGTGCCTTCAAACAACACTAGCAGAGCATTAGTAGTTTAAACAGATGAAGGATGTCATTGGTTAGTTCAGTTGGGAAACGAGAATCAAGGAGGAAGCGCGTGTTATGCCAAGATAATCAATCATATCAAACTTGTTCACAGTATTGACTCTTCTAATGATAGTTCTGGGTATAATGGGAGTTCTAACGAAGAAAGCTCAAGTGTGGGAGCTTATGGATCAGATTCAGATGTCAGGGAAAGGATTGATACTGAGGTTAATGAGTTGCTGAAAGAAGCAGAGAAGCTGAAAAGTCAAAAGTCTGGTTTGCTAAGGAAAGCAGAAGTTGCATCAAAGGAAATGGAGAAACTCTTTGTCAACAATGCATCCTTTTCTCATCATACTGCTTTTATGGCCAATGTTGCAGGTTCAACAAGTCCGACTCTCCTAGGATCTGCATTGACTGTGCTGACTTAAAAAAAATTTTGAAACAATTAACAATCACGATCAAAGCTTATTAGTTGAACTATCAAAATGCAAAGAGGCAAATCTGGCTTTAACTCGAAATGAAAAAGAATTCAAATCTGTAATAGACTCTCAAGAAAAGCGTGTCTGAGTTAACTAAAACAGTTTTGAACAAGCAAACTAGTATTAATAACTATAGTAATATCCTTGAAGAAACGAAAAAGGAGTTAGCCGTTGCCATTTGCGAGCATGATGCAATCAAGCTAAAATTGGAGAGTTACTCTTACTCCCGATATGTGCTTGATCACATCATTGACGTTAAAAAACTTAAGGGAAATGTCAAATGCATTGGGTATAAATCGTGCCCACCTCCATTGAAACACAATTATACCAAATTGTCTAATGAGGAGGAAATGCCACGCTTTGAACCATTTGTACCTCTTAATCCTGAAGAGTTTGCAGCAGGGTTAGGGTTTAAGCTGGACAATTCCTCAAATGAATCCAGAAAGTCAGAGAACTTATCATTAGTTGTTGATCAAAATCCATCTATAATAGAGGAGGATCATTCGCCAGATGATGAGTGAGACAAGATCAATCAGGATCAATATCTTGATAAAGAAAAAGGGGTAGAAATTTCTACTACTCCCAATGTGCAATCTATTGCCAATCAAGGAATTGATCCTATCAAATCTGTCAAAATAATTGCTTCTACATTTGAAAACGATAATGTGTTGTATACTTTGATTGGTGATGAGAAAATTTACTCAAACAAGGACTATCCGATCACAAATGTATATCCAACTTCAATTGATCAAGTTTTTGAAAATTAAACAACCAAATTTTTGGAAAAGAAGAATCCAATCAAACCACAACCCTTAATCGCTTCTAAAGGTAGACAACAAGAAAAGCGAGCTGCAAAACCTAAGGTATCACAACCAAAGGTTGAAGCTAAAGGAGCTCGCAACAAGAAAAAGGGGAAGAATGTTAACTTTGTTGGCTCAACTGGTATTGATAAAATCGAGACTTTTGAAAATATGTCAAATATTGATTTTGTAAATCAAGACAATATTTAAACGTAATAGTCAAAACAATTACACTTAACACACAAATGGGTGTGCAGATGGAGCAAGTACCTCTAGACCTACAAATTCAACATTGAGTCATCAAACGACATCTCCTAAATTTGTTTAAAGGAGAACATGTTTTAAGTGTGGGGAGTTTGGCCACATAATAAAAAACTGTATCAACTTAGCAAAACCCAAGTTTGTTTAAAAAGCCCCTCCTGAAACAAATTGCCAACGTCGATCTGTGTCACCTAAACAAGACAAACGTATTGTTAAGGAACAAGAAGAAAAACAAAGACGTAAACAAGTAAAAATAATTGAAAAGGCATTAAAACCGGATGTTTTAGAAAAGAAACCAAGGTTATCAAGATTGTTAAAACAAGAAATGTCTAAATCTGTAAATAATACTCAATCTGGTAAACATCAACAAACTTGTAAACCTAAAACTGGTAATGTTTCAGGGGGAGGCACAAAGTTTCCAAATCATCAAGAAATAGAAATCACGTTTCTTGATGATAAGGGCCGACCCAAGACTACTAAGGCTTGGGTCCCCATCTCAAACTAATTGGGTAATGCACTGTGCATGGTGTTCCAGGAGGAATTGTGAATAGTCATTGGATTGTTGACTGTGGAGCGTCATGGAAAATGGTATTACTTGCTTCAACCATGATGAAAAAGGTTACTTCAAACGTGAATGTACTCGACCTTGCAAGCAAGGAAATCACAACCCTTTCTGAAATCAATCACAACCATCCAACACACTCAAGTTAACAATGAATGAAGTATAGTAGCAGTTAACAACCCAAACAACTCCAACCAGTCTGTGCCTTCAAACAACACAAGCAGAGCATTAGTAGTTCAAACAGATGAAGGATGTCATTGGTTAGTTCAGTTGGGAAATGAGAATCAAGGAGGAACCGCGTGTTATGCCAAGATAATCAATCATATCAAACTTGTTCACAGTATTGACTCTTCTGATGATAGTTCTGGGTATAATGGGAGTTCTAACGAAGAAAGCTCAAGTGTGGGAGCTTATGGATCAGATTCAGATGTCAGGGAAAGGATTGATACTGAGGTCAATGAGTTGCTGAAAGAAGCAGAGAAGCTGAAAAGTCAAAAGTCTGGTTTGCTAAGGAAAGCAGAAGTTGCATCAAAGGAAATGGAGAAACTCTTTGCCAACAATGCATCCTTTTCTCATCATACTGCTTTTATGGCCAATGTTGCAGGTTCAACAAGTCCGACTCTCCTAGGATCTGCATTGACTGTGCTGACTTAAAATTTTTTTTGAAACAATTAACAATCACGATCAAAGCTTATTAGTTGAACTGTCAAAATGCAAAGAGGCAAATCTGGCTTTAACTCGAAATGAAAAAGAATTCAAATCTGTAATAGACTCTCAAGAAAAGCGTGTCTGAGTTAACTAAAACAGTTTTGAACAAGCAAACTAGTATTAATAACTATAGTAATATCCTTGAAGAAACGAAAAAGGAGTTAGCCGTTGCCATTTGCGAGCATGATGCAATCAAGCTAAAATTGGAGAGTTACTCTAACTCCCGATATGTGCTTGATCACATCATTGACGTTAAAAAACTTAAGGGAAATGTCAAATGCATTGGGTATAAATCGTGCCCACCTCCATTGAAACACAATTAAACCAAATTGCCTAATGAGGAGGAAATGCCACGCTTTGAACCATTTGTAACTCTTAATCCTGAAGAGTTTGCAGAAGGGTTAGGGTTTAAGCTGGACAATTCCTCAAATGAATCCAGAAAGTCAGAGAACTTATCATTAGTTGTTGATCAAAATCCATCTATAATAGAGGAGGATCATTCGCCAGATGATGAGTGAGACAAGATCAATCAGGATCAATATCTTGATAAAGAAAAAGGGGTAGAAATTTTACTACCCCAATTGCATCTATTGCCATCAAGAATTGATCCTATCAAATCTGTCAAATAATTGCTTCTACATTTGAAACATAAGTGTTGTATTTATTGTATACTCTATTAACAAACTGCAAAAAAAATAAAAACTTTGTTTAAGGAACAAAAGAAAAGTCAAAATAATAACAACAAATATTAAAGAAATCAAACAAAGGGAATTAAGTAATAAAGTGGCTCAATGAGAATAAAATGAGCTTTGAAAATTCAAAATTGTTGAAAAGAAATATTAAACTAAATGTATTATAAAACAATGGGTGATAGTAGCAATGGACAAGTACTTGAGCACAATTCAATTGTATCAAAAACTCATTGTAAAAGAATTAATGTAGGCAAAAAATGTTATGCAATTAAAAAACTGTATCAACTTAAAAACAAGTTTTTTAAAAGCCCCTCCTGAAACAAGTAATTGCCAAACTCGAACTGTGTCAACTAAACAAGACAAACGTATTGTTAAGGAACAAGAAGAAAAACAAAGACGTAAACAAGTAAAAATAATTGAAAAGGCATTAAAACCCGGATGTTTTAGAAAAGAAACAAGGTTATCAAGATTGTTTAAAACAAGAAATGTCTAAATCTGTAAATAATAGTCAATCTGGTAAACATCAACAAACTTGTAAACCTAAAACTGGTAATGTTTCAGGGGGAGGCACAAAGTTTCCAAATCATCAAGAAATAGAAATCACATTTCTTGATGATAAGGGCCGACCCAAGACTACTAAGGCTTGGGTCCCCATCTCAAACTAATTGGGTAATGCACTGTGCATGGTGTTCCAGGAGGAATTGTGAATAGTCATTGGATTGTTGACTGTGCAGCGTCATGGAAAATGGTATTACTTGCTTCAACCATGGTGAAAAAGGTTACTTCAAACGTGAATGTACTCGACCTTGCAAGCAAGGAAATCACAACCCTTTCTGAAATCAATCACAACCATCCAACACACTCAAGTTAACAATGAATGAAGTATAGTAGCAGTTAACAACCCAAACAACTCCAACCAGTCTGTGCCTTCAAACAACACAAGCAGAGCATTAGTAGTTCAAACAGATGAAGGATGTCATTGGTTAGTTCAGTTGAGAAACGAGAATCAAGGAGGAACCGCGTGTTATGCCAAGATAATCAATCATATCAAACTTGTTCACAGTATTGACTCTTCTGATGATAGTTCTGGGTATAATGGGAGTTCTAACGAAGAAAGCTCAAGTGTGGGAGCTTATGGATCAGATTCAGATGTCAGGGAAAGGATTGATACTGAGGTCAATGAGTTGCTGAAAGAAGCAGAGAAGCTGAAAAGTCAAAAGTCTGGTTTGCTAAGGAAAGCAGAAGTTGCATCAAAGGAAATGGAGAAACTCTTTGCCAACAATGCATCCTTTTCTCATCATACTGCTTTTATGGCCAATGTTGCAGGTTCAACAAGTCCGACTCTCCTAGGATCTGCATTGACTGTGCTGACTTAAAAATTTTTTTGAAACAATTAACAATCACGATCAAAGCTTATTAGTTGAACAGTCAAAATGCAAAGAGGCAAATCTGGCTTTAACTCGAAATGAAAAAGAATTCAAATCTGTAATAGACTCTCAAGAAAAGCGTGTCTGACTTAACTAAAACAGTTTTGAACAAGCAAACTAGTATTAATAACTATAGTAATATCCTTGAAGAAACGAAAAAGGAGTTAGCCGTTGCCATTTGCGAGCATGATGCAATCAAGCTAAAATTGGAGAGTTACTCTAACTCCCGATATGTGCTTGATCACATCATTGACGTTAAAAAACTTAAGGGAAATGTCAAATGCATTGGGTATAAATCGTGCCCACCTCCATTGAAACACAATTATACCAAATTGCCTAATGAGGAGGAAATGCCACGCTTTGAACCATTTGTAACTCTTAATCCTGAAGAGTTTGCAGCAGGGTTAGGGTTTAAGCTGGACAATTCCTCAAATGAATCCAGAAAGTCAGAGAACTTATCATTAGTTGTTGATCAAAATCCATCTATAATAGAGGAGGATCATTCGCCAGATGATGAGTGAGACAAGATCAATCAGGATCAATATCTTGATAAAGAAAAAGGGGTAGAAATTTCTACTACTCCCAATGTGCAATCTATTGCCAATCAAGGAATTGATCCTATCAAATCTGTCAAAATAATTGCTTCTACATTTGAAAACGATAATGTGTTTGTATACTTTGATTGGTGATGAGAAAATTTACTCAAACAAGGACTATCCGATCACAAATGTATATCCAACTTCAATTGATCAAGTTTTTGAAAATTAAACAACCAAATTTTTGGAAAAGAAGAATCCAATCAAACCACAACCCTTAATCGCTTCTAAAGGTAGACAACAAGAAAAGCGAGCTGCAAAACCTAAGGTATCACAACCAAAGGTTGAAGCTAAAGGAGCTCGCAACAAGAAAAAGGGGAAGAATGTTAACTTTGTTGGCTCAACTGGTATTGATAAAATCGAGACTTTTGAAAATATGTCAAATATTGATTTTGTAAATCAAGACAATATTTAAACGTAATAGTCAAAACAATTACACTTAACACACAAATGGGTGTGCAGATGGAGCAAGTACCTCTAGACCTACAAATTCAACATTGAGTCATCAAACGACATCTCCTAAATTTGTTTAAAGGAGAACATGTTTTAAGTGTGGGGAGTTTGGCCACATAATAAAAAACTGTATCAACTTAGCAAAACCCAAGTTTGTTTAAAAAGCCCCTCCTGAAACAAATTGCCAACGTCGATCTGTGTCACCTAAACAAGACAAACGTATTGTTAAGGAACAAGAAGAAAAACAAAGACGTAAACAAGTAAAAATAATTGAAAAGGCATTAAAACCGGATGTTTTAGAAAAGAAACCAAGGTTATCAAGATTGTTAAAACAAGAAATGTCTAAATCTGTAAATAATAGTCAATCTGGTAAACATCAACAAACTTGTAAACCTAAAACTGGTAATGTTTCAGGGGGAGGCACAAAGTTTCCAAATCATCAAGAAATAGAAATCACGTTTCTTGATGATAAGGGCCGACCCAAGACTACTAAGGCTTGGGTCCCCATCTCAAACTAATTGGGTAATGCACTGTGCATGGTGTTCCAGGAGGAATTGTGAATAGTCATTGGATTGTTGACTGTGGAGCGTCATGGAAAATGGTATTACTTGCTTCAACCATGGTGAAAAAGGTTACTTCAAACGTGAATGTACTCGACCTTGCAAGCAAGGAAATCACAACCCTTTCTAAAATCAATCACAACCATCCAACACACTCAAGTTAACAATGAATGAAGTATAGTAGCAGTTAACAACCCAAACAACTCCAACCAGTCTGTGCCTTCAAACAACACAAGCAGAGCATTAGTAGTTCAAACAGATGAAGGATGTCATTGGTTAGTTCAGTTGGGAAATGAGAATCAAGGAGGAACCGCGTGTTATGCCAAGATAATCAATCATATCAAACTTGTTCACAGTATTGACTCTTCTGATGATAGTTCTGGGTATAATGGGAGTTCTAACGAAGAAAGCTCAAGTGTGGGAGCTTATGGATCAGATTCAGATGTCAGGGAAAGGATTGATACTGAGGTCAATGAGTTGCTGAAAGAAGCAGAGAAGCTGAAAAGTCAAAAGTCTGGTTTGCTAAGGAAAGCAGAAGTTGCATCAAAGGAAATGGAGAAACTCTTTGCCAACAATGCATCCTTTTCTCATCATACTGCTTTTATGGCCAATGTTGCAGGTTCAACAAGTCCGACTCTCCTAGGATCTGCATTGACTGTGCTGACTTAAAAAAAAAATTTGAAACAATTAACAATCACGATCAAAGCTTATTAGTTGAACAGTCAAAATGCAAAGAGGCAAATCTGGCTTTAACTCGAAATGAAAAAGAATTCAAATCTGTAATAGACTCTCAAGAAAAGCGTGTCTGAGTTAACTAAAACAGTTTTGAACAAGCAAACTAGTATTAATAACTATAGTAATATCCTTGAAGAAACGAAAAAGGAGTTAGCCGTTGCCATTTGCGAGCATGATGCAATCAAGCTAAAATTGGAGAGTTACTCTAACTCCCGATATGTGCTTGATCACATCATTGACGTTAAAAAACTTAAGGGAAATGTCAAATGCATTGGGTATAAATCGTGCCCACCTCCATTGAAACACAATTATACCAAATTGCCTAATGAGGAGGAAATGCCACGCTTTGAACCATTTGTAACTCTTAATCCTGAAGAGTTTGCAGCAGGGTTAGGGTTTAAGCTGGACAATTCCTCAAATGAATCCAGAAAGTCAGAGAACTTATCATTAGTTGTTGATCAAAATCCATCTATAATAGAGGAGGATCATTCGCCAGATGATGAGTGAGACAAGATCAATCAGGATCAATATCTTGATAAAGAAAAAGGGGTAGAAATTTCTACTACTCCCAATGTGCAATCTATTGCCAATCAAGGAATTGATCCTATCAAATCTGTCAAAATAATTGCTTCTACATTTGAAAACGATAATGTGTTGTATACTTTCATTGGTGATGAGAAAATTTACTCAAACAAGGACTATCCCATCACAAATGTATATCCAACTTCAATTGATCAAGTTTTCGAAAATTAAACAACCAAATTTTTGGAAAAGAAGAATCCAATCAAACCACAACCCTTAATCGCTTCTAAAGGTAGACAACAAGAAAAGCGAGCTGCAAAACCTAAGGTATCACAACCAAAGGTTGAAGCTAAAGGAGCTCGCAACAAGAAAAAGGGGAAGAATGTTAACTTTGTTGGCTCAACTGGTATTGATAAAATCGAGACTTTTGAAAATATGTCAAATATTGATTTTGTAAATCAAGACAATATTTAAACGTAATAGTCAAAACAATTACACTTAACACACAAATGGGTGTGCAGATGGAGCAAGTACCTCTAGACCTACAAATTCAACATTGAGTCATCAAACGACATCTCCTAAATTTGTTTAAAGGAGAACATGTTTTAAGTGTGGGGAGTTTGGCCACATAATAAAAAACTGTATCAACTTAGCAAAACCCAAGTTTGTTTAAAAAGCCCCTCCTGAAACAAATTGCCAACGTCGATCTGTGTCACCTAAACAAGACAAACGTATTGTTAAGGAACAAGAAGAAAAACAAAGACGTAAACAAGTAAAAATAATTGAAAAGGCATTAAAACCGGATGTTTTAGAAAAGAAACCAAGGTTATCAAGATTGTTAAAACAAGAAATGTCTAAATCTGTAAATAATAGTCAATCTGGTAAACATCAACAAACTTGTAAACCTAAAACTGGTAATGTTTCAGGGGGGGGCACAAAGTTTTCAAATCATCAAGAAATAGAAATCACATTTCTTGATGATAAGGGTCGACCCAAGACTACTAAGGCTTGGGTCCCCAACTCAAACTAATTGGGTAATGCACTGTGCATGGTGTTCCAGGAGGAATTGTGAATAGTCATTGGATTGTTGACTGTGGAGCGTCATGGAAAATGGTATTACTTGCTTCAACCATGGTGAAAAAGGTTACTTCAAACGTGAATGTACTCGACCTTGCAAGCAAGGAAATCACAACCCTTTCCGAAATCAATCACAACCATCCAACACACTCAAGTTAACAATGAATGAAGTATAGTAGCAGTTAACAACCCAAACAACTCCAACCAGTCTGTGCCTTCAAACAACACAAGCAGAGCATTAGTAGTTCAAACAGATGAAGGATGTCATTGGTTAGTTCAGTTGGGAAACGAGAATCAAGGAGGAACCGCGTGTTATGCCAAGATAATCAATCATATCAAACTTGTTCACAGTATTGACACTTCTGATGATAGTTCTGGGTATAATGGGAGTTCTAACGAAGAAAGCTCAAGTGTGGGAGCTTATGGATCAGATTCAGATGTCAGGGAAAGGATTGATACTGAGGTCAATGAGTTGCTGAAAGAAGCAGAGAAGCTGAAAAGTCAAAAGTCTGGTTTGCTAAGGAAAGCAGAAGTTGCATCAAAGGAAATGGAGAAACTCTTTGCCAACAATGCATCCTTTTCTCATCATACTGCTTTTATGGCCAATGTTGCAGGTTCAGCAAGTCCGACTCTCCTAGGATCTGCATTGACTGTGCTGACTTAAAAATTTTTTTGAAACAATTAACAATCACGATCAAAGCTTATTAGTTGAACTGTCAAAATGCAAAGAGGCAAATCTGGCTTTAACTCGAAATGAAAAAGAATTCAAATCTGTAATAGACTCTCAAGAAAAGCGTGTCTGAGTTAACTAAAACAGTTTTGAACAAGCAAACTAGTATTAATAACTATAGTAATATCCTTGAAGAAACGAAAAAGGAGTTAGCCGTTGCCATTTGCGAGCATGATGCAATCAAGCTAAAATTGGAGAGTTACTCTAACTCCCGATATGTGCTTGATCACATCATTGACGTTAAAAAACTTAAGGGAAATGTCAAATGCATTGGGTATAAATCGTGCCCACCTCCATTGAAACACAATTATACCAAATTGTCTAATGAGGAGGAAATGCCACGCTTTGAACCATTTGTACCTCTTAATCCTGAAGAGTTTGCAGCAGGGTTAGGGTTTAAGCTGGACAATTCCTCAAATGAATCCAGAAAGTCAGAGAACTTATCATTAGTTGTTGATCAAAATCCATCTATAATAGAGGAGGATCATTCGCCAGATGATGAGTGAGACAAGATCAATCAGGATCAATATCTTGATAAAGAAAAAGGGGTAGAAATTTCTACTACTCCCAATGTGCAATCTATTGCCAATCAAGGAATTGATCCTATCAAATCTGTCAAAATAATTGCTTCTACATTTGAAAACGATAATGTGTTGTATACTTTGATTGGTGATGAGAAAATTTACTCAAACAAGGACTATCCGATCACAAATGTATATCCAACTTCAATTGATCAAGTTTTTGAAAATTAAACAACCAAATTTTTGGAAAAAAGAATCCAATCAAACCACAACCCTTAATCGCTTCTAAAGGTAGACAACAAGAAAAGCGAGCTGCAAAACCTAAGGTATCACAACCAAAGGTTGAAGCTAAAGGAGCTCGCAACAAGAAAAAGGGGAAGAATGTTAACTTTGTTGGCTCAACTGGTATTGATAAAATCGAGACTTTTGAAAATATGTCAAATATTGATTTTGTAAATCAAGACAATATTTAAACGTAATAGTCAAAACAATTACACTTAACACACAAATGGGTGTGCAGATGGAGCAAGTACCTCTAGACCTACAAATTCAACATTGAGTCATCAAACGACATCTCCTAAATTTGTTTAAAGGAGAACATGTTTTAAGTGTAGGGAGTTTGGCCACATAATAAAAAACTGTATCAACTTAGCAAAACCCAAGTTTGTTTAAAAAGCCCCTCCTGAAACAAATTGCCAACGTCGATCTGTGTCACCTAAACAAGACAAACGTATTGTTAAGGAACAAGAAGAAAAACAAAGACGTAAACAAGTAAAAATAATTGAAAAGGCATTAAAACCGGATGTTTTAGAAAAGAAACCAAGGTTATCAAGATTGTTAAAACAAGAAATGTCTAAATCTGTAAATAATACTCAATCTGGTAAACATCAACAAACTTGTAAACCTAAAACTGGTAATGTTTCAGGGGGAGGCACAAAGTTTCCAAATCATCAAGAAATAGAAATCACATTTCTTGATGATAAGGGCCGACCCAAGACTACTAAGGCTTGGGTCCCCATCTCAAACTAATTGGGTAATGCACTGTGCATGGTGTTCCAGGAGGAATTGTGAATAGTCATTGGATTGTTGACTGTGGAGCGTCATGGAAAATGGTATTACTTGCTTCAACCATGGTGAAAAAGGTTACTTCAAACGTGAATGTACTCGACCTTGCAAGCAAGGAAATCACAACCCTTTCCGAAATCAATCACAACCATCCAACACACTCAAGTTAACAATGAATGAAGTATAGTAGCAGTTAACAACCCAAACAACTCCAACCAGTCTGTGCCTTCAAACAACACTAGCAGAGCATTAGTAGTTTAAACAGATGAAGGATGTCATTGGTTAGTTCAGTTGGGAAACGAGAATCAAGGAGGAAGCGCGTGTTATGCCAAGATAATCAATCATATCAAACTTGTTCACAGTATTGACTCTTCTAATGATAGTTCTGGGTATAATGGGAGTTCTAACGAAGAAAGCTCAAGTGTGGGAGCTTATGGATCAGATTCAGATGTCAGGGAAAGGATTGATACTGAGGTTAATGAGTTGCTGAAAGAAGCAGAGAAGCTGAAAAGTCAAAAGTCTGGTTTGCTAAGGAAAGCAGAAGTTGCATCAAAGGAAATGGAGAAACTCTTTGTCAACAATGCATCCTTTTCTCATCATACTGCTTTTATGGCCAATGTTGCAGGTTCAACAAGTCCGACTCTCCTAGGATCTGCATTGACTGTGCTGACTTAAAAAAAAATTTGAAACAATTAACAATCACGATCAAAGCTTATTAGTTGAACTGTCAAAATGCAAAGAGGCAAATCTGGCTTTAACTCGAAATGAAAAAGAATTCAAATCTGTAATAGACTCTCAAGAAAAGCGTGTCTGAGTTAACTAAAACAGTTTTGAACAAGCAAACTAGTATTAATAACTATAGTAATATCCTTGAAGAAACGAAAAAGGAGTTAGCCGTTGCCATTTGCGAGCATGATGCAATCAAGCTAAAATAGGAGAGTTACTCTTACTCCCGATATGTGCTTGATCACATCATTGACGTTAAAAAACTTAAGGGAAATGTCAAATGCATTGGGTATAAATCGTGCCCACCTCCATTGAAACACAATTATACCAAATTGTCTAATGAGGAGGAAATGCCACGCTTTGAACCATTTGTACCTCTTAATCCTGAAGAGTTTGCAGCAGGGTTAGGGTTTAAGCTGGACAATTCCTCAAATGAATCCAGAAAGTCAGAGAACTTATCATTAGTTGTTGATCAAAATCCATCTATAATAGAGGAGGATCATTCGCCAGATGATGAGTGAGACAAGATCAATCAGGATCAATATCTTGATAAAGAAAAAGGGGTAGAAATTTCTACTACTCCCAATGTGCAATCTATTGCCAATCAAGGAATTGATCCTATCAAATCTGTCAAAATAATTGCTTCTACATTTGAAAACGATAATGTGTTGTATACTTTGATTGGTGATGAGAAAATTTACTCAAACAAGGACTATCCGATCACAAATGTATATCCAACTTCAATTGATCAAGTTTTTGAAAATTAAACAACCAAATTTTTGGAAAAGAAGAATCCAATCAAACCACAACCCTTAATCGCTTCTAAAGGTAGACAACAAGAAAAGCGAGCTGCAAAACCTAAGGTATCACAACCAAAGGTTGAAGCTAAAGGAGCTCGCAACAAGAAAAAGGGGAAGAATGTTAACTTTGTTGGCTCAACTGGTATTGATAAAATCGAGACTTTTGAAAATATGTCAAATATTGATTTTGTAAATCAAGACAATATTTAAACGTAATAGTCAAAACAATTACACTTAACACACAAATGGGTGTGCAGATGGAGCAAGTACCTCTAGACCTACAAATTCAACATTGAGTCATCAAACGACATCTCCTAAATTTGTTTAAAGGAGAACATGTTTTAAGTGTGGGGAGTTTGGCCACATAATAAAAAACTGTATCAACTTAGCAAAACCCAAGTTTGTTTAAAAAGCCCCTCCTGAAACAAATTGCCAACGTCGATCTGTGTCACCTAAACAAGACAAACGTATTGTTAAGGAACAAGAAGAAAAACAAAGACGTAAACAAGTAAAAATAATTGAAAAGGCATTAAAACCGGATGTTTTAGAAAAGAAACCAAGGTTATCAAGATTGTTAAAACAAGAAATGTCTAAATCTGTAAATAATACTCAATCTGGTAAACATCAACAAACTTGTAAACCTAAAACTGGTAATGTTTCAGGGGGAGGCACAAAGTTTCCAAATCATCAAGAAATAGAAATCACATTTCTTGATGATAAGGGTCGACCCAAGACTACTAAGGCTTGGGTCCCCATCTCAAACTAATTGGGTAATGCACTGTGCATGGTGTTCCAGGAGGAATTGTGAATAGTCATTGGATTGTTGACTGTGGAGCGTCATGGAAAATGGTATTACTTGCTTCAACCATGGTGAAAAAGGTTACTTCAAACGTGAATGTACTCGACCTTGCAAGCAAGGAAATCACAACCCTTTCCGAAATCAATCACAACCATCCAACACACTCAAGTTAACAATGAATGAAGTATAGTAGCAGTTAACAACCCAAACAACTCCAACCAGTCTGTGCCTTCAAACAACACAAGCAGAGCATTAGTAGTTCAAACAGATGAAGGATGTCATTGGTTAGTTCAGTTGGGAAACGAGAATCAAGGAGGAACCGCGTGTTATGCCAAGATAATCAATCATATCAAACTTGTTCACAGTATTGACTCTTCTGATGATAGTTCTGGGTATAATGGGAGTTCTAACAAAGAAAGCTCAAGTGTGGGAGCTTATGGATCAGATTCAGATGTCAGGGAAAGGATTGATACTGAGGTCAATGAGTTGCTGAAAGAAGCAGAGAAGCTGAAAAGTCAAAAGTCTGGTTTGCTAAGGAAAGCAGAAGTTGCATCAAAGGAAATGGAGAAACTCTTTGCCAACAATGCATCCTTTTCTCATCATACTGCTTTTATGGCCAATGTTGCAGGTTCAACAAGTCCGACTCTCCTAGGATCTGCATTGACTGTGCTGACTTAAAAAAAAATTTGAAACAATTAACAATCACGATCAAAGCTTATTAGTTGAACTGTCAAAATGCAAAGAGGCAAATCTGGCTTTAACTCGAAATGAAAAAGAATTCAAATCTGTAATAGACTCTCAAGAAAAGCGTGTCTGAGTTAACTAAAACAGTTTTGAACAAGCAAACTAGTATTAATAACTATAGTAATATCCTTGAAGAAACGAAAAAACGAGTTAGCCGTTGCCATTTGCGAGCATGATGCAATCAAGCTAAAATTGGAGAGTTACTCTAACTCCCGATATGTGCTTGATCACATCATTGACGTTAAAAAACTTAAGGGAAATGTCAAATGCATTGGGTATAAATCGTGCCCACCTCCATTGAAACACAATTATACCAAATTGCCTAATGAGGAGGAAATGCCACGCTTTGAACCATTTGTAACTCTTAATCCTGAAGAGTTTGCAGAAGGGTTAGGGTTTAAGCTGGACAATTCCTCAAATGAATCCAGAAAGTCAGAGAACTTATCATTAGTTGTTGATCAAAATCCATCTATAATAGAGGAGGATCATTCGCCAGATGATGAGTGAGACAAGATCAATCAGGATCAATATCTTGATAAAGAAAAAGGGGTAGAAATTTCTACTACTCCCAATGTGCAATCTATTGCCAATCAAGGAATTGATCCTATCAAATCTGTCAAAATAATTGCTTCTACATTTGAAAACGATAATGTGTTGTATACTTTGATTGGTGATGAGAAAATTTACTCAAACAAGGACTCTCCGATCACAAATGTATATCCAACTTCAATTGATCAAGTTTTTGAAAATTAAACAACCAAATTTTTGGAAAAGAAGAATCCAATCAAACCACAACCCTTAATCGCTTCTAAAGGTAGACAACAAGAAAAGCGAGCTGCAAAACCTAAGGTATCACAACCAAAGGTTGAAGCTAAAGGAGCTCGCAACAAGAAAAAGGGGAAGAATGTTAACTTTGTTGGCTCAACTGGTATTGATAAAATCGAGACTTTTGAAAATATGTCAAATATTTATTTTGTAAATCAAGACAATATTTAAACGTAATAGTCAAAACAATTACACTTAACACACAAATGGGTGTGCAGATGGAGCAAGTACCTCTAGACCTACAAATTCAACATTGAGTCATCAAACGACATCTCCTAAATTTGTTTAAAGGAGAACATGTTTTAAGTGTGGGGAGTTTGGCCACATAATAAAAAACTGTATCAACTTAGCAAAACCCAAGTTTGTTTAAAAAGCCCCTCCTGAAACAAATTGCCAACGTCGATCTGTGTCAACTAAACAAGACAAACGTATTGTTAAGGAACAAGAAGAAAAACAAAGACGTAAACAAGTAAAAATAATTGAAAAGGCATTAAAACCGGATGTTTTAGAAAAGAAACCAAGGTTATCAAGATTGTTAAAACAAGAAATGTCTAAATCTGTAAATAATAGTCAATCTGGTAAACATCAACAAACTTGTAAACCTAAAACTGGTAATGTTTCAGGGGGAGGCACAAAGTTTCCAAATCATCAAGAAATAGAAATCACATTTCTTGATGATAAGGGCCGACCCAAGACTACTAAGGCTTGGGTCCCCATCTCAAACTAATTGGGTAATGCACTGTGCATGGTGTTCCAGGAGGAATTGTGAATAGTCATTGGATTGTTGACTGTGCAGCGTCATGGAAAATGGTATTACTTGCTTCAACCATGGTGAAAAAGGTTACTTCAAACGTGAATGTACTCGACCTTGCAAGCAAGGAAATCACAACCCTTTCCGAAAGCAATCACAACCATCCAACACACTCAAGTTAACAATGAATGAAGTATAGTAGCAGTTAACAACCCAAACAACTCCAACCAGTCTGTGCCTTCAAACAACACAAGCAGAGCATTAGTAGTTCAAACAGATGAAGGATGTCATTGGTTAGTTCAGTTGAGAAACGAGAATCAAGGAGGAACCGCGTGTTATGCCAAGATAATCAATCATATCAAACTTGTTCACAGTATTGACTCTTCTGATGATAGTTCTGGGTATAATGGGAGTTCTAACGAAGAAAGCTCAAGTGTGGGAGCTTATGGATCAGATTCAGATGTCAGGGAAAGGATTGATACTGAGGTCAATGAGTTGCTGAAAGAAGCAGAGAAGCTAAAAAGTCAAAAGTCTGGTTTGCTAAGGAAAGCAGAAGTTGCATCAAAGGAAATGGAGAAACTCTTTGCCAACAATGCATCCTTTTCTCATCATACTGCTTTTATGGCCAATGTTGCAGGTTCAACAAGTCCGACTCTCCTAGGATCTGCATTGACTGTGCTGACTTAAAAAAAAATTTGAAACAATTAACAATCACGATCAAAGCTTATTAGTTGAACTGTCAAAATGCAAAGAGGCAAATCTGGCTTTAACTCGAAATGAAAAAGAATTCAAATCTGTAATAGACTCTCAAGAAAAGCGTGTCTGAGTTAACTAAAACAGTTTTGAACAAGCAAACTAGTATTAATAACTATAGTAATATCCTTGAAGAAACGAAAAAGGAGTTAGCCGTTGCCATTTGCGAGCATGATGCAATCAAGCTAAAATTGGAGAGTTACTCTAACTCCCGATATGTGCTTGATCACATCATTGACGTTAAAAAACTTAAGGGAAATGTCAAATGCATTGGGTATAAATCGTGCCCACCTCCATTGAAACACAATTATACCAAATTGTCTAATGAGGAGGAAATGCCACGCTTTGAACCATTTGTACCTCTTAATCCTGAAGAGTTTGCAGCAGGGTTAGGGTTTAAGCTGGACAATTCCTCAAATGAATCCAGAAAGTCAGAGAACTTATCATTAGTTGTTGATCAAAATCCATCTATAATAGAGGAGGATCATTCGCCAGATGATGAGTGAGACAAGATCAATCAGGATCAATATCTTGATAAAGAAAAAGGGTAGAAATTTCTACTACTCCCAATGTGCAATCTATTGCCAATCAAGGAATTGATCCTATCAAATCTGTCAAAATAATTGCTTCTACATTTGAAAACGATAATGTGTTGTATACTTTGATTGGTGATGAGAAAATTTACTCAAACAAGGACTATCCGATCACAAATGTATATCCAACTTCAATTGATCAAGTGTTTGAAAATTAAACAACCAAATTTTTGGAAAAGAAGAATCCAATCAAACCACAACCCTTAATCGCTTCTAAAGGTAGACAACAAGAAAAGCGAGCTGCAAAACCTAAGGTATCACAACCAAAGGTTGAAGCTAAAGGAGCTCGGAACAAGAAAAAGGGGAAGAATGTTAACTTTGTTGGCTCAACTGTTATTGATAAAATCGAGACTTTTGAAAATAAGTCAAATATTGATTTTGTAAATCAAGACAATATTTAAACGTAATAGTCAAAACAATTACACTTAACATACAAATGGGTGTGCAGATGGAGCAAGTACCTCTAGACCTACAAATTCAACATTGAGTCATCAAACGACATCTCCTAAATTTGTTTAAAGGAGAACATGTTTCAAGTGTGGGGAGTTTGGCCACATAATAAAAAACTGTATCAACTTAGCAAAACCCAAGTTTGTTTAAAAAGCCCCTCCTGAAACAAATTGCCAACGTCGATCTGTGTCACCTAAACAAGACAAACGTATTGTTAAGGAACAAGAAGAAAAACAAAGACGTAAACAAGTAAAAATAATTGAAAAGGCATTAAAACCGGATGTTTTAGAAAAGAAACCAAGGTTATCAAGATTGTAAAAACAAGAAATGTCTAAATCTGTAAATAATAGTCAATCTGGTAAACATCAACAAACTTGTAAACCTAAAACTGGTAATGTTTCAGGGGAGGCACAAAGTTTCCAAATCATCAAGAAATAGAAATCACATTTCTTGATGATAAGGGTCGACCCAAGACTACTAAGGCTTGGGTCCCCATCTCAAACTAATTGGGTAATGCACTGTGCATGGTGTTCCAGGAGGAATTGTGAATAGTCATTGGATTGTTGACTGTGGAGCGTCATGGAAAATGGTATTACTTGCTTCAACCATGGTGAAAAAGGTTACTTCAAACGTGAATGTACTCGACCTTGCAAGCAAGGAAATCACAACCCTTTCCGAAATCAATCACAACCATCCAACACACTCAAGTTAACAATGAATGAAGTATAGTAGCAGTTAACAACCCAAACAACTCCAACCAGTCTGGGCCTTCAAACAACACAAGCAGAGCATTAGTAGTTCAAACAGATGAAGGATGTCATTGGTTAGTTCAGTTGGGAAACGAGAATCAAGGAGGAACTGCGTGTTATGCCAAGATAATCAATCATATCAAACTTGTTCACAGTATTGACTCTTCTGATGATAGTTCTGGGTATAATGGGAGTTCTAACGAAGACAGCTCAAGTGTGGGAGGTTATGGATCAGACTCAGATGTCAGGGAAAGGATTGATAATGAGGTCAATGAGTTGCTGAAAGAAGCAGAGAAGATGAAAAGTCAAAAGTCTGGTTTGCTAAGGAAAGCAGAAGTTGCATCAAAGGAAATGGAGAAACTCTTTGCCAACAATGCATCCTTTTCTCATCATACTGCTTTTATGGCCAATGTTGCAGGTTCAAGAAGTCCAACTCTCCTAGGATCTGCAATGACTTTGCTGACTTAAAAACAAAATTTGAAACAATTAACAATCACAATCAAAGCTTAGTAGTTGAACTGTCAAAATGCAAAGAGGCAAATCTGGCTTTAACTCGAAATGAAAAAGAATTCAAATCTGTAATAGACTCTCAAGAAAAGCGTGTCTGAGTTAACTAAAACAGTTTTGAACAAGCAAACTAGTATTAATAACTATAGTAATATCCTTGAAGAAACGAAAAAAGGAGTTAGCCGTTGCCATTTGCGAGCATGATGCAATCAAGCTAAAATTGGAGAGTTGCTCTAACTCCCGATATGTGCTTGATCACATCATTGACGTTAAAAAACTTAAGGAAATGTCAAATGCATTGGGTATAAATCGTGCCCACCTCCATTGAAACACAATTATACCAAATTGCCTAATGAGGAGGAAATGCCACGCTTTGAACCATTTATACCTCTTAATCCTAAAGAGTTTGCATCAGGGTTAGGGTTTAAGCTGGACAATTCCTCAAATGAATCCAGAAAGTCAGAGAACTTATCATTAGTTGTTGATCAAAATCCATCTATAATAGAGGAGGATCATTCGCCAGATGATGAGTGAGATAAGATCAATCAGGATCAATATCTTGATAAAGAAAAAGGGGTAGAAATTTCTACTACTCCCAATGTGCAATCTATTGCCAATCAAGGAATTGATCCTATCAAATCTGTCAAAATAATTGCTTCTACATTTGAAAACGATAATGTGTTGTATACTTTGATTGGTGATGAGAAAATTTACTCAAACAAGGACTATCCGATCACAAATGTATATCCAACTTCAATTGATCAAGTTTTTGAAAATTAAACAACCGAATTTTTGGAAAAGAAGAATCCAATCAAACCACAACCCTTAATCGCTTCTAAAGGTAGACAACAAGAAAAGCGAGCTGCAAAACCTAAGGTATCACAACCAAAGGTTGAAGCTAAAGGAGCTCGCAACAAGAAAAAGGGGAAGAATGTTAACTTTGTGGGCTCAACTTGTATTGATAAAATCGAGACATTTGAAAATATGTCAAATATTGATTTTGTAAATCAAGTCAATATTTAAAACGTAATAGTCAAAACAATTACACTTAACACACAAATGGATGTGCAGATGGAGCAAGTACCTCTAGGCCTACAAATTCAACATTAAGTCATCAAACGACATCTCCTAAATTTGTTTAAAGGAGAACATGTTTTAAGTGTGGGGAGTTTGGCCACATAATAAAAAACTTTACCAACTCAGCAAAACCCAAGTTTGTTGAAAAAGCCCCTCCTAAAACAAATTGCCAACGTCGATCTGTGTCACTTAAACAAGACAAACGTATTGTTAAGGAACAAGAAGAAAAAAAGACGTAAACAAGTTAAAATAATTGAAAAGGCATTAAAACCGGATGTTTTAGAAAAGAAACCAAGGTTATCAAGATCGTTAAAACCAGAAATGTCTAAATCTGTAAATAATAGTCAATCTGGTAAACATCAACAAACTTGTAAACCTAAAACTGGTAACGTTTCAGGGGGAGGCACAAAGTTTCCAAATCATCAAGAAACAGAAATCACATTTCTTGATGATAAGGGTCCACCCAAGACCACTAAGGCTTGGGTCCCCATCTCAAAATAATTGGGTAATGCATTGTGCAGGGTGTTCCAGGAGGAACTGTGAATAGTCATTGGATTGTTGACAGTAGAGCATCATGGCACATGACAGACGACTTAAGCCTCCTTTATGATGTAAAAAGCATTATGGTAGTGTTGACTCACTTTATGGCCATCACTGTGCGAATAGGCTAGAAAGAGTGTGTATTGAATATTGTATAGGTTATATATGAACACACGACCCAAGTGTGAACGAGTACTGGCTCGTACGAGTGACATGTGCCTCGTACGAGTGACAGTGTGCCTCGTACGAGTGACTTTGTTACTCGTACGAGTGATAACATCTCACTCGTATGAATGACCCTTCGCACGAATGACAACATGCTCGGTTCGCACGAGCTGTCATGTCTATAAATAGGTGTTGTGTGTTCATTATTTGTAAGTTTTGGAAGTTCCCTTAGGGGAAACGCTGGCAGATTCTCTCCAGGAACTCTGCCAGCCTGTCAAGATGTATACTCTTTCGGTATAAATGAAATGAAAAGCTTCCGATGTTTCTGTTCCTACTTGTTATATCGTTCTACCGAATCGGTACTATCCCTAAAACCTCCGTCTAGAACCACCACCGCCCACGGGACCACAGGAGGTTATGTTGCTTTTGCTAGAGATAAGGTCGGTTACATTAATGGAGAAGGAATGATTTCCAATGGGGTTGTTAGTTTTGACAAGATCAATTATGTTCGTCAAATTGATCACAATCTTCTGAGTGTTTCTCAAATCTGCGTCAAGAAGTTCACGGTTCATATTGATGATGCTGAAAAGAGAAAGAGGACTTAGATGATTTAGATGATTTGTTATCTTATAAGTCTGACGATGATGATAAAGGTGGTGATGATGATGATATGGGAGGATCTGGTATTCGTGTAACAGAAACTGAAGTGAATGATGATTTTGATTATTCTGCTTACATGGATGATTTGGTGAATCAAGTTGAGGAAGATAGAGATCCAGGAAGAACTGAAGATTCAAAAGGTGCTCAGCAGGCAGGAATTCTCATGGTAACTGATATATCTACTGTTCCTGTCGTGCCAAAGCCAAAGATTTATATCTTGAGCACGATGTTGAAGAAGGGGAGTTCGTTCACAGCTACACTAAAGAAGAGATTGTTGAAATGCTGGGAATGAACGAAGAAGAATTTGTGTTTGATTTTGAAGATGAACTGAATGATATTAGTGCTTTCAAGCCAGTAGACTATGTATTTGAACATGTTGATGATGCCGATGATTATGATAGAGTTTTCGTGGAGGATGATTCTGATGAAGATGTTACTAATCTTGCCGATAAAGGTACAGATGACTCCCCAACTTTTAGTGAGTTGTTTGCAGCTGAAAGTGATGATCTTCTGAAACGTAAAGTCGAAGAAGCTGCTAAACAAGGAACGATTCCTCAACATATGTCTAGAGCTGAAATTGCTGAAATGAGGAAGAAATGGTTTAAAGAAACACCAGCGGAGCGCAAGTTTAAGCGTCCTCTAGATTTCTTTACGCTAATGCGGATATTTCTCTAGGGGATATAATTAGCTGGGGATGGATCGAGGATCTTAATGTTTATGCTATTAAGAGGGAGTTTGGGATCCAGTTTTTCAGATATTTGAGCGATATCAAGTCCTTGCCGTATTGGGATATAAAAGAGCTCGTGCAAACAAAGATGATTAATCTAAAGATGAAGTTTCATGACCAACGGCTATGGAAATTGATCAAGCTTGAAGCTATGCACGGATTCACACATTAGAAGCGTCATTTCCCAAAACGAATTACAAAGATCGATCCGGTAACACAAGAGAAAGACATAACATTAATCGTTAAGAGGCCGAAAGTGACGAAGAATATGCCTATGATAAAGATGGAACATGATTTCTTTGAGATCTTCAAATGGTGGCACTATGATTCAAATACAGGTGAAGCTGTCATATGTGTGCACCCAGATGATGACTCTTGGAAGACTACTTAGGAGCTGACAGAAGCCGTCATAACATACAAACGTATATATGGGCTATGGCGTGGCATTCAAGTACTAGACCCGATGTGGCTAGTCAAATGTTCGAAGAAAGATATCGAATGTTTGTTCTACAACAAAATCAGTTTTGAAGAGAGAGATAAAGAACAAGCACTCTAGTTTCAGAAGATAGTTAATGTCTGTTTCGCCAACGATATACATTCTAGATCGACATGGAACACTTCATGGAGGAAACTAGAGGAGACATGCAAAGGAAGAAAGATAAGAAGGAAGAGAGGATTGCGGAGCGAGCACGTATTGCATCGCTAAGAAGTTTCCGGTTTGGCAATACAGTGAACCGACCTCCTCCTATAGATCAAACGCCGATAGATTTTGAGGAGCGTTGCAAGCCGCCGAATCGTTTCTTTGGTCGATAAACGTCAGATCTTATGAAGATTTTTTTTAAGACTATCCAAGACTACGGCAACATCCAAGGGGGAGTTTGTTGGTGCATAATGTCTATTGCCTACGTCTAGGATATGTTGATTTTGTATATAGGCATTAGAACGTCAGTTTGTTTATGTTAGTGTATATGTTATTTGTTTAGAACATGACTCGTATGAGTGACTCTTTGTCACTCGTACGAGGCAACCACTCGTAAGAGTCACACTCTCTGTTACACACTCTCCTGTGCGAGTTATGTCGACCTATAAATAGAGGAGTGTTGTGTCAGAGTTAGGTATCCTGTTGGTGTGGCGAAGCCCTGCTGAACTGTTTACTTGCACTGTATTTTGTTCATGTCTATCAATATATTCAAGGCATTTAAGCAGTAGATCTAACTTGTTTGTTTGTCAACCTCACTAACAATGAATTCCACCTCTGTTAGTTGAGTCAGATCGGTCCAGTGCTCATCGGAGGAGTCGATCCCCCATTCACAGGTTGTTATGTGCTAAAACCTGGTTTCAAGATTTCCAAAGAATGGATTCTCCTATCAGCTCCAAGAATTAATGACTTGTATGTTCTTGACATGAGCCAAGCTATTACTACGTCTGCACAAGTTACATGTTTTATCTCAAAAGCCACTGAAAAGGAGTCAATCTCTTGGCATAGATGAATGTGATACATTCACTTGAGGAAAATGAACTATTTGGTGAAAAATAATCTTGTGAATGGTGGACCAGTGAAGAATTTTCATTTACAAGACGTCTGTGTTTCATGCCAAAAGGGAAAGCAAGCTCGAAAGTCCCATCATGTGAAAAAAATTAACACTGTCAATATGCCTCTTGTATGGACCTTTTTGGACCTATGAAACACAAGACTACCTTCAGTGATGCATATTGTTTGGTTGTTACTGATGACTATTCAAGATTTTCATGGGTGAATGTTATGGCACACTAGAGTGAAGTTCTAGAAATCCTCAAGAATCTTCTCATGCTACTTGAAAATTTGTACAATTTGAAGATAAGGAGAATCAAAAGCGACAATGGCACCAAATAGAACCATGTTATGGATGAGTTCTGTACTTTTAAGGGCATTCTACATGAATATAGTTCTCGTTATACTCCACAACAAAATGGTCTCTCTGAGAGGAAAAATAGAACTCTTATGTTAGTAGAGTCAGAACTTCCTGTTTAGTTTTGGGGGGAAGCTGTGGCTACTGCGTGCTATACAATGAATAGAATTCTTACGGTGAAACGACATCGGAAAACATGTTTTGAATTGTTACATAAAAGGAAACCGGATGTGTATTTCTTAAAACCTTTTGAGCTCCATGCACTATGATTGATCCACATGGTAAATTCGGTCCAAAGGCTATTGAAGGTTTCTTTCTTGGATATGCTACTCCAGATTTCAGAGTGTGGAATTTGACAACGAAAAAGATTGAGGAATGGGGTGAAGTTAAGGTTCAAAGATACACTGAATCAGTAAGAGCTCCGGGTGCTCCTTGGATGTTTGACTACGATTGACTATTTGACTCCTTCAATCTGCCAACTTTTGATGATGCATCTGCAGCTGCTCAAATGCTACATGAAAGTGATACTACAATTGACTCGTCATTAGTACGGCCAATTATTATTAACCCTCAAGTGTCTACTTTGAATTGATTTATTGAGCAACAATGTAATGTACGTTCATAAGTTTAAGCATGTATAAAGTTTGTGAGATTCACATAATTGATCAACTTGATTTCAATCAAAGCCTTAGATTTACAATGATTATGAATTAGAAATATGATTACAAGGTTTGGACTTTCTAATTATAGAAACATGAAGCGAACTTACTAAAAAGGAAAGTTACAAATGTGAAGCGTTACAATCTCCCCTCATTTAGGGAATTTCATCTCGAAATTTAGGAAGATGCAATGAACAAATGCGGATACTTAGTCTTTATGTCGCTTTCAAGTTCCCAAGTAAACTCAGCGCCACGTTTTCCTTCCCATTGAACCTTCACGATAGGAATTCGACTGCGCCTTAGTTGCTTAGTGCCCGATCCATGATTTCGACTGGTTTCTCCACGAAGTGTAAGGTTTCATTGATTTGAAGATCTTCAAGTAGAACTTGGAGTCCTTCTTCGACGAGACATTTCTTCAAGTTTGAGACGTGGAAGGTAGGATGAACGTTGTTGAGCTCTTGTGGTAGGTCCAGTCGGTAGGCTACCTTGCCAATCCTTTCGAGAATCTTGAAAGGACCCACATAGCAAGGAGCGAGCTTTCCCTTTTTCCCAAAACAAACCACACCCTTCCAAGGGGATACCTTGATAAGTACAAAGTCACCAACATTGAATTCCAAAGGTTTGCGTCTTTTATCTGCGTAGCTCTTTTGTCGGCTTCTAGCTTTGAGCAAGTTGTCCAGAATCTACAAAATCTTGTCCGTCGTCTGTTGTATAAGATCGGGACCGGTGATTTGAGCTTCCCCGATCTCGTGCCAAGAAATAGGTGATCGGAACTTGCGTCCATACAATGCCTCGAATGGTGCAATTTGAATACTCGCGTGGTAACTGTTATTGTACGAGAATTAGACCAAAGGCAAGTGCATGTCCCAGTTGCCACCAAAATCGATTACGCAAGAACGATCCTCTAGAGTTTGGATAGTACGTTCGGTTTGACCATCTGACTGGGGATGGAAAGCAGTACTGAAATTGAGTTGAGCACCAAGAGCTTTTTGAAACGTTTGCCAAAGACGAGAAGTGAAACGACCATAACGGTCCGAGATAATATCAGTGGGGACACCGTGATGACAGATGACTTCATTCGTGTAGATACGAGCCAATTTCTCGACTCGGTAGTCTTCACATATGGGAAAGAAATGAGCAGACTTGGTCGGACGATCGATGATCACCCAAATACTATCATGACCAGACGATGTACGAGGGAGTTTGGTAATGAAATCCATAGCAAACTCTCTCATTTCCAAACATGGATTTCCGGTTGCTCGAGTAAGACAGAGGGACGCTGATGTTTGGCCTTTACCTTGGAACAAGTGAGGAACTTTGAAACGTAACAGGCGATATCTTTCTTCATTCCAGGCAACCAATATGATGCATGAAGGTCATGATACATCTTATCGGCGCCAGGATGAATAGAATACCGAGACTTATGGGCTTCACTGATCAAGAGGTCATGAAGATTATCACGGTTTGGAATTCAAATGCGGTCGAGATAACACATGATGCCATTAAATTTGGTCACGAGTTGGTTTTTAGCACCACACTTCAACTCATTATCGAGGTTACCCTCATTAACGATCGAGTATTGGGCCTCACGAATCATCTCTTGAAGCTTTCCCAAAGTTTAGTAACAACGTACACTCTTAACATGAGTTTTCCTACTAAGTGCATCGGCCACAATGTTCGCTTTACTCGGGTGATAGCGGATATCGCAGTCGTAGTCGTTTAATAATTCCACCGAACGACGCTGACGCATGTTCAGTTCGTTTTGATTAAAGATGTGCCGGAGGCTCTTATGGTCGGTGAAAACCGTACACTTTGTACCTTAAAGGTAGTGTCACCATATCTTTAATGCAAAAACAACTGCGACAAGTTCGAGGTCGTGCGTAGTATAGTTTTTCTCATGAATCTTGAGTTGTCGTGACGCGTAAGCGATGACCTTGTCTCATTGCATAAGAACACAACCAAGACCTTGTCTTAGGGCATCTCAATACACGAAAAAGTCGTCGGTACCATCTGGGAGGGTTAGGATAGGAGAATTGCAAATCATTTTCTTGAGCGTTTGAAAAGACTCCTCTTGTTTGGAACTCCAAACAAAAGGTTTATCCTTTTGGGTCAAGGAAGTGAGAGGCACAATAATTTTTGAGAAATTCCAAATAAACCAACGATAATAACTGGCTAAGCCGAGAAACGAACAAATTTTGGACGGGGACTTAGGAGCAATGCAATTCTTCACCGCCTTGATTTTGCAGGGTCAACGTGAATACCAAGTTCGTTGACGACATGACCAAGGAATTGAACCTCCTTTAGCCAAAATTCGCACTTGGAGAACTTGGTGTATAGATGTTCAGTATGCAACAGCTGAAGGATAAGTCGCAAATGTAGCTCATGCTCTTCTTGCGTCTTGGAATAGATTAGGATATCGTCAATGAAGACGATCATGAATCGATCGAGATAGGGCTTACACACGCGATTCATTAAATCCATAAACACGGCGGGTGCGTTTGTCAGACCAAATGGCATAACCACGAACTCGTAGTGCCCATAACATGTACGAAACGCGGTTTTGGGTATATCTTCTTCGAGAACTCAAAGTTGATGATAACCGGAGCGAGGGTCGATTTTTGAGAAACAAGTCGCGCCTTGAAGCTGATCAAAGGTCGTCGATGCGAGGAAGAGGGTATCGGTTCTTGACCGTAAGCTTTTTGAGCTAACTATAGTCGATACACATACGAAAGGATCCATCTATCTTTTTGACGAATATTACGGGAGCGCCCCAAGGAGATGTGCTAGGGCGTATGAAGCCTTTATCAAGAAGCTCCTGAAGTTGGCTAGACAGCTCTTGCATCTCCGAGGGTGCTAGACGATAGCGGGATTTTGCGACCGGAGTTGCACCAGGGATGAGGTCGATGCGAAAATTAACAGAACGAGGAGGAGGAGGACAAGGAAGATCCTCAGGGAAGACGTCAGGGAAATCACGCACAATGGGAACTTCACTCACGCTTGGACCCTTATCCTTCTTTTCCACAATGTGGGCAAGAAAGGCGAAGTATTCCTTACGCAAGTACTTGTTCGCTTGGATACACGACATAAGCTTGAGACCTTTGGAAGGTTTCTCGTCATAGACATGTAAGGAGTCGTCATTGGGAAGGGGAAGGCGAATGTACTTTTCCGAACAAAAAACTTCAGCACGGACCCGCCAAAGCCAATCCATACCTACTATGATATTAAAGCTACCCATTTGCATGGGTATGAGGTCAATAGAAATCGTATGATCGTTGAGATTTAAAGAACAATTAGAAAGAACAGAATCGACAGTGACGGATTTTCTGTCAGCGACTTCGACTTCGAATGACTTAGGTATCTTAGAACGACTATACATAAGCAATGGTTCGAATTCAACGGATACAAAACTTTTATCCGCACTAGTATCAAATATTCACATAGCGTAAACATTGTTAACAAGAAACGTACCAGAAATGACATCATTGAAGTTTTGAGCTTGTGCGGTTGTGATGACGAAGGCTCAGCCGTGAGCTTGCTGCTGCTGCTGGTTGATGTTGTTCTTGCGTTGCGGGCAGTTGTTGGCGAAATGCTTTGGGTCTCCGCATCTGAAGCAGGCACGAGCGATGGGTGCAAGAGGTCGGTTTTGGTTGGTAGTAGGGTTTTAGGGTGCGGTTATGGCTCAGGCTTGGTTCATAAGGGGCTTGCGGAGCATTTCGGCACTGTTAGCTATTGAAGATAGTGCAGAGGCGGCATGGGGTAGTAACCGGATGGTGGAAAGGGCAGGTGTTGCACTTGGGATGCGGCCCATTGTATGTTTTCTTGATGGGTTCGGGTGCTGCTAAGGCTATCTATTGGGGGTTTGGCGGAGTGACTACTGCGCAGTTCTGGCTCAAGCCTTCCGCTTCTTGCCTTTGGTGTTGCTTCTTGGGGGTTTGGGTGAGGTAGGCTCGGCGAGGGCTTCGGTGGTGGCTTGGTGTGCTTTCCTTAATGAAGCCTTGGAGGCTTCACGAAGGACATGCCTATTGTTCAGTCGAGCAGCCAAACGAAAAGTTTCCTCGAGGGTTTGGGTGAGGTGGTATGGACCAGGTCCGCGAGGTGAGGAGGGAGGCAGCGTATGTACTTAGCCACTGCCGTTTTGGCCGTGTCGAGTTGGCTTGGGCAAATCGCATCGAGCTGCTTAAAACGGGCTGTGAGGCCAGCGTTATCATTCCCAACCTGCTTGAGGTTCCAAAACTCATTTTTGAATCGTTGCGTTCGTAGGGAGGGCAGAATTTACATTCCATTAGCTTCTTAAACACGGTCCAAGGGAGGGCGTGAGCGGCTTCGTTACCACGAGCGTTACACTCGGAAGTCCACCAATCAAGAGCCCTTGATTGGAACACCTCTGTAGCGTTCATGGTATACAGGTGGTCGGGACAACCACTTTGAATAAAAGTGACCTCAATGGCGTTGAACCATTGTAGTAACTAGGTGGCGTCCCCTTCGCCGGTGAAAGGTAAGGGATTGCAAGAGCAAAATTGCTTGTGGGTGAAGGTTGTCTTAGGTGGTTCAGCCTTATAGTTGACGGAGGTGTGAGGTGATTCGGCATTGGGTGGAGGTTGGATTTTGCTGACGATCTCGGGTATGACCTTGGCCATATGCTCGGCCAATTGTTCGGCCATGAACTTCATGCAATCATTTTTGGACATGGAATCGGATTGGGATTTTGACTTGGACTTGGACTTCCTCTTACCCATAGCGCTTTGAGAGAAAGACATTTATAGGATTCGACAATAGAAGATAGATTAAGGCTTTGATCATAATGCGTTTTTATAAAAAGAATTCGTTTTTGAGCATATAAGTATCACGTAACACGTATGAATTCACATAGATAGCATAAGCATATATGCATTCAAAAGCATAAACATCTATGAATTGCATAAGGAGTAAAAATTTAGTTGGTTCACGAGGATTATTATTATTATTGTCTTTGGTTACGAAAGGTATGTGAGTTGTGCATCGGGATAGAAATGAATAAGGTTTCAAGTATTAAAACACATGATAATTGAGAAACATATAAGATAGGCTCAATAAAACATTGGAGTGTTTCGGGTTGAGAAACATCGACTATTCCAAAGTGAATCGAGATCGTTTCAAATTAGGGAAACGTGTTTTGGCCTATAGATAAAGTGCTCTAGTCGAGAAGCGATTAACGGCACTTTACCCTTCCAGTTACTTAAAGTCTCTAACCGATCGAAAACAAACTTTGGCGAGATTGAAAATCGAGGAACGGGACTAGTTGACAAGGTGCGGGTTTCACCCTTAACTTGACAACATCGTACCCTAAGTGTGGTTGATACTTACCAAACGAGGAGCGAATTCTGACTCGTTGGTAAGGGTCCACTAGAATATGAAATGGAAATTCCCATAAAGATGTGGATTTCACTCCTAACTTGATGGTGTAATTTCGTGTAAAATCGAATTACGCGGATTGAGAGTGATCACCAAAGTGCGGGTTTCACCCCTATTTTGGTGAAGTCATCTCGTTTATAGTATGAGTGCCTTCAAGTCTTCAAGTGTGTAAATTGTGTAAGTGTCTTAGGAAAAACATTTTTCATATATATTAAGACAAAAGAAATAGGAAGAAGCAAATAGGAAGAATTTAACATTTTAATCATGAAGCAAGAAAGGTCAAGTTGGTCACTTAAACTATACACTAGGTCGAACATGGCAATTCTACCTAATTCCCTATAGTTATGGCTCTGATACTAATCTGTCACACCCCAATCGATGGCGGAAACATCAGAGTGAGACGAACTAGATTGCTCGAGACATCATAAGACTAATTGTGACAATATTTAATTAAACAACCCATTTCATTTCAAAACACCAAATTGTCAAATACAATACAATTCAAATACGAAACAACATCATACTAGACATGTTCAACAGAACATATTAAATAACTTAGCATTCTAAGCGTGTTTCTATGCCTATCCTACTAAGTTTCGTCATGTCATTCTCATCAGCCTGCAACATGTTAAAAAATATAGTTCAATAAAAAAGTATTGGCGAGTACACAAGTTTGATATCAGAGCATAAGTAATAAAAAGATTTAAACAAATCCACATGATAAGCTAGTATACGAGGTAAATGTAAACAAGGCATGTGAACTACAAGTCAATCCTATAGTGTACCGCATAATAGATTAAAAATTAACATTGACCACAAGAATACGGGTGGTGCGTTGCACCTATAGCGCTAACATTGACCACAAGTATGTATAGTTGAAAGTATTTATCTAGACGTTAACGCTTGTTTTGACACTATAAGCCCCTTAGGGTGTTTGTGTTTTTATGGGTCATGCCCAATAGAATCATAAAAATGGTTAGGTCTTAGATAAAATAACCTAATATTAGGACAAGTTAACCATATGGTCATCGTCAAAAGTTCGGTTATATTATTTATTTACATATATAGTTTACATATAATATTACAAGTTCATCATAGAATTCATATAGTTCATGGATATCATATAAGTCATGCATGGAGGTAGGAGGATAACCATCCTAAACCTCTTTGTAAGATTCACCAATACACAAATTGCCACAAGGACAATTCGGATGGTCAAGAATATAACACTTCACAAAGCTACGTTTCGAACCAAATAAGCAAGCTAGGTGCGTGCATCCCGAACATGGCAACGTTTGGGGATGTGTCGTAGCCTTGTTACTCTAGTGAAAGTTAACCGTAGCTTAATCGATAAATCATCAAGTGAGGGGTGGATTGTAAAGTTGGATAGCCAAGGCCTCCAAGTAATCACACCTTCACCAACACAAGCTTGTAAGCTTGGATGGCTCAACACTTGTGGGTTTAAACCCTAGTATAACCATAATTTTAGAGGCATGTAATGCCTCTAGATGCTGTATGGAATAAGTCTAGCTAGCTCACTAATCATAAACTTGTTTAGAGGCACAAGTAGCATAGAGTTGTTATGTTTAAAACAAGTTCGAAATGTTTATAAGTTTAACTTCCAAAACAGAAAGTTTGGCCCTAAAAATGGCATTGTTCCACCTTGGTTTTCCATGAAAAACCTATGGTAACATCCCATGGGGCTTAGCAAACAATGTTGATGAAGAATACATGAAGAAAACTTTGAAAATCTTAAAGTTTAAAAAGATAAAAAGTGGGCAGTAAGTTAACGCACTTTTGGCCCTCAATATGGTGGGGTTTCACCATAGATTTCCCAAGAAAACTTGTGAGAACCTTCCTAGAGGTTATCCAAAGGTGTTAGAAAGAAAATCAAGGCTTGAAGAAGAAGAGAAGTGAGTTGAAACTCACTTGCAAACTGTTTTGGGACAACAAAGAATTTCTGGACTTTGGGAGGTTGTTTGAAGTGTTTGGAGGCTTGTGAAAGTGAGAAATGGTGGGGGAAGGCTTGCTTTTATAGGGAAAGGATTAAAGTTAGGGTTAGGGTTGCAATTAATGAAGTTAGGTGAGTTTAAACTTAATCAAATGAAGGAAAATAAGCTTGGCAGCTTGCGGCCGAAAGCTGCCTTGCTTTTTTTTGTTATTTGATTTATTTATTTGTTATACTTGGTGCATATTTGATGTATTTTTGATATGTGACAAAGCTGGGTTAATTGGAAGATTTAAATTAAGGTTAGGGCCTTACATGATTCTAAGAAAATAGACTTGTTTATGCATAAGTATCACAATAATAATAAATAAATTCGTATAATTCCGAAAGATTGAAAATTTTTATTAAGAATGACTAATCATCTAGCTTGACTTTGGTATTAAGATTTACAAACATATAATAAGCATTTACGGGTCACTTTGAATTGATTTATCGAGCAACAATGTAATATACGTTCGTAAGTTTTAGCATGTATAAAGTTTGTGAGATTCGCATAATTGATCAACTTGATTTCAATCCACATGATAAGCTAGTATACGAGGTAAATGTAAACATGGCATGTGAACTACAAGTCAATCCTCTAGTGTACCGCATAATAGATTTAAACTTAACATTGACCACAAGAATACGGGCGATGCGTTACTCCTATTGTGCTATACATGTTAAGGGAGGCTTGATCGAAGTTAATGACATTTAGTATCACATAAAAATGTACCAAGTAACAATTCAAGTATCACATAACTATAGCATGTATGATGGATTGTTTGTGTGATTTCATAGAATAAAAGTGTGATTTTGTGTATTTTTAATAGATTAACATGTTGCACCCAAAAAAAGTGTAAAGCGTAAAAAGGGTATCGAGTGTACTCACGGTTTTGCAAAGTTAACTTCCGTGAAAGCGTTAGGTTGTTTAGTGGGACGAACACCAAGTTATCCTACACAAGGAAATGTAGGTGTGTGAGTATTGGAATGAAGGTGGAATTCGGTAATTTTAGGAATTTAAAGTAAGCAAAAAGTATGCATAGTTGAAAGTATTTATCTAGACTTTAACGCTCGTTTTGACACTATAAGCCCCGAAGGGTGTTTGTGTTTTTATGGGTCATATCCAATAGAATCGTAACGATGGTTAGGTCTTAGATAAAATAACCTAATATTAGGAAAAGTTAACCATATGGCCATCGTCAAAAGTTCGGTTATATTATTTATTTAAATATATAGTTTAAATATAATATTACAAGTTCATCATAGAATTCATATAGTTCACGGATATCATATAAGTCATGCATTGAGGTAGGAGGATAACCATCCTAAACCTCTTTCGTAAGATTCACCAATACACAAATTGCCACAAGGACAATTCGGATGGTCAAGAATATAGCACTTCACTAAGCTACGCTTCGAACCGAATAAGCAAGCTAGGTGCGTGCATCCCGAACATGGCAACGTTTGGGGATGTTTCGTAGCCTTGTTAGTCTAGTGAAAGTGAAACCATAGCTTAATGGATAAATCATCAAGTGAGGGGTGGATTGGAAAGTTGGATAGCCAAGGCCTCCATGTAATCACACCGTCACCAACACAAGCTTGTAAGCTTGGATGGCTCAACAGTTGTGGGTTTAAACCCTAGTAAAACGACAATTTTAGAGGCATGTTATGCTTCTGATGTTATATGGAACAAGTCTAGCTAGCTCACTAATCATAAAATTGATTAGTGGCATAAGTAGCATAGAGTTGTTCTTTTTAAAAACAAGTTCGAAATGTTTATAAGTTTAACTTCCAAAACAGAAAGTTTGGCCCTAAAAATGGTATTTTTCCACCTTGGTTTCCCATGAAAAACCTATAGTAACATCCCATGGAGCTTAGCAGACAATGTTGAGGAAGAAAACATGAAGAAAACTTTGAAAATCGTAAAGTTTAAGAAGATAAAAAGTGGGCAGAAAGTGAACACACTTTTTGACCTTAAAATGGTGGGGTTTCACCATAGTTTGCCCAAGAAAAAAATGTGAGAACTTTCCTAGAGGTTATCCAAGGGCTTTAGAAAGAAAAACAAGTCTTGAAGAAGAAGAGAAGTGATTTTAAACTCACTCACAAACTGTTTTGGGACAACAACGAATTTCTGGACTTTGGGAGGTTGTTTGAAGTGTTTGGAGGCTTGTAAAAGTGAGAAATGGGTGGGGGAAGGCTTGCTTTTATATGAAAAGGATTAGGTTAGGATTAGGGTTGCAATTAATGGAGTTTGGTGAGTTTAAACTTGATCAAAGGAGGAAAAACAGCTTGGTAGCTTGTGGCCGCAAGCTGCCTTGCTTTCTTTTTTTTTTTGTTATTTGATTTATTTATTTGTTATACTTGGTGCATATTTGATGTATTTTTGATATGTAACAAATGTGGGTTAATTGGAAGATTTAAATTAAGGTTAGGGCCTTACATGATTCTAAGAAAAAAGGACTTGTTTATGGATAAGTTTCACAGTAATAATAAATAAATTCGTATGATGCCGAAAGCTTGAATATGTGTGTTAAGAATGACTAATCATCTACCTTGACTTTGGTATTAAGATTTACAAACGTATAATAAGCATTTACGGGTTAAGCATTTACGGGTCACTTTGAATTGATTTATTGAGCAACAATGTAATGTACGTTCATAAGTTTAAGAATGTAAAAAGTTTGTGAGATTCGCATAATTGATCAACTTGATTTCAAATAAAAGTCTTAGATTTACAATGATTATGAATTGGAAATATGATTACAGGGTTTAGACTTTCCAATTATAGAAACACGAAGCGAACTTACTAAAAACGGAAAGTTACAAATGCGAAGCATTACACGTACGACCAGCAACCTTCTTCGTACTGTTGCTGGGTGTTGGTACTATATATACAGACGTGCACTTCACTGTTCAGCAGAGACGCTAGAGACACTGAGGCACGAGAGAGAGAGAGAGAGAGAGAGCACTGAGTCTGTATGAACATTGTTTGTATGTGTCTGTACTAGCTCTCTTCATTTAATCAAGAGTGTGAATCTTTGGTTATCTTGTGTTTGTTACTTTGCTTTGGTTTGCATACTTACGTGGATTCTGCACTCGTATGTGTGTTAGATAAACAAGGAAGTAGGTTATCTTGATCCTCCAAGTGGAACTACAAACTGTATAATTGTTGAAATTTTGCAAAATGTTAGAGTCTCCCTTGTAAGTCCGTTGTCGGATCCGATAGCTCAGGCACTAATTTGTTAACCTAGTTTTAGACGTGCGAAATCCATATTATAGAACATGATTCACTTTTAGTCACTGTTTCATTAATACTTCAAACGTTACAGACCCTAGAAACATTGGACAGAGTTCTGCCGTCCGGTTTACACCAACCAACCCTCAATCATTAACCTTGTAAACCTATATATAGACAAGGACACTTCGTGTGAGTTAGATATTCCACTTCGTACGAGTTGAGTTGTTCACTTCGTACGAAGTGTACTTCTCTTTTGTATGAAGTGTGTTTACAACATATGCAAACTAAACGTTATGCTACTATTACAGACTCAATGTTATTCGATGATGTTGGCAACAAATGTAGGATCTTTTTGTCTAATAGTAAAGGTCCTAATTTGAGTATCTAGTCCATACGTGTGTAATTCTTATGGATTATTGACAATTAACAAGATTATTTCATCAATTAACTGATTTCATTCAATGTTTAACAATTACAAATGAACAGGAAATCCGACAGAGCTTCGCCGTCTCAGTCGCAAAAGTTCTACGCACTAACAACTTACACTAGCTATATATAGACATGCTACCTTCGTGCAAGGTTAGTTTATCTTCGCACGAAGGTAGTTTAACTTCGTGCAAAGTTAAATACAAACAATGTAAAATCTAACATTTTCGCCCTATTACAAAATACAGACACAACCCTAAGACGTAGGCAATAGACATTATGCATAAACAAACTCCCCTTGGATGTTGCTGTAGTCTTGATCTGTCTTCAAAATCTTCAAATATTTGATTTAACGCCCAAAAGAAATTCTTGCGTGGCTTCCTACGCTCTTTAGATGGTATACGCGTTTGATTAGTTGAAGGAGCCCACCTCATTAACTAAAATCTTCTTAAACAAGCTTCTTTTGACTTTTCTTCAATCTTATCCAAACGTTGCTCCTCTTTCAGAAATTCTTCTTTCTCTAACTCTCTCCATGATGATTCCTACATCTTACCAGAATTAATACCATGTGCATAGCATACGTTGATCACACCCTGGTATTGCATCGCTTGCGTCTTCTCCTTCACATTAAAACAAAGAATAAGCATTTGCTATCTTCTTTCGAACAATTAACTAGGCACATCGGGTCTAGTATACGAATAGTTCTTCACAATCCCCATATCCTCTTTCGTTCAATCATTTCTAGATTCAAATCTTTAGTAAGATCCCAAGTGTCATCAGCTTTCAAAACAATCACAGCTTCACTTGTTTCAAAATCCACTTGCCACCACTGAAAGTATTTATGGAAATCCTGTTCGATCTTTACCAATATGTTTTTCATCACACGTCGTCGCTTCATTACAAGCGTGACATCTTTCTCTTTTGTAATTTTGTCAATCTTTACTCGTTTCTTAGGAATCAACGGTTTCCACTTGTTAAACCCATGAGCTGCTTCATATTTGATTAACTTCCATAATCTTTGATCATGAAACTTCACTTGGAAATTAATACTCTTTGTCTGTACAAGCTCCTCGATATCCCAGTATGGTAATGCCTTCGAATTATTCAAATACCTGAAGTATTGAACACCATATAGACATCCAACTCAGGAATCCATTCCTAACTTGAAATATCACCCAAAAATTTATCTTTGTTGCGTGTGAAGAATGCTAACGGTCGTCTGAACTTTCTTTCTTTTGGTAGCTCTTTAAACCATATCTTTATAGCCTCAGCAATCTCTTTTTTGGATAGGCGTTTCGGAATACTTCCCTCTACAACCGTCTCTTTAATCCTTCTTTTTAACAAGTCATCATTTGCTTTACTAAATAATTCTTCAAAAGTTGGAAAGTTGTCAGTTCCTTCACCAGAATAATTGATCGCTTCATCATCATCTGATGCATCTTCAATAATCACCCTATCATATGTACCACTATCTGGTATATGCTTGTAAACATAATCATTTGGCTCGAATGCACTGATGTTATTCAGTTTCTCTTCAAAATCAAATTCGAATGACTCATCATCAATTCCAAGCATAATAGCAATCTCCTCTTTTGTATAATGGTGCACGAACTCACCTTCTTCAACATTATGTTCCAGATACAAAATTTGGGGCATATAATAATCAGGAACATCTATAAATGAAGTAGCTGTGAGAGTTTCTGATTGTTCGGTATCGTGAGTTTGGTCTTTCTGCTCCCCCTGACGTTGTGTATTATCTTCTTGGTTAGCATAATCATTTAGATAAGCATTGTAATCAAAAGATTCGTTTATCTTTGTAGTTTCAACTACCGTCACTCTAGTACCCCCTGAGTGTCATCGTCATCGTCACCCTTATCGTTGTCATCTTTTTTATTACTATTTTCATCATCTTTATCTTTGTCATCATCCTACCCGTCATCATCAAATCCATCTAACTAAGCATACCATCTCTTTCGCTCTACAATCTTTTCAATCATCGGATTCACAAAAACATCCACCGGTCTTCCAACAAGTACAAAATTAACCGGTTCAGCATCAACATCTATATCAACTTCTTCCTCAATCTCACCACTAGCAACAGTAATTTCTGACACAGATTCTATTTCTAGCACAGATTATTCTATCACAGGAACCTCATCAATTTTCTCTTTTCCTTTGCCCAAAGCTCTAGCATCTTCTTCTGCTTTCTTAGCTTGTTCGGCTGCTTTTTATCTTGCTTCTTCAACTTCGAAAAGGTCAAACTCAGCATCAAAGTCTATTCCCAACCTGCTAGCCAATACCTTTTGAAATAAATCAAATTTTCGATTACTCCGAGCACGTTCATTCTCAAAATCATTTATCACCCATCTCAACCTTTCATTATCAGTCACCAGACTTTCAATCACAACTTCATATATTCACTATCGTTTTCAAGAAATATTGCTTCCTTATAATCTTCCAAGGCTTTGATTTTGCTTTCCAGCTCTACTATCTTGGAGTTGTTGAACATGTCTGCATCAAAGTTTTCATCAATCCCTTCTATAAACGAAATATCTCCAAAATTTGTAGGAAATCTGTCTGACATTGATTGTCTCGGAGCTAATTTAGGTGTTGGTTGTTTGGGTGTTGTTTGAGTTTGTGGAGATATTGGTTGTGGTGGAGTTTGATGTGAAGGTGTGATATGTTGTGGTGATGGCTGTGGTGGTGATGATGGTGGTTGTTGTGGTGAGGAAATGTGAATAGGTGATGTATACGGTTGTTCAACACTTTCAATCTCTGTTGTCTTTTTCCTCATATATTTCCTTCTGGCTTACTTTATAGGTGGAGACCCAATAGTCTTTTTTTGAACATCAGGCTTACTTTTAACTCTTTATGCCTTTTTTATTGGCCTTTCAGCTTCAGAATCATTATCAGACGGAATATACACATCATCGTCATCTCCAACCACTTTCTTCTTTTTGATTTGAGCCAACCTTTCAGCTTTTTCAACTCTGTCAAAGGTATCCTCAGAATCTTCAATGTTATCGCCACCTGCACCTTCCTTTTCTTTATCTGAGGTAGTAGAAAATACCTCGTCTTCAACATTCACTACTGCTTCAACATGTTGCTTAGTAATTGGGTCAAACTCTACTTCCTCATCAGTAGTTTCATCTCTGAGGACTGTTTCTCTCTTTCTTTTCAGAGCTTTGGCTTATGGAGTGCTCTGTTTCTTGGTATCTTCTTTTTCCTACCACACATCTCTCTTAGGCTCATAACCATCCATTTGAACAGCCTCATCATCCGAATGACTGCCTTCATTTCTCCATTTATTCTTTGAAGGTGTTTTGTATCTCTTGTCTTTAAATCTCCCAAAGAACTTTCTGGCCTCCGGCTCTGTAGCCTGCTTTAGATACTGATTTTAATCTTACCAAAGATAACCTTATCATGTGATCTAGCGGCAGCACATCATTCTTGTTTTTGACTAAGTTGGGAAATTGATTATCCAACATCATCTACAAAAATCAGGGATATTGCAGAAATGTTTCTTTATCAATATGAATCTTCATCTGCTCGAATATCATTTCGGTGAAGTTGTAAGGCTTGTTCAGCGCGAGTGCAGCGATCATGCACATATGATAATCGACTATCGCATCACCTCCCCTTTCCTGTGACTTAACGCAGATATCATATAATGTACAAAAAACACTTGTAAGGCCTTTCGAGATAAGCTTTATTGAACTGAGTATTTAGATGCTCCTTATAGCCCATTCTGTAGAAGCATCCTTTGCACATATGTTCAGTATACATCATTGGATCTTCATCTTTGTTTTTGAAATCTAACACACTAAAAATCAGGGCTTCAGTAATATACACTTCTATATATTCATTACTAATCTGCACAAAAGATTGTATAACTTTCTTCTCCAGTACATACTTTGCATGCTCCCAGAATCTCTCTATATGTGAACGATAGGCCATGTGAGGATCTGTAAGTGCTTTAACAATTGGCAACTCGCTCATAAACTTTAATATAGACTTGAAAGGAGCGATTTCTAGAATACTCTCATCAAGAACACAACAGATGTTGTATTTCTTGTCGAAGTTCGATTTCTTTTCCTGTACAAACACAAAAACACTTGGAATTTTTTCGAAAAATATGTTTTACCTTTGTGCGAAGGTAACTATTGCGAAGTGAACCTTTACCTTCGTGCGAAGGTAAATAATCACAAATGCATATTTTGCACTTTGTCTTTGTGTGAAGATAAATTACCTTCGTGCGAAGGTAACCTTATACACACTTGAAAATTTTTCCTCGATTTTCGTGAAATTTATGTTACTAAAACAACCTAAAAGAGCTGATTAACATGATGGTATGTTCAATTTCATATTTGGTCCATTAGATTGTCCTAGATCTACGTTTTAATGTGTATTTTACCGAAAACGTCAAATTAAGGTTCAATTCGAGTTCAATTCGGTCCAAACTACGTTGGCATTGTTAGTGGTGTGCTAATCAACCACTACAAGCTAATTTTTTTGCAACACTTTGTCGTTTGCAAGAAATTTTATCTTCGCTCAGAGCAAATGTATAGTGTACATATTTATTATCTTCGTGCGAAGATAATATATATAGCAGACTATCTTCGTGCGAAGATAACTCCTTTGAGTGAAGATAAATTTGATTTTTACCATTTCATTCATTTTAACGACCCACTCAGTTTACTAAGTCCAAAATAATGACCAAGGTTAACTGTTTTGTCTTCTAAGTCCAAGTTAATGACCTTGGTTGAACACTTTGTGATTAAAAAGATGTTTTAGGTAATATAAAGTATCAAGTTAATGAACTTTTGACATTTTCAAAGTATTTTCACAATTGAGAAAAGCTCCCAAACCGTTGTCTTCCAGAATTCTCAGCATTTGGCATCTCTGGATTTTGAAGATTCGCATTCCATCATCGGTAGTCAAAACTAAGATAGAAATAAATCTTTTTGGTTTTTCCAAAGATTATGCTAAAACATACTGAAAATCTTTTTTGGGGTTTTTTTTAAATGAAATATAATAAACTATGTACAAACATATTTACAGACA
Source organism: Scalesia atractyloides (assembly GCA_947069175.1). Classification (NCBI taxonomy): domain Eukaryota; kingdom Viridiplantae; phylum Streptophyta; class Magnoliopsida; order Asterales; family Asteraceae; genus Scalesia; species Scalesia atractyloides. Next base: position 53,462,669 of record CAMTDV010000001.1, on the reverse strand, counting down.
TATTTTTGTGAGTTTGTATTAGAGGATCATATCACTTTTTGAGACATATCACTAGTACCGTTGACTTTAATAAGACTTTAAGTACTAAACAAATTCTTAGATTGTCAGTATACTTGTCCACATAAAACTCTACACATTTCTCAATTGTTCCAAGATACATTAGGTAATTTTAGGAAATTGACTTAACCGTGTTTCTCACCTCAGAATATACTCCCGTATCAAGATTTCCTGGATTTCATCTTAAAGGTGAATATATCTAACTGATATCTATATCTAGGTAATGCGAGACCTTGAGAGCTTAGGTTAGTACTATCGTACCGACAAGGAGATGAAGGCTCGTCTTGAAAGTAGTGTTCCAATTTGGAATATTTTACTACAATGGTTGGATCTTTCGATACTTACAATTTGTTGCAGTTTTTGGCTATTAAAAGAAAAAGTATTCTACAAGTTCTAGTCCATTACCGACACAAAATCATAGGAATTTGTATAATACCCCGGATGTCAATTATTTATAAAGACCTAGTATCTCAGAATCCGGCAATCTCTCAAACGAAATTTCGGTGTACTAAGACCATATATCCGAGAGATGTTAAACCACTAATTAAGAAGTTTTTCTTTTAAGTTTATATCTCAGAAACAATCTACTGAATGAGCGAAGCCTACTTGCACATCCTTAGTGAGACCTGTTTAAACTTTATAACACTTCAAATCTTTAGCATCTCGTGATGGTCCACTAATGTACTATCATTTCCTCTTTTCACACGAAAACTCTTTTTGTCTTTTTCATGTTTTTGTACATTTTTTTTTTTGCATTTTTAGTGTTTTTGTATTTTCTACATCATTTCGCACCCTAAAATTAAAAACATATTTTTGAAATTTAGTATTTAAAGAAAGAAATTCTAATGAACTATAAAATGTGACAAACCGATGAGGATCACAAAAACTCATCATCCGATCCGTATTCAACCTCTAATTCCCTCTGATGTTAAATTTTTCATACCATTAATTCACAAAAGATATTTAAATCGCGTTTGATCAAATGATTTGGTACAAAATCTGTCTTTTTTCATAAGTGTGGATCTTTTCTATTCAAATCAACTTTTTCTCGTGGCAATCACGGATAAAGTGATGTTGAATTTCAATGTGTTTAGTTTTAGAGTGATAAACCGGATTTTTAGTTATATGGATAGGAACCTTGTCATCTACTTATATGGATTTTCCCCAACATTTCTCCCTCTAAAATCAAAAACATATTTTTGGATTTTTGTTTTTTAAAGAAAGAAATTCTAAAGACTAAAAACTTTGACCAACCGATTAGAATTACTTCAATTCACTATCCATTACTGCTTTACATTTTCTTTTAAACTCTCTCCCTCTCATGGTGACAAAACTTTGACACTTTTGATTTTATAAACATTTACAAATCTGTCTTTTCAACCAGTTTTGTCTGTTCAACAGTAAGGGTTCTGTGAATTTTAATCTGTTTTATCAAATTTATGTCAAATAAACGTGTTAAACCCATTTATTATTCATCAAGTGCCAAGGAACCTTAACTTAATGATTTACTTTGATCTTAGAAGTTCCTCCACACAAACATGCACAATCAGTTGAATAGAGATACCTAAGTCTTTTTAGCCTTGGGCGTAATTTCTTCAACTTTAAGTTTCTCTACCCAAAGAGATTCAATTTAAACTCTTTCAAGTTTAGAAAATTCTCTTGTAGGGTCGTTTTATCCATAGAAGCACAGGACCTAATTTGATTAACTAGTTATAGAACGTGCGGAATCCATTTTATAACAAGCGACAATATGTTTAAAGTTTATTGTTTCATTAATGTCAATAACGTGTACAATCCTGAAACAAAACATGCAGGGCTTCGCCGTACACTCTTCATAAACTGTACAGACTCAAGATATAACTCCACTATATATAGACACCATCACTTCATGCGAGTTGGCCTTGCCATTTCGTGCGAAGTTCACTTCGTACGAAGTGAACAACTTCACTTCGTATGAGGTGATCATCACGTCATACGAAGTGGCTTACATACATCTAAAATGCAAATCTAACAACGTAAAGCCCTAATACAATGACATGACATGACCCTAAGATGTAAGCGATAAACATTCCGCACCAACAAACTCCCCTTGGTTATAGTCGAAGTCTTGGTCAGTCTTCAAAATCTTCATAGCTTTAAACATTTACGCCCAAGGAAATTCTGTCTTGGCTTCCTACGCTCTTCAGATGGAATCGGTGTTTGATCAGTAGTAGGAGCCTATTTCACAAACTAAAATCTTCTAAGACGCGCTTCCGTTCCCATTTCTTCAGTCTTTTCTAATCATCTTAGTTCTTTCATAAACTCTTTCCTTTCTAGCTCTGGCTCTTTCCAGAATTTATACCATGTGTATAACAAACACTGATTACACCATGGTATTGAATCGTTTGAGTCTTCTCTCGTGCTTCGTAACATACCTTATTGAAGAATAAGCACTCTACATCTTTCTCTAAGAAATTGACTAGCTACATTGGGTCTAGTATGCGAATCATCCTCCAAATACTTTTATCTTTCAACACGATCGCTGCTTCACGCGTCTCTATATCATACTACCACCATTTGAAGTAAGTATGAAAATCTTGTTCAATCTTCATTAATGGCATGTTCTTTATGGCTCGTGTCGTTTAATAATCAATGTCACATCTTTTTCATTTGTCACCAGATCAATCTTTATTCGTTTCTTTGGAATATGCTGCTTCCAGTGATTGAATCCTTGATCAGCTTCATATTTGATCAGCTTCCATAACCGTTCATCATAAAATTTCATCTGAAGGTTTATCATCTTCGTCTGTACAAGCTCTTCCACATCCCAGTAGTGCAATGTTTCAGAGGTATTGAAGTACTACACTCCAAGCTCCCTCTTGATAGCATACATGTTTAACTCTTCACTCCAATTCCAACTTAGGATATCACCCAGTGATTTATCTTTTCACACGTAAAGAAAGCCAATGGTCTTTGAAACTTTCTTTCTTTTGCTAGCTCCCTAAACCATGTCTTCTTTGCTTCTGAATTTCTTCTCTTGATAAGCGTTTAGGTACGTTTCCTTCTTTCACAGTTTCCTTTACTCTTCTCTTTAATAGATCATCAGACGATTCAGCAAACATCTCTTGAAATGTTGGAAAACTATTTGTACCATCTCAAGAATACTTCGAAGCCTCATCTTCATCATCTGATGCATCTTCAACAATAACTCTATCATAAGTATCAGCATCTAGAATATACTTATGCTAGTAATCATTAGGTTCAGATGCGCTGATTTTGCGTAACTCTTCCTTAAAATCAAATTCAAACTTCTCTTCCTCAATCCCCAGTATTTTCGATATCTCTTCTTTTGTGTAGTTGTGTATGAATTCGCCTTCCTCTACACCATACTCTAACAAGAAAACTCGAGGTTTTGGCAATTCAGGAACAACCGATATAGGTGCAACAACTGTGAGGATTCCTGTTTGCACTTCATTGTGTACTGGATCTTTCTGCTCCCCCTGTCTATCTGCTTCCCTCTCCTCGTTCAAATCATTCAACAAATAAGCATCATACTCAAATGATTCATTTATCTTTGTATCAGCCAGTATCACACCAGATCCACCTTGGTTATCATCATCACCATTACCTTTATCATCGTCATCCTTTTCATCGTTCTTATCACCTAGCATCATCATCCTCTTCTTCTTCATCCTCCTTCTTGTCAAATGCATCAATTTCAGCATCTATCTCAGCATCTCTCCTCTTTTTATCCAAGTACTTTTGGTGTCTTTCAGAAATAACAATTACATCTACAGGCCCACCAATCATCACATAATTGATCGGCTCAGCTTCAGTTTCTACTTCAGCTTCAACTTCTTTTTCAACCTCAGATACGTTCACATTCTCAATCACTTGTTCAACATTCTCTACAGTTTGTGTTTCTGTTACTGGCACAAATTCAGCTTCTAGATCAGCTTGAACAATCATAGGAATCTCATCAATTTTTTTCCTTTCCTTTACCCAATGCTGCTGTCTTTGCTTCAGCTTTTCTTGCACGTTCTGCAGGCTTAGCTTTTGCCTCCTTAATCTTTATTTCATCATATTTAGAGTTGAAATTTATATTGAATTTCTTCTCTAAAACTTTGAATAACATATCAAACTTTTCAGCATTAGCCATCTTTTCCACTTCAAGATCTTTGACAACTCTATGTAACCTTTCATTTTCATATGCTACGCTTGTAAGCATTGACACTAACTTCATGTTTTCTTTCTCGAGTTGCGTTATCTTATTTTAGTGCTCTTTGATCTTCTACTCTCGCTCAACAATCTTACTATCACCAAACAAGTCTGTGTCGAAATTCCTAGCATCAAATCCTTCTGTAAACGGTATTTCACCAAAATCAGAGGAAAGCAATAAGATAACGTTTATCTTGGAGTAGACTGTGGTGTTGAACGTTGTTGAGGTGTTGTTTTTTTGGTGTTGAATGAGTTCGTGGTGGTGTAACATGTTGAGTTTATGATGATGTTGGAGGTTGTTGTGGTGATTTTAGTGGTAATGGTTGTGGTGGTAATGATGTGGTGAATGGTGGGATAATTGGTGGTTGTTGTATATGTTGTGGTGATTGTAGAAAAACAGACTCAACATTCTCAGCTATAGATATAATCACCTCAGGCATCTTCCTAGCTTTCTTATACTTTGGTCGAGACTTTTTAGCCACCGGAGACCCTTTCGTCTTCTTCTATACATCAGACAGATTACTCTTTGCTCTTCTTGTTTTTCTCACTGGCATTTTTGTTTCCTCTTCAGGCTCAGAAGGAACATATGTAACATCATCGTCACCAACTTCTTTCCTTTTTTGTTGAAGTAATCGCTCCTCTTCACGTTTCTTAGATGTAGCGATTTCACAATCAATGCTATCTTCAGAGCTTTCTTTATTATCACCTTCTACCACCTCTTTTTCCACATCAGTTGCTATCTTTCAACATTCACAACCTCTCTTTCATTGTCAGACATAGCAAACTATACTTATTCGTGCACATTTTCAGCCACCGGTTCATTAACAAGAGCATTCACCAATGTCTCTTCAAATTCATCAACTAATAATGTTCACATAGTTGCACGTTGGCGAGCTTGTGTAGGCTTTTTCTTTGGAGTAGCCTTTTTCTTTTCTTTTCTTCTTTCTCGAACCAACTACTTCGTCTTAGTATGAAACCATCTAACTTTTCCTCCTCGTCTCTTTCATACCCACTAGTATCCTTCCTCCACTTGCCCTTAGGCGGTGCAATGTAGTTCTTATCATGAATCGCTCCAAACATTGGTTTTGCAATCGGCTCAAACCCCTGTTTCATATACATATTCAATCTGATCAACGTATCTATATTCATATGTTCCAAAACAATCTCATCATCCTCTCGCTTTTCTGGATTCGGAAATTAATCATCCAACATCATCTACAGAAATCTTGGATATTGGAAAAACTTTTCTCATGTAGTGTTAGCCGCCATTTGTTCAAAGATTAACTTCGTGAAGTTATAAGGCAAATTCAGTGTTAGAGCAGCAACCATACACATTTGATAATCCAAGATATCATCAAAACCGCCTTTCCTATGGCTGAAAGCATGTATGATTGAATGCACAAAAAAATTGTACGACCTTCCAAGATTTGCTTTCTTGAAATTCGGCATATTTACGTGACCTTGTAGCCCATCCAATAAAAACAGCCTTTAACCATCCTTTCTGGATAACCTGTTGGATCTTCATCTTTATCTTTCAGATCTAACACTCTTCAAATCAGCTCCTTAATAATTTTAACTTCATACTCTTTATCATCGATCTTCACAACAGAACGAATTGCCCGAGGCTTCTTACCAAATTCAGCAGAATTCCAAAAGCGCTCTATATGTGATCTGTAAACTTTATGCTTATGCGTTAGAGCCTTTGTCACTGATAATCTTCCATAAACTCAAGAACTTCTCTAAACGGAGCTATTTTCGGAATCTTTGCATCAAGTATGCAGCAAACATTGTGAATCGGTTCAAACAGAGACTTCTTTTCCTGCTCGTATATAAAACTCAACACTTAGAAAAATTTTCAACGAAAGTAACCTAACATTCATGCGAAGTGGTATTTTGCACTTCGTACGAAGTGAGCACTTTTTGACCATATTCACTTCGTACGAAGTGGTCTTTTTTTTGAAATTTACCACATCTCACTTCGCACCAAACAGTTTTAAACATCAAATTCAAAACTTGTGATTTTTATCAAATTGATGGTTCTAATGGACACTACTATCACCGATAAGCCGATTGATGTGTTCAATTTTAGATTTGGCTGGCTATATTTTCCTAGATCTACGTTTAAAGGTCCGAGTTACTGATTTTAATTTTAACTATAAATTCTTGGTCCAATAACTTAACCATTGTAAGAGGTATGCTAATCAACCTCCCCAATGTAAAATTTGGCAGTAGTTCGACGCATAACAAGCTAAATCTTCAAATTGCACTAACGGTTCTCAGTTCGTACAAGGCAGATGATGTCCACTTCGTGCGATTTGGGTTCTTTATATAGGACCTGGTCCACTTCATACGAAGTGGCTCTTGATTTAGTGTGATGTGGCCAACTCGTACGAAGTGGCCCTAAAACTTCAAAATTTTCAAGTTTTTTTCAATTTTTTAGAGCATTTTATCAGTTTTAAAAACCCACTCAGTTGACTAAGTCCAAGTGAATAACCCTGGTTAACTGATTTGTGTACCAAGTCTAAGTTAATGACCTTAGTTGATCACTTTATGAACAAACTGATGTTTTCAGGCAATGTTAAGTTTCAAATTAAGGAACTTTTGATCTTTTCAAAAACTTTTCTCATTTCAGTTAAACTCCCAACCCGTTATCATGAGAGTTTCCTCAGCAATCGGCAACTCGAAACTTTGAAGATTCGCTTTCCATCACCTGCAGTCAGAACAAGATAGAACTAAAATGTTTTTGATTTTTTCAAAGTTTATGCTAAAACACACTAAAAATATTTTGGGGTTTTTTTAAACGAAATGCAATATCTATGTACAAACATATTTACAAACATATTTTTGTGTGTTTGTGTTAGAGGTGGAACAATAGATATTTAAATCTTTTTTGATCAAAGGGTTTAGTATAAAAATTTGCCTTTTGTTCATCAGTGTGGATCTTTTCAATTCTAATCAACTTTTTCTCTTGACAATCACGGATAAAGTGATGTCGAATTTCAATTTATTTAGTTTTAGTGTGTTGAACCGGAATTTTAGTTATATTTATGGCAGCTTTGTTATCTACATATATAGGCGTATCAAGAAACTGCAATCCAAAGTCTCTCATCTGTTGTTGTATCCTGCCTCGCAAGTAGAGAGAGCGACTGTGGTTTGCTTCTTGCATTGCCACGTTACTAAGCGTGTTCCGAAGAACTGGCAACCAGCCGTTGTAGATTTGATGTTTAATTTGCAGCAACCGAAATCCGAATAAGAATATCCAACGAGGTTGAAGTTGTCGTTTCACGGATACCACAAGCCGGTGCTTGGGCAACCCTTCAGATATCTGAGAATCCACTTAACGATCATCATGTGTGATACTCGAGGAGTTGATTGATAATGGGCGCAAAGGCAAGTTGGATACATGATATCCGGTCTAGATGCTATATGATATATCAATTATCCAATCATCAATCTGTATAAGGTTTCATCTATCTTGACTCCGTGTTCATCTGGGCAGATGTCATGATTAATTGCAAATGGGGTAGATAATGGTGACGTTCCCGAAATTTCGAATTTCTCCAAGATATCGTGGACGTACTTCGTCTGATGGATGAATAGGCAACTGATCGACCTGAAGTCCCAAGCAGAATTTATCTCTCCCATTGAACTCATTTCAAATTTATTTTTCATGACTTCTTCAAAGTCTTTACATAGCGTATTGTTTGTAGACCCAAAGATGATATCATCCACATAGTTTTGTATAATCAGCAGGTGTCCTTTCACTTCCTATATGAAGAGAGTGCTATCAACAGTGCCTTTAATAAATTCATTGTTTAACAGGTGCTGAGAGAGTGTCTCATACCAAGCTCTAGGGGCCTGGTGCAACCCATATAGCGCTTTATCGAGTAAGTAAACATTGTCTTTATGCACTGGATCGACAAACCTCGGTGGTTGGCCAGTATACACTTCCTCTTTCACTTTTCCGTAAAGAAAGCTGATTTGACGTCCAACTTGTACACTCTAAAACCTTTCCATGACGCAAAGGCCAGGAATGTGCATATTGATTCTAGTCGTGCAACCAGAGCATAAACCTCTGTGTAATCAATGACTTCTTGCTGATGATAACCTTTGACAACCAGTCAAGCTTTGTTGAACACAATAACCCCTTGCTCAACTCTTATACACTTGAAGCCATTTTGTAGTGATAGCTTTGTGATTAGCCGGTAGGTCAACAAGCTTCCAGATACCAAGCTTTTCAAATTGTTGCAGCTCTTCATGCATTGCGTTTACCCAGCTTTCATCGGCAAGCGCTTCTTTATTCGACTTTGGTTCAACCTATGAAATAAAACAACGATGTAAGCATATTTCTTTAATAGGTGCAATTTTAGTGTAAAAACAACTTAGATCCTTGTTGATCTGACTGTGCGTTTTAACTCAAACTTGCAATTCTCCAATTATATTCTCCAATGGGTGGTAAGACAGGTTCCTTGGCATAACCTCATTAGAGAAACTTACTTCATTCTCTAGATTTGTAATATTATGTTCGACAACCTGATTAATCGTTGAAGTTTCATTCGGATTGCTAGGACCTGCAGATTGATTTAGTAAACTTGTGATCTACTCAGAACCTTCATTGGAGTTGGATCCACCATCATTATCATATGTCGGCTCAACATCATAATCAAAATCATCGGACTGATCGAAAGTGGGCTATATGTTGTTCACTTCTGGTTCGACGACGGGTTCTTTTTTAGTATTGCTCGGACATGCTTTAGAATAATTTGTGCCAACTTGTGATTGAGTAACCACAATTGGTCTTGGAACTTGTTCTTGATTAGACGCTTGTTGTTGTTAATATAACAACACAAGTTCCTCTTCACTAGGTTCTTCTCACAGATCGAATGAGTTCCATAAACTCTCGTAGTTAAACAACCAAGAATCACTAGGCTTTTCGGTAGGAGGTGTGTATCTCTGACAATCTACATGTTGAGCTAGAATAACCCGGTTTAAGCTCGGCAGATATACTCATTGCAGAGGACTAGCGTATCCCACGAAAAAGCCCTCTAGAGATTTGGCTCCGAATTTACCATCTTGATCTATAACCGTACACGGCGATACAAATGGCTCCAAAACTCTAAATTCGGTTTTTGTTGGTTAAGCAGTTCGAAGCATGTTTTCTTATGAGCCATGACTGCCAGAACCCTGTTTAACGTGTAACAAGCAGAGCCAACGACTTGTTCTAGAAACTCACAGGTAACTTTGAATCGGCGAGCATCTGTTTCGAGGAGAGTTCGATTCTTACGTTCAGATACTCCATTTTTTGCGGAGTATAAGGGGCACTGAATTCGTGAAGAATACATTTAGCATTATAGAATTCGAGCATTCGATTATTTTTGAACTCCTTACCATTGTCACTACGTATTCTCCTGATTCGTAAATGGTACAAGTTCTCTAGCTTTCTAAAGAGAATCATAAGATTTTCAAATGTCTCTAGAAATAGAACCCACGAAAATCTCGAGTAGTTGTTCGTCACAACAAGACAACACATATCACTAGATATACTTTTAACATTTACTGGCCCAAACAGATCCATATGTAGTCTCTCTAGTGGCAGTTTGATAGAATTCAGAAGTTTTCTTAGATGAGATTTCTTATGTTGCTTCCCTTTTTTACAACTCTGACAATCATCATTCAATTGGAAACTTTTAAGATTAACACCCTCTACTAGATTGTTGTGCACCAAATAATTCATATTACGCAAATGGATGTGCCCCATCTTTCGATGCCATAAGATTGAATCTTTTTAAGTTGCTTTTGTTACAAAACATTATGCCAATTTTGAGGTAGTGAACGCAACGCTCATATCGAGGACATAGAGATCATTTTCTCGTGGAGCATGCATGAGGATTCACTCCTCGGGAATTTTGAATCCTGGCTTCAGAATTAGACGTTCTTTAGCATTAAAGTGAGTTGTAAACATCTTATCGCAAATCTTTGAGATGCTTAGCAAGTTATTCTCCAACTCTACAATGTAATTCACCTTGTCGAAAGAAACCACACCATTTGAAAGAATTCCTTCACCAACTATTATTCCTCATTGAGTACCCACAAACCCTACATAGCCTCCACATATTGATTTTACATCGTAAAGTAAGGTCAGCATTCCTGTCATGTGATGAGAAGCTCCACTGTCCATTATCCACTTAGAAATGATTGACCTTAGGAGCCCCTGCACATGTAAATAAGTAATTACTTAAACAGTGAAACCCAAGCCTTCTCGGTCTTGGGTGGATTTGGAATATCAAACTTTGGAACTTTGACTTCAACATCCTGTCCAACCTTAGACTTAGGATTGATTTCCAATTTTGCAAGAACAGTTGTTGTTTTGAGATCTATAGAATATGGTTTGGATTTAATCACCCATGTTTGAGTTTTCATAAATGCTTTATTGGAATAGAATTTTGAATCCTTCTATTCACTTTTAGTTGATGTTTCACCAATTTCAAATTTTGAGTTATGTAAAATTGTTGGTTTCACAACTTTGTTGGATTCGTTATTTCTTTTTAAAATTTGTGTTGGTACAAACTCAGAGGTATTTTGTTTCACATCTTCTATTGACTTCTTCACACTATAAGCAGATTTTAGGTTGTTTTAAATACATCGTCGTGCAATGTGCTTGACTTTTGACATTTATAGCATGTCCTACGGTCATTTTTAACTAAGGAACCCAAATTCTATTCACGGCATTTCTTTTCTTATGAAATTCATCATTTGATTGTTCCTTAGTCAGACATTCTTTCTCATTAACAATACTTGTTCCGTAAACAAATTCAAATCTTCTTTTTATAATTTGGTTTTCGAAACCTGTTGTCAATTTTCTTTTTTTTAAAACCAAGACCATTCCTTCTGTTCTCAAGATAATCCCTACCCTTTTGATGGTAATTATTAGAAACTTTCTTTGGTTTTGAATAGAAACCTGTATCTTGCTTTTCAAGATTAGAAAGCCTAACTTCAACTAGCTTGAACAATTTATCAACCTTATCAAGATTCACATTCTCAATTGGAAACTCCTCATTAGAATACAGTTTGTCCGATCCATTAAGTTTCTAAACTACCACATTAGGATCATCACTCAGACTGTTTTCTGATGTTATAATATCTTCATTTTCAGAATGTGAGCTTAATTCAGATTTTTCAAATTTTGAATCAGCACTTTCAAAATCCGTGCTATTAGATTCATTTTTCAAAACATTATCAACAACATTTTTCACAACATCTGACTGACAATCATAAGTCACATCAATGTTTTCTAGCAGCTCATCTTCCTTTTGTTCAATTTTTAGTTTTAGATTAAGCGCCTTTTCCACCCCATCTGGATATTTTTTAGCATACTTGTTCTACATTGGGGGTGGACATTCATTGTAACCCTAATTCTTATTTTGTTTTTTAGATTCATTTTCTTCCTTTTTAATTTTCTCAATTTGTTGTGGAAGAATATGATCAATTACGTAGGAGGACGTTGAGTAACTAATCAACAACTTGTTGACTCGTTTAGACTCAATCTTTATGGGTTCAAGTTCAGTTTAAGCTTATTAATGGTGTATACGTGCATATTAAATGCCATTTGTTTGTCCATTAAAGTAGCTTTAAGCATTGATTTTATTGTCAAATCCTCTCCACTGAATTCTTGAAATTGTTTGATTGATTTACTCAGTTTATCATAAGCAACTTTAGAATCTCTTAAGTCACTTGTCAAGTTATCAGTATGTTCTTTAAGATCTTTAAATTTTAAATCCTTTTCCTGAACATTCCTTGCACGACTCCAGACATTTTGTGCATGGTTTCTTGAGTTCTTTAATTACAACCTTGACATCTTCTTTGATTGACTCATTAACTGACTCTTTCACTTCTTGACTCTCCTCAAGAACTACCGCTTGTAACTGAGCCATCATGGCTTTGTCAGCAATTTCCTTCAAGTTTTCATCATTCATCTCCTTTGGGACATCAATACTTTCTTCAACTGGCTTCTTGAGTTCTTCTGGCTTAGGTTCGCATTGATATTAACTTGATCCTCTGAAGAAACCTTCAAAAGAATTATAAACATCATGAGGAATCACAGATTTAAAAGCAGTATAAAACATTTCTTCCTCAGCACACTCTTCAATAATTTGTTCAGGCGATTCATCAAACACAATCTCTCTTTCTTCATTCGAACACTTGTCGATCACTTCATCAAATACTGGCTCTTCAATTATTTTAGCAAGAAGTGCTAAACTCTCTTTCTTAGGTATATAATCATTCCAAATAAATCCCTCGTCTTCCTGAGTTACCATGAGAGCTTTGTTGGATTTTGACAAACCATCCTTAATAGCAATAAATTTTGATGAGCTTTGAGGAGGAGAAGTCTTATGATATTTGCTTTCATGTAGTAATCATCAGCAAATGGATTGTGATTACCCTAGATTTCTCGGTTCGGACATTCTCGCTTAAAGTGACCCTTCTCCCGACATTTAAAACATGTTACCTTTGCTTTATCGAATCCCAATTTTCCGCCCGGTCCTCCCAAACTGTTACGTCTGGTTATTTTCATGAAGTGTTGAGCTCTTCTAACAATACTTGCCATACTCCATTTTATATCAATGAATTCCAGCTCTTTAGAGTAAATTTGATCGTAATCCTCCTTGGTCATATCAGGATATTCAATCTTAAGGGCTACAAGGCTCTCATATGATTCAAGAACTAATGCTAGTAGAGCCATATGTTGCTTAGCTGTATTTTCATTAAAGTCTTGTGCATTTGTCAAATTCACAGCAAAGTTGCACTTAAGAATCATCTGGTTTTGATTTGATTGGTTATTTTGGCTGTTGTTGTAACTGTTAGAGCTCTAGGATGATTGTGGGGAACTTGGAACACTCGGATCATAGCTCGGGAGTGAAGTAAATATGGTACTACTACTTGGAGTATTTGATGAACTATTAGCACTGAAAGCCATTTGAATCTTTGGGCTCTGGTTATTTTCACTATCACTACCTTTAGAGTATAGATTAACATCTTGCTGTGCATTTGCATTCCTTGATTTTGCCATCTTTTGTAGATCCATCTCATGACTTTCAAGCTTCTCAATGAATTTTGACAGACACAATGTGCTATTGCAGTCGGGACCATTTTTCAAAATCATGATATATGTTGACCATTCGCCCTCTGGTAGTGCATCTGCTAGCTTATCTACAAGCTCCTCATTATCTGTGTTCACTTCCAACCATTTCATTTTAACTATGAGGTTGCAATACCTCTCAATCATGTGTTTCATTGTTTCTCCTTTTAGTGAATGAAAATTTCAAACTCTTTCTTTAACAGTGCTTGCTTGCTCTTAATCATTTGAGAGCTTCCAAGAAATTTAACTTTGAGTGCATTCTATATCGATTAATCCTAATTTTCATGCTGTAATAACGTGAAAATATCTTCTTTGATAGCCTGCTGAAGAATATTCATCATCTTCTTTTCGTATTGAAACAAAGGTTTTTCTTGATCAAAATATTTCATTATTCCTTTCTCTAACCCATTTTCTGCCATCGGAACTTTATAACCTTCCTCTATCGCGTACCAACAATCAAGGTAGTTGGCTTGTACCCAATTAGTAAACCGTTCATGCCAACCCTTATAATCTTCAAGATACATCAATTTAGGTGGCATTTACACCATGCCCATTTCATTATCCAAGATTAAGGTTTGGGCGGCTGCGGACGAAACAACTTTTGTAGCGAATGCGTTAAAGAATTCGTTCTCTATTTCTGTGAAAAATTTGAGCAAAGCTTAGTTTGATACGGAGTGATCTTGGTGCGAAGTTATCACTTCGTGCGAAGTGATAAACACAAGATTAAACAAGATGTCACTTCGTGCGAAGTGCAAGTCCAATTCATGCGATGTGAGTTCACAAATTAACGTTTTTTGCAATTTTTGACATGAATTCAGTTGTTTTTAGATCTGTTTCTTTCAAGGGTTTATCTATATTGGTTTTTACGTGTTAAACTTAAAAACCAGTCCATTTAGTCCATGAATTTGTTTCAAAATGTGAAAAATAAGAAGAATGAGTAGAATAAGAAGTCTTCAAGATTAAATCTAGATCAATTGTCTTCAAATCAGGCCATCCTGAGCTCTAATAACACTTGTAGGATCGTTTTATCCATATAAGCACAGGACCTATTCTGATTAACTAGTTATAGAACGTGCGGAATCCATTTTATAACAAGCGACAATAAGTTTAAAGTTTACTGCTTCATTAATGTCAATAATGTGTACAATCCTGAAACAAAACATGAAGGGCTTCACCGTAAACTCTTCATAAACTGTTACACACTCAAGACACAACTCCACTATATATAGACACTATCACTTCGTGCGAGTAGGCCTTGCCACTTCACGTTGTACAAAGTGGCTTACATACATTCAAAATGTAAATCTAACAACGTAAATCCCTATTACAATGACACGGCATGACCCTAAGACGTAGGCGATAAACATTCTACACAACCCTCAATTTTCACAGATTTTTCAAAAATTTATTTTTCTTTCATCACCAATGTTTGGTTTTTCTTTAACGCTTTCTTTAAATACAATATAGAGTTTTTTTGTTCAATACTTTTGAAGATTCAGAAGTTTCAAAATTGGAAAACTTAGTATTGACTTGTTTCACTTTGTTTTTAGATTCTTTACATTGTTTCCAAACCTGAGTTGGTACAAACATCAGTGATAATTTTTGTTTCAAATCTTTAGAATTTTCTTGACATCATGAACAGATTTAGGATTATTTTGTAGACATTTTCGAGCAATGTGTCCAACTTTGTTGTATTTAAAGCATGTCCTATTGTCTGTTCAATAGAGGATTCTTCAACCTGTTTATGTTGTTGTTGAACGAAAAATTCTTCATTAGATTGTTTATAAATTTGACTTTCTTTTGTATTTTCTGAACTTACAGATACAAAAGTCAATTTCTTTAAAAACTTTGATTTTCCAAACTTGTTATAATTCCTCTTACCATATCCAGACCTATTTCAACCATTATAGTTTTTCTGTTGGTTGTTAGAATAGACATTTTTGGGTTTGGAATAGTGAGATTTATTCCTATTAAAGTTCGAAACTTCTATTTTTTTGTGAAACTTTCCATTTTAAAATTTTTGATTTCTACAAGTTTGAAAAGTTTTTGAACTCTGCCCGATTTCACATTCTGGATCGGAAATTCAGAATCAGAATGTAGTTGATCAGATACAGTCATTTTGTACATTAAAATATTCAAATCACCATTTGAACTACTCTCTGATGTTTTAAGATAAGCATTGTGAAAATTTTCATCATTTTCAGACTGTGAACTCGAACTTCCTTTTTCAAATTTTGATTGATTGTTTTCAAAAAACTTATCTTTTCCTTTGCCCAAAACATTCTCAACCACTTGTTTCACCATGTTTGATCCAACATCTTCATCAGACTTTGAGTAGATCACTTCAATGTTATCAGGCAACTGATCTTTCTATTCAGTCTTTACTGTTTTTAATTTTAGTGTCAGTGCCTTTTCCACCCCATCAGGTTTCATTCTCGAGTAGTTATCCAACATAGGAGGTGGACATTGATTTATACCTAAACCTCTATCTTGATAACTGTATATATATATATATCTTCCCCATTTTCATCTTTTCCAGTAGTCTTGGGAAGAATGTGATCCAACACGTAAGACACTATCAAATAACTGATCAATTGCTTATCAACTCGCACCGTGTGACATTTGTGCCTTTTCAGTCATTGCACAATTACAAACAATTTCGTATTCAATGAAACCCTATGTTTTATTTCCAAATAATTTTGTATTCAATAAAATCTTGTATTTTATTGATGAGAATGCAAAAAAGTCAATTGTTGCACAATTTCGATCATTTTCGTGTTCGTTAAAGCATATTACGCATTTTTGCGAAACGCATCACCGTAAAACCGAACGAACCGACATCCACGACATTATCGAGCATTAACCAAGTTACACATGTCTTAACACCTTTATATAACCTAAATATTAGGTTAAAAGGGTTTAAAAATGGCAAACAAGTGAAAATACAAGCCCAAAGGACAAAAATGTCAAAAAAATAATAAATATTTTTGCTTCTTCACCAAGTTTGCCACCTATCTCCAATTTTTGACACCTAGCACTCACTTTGCCACAATTAATATGGTGTTGAAACATGTTAGGACACTAATCCACACTTGAGGTGTTAACCTCCTTAATCCTAAAATACTATAAATACCCCATGATTCTTCCATTTTTTTCACACCAATTCAAAACACTTCAAAGCAAAGTGTGAAGTTCTTCTTTCTATCCTTCTTGGAGCTTGTTTCTAGCCTTTAGAAGCCTCCAATATTGAGTTCCGAAAGTGTTCTTCAACACGAGTAAGTACTCTTCCTAGTTCTTTCATTTTTTTAGCTATTTTGAGCTAAAAGTCGAACTGTTTGGCAACCTGATTGATGTTTGGTTCTGACCATATTTGGTCAAGTCAAAGTACGAAGGTTATAATCCCTAACAATTTCACCTTCTGATTACCACGTTTACTAGTCGAAGTGACGAGTCAAAGTTGCGGTCAAAAATGCGCATGATGTGCATTTTACGACGAAACTATTTTCTGGTATCAAAACACCAAGTTTTGATACCAAATCAGTTTTATAAACTTAGTTAGACATATTTTGACAGTTTAACTCGTCACTTCTAGTTTAGTGCTTATTTAGGGTCGTAGGTCGAGCGGTCTTGACCACCGTTTTGACTTTCGAATCCGGCCCGTTTGGTCAATCTTAGGATCCGACCAAACACATATTTGTAACCATAGTTGTATAGGGAATAACCTACTGAGGTTATATCATATGGTTACGTAGTTTGGTTAGTGTTATGATAAGTTACTTCTATGTTCTTAAAAAATGATGACCAAAATGCCCTTTTGCGCATAAATCCATTTTAAACACTTGTAACCAAGTTTTTATCATGTAAACTGATGTTATAACATTTTCAAATATGTTTGGGGCATTTAAGACTTATCATACAACGATCACGCGTTTATGCTAATGACCCGTTAAAGTAGCATAAACTACCTTAACGAGTCATAATGGGTCAAAAGCACTTAGGATCCTTTCCAAATTAGAATGTTAAGTTTGGTAAACCATATCACATGAGTTCCAACACTCGTTTGGTTTATAAGACTTCATTCTATCCGATCTCCTTTTTGTAGTCCCGATAGGCTAACATATTTATCTGATACATTAGGACACGTTTGAGCTTTGTTTATTCTGTTGATCAAGAATACTTTCGCAATCCCAAGTGAGTACATAGTTCCCCTCTTTTACGTTTTAAATGTTTTGGGGTGATTTATATGTGTTAAACTATCTTTTCAAATCTACATATTTACTACGCAAGGCTTAAGTGAGCAGATAGCCCCCCCCCCCCTCTTTTGCGTTTTCAAATGTTTTGGGGTGATTCATATGTGCCTATAATTATTTTCAAAGTTTCAAAACAATATACATGGTTTATGTATACAAAAATGATTTTCAAAGTGAGTACATAGTTCCCCTCATTTACGTTTTGCAAATGTTTTGGGGTGACTCATATGTGCTAAATCATTTTCAAGTTTTCAAAAACAATGTCTATGGTTTATATATAAAATAATACGATTTCAATAATGTGAACAACTTGTTGATGCGTTATCCATAACACGAATGACATCCATTAGCTTTGGCCGAGCCAACCAGTAGTATGTTATGGTACCATAGGACTGACAATCCCATTATCGGACTGGTCACCGGATTTGTTGGAAGTTTGTGTAATGACAGAAATTGTTTTTGATTAACAAATCATTTGATGATTTGTTAGTCTAGTTAAAGAGACCCTTTGGTATTCTATTAAAGATACCCTTTAGTGGTATAGTAAACACATGTTTGAATGTGTTCATTAAAGAACGATCAAAAGTTTTCACAATTAAAAACACGGACGATTGATCTATAACATGGACAAATGGTTTATAACACGGACAAATTGGTTTGAACAATGTCACGCAATGATTTTCACTTAAAATATAAACCATACGAAGTTTTCTTTTGAATCATTCTATTACAAGGTTTTTACAAAAGAAATATTTTTGTCAAGATTCATGGCTCTAAGGTTTTCACAACTCTAACCAACTTGTTTTAGTTGGTTAATTGTATTACAATATCAGACACTTTTGATACGAGGTTTTCACTTAACGACTCTTGAAGTCGGACGAGGTGTTGCAATATGTATACAAGGCCATGAATTTGACACACTCACAAAACCTATGTACTCGCCGGCATATTTTTATGCTGACTCTCTTTTCACATATATTTCAGGAATCAATACTTGATAATATGATGCATGCTTCACGTAGGAATGGACGTGGGCCTTCGTGACTTAATACATGAAAGACAATTTATTTATGTGTTGTTTCTGTTTATCCCAAGACAATGTAAACATTTAACTTAGTCAAACATAATTTTAAAATCCATGAGTTGTGAAACAACAGTTCTGTGACATGACTCCCCGACGTTTCCGCCGCGGTTGGTTATTTTACGCGGTCGGGGTGTTACACACCGTCTCTATCTTCATTGCTTCTAGCTTAAGTTTAAGTTTGGCGATCGTGTCAAGGTGTGTATTTATAGCCATCTCTTTTCCTTGACTGTTGCTTTGAGCATAGAAATCGTATCCATATCTTTTATGCTTATAAAACGGAGTTCCTTAACAACTTTGCTCAGTTTATCGTAGGCCTCTTTCGTGACATTGAAATCACTAGATAGGTTATGATTAACGTTTAAGCTCTCTGTACCTCTCATTTTTTTACAAACAAGACTTGCATGGTTTTAAACATTTTGTGCACTGTCTTTCTATCTCAACATTTTTTCTTCTCTTTAGAACTCTTTCAAATTTAATTTCTAATCAACTTTAAAATTTTCTTCTTCTTCTTCAACATCCATCATTATCTTTTCAGCAATCATTTCTTCTTCTTGTTGTGTATTCTAATAATTTCCTTGATCATCAAAAAGAGCACTTTAAAGCTCAAGAGATATAAATTTGTGAATGGAATTTTGAACGAATCTCCCTCATCATAAAAAACTTCATTATACTCATTTTACATTTTGTTAAAGAAACTTGGTTTTTCAAATGTTTTGTGTACAATGAAATTTTGTTTAATCAACAAAAAAATTTTCACTTCGTAATTTTTTCACTTCGTACGAAGTGGATTCACCTCGAAGTGAGAATGTAAATTTGTACAAGTACACTTCATACGAAGTGGATTCACACTTCGTGCGAAGTGGGGTTTAGATCGTGCAAAGTGGAATTCAAGAATTCATGTGTTTTGCCATTTTGATTAGAATTTGGTTGATTTTAGGTTTGATTCTTTCAAGGGTTGGTTAGAACACGATTTTACTCAGTCCTTGAGAAAATTAGGCCATTTTGTCCGTTAAATCTTTGAAAATGATCAAAAATAATAAAAAAATGAGTAGAAAAGAAGTATTTTGTTGATGAAGCTTGTAGAATATCTTCAAATCAGGCCTTCGGGATCTGATACCAATTGTAGGTCCATTGTCAGATCCGATAGCTCAGACACTAATTTGATAACCTAGCTTTATACGTGCGGAATCCATATTAGAGTTAGGCGACATTAATAAGAAGATTCACTTTTAATCACTGTTTCATTAATACTTCAAACATTACAGATCCTAGAAATAGTTGGACAGAGCTCCGCCATCCAGTTTACACCAACCAATCCCCTACCCTTAACCTCACAAACCTATTTATAAACAAGGACACTTCGTGCGAGTTGGATATTCCACTTCGCACGAGTTGAGTTGTTCACTTCGTATGAAGTGAGTATGTTCACTTCGTATGAAGTGTGCTTCTTTTCATGCGAAGTGTGTTTACAACATATCTAAACGTTATGCTCCTATTACAGACTCAATGTTATTCGATGACATAGGCGACATATATATGCATCAACATCCCTTACTTAGGGAAATTACGTCCCAAAATTGTGTCAGAGGAGACTTGTGAGAAAAGATGGGGGTATTTCGCTTACATTTGGTCTTCTCGTTCCTA
Source organism: Scalesia atractyloides (assembly GCA_947069175.1). Lineage (NCBI taxonomy): Eukaryota > Viridiplantae > Streptophyta > Magnoliopsida > Asterales > Asteraceae > Scalesia > Scalesia atractyloides. The sequence goes on along the minus strand of CAMTDV010000001.1, from coordinate 53,442,301 downwards.
GGTAAACTCTAAGCCACATTTAGAATCCCAGTGAACTTAAACAATTGGTATTCGGCTACACTTGAGTTTCTTGACTTCACGATCCAGGATTTCCATAGGTTTCTCGACAAAATGCATAGTGTTATCAATGCGAATTTCATCAAGAGGGATGTGAACGTTTTCATCGGCTATACACTTTTTCAAGCTGGACATGTGACAGGTTGGGTGAACGTTCCCAAGTTCAGTGGGTAGTTCAAGTTTGTAGGCTACCTTTCCGATCCTGTCAATGATCTTTAAAGGTCCCACATAACAAGGAGCTGGTTTACCCTTCTTTCCAAATCTAACCACACCCTTCCAAGGGGATACATTGAGAAGAACATGATTACTAATTTGGAATTCCAAAGGTTTGCCTCGTTGGTCAGCATAACTCTTTTGACGACTCTAGCTGTCAAAAGGTCATTGTGATTTTGTTATTTTGTTTTTTGTTTCTTGAATGAGTTCAGGTCCGGTGATTTGAGCTTCACCAACTTTATTTCAACAAACTGTTGAATGATATTTTCGACCATAATGAGCTTCAAAAGGAGCCATGTTGATGCTGGAGCGAGAATTATTGTTGTAGGAGAATTGGATCAAAGGTAGATGCAAATCCCAACTACCACCAAAGTCAATCACACAAGCTCTAAGCATATCCTTATGTGTTTGGATAGTCCTTTTGGTTTGCCCATTAGTTTGAGGATAGTAAGCGATGCTAAGATTTAATTTGGTTCCCATGGAAGATTGCATGGTTTTCCAAAAATGATAAGAGAAACGTGCATCATGATTTGATATGATGTTCAAAGGAACACCATGACAAGATACAATCTCTTCAACATAGATCTTAGCAAGTTTGTAAGCAGAGAAATCCTCTTGAGTTGGCAAATAGTATGCTGACGTAGTTAGACGGTCAATGATTACCCAAATGGTATCATGACCTCTTGAGGTGCATGATAATTTAGTGATGAGATCCATAGCTATGTTCTCCCACTTCCATACAGGAACTTCTAGTTGTTTAAGCAAACTAAATGGACGTTGATGTTTTGCCTTGACCTCAAGGCATGTTAGGCACTTTGACACATACAAAGCTATGTCCTTTTTCATAGCAGGCCACCAATATTGGTTACGAAGATCCATGTACATTTTTCTGTGCTAGGATGGATAGAGTAACGAGAGTTGTGGGCGTCATTCATTAATAATGTATGAAGATCATCTTGGTTTGGGACCCATAAATGATCTAAGAAAAGAGTAACCCATCATCTTTGGTTTCAAGCTGAAGCTTAAGATTATATAGCAGTTCATTACACAGGATGTTAGCGAATTTCGTAGTCATAGCCGTTCAGAAGTTCAACCCAACATCATTGTTTCATGTTTAACTCCTTCTGATTGAAGATATGTTGGAGACTTTTGTGTACAGTGAAGACTACACATTTGGTCCAAATTTTAAGTACGAAAACAACAGCACCTAACTCAAGATCATGAGTTATGTAGTTCTTTTCGTGGATGTTCAATTGTCTAGATGCATAGGCTATGTCTTTCTCTTTGATGGGAACACAACCAAGCCCTAAATTTGAAGCATCACAATATACAACAAAATTGTCGTTACCATCAGGTAAGGATAAAATAGGAGTATCACAAAGCTTTTGTTTTATGGTTTAAATGGTTTCTTCTTGTTTGGGTACCCACTTAAAAGGTTTATTCTTTTGAGTTAAGAAGTGAGAGGAACTGCAACCTTAGAGAAGTTTGCGATGAAGCGGCGGTAATAACCCACGAGACCAAGAAAAGAGCGAACTTCGGTAGGAGTAGTGGGTGTACTCCAATCCTTCATCGCTATGACTTTATAGGGATCTACATGTATACCTTCTTCATTGACAATGTGTCCTAAATATTGCACATCTTTAAGACAAAATTCACACTTGGAGAACTTGGCATAAAGTTGTTCTTTCTTTAGGAATTCCATCATTAGACGTAGGTGATGTTCGTGTTCCGCGTGAGACTTTGAATAAATCAAGATGTAATCGATGAAAACAATGATGAACTTATCTAAATAAGGTTTACAAACCCTATCCATTCAGTCCATGGGGTAGGAGCATTTGTCAAACCAAAAGGCATGACAATGAACTCGTAATGGCTGGATCGGGTGTACAAAGCTGTTTTGGGAATATCTTCTTCGAGTACACGAAGTTGATGATACCCAGAACTGAGGTCGATCTTAGAAAAATAGGTAGCACCTTGTAGTTGGTCGAAAAGATCATCAATACAAGGTAGGGGATATCGATTTTTAATCATGAGTTTGTTGAGCTCATGATAATTGATACACATATGAAAGGATCAATCATTCTTTTCACAAACAACACAAGAGCACCCCAAGGTGAGAAGCTTGGATGGATAAATCCTTTGTCCAAAAGTTCTTGAAATTGTTTCCACAATTCTTACATCTCAGATGGTGAAAGACGGTCTGGGGATTTGGCAATTGGGTTGGCACCAAGTACAAGGTAATGCGTAATTCTACTCGGTGTACCAGCGGTAAGCTAGATAATTCTTCCGGAAACACCTCAGGAAAATCCCGAACAATGGGGATGTCTTGAATACTTATACTCTTGCCTTTTTCCTCTATGATATGTGCCAGAAAGGCTACATATTTCTTTCATAGGTATTTATGGGCTTTGGTACAAGTCATGAATTTGAGTCCATTAGAAGGTTTCTCTCCATGGACTTCTAAGACTTCGCCAGATTGGAGAGGTATACAAACAATTTTATTGAAACAAATAACTTCAGCATGATGTTTGGTTAACAAGTCCATGCCTACTATGGCATCAAAACTCCCAAGTTGCATATGTGTGAGTTTAATGGGAAAAAGATGGTTATTGAGGTTTAGTAGACTATTATAAATAACAGAATCAAGTACAAGAGGTTCGCCACTAGCTATTTCTACCATTACAGGTTTTCCTGGCTTAGTTCGAGGCATTGAAAGAAAAGGTTCAAAATCTAAGGATAAAAACTTCTATCAGCACCCGAATAAAAAATAACAGAAGCCGGCTGATTATTAACAAGGAACGTACCGTTAACCACGTAGTTGTTAGCACGAGCCTTATTAGCATTTATGTTAAATGCACGTCCATAGGCTGGATTAAAATTAACAAGCTTTGGACAGTTGTTTTTGAAGTGGCCCATCTCACAACAATTGTAATAAGACCTAGGTGGAAAGTGCGGTCGAGCAGGATTAGCTTTGGGTTGAACCGAGTTCGGGATAGCTTGATTTGGAATGGATTGACAAACATTAGCCAAATGACCTAATCGTCCACATGATGTACATTGACGACATGTAATTGATTTTGGTGGCGATCCTTGCATCGATTACACAAAAGTATAGTACCAGCATAAGGTTTCCTAATAGGGGGTTGAGCTGGTTGGTTGGGAGAAGCCTTATTGTTTTGAGCAACAACAACAAAATTCCTTAAAGCTTTACGCTTCTTGAAATTTCTAGAGGGTCCAAATTTTGTTTTTTTGGTTTCTGCCTGGTAGTGTTTGTAGACTACTTCTTTCCATCCTTGCGGAAGAGTTTCCCCTTCTTCACTTGAGAGTCGGTTAGGGTTGCGGCTAGTTCGATAGCCTTCCTAACGGTAGCTAGCTTGCTACTAGTGACTATATCTTGAACTTGATTGGGTAGGCCATCAATATACTTCTCAATGGCTTGATCCAAGGGCATGACCATGGTGGGACAGAGTAAGAGTAATTCTTCTTACCGATCTATGTAGGCACGATTCTCGCCACTATCTTGTTTGAGATCATGGAATTCGTTCTCGCGTGTCCTCATCTCATTGTGTGGGTAGGACTCTTTCATCATAAGAGCTGCAAGTTCCACCCAAGTTTGTGCCATAGCTACATCCACACCTTGATCTCTCATTATTCCATTCCACCACGTGAGTGCTCTCTTTTGGAAAACACTCAAAGCAAACTCTACCTTGCGCTCGTTAGAACACTGACAATGGCGGAAAGTGCTCTCAATGCTTTCAAATCATTGTAGGAGCTCGGTAGCTCCCTCAGACCCATAAAACTTGAGGGGTTTAGCCGAGTTGACCTGTTTGAAATTACACAGTGTGGGAACATTGTTGTTGTTATAGTTATTGTTGGCCTAAATTAAGTTAGGTCACAAGGTTTGGAAGTATCACCGTCATTTGTTGGGCGATCACAGCCGCCATTTCGGCGTATTAAGAATATAGACTAGCGAGTTACCTCACCTTTGGGGACTAGGAAGGTTATAATCTTGGTCAAAAGCATTTCTAATAATCTAATTCCCTATAACCATGGCTCTGATACCAATCTGTAAGACCCCGACCGCGTATAACAACCCACAGTGGAATCGTCAGGGAGTCACATTACAAATTGTTTCAAACACATAGTACTTCAAGTTTCATTGTTATTGAATAATTAAATTACATTGTCTTTCGAACATAAACAAAACACAAACACTTATTCTTTATATAAAGGCAAAACTAAGGCCCGTGTCCATCCTACGTGTAGCATGCTTTCATAGTCTCACATATACACCTGAAACATATGTGAAAATAATGTCAACAATGAATGCTGGTGAGTAACATAGGTTTTGTAGTCAAATTCATGGCTTTGAATTTGTATTGCAGTACCTCGACCTACTATAAGAGTCGAAAACTTGTAACCAAACTTGTATCAAATATGTTTGGTATTGCAACATGTTTTACCAACTATAATAATTGGTATAAGTAAGAAAAACCTTGTAGCCATGAATCTCGACAAAAGTATTTCTTTTATAAAATCGAGTAAGTAATCGATTTAAAAGAAAACTTATCTTTGATTGAAAACCGTTTGTGACTTACCTAAACCAATTGTTTTAGTTTTGTGTAAACCGATTTTCATTGTTTTGAATAATCCAATCGTCCTAGTTATGTATAAACCAACCGTCCTTGTTTTAATCGCCTATTTGTAAACAAGTGTGGTCGTTTGGTGAATACATTCAAGCCTGTGTTAACTCAACTAACAGTCCACCAAAGGGCTTATCAAATTGCGTTTCAAAGTTTATGTCGTTCCCCAAACTTCCCCACAAACCCCTGGAAATTTGAAAACAGGATTGTCAGTCCTATGGTACCATAACATACTACCGGTCGGCTTCGCCAAAGTTAGTGAATGTACTCGTGTTACGGATAGCGCACCACCAAGTTTCACACATTAATGAAAACATATTGTATATATATATAAAGCATATGCGTGGTTTTGAAATCTTTAAAATAGTTAGCACATATGAATCATCCCAATTTAAACGTAAGGGAGGGGAACTATGTACTCACAAGTTGCGTAGATGTCTTATTCAATCATGTATGCAAAGCTCAAGTGTTGCATAATGTATCAGATTGTAATAAGATTAATGTGCATTGTGGCTTAAACAGAAGAACGCATAGAATGAGGTTTAAAATCAAATGAGCAAAGGTTCTCGTGTAATATGATTTATGACAAGCCCGATATGTCCAAACATGTGTACTAATGTTGTATGATCAGTTTATATGTCAAAACTATTCCTCATGTAGGTTTAAAATTTTTTTTACGCAAAAGCGTATTTTTGACATTGTAAAAGTATCCAAATTTGACTCATCATTTAACCCATCAAACGACATGACCATCAGGGAAACCTCAGAGGGTTATTCCCTATATACTAAGGTCATATGAATGGGCTTGGTTGGATCCGAAGGTTGACCAAACGGGTCAAATTTGAAAGTCAAAGCAGAAGTCAAACCACTTGACTTTCGACTAAGGAATAAGCACTAAACTAGAAATGACGAGCTAGACATATTAAAACATGTCTATTAATGTTATAAAAACTGATTTGGCTTTAAAACTTTAAGTTTTTATACTTGAAAACTCTTTCGTTGTAAAATGCATTTTTATGCATTTTTTACTTTTATTTCCTAAAAGTTTAAGTCTCCATTTAGCCTACTAAAGGTGATGATCAGAGGGTGTAATCTCAAGGGATTAACACGTTCATTATTACAATCATGTAGCAAAGTTCAATTTGAACTTTGACTTGACCAAAGTGGTCAGAACCGAAAGTAAAAGCAAAAGTCAATTTACTTGACTTTTGGTTTATTACTAACTAATAACAAGAAATAGGTCAGGAGAAAAACTTACAAGTGTTTCAAAGGAAATATTAGAACTTAGAGAAGGAGGCTTCAAAGTAGAAGCAAGCTCGAATACAGGGATTTGGTAAGAAAGAAAAGAATGGTGTGAAGAATTCCAAGATTTCAAGGCTATTTACACTCATTTGGGATCAAGGAGAGCTTGACAAGTGTTATGTGAGGTGTGCTAAGGTTACTTAGTGTCATAAAAATTTTCAAGACCAGATTAAAGATGGCAAAATCATTCTACATGGCATCATTTGGAGAAAGATGGTAGAACTTGAAGAACAAACAAAAATCCACATCTGGGCATGTCTTACGGACCGCAAGGCATTATGCTCACAAGACACTCTGATCCAAAAAGTTTCACTTTTTGGAAGTTTGTTCACCGGACTTGTACTATCACTTGTTTGTTTTTTTAACCCTTCTAACTTGTTATATAAGCTATTTTAAGGGTATTAAGCCATATGTAACTTGGATTTTGTTCCGGAAATGTTGTGAATATCGTTTTGCTCGATCGTATGGTTACATATTTCATAAATAAAATATAAAATTTTATTAAACACGGAAACGATCGAAAGTGTATGTCACACCCTGATATTTACGACTAAACACCGGTGGGCCGGGTGGGGAATATCGTGACGTAAGTTGATATCATCATGTTAATTAAACACGACACAACGGAAGTCTTGGAGTTAAATTACTATTACAAACCAAATGTTCAAAGTACGAAAATTAATATACAGACGGCTAGTAATAGAAGATCCACAAGCGGATAATAAAAATGTAAAAAATGTATAACAGAACTTGGGCAGATCTAAGGATTTGCAAGATCCTCTTATATCACTACCAAGCAGCTTCCAACCTGTTTCGTATTGTACCTGCAAGCTTAGTCTTTTGAAAATACGTCAGCTTTCGCAGGTAAATACACCCAACTGACTCATTTTGAAAACATTTGAAAACGATTTTAAGTGCAGATGGCACAACATCTTTTATAACTTGGGAAAGTCAGCCTTGTAACCTTGTTAACATATTCACATGTTTGTCCATACATACAGGGGCCAGCACGAAGACCGAGACATAATTAACGTACACACCACTTATGAACTCATGAAGGAGTTATCCCCCATCAATTGGGTAAAAATTTGCATGAGCATCTGTCAGGGTTATGCCTACACCCCGCGCTTATCTTGTGCCCATTAACTAATGTAAAGAGCCGAGGATATCCAGGACACGGTCGTTAACCGCTGATGTTTAAGTTATCAAACAAAACTGATTAAAACGGAATATGTGAATTTACTAGCCACAATCCGGCATTCGATTGATCCCATTTCCGACCTAGCGGTAATAATTTACCGTAACCCAAGCCCGTATAGAGAAATAAGTTGAGAGTATTTGCCTGAACTAGTCTTGTTTAAAAATGCAAGATTTAATATCTCAGGCGTATCCAAAATGAACTAAGTGTAGATAGAATTTACCGGAAGGCTCTAGTCTGGATCATGGCATAAACTAACCAATTAAATGCTAACCGTCTTAATTAAGTCATAGACTTAGACCGACTGGCGTACAAGATCAAAACGGTATAACACGCTAGATTAAACGATGATCGGATAGAATGTAGTTTAAACCCAAAAAGTACAATGACTTGTATAATATGTGTAAACTATAAACATTCTGGATTTTGAGATTAAAATGTTAAGGTTAAACCCGTGTCAGTTAATTTCCATAAACTAGTTACATATACTTAACCGTGCACATATAAGCGATATCGGATAACCGGATAAGTCATGGACAAGTTCTATATGCCATTATGTATTAAATAAGTTGTAATATCTGTAAAATATCAACTTACATGCCCGTTAAGGCTTTAAAATGAAACTATGCCTCATAAGGACGTTTTGGTAATTTTATACCGTTTAAAAGGAACTTGAATGTATTATAATGTTATAATCATCAGTATTATGGAAAAATAATTAATTTATGATATAGTATCAGTAACAACATGATAATATGTGTAATTTATCATTTATGACCAAATTATGCACCGAAGGGGCATTTTGATCATTTTACACATAGTTTTATAATTTATTTGGGATTTTGAGTTTATATCATATACTTAATGTAAAAATATTTTAAATAAGTTTTAAAATCAATAGGTAACAAGTCTTAGTCGGTAATTATGGTTTAAAACCATACTATGCGCCGAAACGACGCTTATGTCGTAAAATGACGATTTGTGTAAAGTTTAATAAAAACTGTTGTTAAAATAAAGTTTAATTGTTTTAGATATGTTATTTAATATAACATATCAGTAGGTAAAAGATTTGATATAAAAAGGTTTGATTAAACCATTTTATGAGCCACAAGGGCGTTATCGTCATTTATCGATATAATACAAGAACTTGTACGTAACCTCAGTATCTGAATTGACATCCCAAATAATCTTACTTATGATATTACATCAGTAGGAAACTCATTTTCAAGTTCGTTATCGATTAAACCTCATTTTATGTAAAAAGGACATTTTAGTCAAAACGGCATAATTACGGAACTTGTGCATAAACTCATATTCTTATTATAATCATGTAATATAACCTCAGAGGGTTATGCTTAATTATATTACAATCATAATGCAACTTTAGATCAGTAGCTAACTAATCTATATTGGGTCAGAATCGAAAGTCAAAGCAGAAATCAAACTTTGCAACTTTTGATTGCGAACCGACCCTAAAACTGAAATTGACGAGCCGAACATGTTCTCACATGTTCTAATAGTTATTATCAACTTGTTTAAGTGTCAAAACATGTTTCATAACATATATAAACTCAGATTATAATATTTCCGAAAATGGCCGGTTTGACTTTTTAATATTAAAACTTTGACCCGTCAATTCGTCTAGCAAATGTGATCTTTAGGAGGTGCCATTTACAGGGATTAATGCCTATCTTATTACGATCACTTAGCCATGTTCGTTATGAACAATGGCTGGACCATAATGGTCTTAATCGAAAGTCAAAGTGCTTTCCTTAAAATGCTTGACTTTTGGCTATAGAAGCCTACAAACGAAAATGGAAGAGAAAGGAACACTTACAAGTGATTCCTAGGATGAAATAGAACTAAGTTGGATGCTCCTTTCAGTTAGGAACTTCCAGAGGAGGGATATAGAGTGAAGAATGAGAAAGGTGTAAGTTCAAGTGGTGAACCTTGGCACCTATTTATAGTTGGAGAGCTTGAAGGAGGTGATGCCAGGTTTTAGGGGGTGTTAGAGGGAGCTTACAAGTGTCATAAAACGTGGCATAGCAGTTTGGAAGTCCCTAGTTTCGAATCAAATGGTTTTTGGCAACATGTGTGGAGGCCAAGCAATTTTTCTATAAATACAGGCCTCTGGCAGGCCACGAGAGACCAGGCCATTGTCTCTCGCGCCCCACGAGCGCCTCATGTGAACTTTCCAATTTTGTCACACTTAGCCCCTCAACTTATTAAACCTCCTTAAAACACCTTTATAGCATATTTAGCCGAAGCCAACATTTGGCGTAACCGGGATTATGCCCAGACATTGTCGAGCTCTTGGTTCGTTAAAAGGTCACTCAGAGGTATAAATTAACATGTTGACACTTTTGACCCCTCCATTGTTCAAATTTTACATATATATATATATATATAGAATTAATCCCTCTCATCCAACAAGTGGCTCGTATGAGAGTTAGGACTTCATAAAGGATCACTTAGAGGCTCAGTATAAGCATGTTGACTCTGGCAGACACTAGGAGGCTAAGTATGTTGACACTAAGGTCACTCAGAGGCTTGATTTAAGCATGTTGACACTAATGGTCACTCAGAGGCTCGGTTTATGCATGTTGACACCAGAGGCTCACTCAAAGGCTTAGTTTGAGCATGTTGACACCTTTAGTCCTTATTAGTCTTTAATAGACTTATAAATAATAAAAACAAATATGCCACGTGTCACTATATTATTGGACACGATTTTACAGGGTGTTACATCCTCACCCCCTTAAAAGAAATCTCGACCATGAGATTTTCTTTAAAAAGATGGGGGTATTTTTGTCGCATAGTGGACTCAACCTCCCACGTATACTCGGGGCCTTGTAGGGCATCCCACTTAACCTTTACTATAGGTATTAATTTCCTTCGGAGTTTCTTAACCTGTCAATTCTCAATCGAAATCGGTTTCTCAACGAACCTCAGGTTTTCATCAATTTGCACATCATGATGTTACATTGCTAGTGACTTATCGGCTAGACATTTCTTAAGGTTAAAGATGTGGAACGCATCATGAATTCCACTAAGCTCCTCTGGCAGCTTAAGCTTATAAGCTACATTGCTGATACATTCGATTATCTCAAATGGTCCTATATATCTTGGGCTTAACTTGCCTTTCTTTCCAAATCTCATTACACCTTTCCAAGGTGATACTTTTAACATAACTTTGTCCCCTATTTGGAACTTAAGAGACTTATGCCTCTTGTCAGCATAACTCTTTGCCTATCGCGAGCAGCTTTGAGTCTATCACGGATTTGCACAATCATATCCGTGGTCTGTAGGACAACCTCAGGTTCAGATAATTGGGCTTCCCCAACTTCTGCCCAACACACGGGCGTTCGACATTTTCTCCCATACAAGGCCGCATAACGAACAGCCTTAATACTCGTATGATAACTATTATTATAGGAGAATTCTATTAGGGTAATGGTCATCCCAACTTCCACCTAAATCAATCGCACATGCTCTAAGCATGTCTTCCAAAGTCTGGATAGTACGCTCACTTTGACCATTAGTCTGTGGGTGGTAAGCCGTACTAAAATTTAATCTTGTGCCTAAAGATTGTTGGAAACTTTTCCAAAAATGAGAGGTATATCTAGTATCTCTATTGGATACAATAGATACAGGCGCACCGTGTAGGGACACAATCTTGTCCACGTACAACTTAGCCAATTTCTCAGAATTATAAGTCTCTTTAATTGGCAAGAAATGGGCTGACTTAGTCAGCCTGTCCACAATGACCCAAATCATGTCATTACCATGTTTGGTCTTAGGAAACTTGGTAATCAAGTCCATTGTTACCATTTCCCATTTCCAAGTGGGAATTTCATGTTGTTGTAGAAGTCTTGACGGTTTTGATGTTCGGCTTTAACTTGCGAGCATGTCAGACACTTAGCTACATAAGTGGCTATGGATTTCTTCAAACCCATCCATCAATAATTCCTTTTCAAACCTTGATACATCTTGTCACCACCCGGGTGAACTGAGTATCTTGAATTATGCGCTTCCTGGAGGATTAGATCTCTAACTCCTCCAAAGATTGGAACCCAGATTCTTCCATTAAATCTAAGGATTCCATCCTTTCCAGGCAATAACTGATCAACTGTTCCGCCTAATCCATCATTAGGAATATTAGCCACTAACAGGGCTTGCTTTTGTGCATCTAATAGCTTCTCATTCAAGCTATTTCTGAGTTCAATGCTCTTGGCGTTAATCCTAATGGGCCTAACCCTTTCCTTGCAACTCAAGGCGTCAGCAACGACATTTGCCTTGCTGGGATGATAGCGAATTTTGTAATCATAATCATTTAGTGTTTCCATCCAATGACGTTGTCGCATGTTCAAATCCTTTTGATTGAACAGATGTTGGAGACTCTTATGATCAGTGTATATAATACACTTTGTGCCATATAAATAATGTCTCCACAAATTAACTGCAAATACAATGGCACCTAATTCCAAATCATGAGTGGTCTAATTCATTTCATGCACTTTTCATTGTCGTGATGCATAAGCAATTACATTACCTTTTTGCATTAGCACACAACCCATGCTAATGTGCGAGGCATCACAATATACGACAAATTCTTCAATGCGTTCAGGTAGGGATAACACAGGAGCATTGCTCAACTTGTGTTTTAGAACCTCAAAAGATTCATGTTGTTTTGGACCCCAGTCAAACTTGACATTACTATCGGTCAAGGTAGTTAAAGGAACTACGAATGAACCTCCTATAATAACCAGCTAATCCTAAGAAACTACGAATGTCTGATGGGGTTTTGGGTACCTCCTATCCTTGAAAAATTCTCAATGAACCTCCTATAATAACCAGCCAATCCTAAGAAACTACGAATGTCTGATGGGGTTTTGGGTACTTCCCAATTGATTATGGCTTCTATCTTGGCAGGATCAACTTGGATACCATGTTCACTTTCAAAATGTCCAAGAAACTGGACTTCTCTAAGCCAAAACTCACACTTAGAGAACTTAGCATAAAGCTTCTCTGGTCTAAGATGCACCGAAGATGTTTCTCGTGATCCACTTGTTTACGAGAGTAGATAAGTATGTCGTCTATGAAGACAATGACAAACTTATCTAGATACGGTTTGCAGACTTTATTCATGAGATCCATTAATGCTGTAGGTGCATTTGTGAGCCCAAAAGGCATCACTAGGAATTCATAATGACCATAACGGGTCCTGAAGGCAGTCTTAGGAACATCCTCATTTCTAACCTTTAGCTAATGATATCCTGATCTCAAATAAATCTTAGAGAAATAGCTTGCACCTTGAAGTTGATCTAACAAATCATCGATCCTGGGAAGAGGATAACGGTTCTTGATTGTTAACTTGTTTAGCTCAAGGTAATCAATGCACGTCCGCATTGAACCGCCCTTCTTTTTAACAAAAAGAATAGGAGCTCCCCAAGGTGAGGAACTAGGTTGTATGAAACCTTTCTCTAAAAGCTCATCAAATTGCACTCTTAATTCCTTCATTTCCGTTAGTGCTAATCGATATGGAGCCTTAGCTACAAGTGCTGATCCAGGTAGAATATCAATCCTAAACTCCACTTGCCTATCTGGAGGTAGGCCTGGTAATTCTTCAGGGTAAACATCGGAATATTCTGAGATAATTGGAAGGTCTTTAATATTTGGCTTAGGCTCTTTAATAGATGCTAGTGCCAGGTAAATGACACAACCTTTCCCCAAACATTTGGATGCCTTGTATAACGACACCTTGTCTGGCAATCCAAAGTGTGAATCTCCAAGGATGGTGATCATTTCACTACATGGGTTTTAATTTCAATGAGTTTCTTATCACAGGTGATGTGGGCTTGGTTATGAGATAACCAGTCCATGCCTATGACTACATCGAACCCCGCCAATTTCATTGGCAACAGAGAGATAGGAATAGAATGATTCTTAATGGATATAAAATATCCATCAAGAATGGAAGATGCTGTTTCTAAAGTTCCATCAGTAAGTTCTACCTTATAAGTTATTTCTATAGTTCTTATAGATAAGTTTAATAGTTTACTAAACTTATGGTCTACAAAAGACTTATCTGCACCCGAATCAAAAAGTACTCTAGCATATATGTCATTAATGAGGAATGTACCTGTTATGACGTTGTTGACATTAACAACCTCTCTAGCATTCATCTGGAAGGCACGAGCATTTCCTTTCTTAGCCTCTCCAGGCTTTGCATCATTATCTCTAGGGTTCTTAGGGCAATTGGGCTTAATATGCCCTTTCTCATTACAACCGTAACAGACGACATCTTAAAGATTTTTGCACTCGTGGGTCTTATGCCCTTTTCTTTTGCAAATACCGCAAGTTTTAATCTGTGGGTCAGCATTGCATTGCCCCCAATGCCTGTGGTTACAAGTCTTGCACGAGGTCTATCATCAGACCTGTGCTGGTCTTCTTGAACCCAAAATTTCCTTTCTTTTTAAACCTTTGGGAGTTATCATCCTTCCGCTTCCTTTTTCCGTCAGTTTCAGTCCTAACTGACTTTTGCCTCACCAAGTCTAAGGTGAGAGAGAGAGAGATAGGTCGACAGTAGACCTATAGGTACTAGGCTGAGCTGCCTTTACCATGCCCTTAATCTCGGGTGCTAACCATTAATGAAATGCGCAATGCGTTTGGGTTCAGGAGTGATTAGGTAAGAAACTAATCTAGACAGGGAGTTGAAGTCAGAAACATACTTCCTACAGTCTAGATTTTTCATGGAGAGTTAGAAAGTCTGACTCTATCTTCTCCACCTCATGAGGTAAACAGTATGTCTCCTTGACTAGGTTAACAAACTTGGACCATCCCAAGTTGTACAGGTGTACTTTACCTGTAGATTGTACCATTGTCTTCCACGAAATCAGGGCATCGTCCTTGAAGGATTGTGATACATACTTTACCACATCCTTATCAACACAACCGCTGATATCCACTATCGTCTCCATTTCAAGGCTTCTACTACTCCTTTTTCTCCATTAATATCTCGGGGCTTACAGGAGATGAAGTATTTGTAGGTACATCCGTCTTTAAAAGAACGGGACCTATCGTTAAATTCTAATTTCTTTGGTTCACTCTTCGCATTTGAAGAGTGAACAGAGCTCTCCTTATGAGCTGATGATGGTGGAATCGATAAGGGTTTGGAGCGGGTAGCGCTCACTTCTTTAAATTTTTCCATGGCCTTTCCAATGGCTGCATCTATGCGAGCTTGGAAATCATCATTATCAATGGCTATGTTTTCAGCTTTGTTAGAGTTATTATCTCGGTGGCTACTTTGTGCCTCATCTGAGTTAGCCATTCTTAAAGCTTTGGTTCTAAACACAAAATGAAATTTCTCTTAGCCATGGTATTAAAAACCATATTTGGCTTTAAAAATTGGATATACAAATCCGTTGCCTAATCAAACTATTGTGAATATAATCACAACTCTTAGGCTCAACAGTTCTATGAATGTTATCTATATTTGGCCTAGGTCTCAAAAGGACCATTATAGGCAAATTATAATTTGACATACTCCATATATATTAGACAGTGGATCGTAATGTCACAACTGTCATTGTCATTAGACAATTATAAATAGCTCATAGGCTTGTCACGAAGGACATTAAAATATGGCTCATAGGCCTGTCACTAATGGACATATTATTACGTCACATTGGCCTGTCACTAATGGACATAAAATACAGCACATTGGCCTGTCACTAATGGACATAAAATACGGCACACAGGCCTGTCACTAATGGACAAAATAATATACGACACATTGGCCTGTCACTAATGGACATAAAATCCGGCACATTGGCCTGTCACTAATGAACATAAAATACGGCACATTGGCCTGTCACTATTGAACATAAAATACGGCACACAGGCCTGTCACTAATGGACAAAATGCGGCACATTGGCTTGTCACTAATGGACATAAATACGGCACACATGCCTGTCACTAATGGACATAATTCTAGACAAGGGGTTATATTAACCACAACTGTCATTGTCTTAATTGACAATTTAATATTGCTCAAAGGCAAATCATCACTAATGGATGTTTAATCATGGCCCGTAGGCACTACATCACTAATGGATGTCAATTATCATCGCATTGATGATATTAGTCGGGATCATATTGATCACATAGGCTATATAATAGGTTTTCGGACGTAGTCCATCACCTAGACGGTTAGTGTGGTTCCTCAAGTCACACTACCAGGAGTATGAACATTCCTGAATGTTAACATAAGAGTATCTTTAAAGGTTGATTAATAGTCACGGTCGCATTGACCTTAATGACCTGGAGGCTTGAACATAGTCCACCACCTCTGGATAGAAGGATAACTCCCCTTAACTATGATGATAGAAGTCTATTCATCCTTAACTATCAATTATAAGCTGGCCAATTAATGTGGTCTGTGCCACTTGGCTAATCAAAACCATTAAGACCTTTTTGGAATTATATAGCATAACATAAATTTCGAGTAAAAACGAGACATTCGCTTGAAGAGGATGAATACATATATATATATATATAATTTTAAAATATTTCATTAAATAACAATAAGCAAATTACAATACTAGAAACAAATAAATAAAACAAACTGTCCATGCAAGGACTAATAAGAAACAACTTGTCTACGTAGGGACTAAATATAATAATAGAAGAGACTTCACTCGTCTTTCTTTCCCTTAAACAACTTGGAGAGCTTCTCAAAGAACTTATTCGTTTTCTTCTCCGTTATATCCACTTGTTGTTGCATTTCCTTCATCTGTTCCAAGGCCTCATTGATGGCCTCAAGTGGCGGTGAAGGTTGTGGTTGTGGTTGAGGCATAACAGGATACTAATACCCATAACTTGGATATCTAGTAGGTGGATAAGCAGGTGGGAAAGGAAACGGGTAAAGTGTGTTATGAATGACCGCTTGCATATAAGGGTCATGCGATACACGTGCTCCACGTTTCCTCCTTGGTGGCTCAGGGGGCGGCGGAGGTTGTTCCACCGGTTCCATATGAACATTTTCTTGTACAGGAGGTGCTTGGGAGTGATGGGAAGGAGTGTTAGCAAAGGTGACTTGGTTCTAATATTGGTTCCATTTGTTAGGACCTTGATATGGCGATCCGGCGTAAGAGTTTGAATCGCTAGAGATTTCGATAGGATGTGCGTGCGATCCCGACGGCGGCATTTCTTGATCGGAGTCTTCGTCCATTGGGTTGGGTTGATCCAAATGATTCTGATCAGCTGGGGTGTGTTGAAATAGTGGTTAGGGTTAAACTCATCATGATATGAATGATGAGAGTGGTGTGATTGGTGCGAATGATATGAGTGGTATGCGTTTTGTGTGTGACTAGGTGAATGTCTTGCTAGCGGCCAAGAATCCCCTGAATCCTCATATGGGTTCGAGTGATGGGGTTGTGAAGGTATATGTCCTGATGGTCCTCCCCTCATTGGTCCTTTACCTCTTCCTCGTACTCTTGGCAACATTTTCCTGTTAAAAATTAAATCAAAATTAATACTAATAACTTAATAATGAGATGAGTAATCCTAGGTCAAAGCCTAGACTCGGAAGTCTAAGGAATGTGCTTGTGTAAATTTGAGATTAAACACAAAAAGGCTAGTGTTTAATTCCCTCAAACGTTGGCTCTGATACAAACCTGTCACACCTTAATATTTATAACCAAACACCGATGGGCCTGGGTGGGGAATATCTTGACGTAAGTTGATATCATCATAGTCAATTAAACATAGCACAGTGGAAATCTTGGAGTTAAATTACTATTACAAACCAAATGTTCAAAGTACGAAATATAATATACAGACGACTTGTAATAGAAGATCCACAGGCGGATCATAAAAATGTAAAAAATGTATAACAGAAATTGGGCAGATCTAAGGATTTGCAAGATCCTCTTATATCACTACCGAGCAGCTTCAAGCCTATTTCGTATTGTACCTGCAAGCTTAGTCTTATAAAAATACGTCAGCTTTCGCGGGTAAATACACCCAACTGACTCATTTTGAAAACATTTGAAAATGATTTTAAGTGCAGATGGCACAACATCTTTTATAACTTGGGAAAGTCAGCCTTGTAACCTTGTTAAAAGATTCACATGTTTGTCCAAAAATATAGGGCCCAGTACAAAGACCGAGACATAATTAACGTACACATCACTTATGAACTCACGAATGAGTTATCCCTAACAATTGGGTAAAAATTTGCATGAGCATCTGTCTGGGGTATGCCTACACCCCGCGCTTAGCTCGTGCTCGTGCCCATTAACTAATGTAATGAGCCGAGGATATTCAGGACACGGTCGTTAACCCTTGATGTTTAAGTTATCAAACAAAATTGATTAAAACGGAATATGCGGATTTACTAGCCACAATTTGGCATTCGATTGATCCCATTTCCGACCAAGCGGTAATAATTTACCGTATCCCAAGCCCGTATAGGGAAAATAAGTCGATAATATTTACCTGTGCTAGTCTTGATTAAAAATGCAAGATTTAATATCTCAAGCGTATCCAAAATGAACTAAGTGTAGATAGCATTTACCAAAAGGCTGTAGTCTGGATTATAGCATAAGCTAACCAATTAAATGCTAACCGTCCTAATTGAGTCATAGACTTAGACTGACTGGCGTACAAGATCAAAATGGTATAATACGCTAGATTAAACAATGATCAGATAGAATGTAGTTTAAACCTAACAAGTACCATGACTCGTATAATATGGGTAAACTATAAACATTATGGATTTTGAGATTAAAATGATAAGGTTAAACCCGTTTCGATTAATTTCCGTAAACTCGTTACATATACTTAACCGTGCACATATAAGCGATATCTGATAACCGGATAAGTCATGGACAAGTTCTATATGCCATTATATATTAAATAAGTTGTAATATCTGTATGATATTAACTTACATGCCCGTTAAGGTTTTAAAATGAAACTATGCCTCATAATAGCGTTTTGGTAATTATATACCGTTTAAAAGGAACCTGAATGTATTATAATGTTATAATCATAAGTATTATGGAAAAATAATTAATTTATGATATAATATAAGTAACAACATGATAATATGTGTAATTTATCATTCATGACCAAACTATGCACCGAAGGGGCATTTTGGTCATTTTAGACATAGTTTTATAATTTATTTGGGATTCTTAGTTTATATCATATACTTACTGTAAAAATATTTTAAATAAGTTTTAAAATCAATAGGTAACAAGTCATGGTCGATAATTATGGTTTAAAACCATACTATGCGCCAAAACGACCCTTATATCGTAAAATGACGATTTGTGTAAAGTTTAATAAAAACTTATGTTAAAATCAAGTTTAATTGTTTTAGATATGTTATTTAATATAACATATCAGTGGATAAAAGATTTGATAAAAAAATGTATGATTAAAACCATATTATGAGCCACAAGGGCGTTATCGTCATTTGTCGACATAATACAAGAACTTGTACGTAAACTCAGTATACAATCTGACTTGACATCCCAAATAATCTTACTTATGATATTACATCAGTAGAAACTCATTTTCAAGTTCGTTATCGATTAAACCTCATTTTATATAAAAGGGCATTTTAGTCAAAATGGCATAATTACGGAACTTGTGCATAAACTCAGTAGCTAATTAATCAAATCGGGTCAGACTGAAAGTCAAAGTAGAAGTCAAACTTTGCGACTTTCGGTTGTGAACCGACCCTAAAACTGAAATTGATGAGGCGAACATGTTCTCACATGTCTAATAATTATTACCAACTTGTTTAAGTGTCAAAACATGTTTCATAACATATATAAACTCAGATTATAATATTTCCGAAAAATGGCCTGTTTGACTTTTTAATATTAAAACTTTGACCCGTCATTGGTCTAGCAAACGTGATCTTTAGGAGGTGTCCTTTATAGTGATTAACACCTACCTTATTACGATCACTTAGCCATGTTCGTTATAAACAATGGCTGGACCATAATGGTCTTAACCGAAAGGTAAGGCGTTTTTTCGTAAAACGCTTGACTTTGGCTATAAAAGCCTATAAACGAAAATGCAAGAGAAAGGAACACATACAAGTGATTCCTAGGATGAAATAGAACTAAGTTGGATGCTCCCTTCAGTTAGGAACTTCCAGAGGAGGGATATAGAGTGAAGAATGAGAAAGGTGCAAGTTCAAGTGGTGAACCTTGGCACCTATTTATAGTTGGAGAGCTTGAAGGAGGTGATGTCAGGTGTTAGGGGTGTTAGAGGGAGCTTACAAGTTTCCTAAAACATGGCATAGCAGTTTGGAAGTCCCTAGTTTCGAATCAAATGGTTTTTGGCAACATGTGTGGAGGCCAAGCAATTTTTCTGCAGATACAGGCCTTTTGCGGGCCGCGAGAGACCAGTCCATTGTCTCTTACGCCCCGTGAGCGCCTCATGGGAACTTCCCAATTTTCTCACATTTAGCCCCTCAACTTATTAAACCTCCTTAAAACACCTTTATAGCATATTTAGCCCTCTGTAGCCAACATTTGGTGTACCGGGATTATGCCCAGACATTGTCGAGCTCTTGGTTCGTTAAAAGGTCTCTCAGAGGTATAAATTAACATGTTGACACTTTTAACCCCTCCATTGTCTAACTTTTACATATATATATATATATATATATATATATATATATATATATATATATATATATATATATAATTAATCCCTCTCATCTAATAAGTGGCTTGTATGAGAGTTAGGACTTCATAAAGGATACTTAGACGCTCAGTATAAGCATGTTAACTCTGGTGGTCACTCAAAGGCTATGCATGTTGACACTAATGGTCATTCAGAGGCTAAGTTTAAGCATGTTGATAATAATGGTCACTCAGAGGCTATGTTTAAGCATGTTGACACTAATGGGCACTCAGAGGCTTGATTTAAGCATGTTGACACTAATGGTCACTCAGAGGCTCGGTTTATGCATGTTGACACAAGAGGGTCACTCAGAGGCTTAGTTTGAGCATGTTGACACCTTTAGTCCTTATTAGTCTTTAATAGACTTATAACTAATAAAAAAATATTACACGTGTCACTATATTATTGGACACGATTTTAAAGGGTGTAACAGTGTATAATTGTTGAAATCTTAGAAATGTTACAGTCTCCCCCACTTAGGGAAATTCCGTCATCCCGAAAACTAAATTCATCATCTAATATGATAATGAAGAAACCCCTCAAAACTCACCCACTCAAATTTATATCCCATCAACCACTAAAGCCATCACCATCTTCTCATACCCATTGGAACTAGAAATTGTGTCACAAGAGATACAATCTTTCTCTTCCACTAAAGATCCAAGCCAGCTCACCTTCCCATCTTTGCATGATCTTCCAAAGCCTACAAATGTCAAAGAATATTTGGAGATAAAGCTTAAACAGACATAAATGATTGCAACAGAAAGAAGTAAAAGGAAAGGAGATTGGGGCTCAACAAATTCTTTCTGAAGAGTTCACTAAAGTGAACAGATTAGAAGATTTTCCAAATGATGCTAACAAGAAGGCTTCACAAGGCCTAGTAAATGACCGTGAACTCAGAAGAGCACTAAAGGAAGATTACATGGAATATATTATGAAAAACAAGCCTTACAAAGCAACAAGAGCTCAATTCACTAGATGGTTTATAGAAACCCTTCTAAATGAAATTTTGAGGATTGAATAGCTAAAACTCAATCCTAATATCAAACCCACTCCTCCAAATTAGAAAACAGGCAAAAAGCCAACATGCAAGAAAGCACTTCAATTGAAAAGAATGAAGGGGGAGATGGTAGCTGCACATTTTGGGTCTATGCAGTCAATGGCTAGATGGGATGAGCCAACAATCCAAAATATTACAAGAAATTAGAAGCTTTAAGAGCAAAGGATCCCTCAATCCCTAAAATCACAAACCAAGAAGAAGTAGACTTTCACATCAGATCGTTGGTTGATCCCTCAGAGCTTCCCACTACAAAGAATATATCTTCAGCTGTTAAAAGCTACCTAAAAAGGCAAGATGTCTACAAAAGACATGAAGATGTATGAAGATGAATTATGAAAAAAATGGATTAGGAATGAATTGATATATGGGCATCCAGATGCAAAACAAGAAAATCTAATTAGTCAAGTCTTGGGGAAACAATTTTCCCAAATTCATCAAATAACATTTTCCCTAGAAAATCAATTCAACTCCAAAATTCTAAAATGGACTAATGTGTGAAAATTATACATATTTATTTCAAACACGTTTTAAAAATGGAATCGCTAACTAAACAATACACAATCGGCAAGTACACCGGTCATAGTGTAGTGTAGATGGAAAGACCGGATATCAATATGTGGACACTATGGGCGAACTCTCAATATTGAACCTCTATAAAAAACCGACTCAATTTTGATGATGAGTTTATGATTTTCTAAAGACCTACTAAACAAAGAACACGAAAAGCAATAAATGATGATTTCACTCATATGACTCAGCAAAGCAAAGAAAACACAATAGAGAAATAGACAGACTCGGACAGTGGGATCTAAGATCAGATATGAGAAAGAAGTACCTAGGTGTTGAATCTCTAGACTAATGCAATTATATCCTCACTACGGGTATAGATTGAGTACCCTAATCTACCATTTAAGCCTACCGCTAAAGATGATGAACCGCACAAGAAAGTGGGCTAAATTCGAAGTGCCAAGATGGTTCGGCTTGACCTATCGATACCAAAACCCAAAACTATCAGATATATGACAACTGTGGTGTTAAAATCCTCAATTTGTGAAGTAGATAAAACCTTGAAAACTGAAATCCTAGGAAACCTTACACATGAAGAAATAGACGGATCCTAGTAGTTTAAGTGTTTAGCTACTCAGAATATTATGTAACCATAACATAAACACTATTGAATTCAAAGAAAAACATGTTTCTAAAGCGGTGGATACGAAAGAACAATGTAATATTGAACCTGTGATGCTCAAAACTCGATCCCAAAGCTTCCTAGACCTTTACCTTTCAAAAAAAAAAGCTTCCTAGACTTTCAATCTGCTCTAAGGATGTTCAAAAACGTCCTAATGCTGCCTTGGAATGGCTGGTTTGCGAGATAAATCAAAGCCTATGTTGATAGGGTTTAATGTATATTTTTTTCGTAAAACTGCAGCCTTTACGAACTGTTAGGTCCTAGAAGTTTGAGACTAACGCAACGGACTATGGTTGCGAACTGGGATTACTTGGGTTAGTTTATATTAGGTTTTGGACCTTTATAGGTCATTTGGGCATGCCTTAGGCCATGTGGGCCAAGCAAGCCCAATGGGAGTCCATATGAGGAGTGGGCAAACCCCATGTATATAAGCTTATGTTATGGCATTTCTAGGGTTAAGCCTTTCGAGAGTGTCTCCATCATAGAGAATTCATAGAAAGAGAGAGGGAACTTGCATTAGACGGTTTGCTTGAGAAAGTAATGGAATCGTATGCAAGTTTAAAGTGATTCGCGTGTTATTCTACTCATCTCGATATTCTTATTTTTAGGTTTTCTTGAATCTCACCAAGTTTGGATTCCGTCCATCCTTGGTAATTGTTTGATATTGTTGTTTGATCCGGATATTCAGGACTCACAATTGGTATCAGAGCCTTTAGAACCTATTTCTAGGCTTTGTTTGATATCAAATATTCAAGCTTTTCGGAATTTTTTGGTTGGTGATCTTCGCGTTCTTCGTGTTTTTCATCGTATTCGTCGGTTTTTGTTTAAAAATCAACATATTTTGCTGCTTTTAAATTGTTTAGAAAAGTGTTAAAAAGGATAAAATTGATTTGTTTTATTATTTAAAAACATCAATCTTTATTATCATCCGAAACTCATAATTATCATCAAAACTTCTTCCTCACAGTATTCGAAACACAATATAATATCCGAAATTCATTATATCATTTGACATCCTAATCGTCTCGGATAAAGTCAGGATATCCTCACAACATTAGACATCATCATTCTGATTGCTTTCTCATCCGAGATAGACACATCTTTTCATCCAAGACATCAATAGTTCATTATCATCAAATCATCACAATCCGAGATACTTAACCACCTCCACTTCTTCATCCAATTTACATGTTCCTTACATCCCAGTTCCATCTAAGGTCTATTTCGAATCCATTTCGAGTCTCAGCTCATCATCATCATCATCATCATCATCGATTCACAACATCATCATATCATCATCGATTCGCAACTTCATCATTCATCGTCGACCGTACACCATCCTGTCACTCACCACCGTTAACCACCTCACCGCCACCACGTTTCACCATCTCCGACCACGATCTTCTCATTGTTCACCAGTCACCTTCACGCACCACTGTTACAGTCATCATCATCATCATCGCATTACCGTCACTGTATAACCACCACCACACCGTCACTCTTCATACCCTGCAACCATCACAGCTCCTCGTCAACCTCCGACTACAACCTCATCATCATCTTCTCAACAGTATCCTCCGTTAACTGCCATCACCGTCTCAACCTTCGTCGAACCACCTTCATCCTCTCTGTCATTGTTCTTAGATCATCATTCACCGCTGATCTTCGACAACCCTTTGTTCATAACCACCTCCATTCATAGCCACTGCCATCATCAACACCTCCATAGCTCCTCCATTATAACAGTCCATCTTCAACCACCGTCTATCATCTCGTTCAACCACACCACCTCAAATCAACCCGCTCATCCTCATCGTCACCACCTCCGGTGACTATCAACAGCCACCGCCATCAATTTCCGCCGCATCTAATCCTT
Source organism: Scalesia atractyloides (assembly GCA_947069175.1). Classification (NCBI taxonomy): domain Eukaryota; kingdom Viridiplantae; phylum Streptophyta; class Magnoliopsida; order Asterales; family Asteraceae; genus Scalesia; species Scalesia atractyloides. Next base: position 53,418,053 of record CAMTDV010000001.1, on the reverse strand, counting down.
CTCCACCGAACATCTTCTTCGTCATCTCCGATGAAGCGTCATCTCCGTACCATCATCTCCGTTCGCCAAACCACTTCGAGCATCATCCTCATCGTCCATGGACGACCATCATAATCTACACTTTTCGGGTCACCATCAACACCGCCATTCAACCTCCTTCACCACGTCTGCATTCTACATCATCACCTCCACAGCTTCTCCGTTATCATCGACCAAGATCATAACCACCATTGGTCCGTATCAATTCCGATCACCGGTGCTCACCAGTGTTTGCGAGCTCGGGTCTCGACATTGTTCCACGACTTTACCACAGCCGCATCATCACTTCCATCACGAGCCATCATCCTCACCATTAATCTGAGCTAGCAAATGAAAGTAGTTTGAAATATATGAGTGTTGAAGAGTAAAAGGAAGAAGAAGCTTCAGAATTTTTGGTGGCGGTTGGCCTGTCGGGAAAGGGAAATTGAATAGGAAGAAAGAAGCAAAGGACTTGCTGTGACAGTTTCTGGTGTCGGGAAAAGTTGTTGGTTTGAATTTTTTGTTGACGATTAGTATTCTGTTTTATTAGGATTTAATAATAATAATAATAATAATAATAATAATAATAATAATCATAAGTCAACCATTACCTAACCATTAATCATTAATATTTATTATAATAGTTTTTATTAAAAACAAAAATATAATTATAATAATAGTTTATTTTTAATATAATATTAAAAAACTAAAATTAATTAAAAAATTTTATTATTTTAAAAGGTTTCAAAATTGTTACTATTAAAAATTTAGAAAAGAAAAAAAAGGTTTGTTTTGTTTTGGTGATAAGTTTTGACAGGTTTTGAGGTACTGTACACAAAGCAGGATCGTTCAATTGCAAAGTTTTCGAAGATGTCGATAGCCCAAACTCAGTACTCGAATATAGTTTTCAGCCCACTATGCAATCCAACGATGTATGCAAATCCAAACATCGTCTTTAGCCTAATTATCAAACCTTCCGTAAATAGCACTAAGGAACCTCAAGCTCAGCAAGCTACAGTCAATTGCCTAGCATCCCAAGCCCAAACTCAGACTGACAAAACAGAATCGCTCCTTGACACGGTAAACTACCTTTTGTGTTCCGAACATTGAAGGAATAAGGTCGCACAACTCAGGGCACTCAAATCCAAACTGGTTAATGGTTATAATAGTGTCATGACTCAGTGCATCAGCCTTAGACTAAGCAACAAGTTGCTTACTGAAAAGGTGGAAGCACAAAAGAAGGATATCGCTCAGCTCCACTTGGACGTAAATTAACAGCAATGTAGGGTCCACGATTACAAAAATAAACTTCATGTGAAAACCATGGAATGTGATTCTGTGTTGAGCTAGAACTCCTGTCTGGCAAGTATCAACAAAACAAAGTTAACATAAAGAAGTTTGATACATCCAGCAAGGTAGTTTAAGAAGTGTGCAATGTGCAGCTGGCATATAAAGCAAACAAGGGGAAGGGTTTGGGATTTAATCAAGTTGCCCCTCCATATAACCACAATTACACGAGAATGCCTAAAACTGAGGATTAGCTTGAAAACGTACAACATATGGTGTACGACAAACCTAGTGATTATACATCAAACAAAAGGGGTTCTACTAAACCTATAAATGTTAAAATGAAGCAAAAAAGTGTTAACAATACTGATGCTTCTACTTCATGTGCAGAACTAATAACTATTGCAGGTTGTGTTGATGACTCTACTAATGATTCAGCTGGAGTGTCTAGTCTTTCATCTGATAAACCAGGACTCTCCGATTCTATCAAAGCTGATGAAGTGAAGACTGATATGAAAAAGGCTACAAGTGCGCAAACTGAACAATCTGAACCTTCTGCTTGTGATGCAAAGGTTCAGAGCAAGCCAAAGGAGCCGAAACGAGCATTTCAAAGACTAGGAAAGAAAAGTTCTAAACGTCGAAGACAATCTCGCTCTCCGATATCATCAACGGGCAACAATTATGCTCAAAAGGCTCGTGGTGTGAACAAAACGAAGGTTAAACAAGTCAGTAATGGCAAATGTGAGAGATATGCATTTAACTATGCTAACAAAGATTTTGGAAAGACTCGTGAGATTTCTAAACAAGACTTACAGTCTAAACGACATAAAAAGAATCAAAAGAAATTTCCACTGCAGAAGGCCCTTGCAAACCGCAAGTATAGACATCCAAATTCATGCTCATCTGCAAGAAATGTGCAAGGAGATTAAGCACAGGTTGTGTTGATACACTTTTGTGTCTGTCGTTTGTTCTTAGTTACGTCTGTAATTGTACGGTCTTTGTTTACAGTGTATGTATAGTTTGGTCGTGTCGACCGAATCAAGAAATCCTCCTATCTTGGTTTAGTACGACGTTTAGCATGTCTCTGTTAAACAGTTGCATGTGTGCATACTGTTGAGTCTTGTGTATGTCATGTCTGTGAGACGCTCTCCAAAGAAAGCATTCTGTGCGAGGGGGAATGCTTTCTACGAGCAAGATATTGTTCGTACGAGTCACATATCGTTCATACAAATGAGATCATACAATCAAGCATCCAGCTTGATTCGTACGAACAAGTTCATGCTTTGTACGAGCCAAATCGTTCGTGCGAGCATCTTTGGAGAATATCATTTGTGGCTTTTAGTGTTTTGTACAACCAGCAACATACAACAGTTGCTGAGGATGGACACTATATAAGCAGACATGCACTTCTCAGCAATAGTTAGTGAAGTTAATACGAGTAACCAGCTAGAAAGAGAGACACAAGAGCACAGATAGTGTTGCATGAGTATGTATGAGCATTGTTTGTATATGTTTGTACTAGTTCTCTTCAGTTAATCAAGATATTGAATCTTTGGTTATCCTGTGTTCTTACTTTGCTTTGGTTTGCATTCATACGAGGATTCCCCACACGTATCTGTGTTACATGAACAAGGAAGCAGGTTTATCTTGATCCTCCAAGTGGACCTACAAGTGGTATTAGAGCTTTGGCTCTCTTCCTTGTTCAAAACCAAGCTTAGTGATTGTGTCTGAGCTAGTTGAGAGAGTTTCTTGAAGTGTTCTTGAACTTTCAGCAGGAACTTAAGTTTTTGAAAGATAACTAACTTAAAACTTGGTTAAAACCTGTTGCTTGCAGAAAATTTTCATAAAACCTAGTTATAACACATGGAGACATGTTAAAATATGGTTTTTCTTAACATTTTCATATAAGTTGAACACTCTTGCAGGAGAAACTCACCGGAGAAACTCATTGGAATATTGTTGTAGGGTTGACCAAATCTCTGACATTCTGGACTTGACTGTTAAAACTGAAAAACTGATGGAATGTTTGTCTTTTTAACTAAAATTGCGTAGACAACAGAACACTTTCGAAAACCAGTCTGTGCAGAAAAGAAAATTTCTCACCAACCAGCCTTGCAAAAAGATTGTTGTGCGAAAAACATCTGTGCGAATAACCCATCCGCACGAAGAACTAGATTGTTCGTACGAAAGACTAGTCATCCGCACGAAGAATCTAGTTCGCACTAAAAAGCACAATTGTTCGCACGAAGAAGTAATCCTGCGTATGAAGTACATAGCTCGTACGAAGGACCTACCACTCGTACGAAAGAGTGGTTAGTACGAAGAACAACTCAAGTCTGCTTTTCGTGTTTTAGTTTTTTCAAGCCTTGTGATTTCTCAAACTTTGTGATTTCTGAAATTGTGAATTTTTAAAAGGGGCACTGTTATTTTCAAAAATCAAACTTTAAACAATTTCATAATCAAGAAAATGAGTTCAAATCCGTGGGATTATAGCAGTAGTTCAAGCACAAATCAGGACTCTTCGCAAAGCTCCGCAACCTCATGGGTTAAATCATTGATGCCTCAACGTACAACCATGATTACTGCAAATCAATGGACATGTGTCGCAAACCAGAACCAGAGCATTCAGACTCTTCTGATGAGTGAGAGTGAAACCGGGAGTAATAACCGTCCACCTAAATTGAACCATATGAATGATTTTCCGTCCTGGAAAAATCGTTTCCACGCATATGTTCTCAGACAGAACACATAATCATGGACATGTTTTACTACACCCTATAAAGAATCACTCGAAGAGGCAGGATCAAACCCAACCTCCTTAGCCAATCTAGATGACGACGATAAAAAGGCTTACGATCTAGAGAAAAAGGTGTTTGCTATCCTAACACAGGCACTCCATAAAGATATCTATCATCAGTTTGTGTACTGTACGACAACGAAAAATCTGTGGGATACTCTGGAAGCAAGAGGAGAGGGTAATGCTGCAACCAGAAAAATTCGGCATGGTCATGGAAAATGAAACATTGAATGATATGACCACACGTTTTTACCATCTTCTTAGCGAAATGTACTCTTACAAAGTGTTAGCATCTCCGCAAGAAACGTGATGCGCTTTGCTGACGCTTACCGCCACAATGGAGTCAATTTATTAACTTATTAAAACATTCAGGTGTTTTTGACTGAATCAGTATTTATGAATTTGTGCAGAAATTGGAGAACAAGAATGAAGAGGAACTTCGAAAGGCACAAAGAGTTACTGTTTCACAAAACCATGAGATGTACTTCGGAGGTATTAATACAGGTATTAGTGCAAGTAGTAACCAAAGGATCAAACCGCGTTTGTGTCAAATGCGAATCCCTTTTTACCACAACCTGTTCAAACAAATCCGTCTGCAAGCTCAAGTACTCAAGCTTATGGACACGTATTTGATCCAAAAGCCTTTTTGCCACTACCACGAGATCTTACACCTCAAGTTCCATAACAAGCTCCTCAACAAGCTTTCTATGGAAACAACTTTCAAGCCGTAAACCCCAACACAGTCAGACTTGACACATCACATCTTTCCAAGGTCAGCATAGAAGTTGCTCATGAGCATATGGAACTTCTAAACACCATGGTCAGTGCCTATTGCGGATTAGTAGCTTGTTAAATCAGAAACATCAATTTGATAAAGAGTAAATTGCACAAAACATCCTTTATGTTTCCTCAAACTTGTATGTTCCAGCCTTAATGTTTAAAAGTTGCTAAAAACAACCTTCAAGTTTATTGTTCTTGCGGGTTCAATCCTTTACAGCTAACCACGTTATTTTCTTTAGTTAAGTTCCCTCACATGCATAACATGTGAGGGTATATTCGTCATTTTGGTTGATCTTCCGCCCACTTCAATTATAAAAGAAAAGAATATTTAAGTTTTAACCTAGTTTAAACAAAGTTTGGTAAAACGTACGCGACTACAGAGGAGCACGATTACCGTTTGATAGTGTTTAAGTCTAACTTGCGGCGTCCAAAGCGTCACCAGTTGCTGGATCCGACTACTGAACACGGTGTTACGAAGTTCTCTGATTTGACGGCATCAGAGTTCCGTGAGAGGTATCTAGGGTTGAAGAGTCGTTTGTCGTTTTCGTCTGATGCGAATAAGGCACCGATTCTTCCAACTGATGATAATCATGAAGAGTTTGATTGGCATGATCAAAATCTGTGTTAATCTTTACAGTTTAGTGGGCTAGCTTAACAAGATTCCTATCTTAATTCCGGGTTCACCGGAATCTGGCGAAGTCGCCGGAGAAGAAGACCGGAAAAGAGGGTGTTTGTTTTTTAAAAGTTTGGTTTTATTGCACATTAGTCCCTACGGTTAGAATTTTTTTAAAATAGGTTAAACCTTATATTCTTTTTTCTTATAATTGACGTGGGTGGAAGATCAACCAAAATGATGAATATACCATCACATGTTATGCATGTGAGGGAACTTAACTGAAGAAAATAACGTGGTTAGCTGTAAAGGATTGAACCCGCAACAAAAATAAACTTAAAGACTGTTTTTAGCAACTTTTAAACATTAAGGCTGGAACCTGCAAATTTAAGGAAACATAAAGGATCTTTTTGTGCAATTTACTCTATGATAAATGAAGACTACCAGCAGATAGACAGAGAGATGGAGCTAATGGATATCAAGTGGGCATTTGCTAGTGTAGTGAGAAGAGCCAAGGATTACATGAGTAGAACAGGAAGAACCAGTTTGGAGAGCAAGAAGGATACAAAATATGGGTTTGATAAAAATGTTGTTACTTGCTTCAACTGCGGTGAAAGAGGTCACTTCAAACGTGAGTGCACGAGACCCGGCAAACAAGGAAATCACAACCCCTTCCGAAATCAATCTCAACCATCAAACATAGCTCAAGTAAACAATGATAGAAGAATAGTAGCTGTCAGCAACCCAAACAATACCAACCAATTAGGACCCTCAAACAACTCACACAGAGCTTTAGTAGTTCATTCTGATGAAGGATGCGATTGGTCAGTACAGTTGGGAACTGAGAATAACGGAGGAACTGCATGTTATGCTAAGATCATCAGTCAAATCAAACATGTTCACAGCATTGATAGTTCAGATGATGATGATGCTTTAGGATATACTGGCAGTTCTGATGAAGAATGCTCAACTTCAGATGGTTATAGATCTGATTCACATATCAGAGAAGGAAGTGATGCTGAGGTCAGAAAGTTGCTGAAAGAAGCTGAGAAGATGAAAAGTGAAAAGGTGGGTTTGATGAAGAAAGTCGAAGCGGCATCAAAAGAAACAGAAAAATTCTTTACAAATAATGCAGCCTTTCCTCATCATACTGCTTTCATGGCGAATGTTTCCGGTTTGACAAGTCAGGTAAATTCCGACTCTCCTAAAGTTTGCAATGACTGTGCTGAATTAAAATCAAAATTTGAAACAATTAACAGTCATAATCAAAGCTTAGTTGTTGAACTATCAAAATGCAAAGAGGCGAACTTGGTTTTAACTCGAAACGAAAAAGAATTCAAATTTGTATTAGAAACCCTTAAGAAAAGCGTTTCAGAATTCACAAAAACAGTTTTGAATAAACAGACAGGAATTAATAACTACATTAATCTCCTAGAAGAAACAAGGAAAGAGTTAGCTATCGCCAAATACGAACATGAGGCGATCAAGCTAAATTAGACAATTATTCTAACTCCCGATATGTGCTTGATCATATCATTGATGTTCAAAAGCTAAAAGGAGATGTTAAATGCATTGGGTATAAGTCGTGTCCACCCCCAATGAAACACAACTATACCAAATTGCCTGATGAAGAGGAAATGCCACGATTTGAACCCTCCGTACCTCTTAATCCTGAAGAGTTTGCAGCAGGATTAGGGTTCAAGCTAGACAATTCCTCGGTTGAATCAAGAAAGAACTCATCATCAGCTGTTAATCAGAACCCCTCTACAGTAGAGAAGGATGATTTATCAGATGATGAGTCGGAGAAAATTGAGCAGGATCAATCTCTTGATGAAGAAAAGGGAATAGTAATGTCTGCTGCTCCCAATGTAAAAATTGTTAAAAATCAAGAAAATGATCCTAAGAAATCTGTCAAGACAAAAGTGTCCACAGATGAAGATGATAATGTGTTGTATACTTTGGTTGGAGCCAAGAATCTATTCTAACAAAGTTTTTCTAATAAAAAATGTAAATCCAACCTCCATTGATCAAGTTTTTGAAAAATCAACAACCAAAGTTTTGGAAAAGAAAAACCCGATCAAGTCACAACCGTTATCAAGTTCAAGAGTAAAACACCAAGAAAAGCGAGTTGAAAAGCCTAAAGCACCACAACCAAAGGTTGAGACAAAAGGCACTCACTACAAGAAGAAGCTTAAAAAGGTTAAATTTGTGAGTTCTACAGGTACTGATAAAGTCGAAACTTTTGAACACACGTCTAATATAGATTTTGTAAACAAAGTTAAGATTTTAAAGCGTAACAGTGAAAAAAATTACACCAGCATACAAATGGGTGTGATGAAAATAAACCCAGTACCTCAAGACCACGAGTTCAACATCAAGCCATGAAACACGATCTCCTAAATTTGTTGAAAGGAGAACATGTTTCAAATGTGGAGAGTTTGGCCACATTATCAAGAATTGTACCAAACCAACAAAGCCAAGATTTGTTGAGAAAGCCCCTCCTGAACCAACTTGCCAACAACGATCTGTTTCTCCAAAACAAGACAAACAGATTGTTAAAGAACAAGAGGAAAAACAAATACGTAAACAAGTAAAAGTAATTGAAAAGGCTTTAAAACCGGATTCTTCAGAAAGGAATCCAAAATCTTCAAATTTAATAAAACCAGAAATTATTGAAACTGTAAATAATAGTCACTCCGGTAAACTTCAAAAATCTTGGAAACCTAAGACCGGTGACGGTTCAAGAGGAGGCACACAGTTTGCAAATCATCAAGAAATAGAAATCACATTTCTTGATGATAAGGGTCGACCCAAGACCACTAAGTCTTGAGTCCCCATCTCAAACTGATCTGGTTTTGGAAATGTGTAGGGTGTTCCAGGAGGAACTGTGAATAGTCAATGGATTGTTGACAGTGGAGCATCGAGGCACATGACAGACGACTTACGACTCCTTTATGATGTGAAAAGCATTAGGGGTGGTTATGTTGCTTTTGTTGGTGACAAAGGTGCATACATCACTGGAGAAGGAATGGTCTCTAATGGTGTTGTGAGTTTTGATAAGATCAATTATGTTCGACAAACTGATCACAATCTTCTTAGTGTTTCTCAAATCTGCGACAAGAAGTTCACGATTCATTTTGATGATACCAGATGTTATGTGCTGAAACCTGGTTTCAAGATTCCCAAGGAATGTCGGCTCCAAGAATCAACGACTTGTATATTCTTGACATGAGCCAAGCTATTACTACGTCTTCACAAGTTACATGTTTTATCTCCAAAGCCACCGAAAAGGAATCAATCTCTTGGCACAGACGAACGGGACATATTCACTTGAGGAAAATGAACTATTTGGTGAAAAACAATCTTGTGAATGGTGTACCAGTACAGAACTTTCATCTTCAAGACGTCTGTGTATCGTGCCAGAAAGGAAAGCAAGCAAGAAAATCTCATCCTGTGAAGAAAATCAATACAGTGAATATGCCTCTGGAACGTCTTCATATGGACCTATGAAACGTAAGGCTACCTTCGGTGATTCATATTGTTTGGTAGTTACTGATGATTACTTAAGATTTTCATGGGTGAATATGCTGGCACACAAGAGTGAAGTTCCCGAAATCCTCAAGAATCTCCTAACCCTGCTTGAAAATTTGTACAATCTAAAGATAAGGAGAATCAGAAGCGACAATGGCACCGAATTCAAGAATCAAGTAATGGATGAGTTATGTTCTTCTAAAGGCATTCTGCATGAATACAGTTCTCGATACACTCCACTACAAAACAGTGTCACTAAGAGGAAAAATAGAACTCTAATTGAAACAGCAAGAACCATGCTAGTAGAATCGGAACATCGTGTCAAATTTTGGGGAGAAGCTGTTCTACTGCATGTTATACGATAAATAGAGTTCTTACGGTGAAGAGGCACAGAAAAACATGTTTCGAATTGTTGCATAAAAGGAAACCGGGTGTTTCTTTCTTAGAACCTTTTGGAGCTCCATGCACTATGAATGATCCACATGGTAAATTTGGTCCAAGGCTATCAAAGGTTTCTTTCTTGGATATGCTAATCCTAATTTCAGAATGTGGAATCTGTCAACAAAGAAGATTGAAGAATGGGGTGAAGTCAAGGTTCAAAGATACACTGAATCAGTAAGAGCTCCGAGTGCTCCTTGGATGTTTGACTACGATGGACTGTTTAACTCCTTTAATCTGCCAACGTTTAATGATGCTTCTGTGGCGGCTCAAATGTTACTTGAAACTGATACTGCAATTGACTCATCATTAGTTCGACCAATTATTGTTAACTCTAAAGTGTCTACTTCGGTTAACAATCTTGTTCAAATGAGGAATTCGAAGATGCTGCTGTTTATAATATTTCGTGAGAAGATGATGAGTTCCATGATGCAAATGGAGCTACTTCTGCTCCGGTTCCTGGAATTTCAGATGTCACGTCAAATATTCAGAATCTAGGAACTATTGAAGGTCATGCGTCTACTTCATCATCAAATCCAGCAAATGAATTGACTATTGATTTGAATATCAACAATCTGGGTATAAACTCTCAAGTTCCTGATGTTCCTGAAACTCAAATTCATAATACCCATCCTCAGCAGAATATTATTGGAGATGTCCATAGTGGTGTGTAGACATGTAATCAGCTCAGGAATAATCAGAATGCTGGATTGTATTCGGTTATTAGGGAATCTGGGGAACAAAATGATTGGTCTTTTGCCTGCTATGTTTGCCAAGTTGAACCGAAATATTGGAAGGAGCCTATGAAAGAAGACTCATGGGTTGAAGCCATTCAACAGTTTCAGAAGTTAGGCATATGGAAGTTAGTTGACAGGCCTGACAACTATAAGAAGATTGAAACAAGATGGGTTTACAAATGCAAGAAGGATGACCGAGGTATTATTGTGAGAAACAACGCAAGATTGTTCATTCAAGGCTTTAATCAGGTAGAAGGCATTGATTACAATGAAGTTTATGAACTAGTAGCTCGTCTTGAGGCCATAAGAATTTTCTTGGCTTATGCATCCTACAAGAAGTTTACTGTCTACCAAATGGATGTTAAGAGTGCATTTCTTCATGGTGTGGTTGAAGAAGAAGTATATGTTGAGCAACTGCCTGGTTTTGAAGATCCAATCCATCCTGACAAGGTTTGGCTTCTCAACAAGGCGTTATATGGTCTTCATCAAGCTCCAAGGGCTTGGTATGAAACGTTGTCTTCCTATCTTCTGAAGAATGGTTTTCGACATGGATTGATCGACTGTACTCTCTTCATCAAGGAACATAATGAGGACTTATTGCTAGTGCATGTGTATGTTGATGATATTATTTTTGGGTCTACAAATGAGAAGATGTGCAAAGAATTTGAGCAGGTAATGCAAGAGAAGTTCAGATGAGCGCTATGGGAGAAATGACTTTCTTTTTAGGTTTGCAGGTTCAACAATCTAAGGAAGGGATTTTCATCCATCAAACCAAGTACGTCGGGGATATTCTCAAACGATTTCAAATGGAAGACTCAAAGACTTTGGGGACTCCATTAGCTCAGAATCATGGAATTACTCCTGATGGGATGGGTAAACATGTGGAACCATCTCTGTTTCGTGCTATGATCAGATCTCTCATGTATCTTACTGCTTCAAGACCCGATATAATGTACCCAACATGTCTTCTAGCTCGCTACCAGTCCAGTCCGAAGGTTTCTCATTTGATGGTTGTAAAAAGGATCTTTCATTATTTGAGGGGTCGCCCGGACACTGGTCTATGGTACCCTAAGGATGATAACTTTAATTTGACAGTATTTAGTGATTCTGATCATGGCGGCTGCAAGATCGATGTAAAATCAACATCAGCGGGATGTCAGTTCTTGGGAAATCGCCTAGTCATGTGGCAGTGCAAGAAGCAGACTTGTGTAGCTATGTCAACTTGTGAGGTTGAGTATATTTCGGCTTCTAGTTGCTGCTCTCATGTTCTATGGATTCAACAGCAAATGCGCGACTATGGTTTTGAATTTTTACTCCTATTTTTGTTGATAACGAAGTTGCTTTACAGATCACTCGTAATCCTGTACATCACTCAAAAACAAAGCACATTGAGATTAAGTATCATTTCATACGAGATTGTTATGAAAAGAAACTTATCAATGTTGTTAAAATCCACACTAATCACCAACGTGCCGACCTGTTTACAAAAGCCTTTGATAAATATCGTTTTGATTATCTACTTTTGGTCAATGGTATCAAGGTAAAACCCGAGTAATTCATTCCTGGCTAATCATTTTTCGTAAAAATTTTCTTCAAAATCTAAAATTACAAAATGATTTTATATTTTCTCTTAGTTTTATATTTTAGGGGGAGAATATTTCAAGAAAATACAAAAACATGAGAAAATGCAAAAATACATCTTCAAAAATATGTCTTTTATTTAGTTTAAGTTTTTATTACCTTCTTTATTTAAGGGGTAGAAAAATTTTTAAAAAAATTTAAAAAATAATAAATAATACAAAAACAATAGAAAAACTAAAAATAAAAATGAGTTTCTTGGATAAATAAATGAAGATGATGAAATACACCGGTGATTAGTCATAAACAGTCAAAAAAAAGAACGAAAATTGATAACTAACTTTACTAATGATGTATCGGTAGGCTCACAATCAGATTAAAATGTGCAGGTTGATATAAATAATCAGATTGCAAGCCAGGTGGGAACCATTCATTGGTATAAGGTCTTGGTACCGAAATTTCATTTGATAGTGTGCCGAGGTTCTGAGATATGCAGTCTTTATGCTGACTTATCATCTGGGCATCATGGTTGAATCTTTTGCCAGAAAAATAACGGTGACGCAAGTCTAGAACTTCCATGATACCATACATACATGTAAATACTGCATATGACTATTAATAAGTGATTAACATATCACATCCTCCCAAACATAAGTGATAAAATAATCACAGCTTTATGCGGGAGCTAAGTTCATCTCTTTGTCGGTATGATAGTACTGACATGTTCACGGACTTACTCCTATGCCCTGCATGCATCTGAAAATCAAGTTCCTCATCAATAAGTGATTTAATCACATAGGGCTTGTTTTCAATCAAAACAAGTGAGTATCTCACATCATATACGTCAAAATAGATGATAAGCAGTATGTTCACCGGTAAGATTTTCTCTCGAGCATCTTGATACGGGTATGTGTCATGAAGTGGTTTAACACTGGCTAGTAAGTATAAATCATACATTAATCATATCTCTTAATCATGATTATATCTGATAAGTTAAGCTTACGTGGACAACAATACCGATAATCATGGTAGAATGCTCATTTATTTAAATTTGATGTTTCAACAAAACTCGTTTTTGACAAGATTAAAAGCTGGTATGATTCTCTTACCTTGACTCTGAAAGAGATTATCCAGTAAATATATAGTTTACTCTTAATTGTTACTGGTTATTTTAGTTTAGTTTACTTTGTTGTTTAATTAAGTTCCTTTTGAATTAGCCAAAATTGAAACTCAAAAGGGTTTCTACGAAGATACGTCCTGAAAACCATTCGGTTTGATATCACAACTTCATAAAGTACTTTCTTACAAAGGGTAAACTTATCTCAAAAGAACAAAAATTGTTTAGTGAGAAGTTTTCCTAACTTAACTTTGTGAGTAGTGTGGATATGTGCAAAGTTTTAAACAGGCCAGGGAAAAACCTAAGGTTCACGAAGAACTGAAAGTCCAGCTTGTGAAAGACCTAGACTCATACGAATTAAGGATCATTCGTACGAACCATTATGCTTCGTACGAATGACTTTTGGTTTTTGTACAGATCAGTGCTTCGTACGAAGCTAAGGTTGTTCGCACGAATGTTGTGATGTGGTATATAAGGTGATGTAGTTCTATGGTAGAACCTCACTTTCACCTTGCTCACGTCATATTTACACCTCCCTTTAAGATTGTTTTTGATTTCTTTAAGGTATATTTAAAATGTTTGGCATACTTTGAAGATGAACAACTTAACCATACCATGTGACTTTAACTGACTTGAACAACCAAATCTAAGTGAAGAATCATTTTTAACCGAAAAACAAGTAACTTCCTTTGAAGATATTTATACGAATTAGATTCGTATGAATGAATCAGTTTCTTGTTTTTAAAATCTGAAGCTCGTGAGGATGCGTTGTCCTTCGTACAAATAAGTTGTTAGTCATATGAGTCAGTAATTCTTTGTTTAGTGAATACATACATACATAAAGTTTGAAATATAACTTTTTGTGTATAATCCCTTATAAATTTGTGTTCGTTTCCTATTTATCTAATGTGTACAGAATGGAACGAAAAGAACTTAAAAGAAAACAAGCAACAAAGAGGACTGATAAGTCAGAAGACATATTTGCAGAAGACATATTTGTTCAGTACAACGGTATAGTAAAGTTTTTGTGCGAATCAAGGATTCATTATGCTATCACACACAAGACTACAGTATACAAGACGTTGATCAAGGAATTTTGGGATTCAGCTATGGTTATTGAAGAAAATGGACAGGAACTTATCCGCGGGAAAGTAAATGACTTGAACGTAGATGTCTCTGTTGAAACCATTAACTCAGTATTGCAGCTTGATGATGATCCTAAAGCTCCATTCTCAGTATCGTTGAATTGTCAACGTGGATGTTTACTCAGAATGAAATGTGTTGGAGATTTTCTCGTGGGACAACTAGATAAAGCATGGTTGCCACTCAGATACAAGTTCTTTCTACATGTTTTAATTTAGTGTTTGAGCAACAGACGAAGTGGTTATGACATGGCGAATAACGACTTAGGAATGATGATAGCTTTGACATTAAACAAACTGTTTAATGTTTCAAAGTATAATTTTGCAAACATGAAGGAAAACCTGAGAAGAACCGGATATGGTGGAAACAAGTTTTGGATGTATCCTTGATTTCTCCAAATGACCTTGAATGTACAACATCTGAATCTTCCGAAGAGCGACAACGATGTTTTAAAAGTAGAAACTATGATGGAACATTCATTGAAGATCTTTAGATGTGTAGAAGCAAAACGTTACAAGGAAAGCACACCTCCTCGCAAGTTGATCGGTTTTCTGACAAATGATCAATATGTTGCACCAGAAAACGACAAGTGGCGCCATGATGACAGTGATTCAGATAATGAAGAACCAACTTTAAAACAAATGATCGAAGATAAGTTGGGACATAAAAAGGGAAAGGGTAATGATGATGACAGTGACAATGTTGGTAATGATTGTGCTAGTGAACCAGTTGCAGAAGTCCAGCCTACTGTTACAACAGAAGAGATTGAACCTGTAATGACGGAACCCACTACAACTTCTGAACCACTACCATCAAATACCACAGCAGCTGAAACACCTTCGACTGTAGATACTCCAGTTCAACCGCAACCTACTACTTATTCAGCTCAACAATCCCAATCTACATCTTACCAAAATTCAAAACAAAGCAATCGTTTGTTCTCTGAACTGGAAAAGGATGAGAAAGTGGATTTTCTGTTCTCTCAGTTGCAAGCTGCGGCAATCCAGATTAACAAATATTCGGAGTTTATATCTTCAAATCGTAACACAGTCGTGAAATAATAGTTGGAGATAATTTCTTTGAAAGAGACTGTTAGTAAACAGGATTCTGAAATTGCGCAGTTAAGAAAAGAAAATGAGCGACTGAAGGCTGCAGATGCTGAAAAAGCAACTCAGCTACAACAGATGAGAGCAGCTGATAACTCTCGAGGGATTGAGATAAATAGGCTGAAAGAACGTAGTGCGACTGTACAACGATGTGTAGAAACATTAAATGCTAGGCATAACGACTTGAAAGAATGGTATCATTCTCGAAATGCTACACTGGTTGAAGGCTTTAATGGTATTAAAGACGTATTTGAAATGAGCAGATAGCGAGTGAACATTCTATGGACTGAAAGATGCAAGGCGAAGGAAATCAAACGTCAACATGATCCGGTTAGTGAAAACCCTAGCAATCATGATGCTTCGGCCTCATCCTCGCAACCTAAAGTTTCTGCATCAACTCCAGTGGTAGAGTCTATTGCAAAGCAGATCGCGACCAATCCAGTTACCTCAAGTAACAATCATGAGGAAACATGAAAGGTTTGATGTTTCTGGAAAATGTTGAAGACTTGATAGCAAATCTTCAGGGGGAGTTTGTTGATACTCCAGGCCATTTAGTATGAAGACCAAATACCAAAGACCAAGCAACAGCCAAGGGAGAGTTTGTTGATACACTTTTGTGTCTGTCGCTTGTTCTTAGTTACGTCTGTAACTGTACGGTCTTTGTTTACAGTGTCTCTATAGTTTGGTCATGTCGGCCGAACCAAGATATCCTCCTATCTTGGTTTATTACAACGTTTAGTGTGTCTGTGTTAAACAGTTGCATGTGTGCATACTGTTGAGTCTTGTGTACGTCATGTCTGTGACACGCTCTCTGAAGAAAGCGTTTTGTGCGAGTAGGAATGCTTCGCACGAGCAAGATATTGTTCATACGAGTCATATATCATTCGTACAAATGAGATCATACAATCAAGCATCCAGCTTGATTCGTACGAACTAGTTCATGCTTTGTACGAGACTGATCGTTCGTACGAGCATCTTTGGAGAATATCTTTCGTGGCTTTTAGTGTTTCGTACAACCAGCAACATACGTCGTACAGTTGCTGAGCATGGACACTATATAAGCAGACATGCACTACTCAGTGATAGTTAGTGAAGTTAATACGAGTAACCAGCTAGAAAGAGAGACACAAGAGCACAGATAGTGTTGCATGAGTCTATATGAGCATTGTTTGTATATGTTTGTACTAGTTCTCTTCAGTTAATCAAGATAATGAATCTTTGGTTATCTTGTGTTCTTACTTTGCTTTGGTTTGCATTCATACGAGGATTCGCACTCGTATCTGTGTTACATGAACAAGGAAGCAGGTTTATCTTGATCCTCCAAGTGGACCTACAGGTTGGACCAGTTCATCCTTCAAGGCCTGCAAGAGCAAACCAAGCTGATCAAAATGCCCTCTACGTGAAGAGACAAACATGCTTTAATTGCGACATTCCTAGTCACATTGCTCGAAACTGCATACATCGTCCTTATGTACCCTATTATGCTCAAAATTAAAAGGTTACACCAAAGGATAACTACCATTCTAAGCCAATGAAGGTATCATCACCTAAGGCAATGAAGAATGTGATTCCCAAGGTTAAACCATCTGATGGTGATTGGAATGTTGCTAAAGCTAATAGAAAACAAGCTTTGAAACCTACACAAATTTTGAAAAATAACAAGGTTGTGAAAAGCCAAATGCTTTGCCAAAGGCATCTAAGAAAATAGAAACGCCTAAAAAAATTTGGAAAGTAAAACAAAAAGCAGCAATATCTCCAATCTTTGAAACGAAAGGGGACTTGTGTTTAAAGGAAGTGTCTTATTTTGATGCTTCAGGAATACCCAGGACCACGATGGCATGGGTACCATTGTCTTACTAATCTCCTTATTTTTCAGTGACAACCAAGTAGGAGTTGTTGACAATCTCTGGAATGTTGATTGCGGTTGTTCCATAGACATAACGGGTAACATTTCACTGTTGCGAAAACATTCAAACTTTTTTACAAATGATATGTTTCCTTTGGAGGAGATGATGTAAGATAAGATTAGCGAAAAGGTAAATTTAAATTTCATGCTTTAATATTGACATTGATTAGTCTTCAATCTAATGGCGGAAGATTAAGCAAAAACAACAAAAACATTTTCATTTTCTTTCGTTTATAACTTTGTACTTACTTTTTTGTTATTAGGTAAATTTGTGCATAAAGTGTGATGCACAAATTTAGGAGGGAAGAGGGACATATATGTACATACACATTGTTTAAGGGGGAGAAAATGAGAAAAATACAAAAACATTTGAAAAACCAAAAAATACAAAAAAAATTGAAAAACAAAAAAAAATATCCAAAAAGATTTTATTGCATCAAATGGGAAATGAAATAAATGTTCATGTTAAAGGGTTTGACCAACACATGTAATGTGTTATAGCTGAAAAGACTAGGATCTACTGTGATATGTCAATGGGCTTGACGCTCAAAGTGATAAAAGTGACTAAGTGATACGAACGTAACGAACTATGTATCATGTGGGTAACATACCATCGGCGTATGAGTTTATGGTCTTAAACCCACGTTGATAGATAACCAACTTCTGAAGTTTCGGTTCTTTATACTGTTATAACATCCGGGAATCTCAGGGTTGTCCTTCTATTGTATCTAGATTATATGTAAACCTAGGCACAGTCAGGATATCTTAAAAGAGCCAAAAAGAGGCCAAAAACCTTAACAGAAGACAAACTCAATTGGGGGAATTCCATGTGCTTGAAAAAGCAAAATCATATCGTAAAGGTATTTGCCTAACTAACCCTCGTCAGAAATTTATTGGTCACTCTGTTGTACGAATATATTGACCTGTTCACCAATAGTCTGATGTTGTAAAAGATAAAGGATGCTCTCAGTATACTCACCTGCTATGATGAATCGTTGTGTTTACCTTGATCGCGGGAGTATGTCATGGTATGGAACACATGGCTATTATAGTATAATACTACCTTATCGTATCACGAAGTTAAAAAAATTGAAAGTTGAACGTTTGGTTTAAAAGGACAAATAGATCGGCAAACACTTAGACCAGTTTGAAAAAGCTCGAACCTAAAAGTGTTCCTTGGTCTGCCTGAGAATGATTTTGATCCCATTGCAATTGTATAGTTAGTTGTAGCCGTGGAGTTAGTTTTTTTGTTTCTGTTTATGTTCTCGTTTATTTGAAAAGTTACAAAAAATAGAAAACTCAAAAATCCAAAAATAGCGTCCTGTTTCTTAAAATCAAAAATCCATAAAATAGAGTGTTTTATTCATTTTATTAAAATTTAACCGTTCTTGAAGATTTGACTGATCATCAAAAGATGAAGAAATTTGAATTTTGATCCGAGTATAAGTACTTGGATGTACCAAGTGTTCATAGTACTCTCCATGTAACATAGAAATGTATGCTTATGAATTTTTGAGCATGTGAAGATCTTGATTTCAATAAAGAACAGGGGTTGCTGAAAATTGAGATGTTGTTAGTTGTTGACAAAGCATGAAGCATCACAACTACAAGATGTACCTAAGTCAGAAGAACCATATACGAGTCATTGTCTGACAATGACAATACATTTGAAGAAGTACATGTGAACCTACTTGCTTGAAAGAGAAAAGATTGAACAAGAAAAGAGCTACCGAGAATCCTCCTCTCGCATTCTTTTTGACAAAGATGCTTCAAGCAAAGCTGATCGTGATCCTGATATGAAGCTAACCACAAGAGCTGAAGGAAGAGACCTAGTGCTGAGAGTTCAGAAGTCAAGAAGTTCTACAACATCCAGCATAACGACAATAATAGATTTCTTTGAAGACGTTGCTGAATTCATGCTATGAAGACAATTTGATGCATCAGTCTAGGCAGAGATTGTTAGGTTCTAGAAGTGTGAGATAGTCACATCAAATTACGCAACCGACTATGGTTGTGAACTTAGATTAGTTGGGTTAGTTTATATTAGGTTTTGGACCTTTATAGGTGATTTGGGCATGCCTTAGGTCATGTGGGCCAAGTAAGCCCAAGGGGAACCCATATGAGGAGTGGGCAAACCCCATGTATATAAGCTTGTGTTATGGAATTTCTAGGATTAAGCCTTTAGAGAGTGCCTCCATCATAGAGAATTCATAGTTTCACATATTTAGGCATCTTTGACGAAGCCTTAACAAACAGGATGTTCATGTGGAGTTTCTTTAGCATCTCCACGAATCGACCGTACTACTCTACATCCTTACTCTTCACTAACCTACCAGGGTAAGGGGGTGTCGGCTTATACACCCTCTTCGACTCCTTCTCCTTCTCGCCCCAAGACCCACTTGACTATGTTGTCTGTCACACCCTCAATTTCCACTTGCGGAGTTTTACCGCGAGGCGTGTGAACAAACCAGAATCTGAAACACTAGTACGTCGAACGACTCTATATGATTAGATAATACGTTTTCAAAAATCATTTGTCGTAGATTTTATATTGTCTTGATTAGTTACCAATATTTAGCAGAAGCATCAGTTTTTAAAGTTTGAGCGGAAGCATAAATAAGTAGTGAAGCGGGCGCCAACACAAACGCCAAAACAAATGAAAAACCCCAAAACAATATTTATAAATAAGACTCGATAAAAGATGTCTTGTTCAATGCATGTGCGTGCACCTAGAGCTCCTAGCGTCCTGAGAAACATGTAAAGAAACAAGTGTCAACATTAAAGATGAGTGAGTTCACAGGTTTTCATAAATTCGTTTGTTCGGTTATAGTTTGTTTTCCCCGTTATCCCTAACCCGGGATAACGTATTGGTTCCATTACTCCAACCCGGAATAATAAGTTGTTGCTTCCAATATTCCAAACCCGGAATATTAAGTTGTTCTTTCCATTATTCCAAACCCGGAATAATACAGTTGATTCCATTATCCCCAACCCGGGATAATATAGTTGTTTCGTAATTAAGTTCATTGTTAACATATATAGGTAGCTAGCCTAAAGTTATGTCACGTAAGAGTTCGCGATCGAAGTTGACTGTTGTGCCTCCGTTTTGCCAGGCCTATCACTGACCATGGCGAGGTTAGGCCGAATTATTCACCCGTTGACCATACCCGGTCGGCTAGCGCGACTAGCTCGGATGGGGCTTGTCGGGCCCAGTAGTACTACTTATAACTCCCTCGCTATTAAACCCAATACTAACGATCCGAGAGATTGACGAGGACTTAAGTGATAAAGCTGCTTAGTGACCATAACATTACATTAACATTAACTTAGTTACCGAATAGTTATGTGACGTTAAATTCGTATAACGTAAAGAGATTGAGTTTGAGAGTGTATACATGTTTCTCCCCCTGTTGTTTAAAAACCGGATAAGGTTAGGGGCCGTGAACTCACCTTTATTTACTCGGTTAGTGTAGCAAAGAAGTTATAAGAGATGGGACCGCTAGTTGCGTCCTAACAAACCAATTAATTCCAAGTCAGTGTGTGAACACACCAATACAAATTCTACACGTAATTTACGCACAAAGTGATACACACAAACAACATATCTAACACTCAAACATGCATGCAAGTATCCTCATGTGATCATAGTAATCAAACAACTTATCATGAACATAATCCAATCCAAGCAACACTTTGGTGCACACAATCACAAGTTATCAAATTTCAGCTTAACACTCATAATTCAGCTGTTTTCTAGGATTTTTATAAAATAGTTCTAACATTCCAAAAATTCCAATATTTTTACAGTAGGTGACATTTATACTATAGAAATTTATATAAATTTTCCAAGTCCTAAATCTTTACCAATTAACCATAAATATTAATATACTAGGCTGCAGTCAGATTTATCACTTTCTGACTACAGTCCACGGAAGAATTTATTTAAAAATCACCGATTGTCCAATTAACAAAATTCCAGTTGGAGTTGCCCGGAAATTTCCATACCTAGTTTCTGTACAAAATTCATGACTCAACTCCCTACTGATTTTAAAATCCAACTCGATAAACGACTAACAAAATTTCAGGATTTTCACAGCTTTAGTTACTGAACTTATTTGGCCCTTTAAAAATATCAAATGACTTCAGAAAATTATGAATACAGCGCCATTAGATTCCTTATTCAAATATCTACGTTCTAGACATCAGAAAATCCGTTTTTCGACAACTAACGACCGAGTTACAGCCAGATGAAGTCGGCTGTAACTACTACTCAGCAACTGTTTCAGCATATCATTATTATAGACTCGCATAACCCGTCCGTATGATTAACCTAGGCGATCTTTAACCGGTTTCCTAGTCATAATCAATACTAATAAAATATCCATGCAAACCCTAGTTCATACTTCTAGTTTTTATAAACAAACAAGGCTCATGATTTCAGATTTTCAAACAAACATCCAACGCAAACATTATTAACAAATCGGTTATCCTAACCTTTCATTCAATCATATAATCCGAAAACAACACAATCAAAACACATGTATCCGAGTATTATCTTGTAGCATATGACAAATTCTAATCTTTTAATAATAAGGTAAACGAACCGTGAGTACTATAAGAGATCGGTGATCAAGGATTGCTTGCAACCGAGAAGATCCGTGACCGAGAAAAGAGATTATTCGCGGCTGAGAAAAAGTAGTAGGCTATTATGTGATCAAATAGAGGTGAACAATGGTTGATCTTGCGACTGAATGGAGGTGAACAAGGGCTGTTTGCGGTTGAATGGAATGAACGATGGCTGTTCGCGATCAATGGAGCAAGAGAAGGCAGCCGACGGCTGTTTTGCTTGTTAGGGTTTGTGTTTGTGAATGAAACATGCATGGGTGTGTGTATATATAGCGCAAAGGAGATGAGGGTTACGGTTAGGCTTAAGCTTGTGGCCGAGGGACTTGGGTTGGGTCGGTTTGGGTTTTATCTTGCGGCCGGGATATGTTTAAGGTTGGTTTGATCTCGGTTTGGGTTTGCGGTTTGGGTTGCACACGGCCGAGAATAGTTTGAGTTCTAAACTTGGTTAATTCCTAGAGTCACAAGGAATCAAAGTTGGTTCGTGTCGCGGTTCGGTTCGTGCACATATTTATTATATATACATATATTTTGTAACTAACACAATTCACGTAATCACACATCACGTATTCATTAACTCATACGCGTTCATACACATAGCACGTAATTAGTTTGACAAGTATTACGTTTAAGTTATCCGAAAAACCCGGGCTGTCACATTATCCGCGGTTTAGACTGTAGCGTACATGTTTAGAGTGCCACTCACAAAGAGTTAGTTCGTTAATGATGGTACGCAACGTTACAAGAAGTTCCCAAGTGCCATGCACAAAGATTTCCAAGTGTCATGCACAAGAATTTAGTTAACAGTGGTACGCAAATGTATGAGAAATTTCCAGGTTGTCACATCATCCCCATGTTGAAAGAATTTTCGTCCCGAAAATTTAGTTACTGGTATCGTTAGTTTGCTGCTCAGTTGCGAAGAGATGTGGGTATTTGCTTTTCATTTGGTCCTCTCTTTCCCACGTGAACTCCGGTCCACGCTTAGAGTCCCAACGAACCTTAACGATCGGAATCTTGCTGTGCCTTCGAGTCTTGATCTCACGATCCATGATCTCGATAGGCTCTTCCACGAAGTGTAGTTGTTCATCCACTTGGATCTCATCCAATGGAATGACTAGGGTTTCATCTGATAGACACTTCTTCAGATTTGACACGTGAAATACGTTGTGAACTCCACTGAGTTCGGCAGGAAGGTCTAATTGATAAGCTACGGGTCCAATACGTTTCAAGATTACAAACGGACCTACGTACCGTGGATTAAGTTTGCCCCGTTTTCCAAAGCGGATTACACCCTTCCAGGATGACACCTTTAGTAGGACGCGGTCGCCTACTTGAAATTTGAGCGGTTTGCGTCGTTGATCAGCGTAGCTTTTCTGTCGATCCCGTGCCGCCGCCATGCGGTTTCTGATTTGTACAATCTTTTCAGTAGCCTCAAGTATTAACTCAGGGCCTGTGAGTTGACTGTCACCGACTTCTGCCCAACAGACCGGTGACCTACATTTACGACCGTATAATGCCTCAAACGGTGCTGCCGAAATACTCGTATGATAACTGTTGTTATATGAGAATTCCACTAAAGGCAGGTGAATTTCCAACTATTTCCGAAGTCTATGACGCATGCCCTAAGCATGTCTTCCAAGGTTTGTATGGTCCTTTCACTTTGACCATCGGTCTGGGGGTGATAGGCTGTGCTCATATCCAAGCGTGTTCCCAACGCTTTCTGGAGTGACTGCCAGAAGTTTGACGTGAAGCGAGCATCTCTGTCTGAGATGATGGATGTTGGCACTCCGTGCCGAGAAACTACTTCCTTAATGTAGATGCGAGTCAACTTCTCCATCTTATCTGTTTCTTTAATAGCTAGGAAGTGTACGGACTTAGTTAAACGATCCACGATCACCCAGATGGTATCGCAACCACCCAAGGTTCGCGGGAGTTTAGTGATGAAATCCATTGAGATCTGATCCCATTTCCACACTGGATCTCAGGTTGTTGGAGTAGCCCCGATGGCTTTTGATACTCCACCTTGACTTTTGCACAAGTCAAACATTTACTCACGTAGGTGGCTATATCGGCTTTCATGTTGGGCCACCAATACGCAGCTTTAAGGTCTTGATACATCTTATCCGAACCCGGATGGACAGAGTATCGGGATTTGTGAGCTTCATCCATAACTAGCTCTCTGAGGTTTCCGTAGAGAGGTACCCATATGCGATTCATGAAATACCGGGCTTCATTGGGTTTTACTTCCCAATCGCGTTCCATTTTTCCTACCGATTCGGCCTTGATATTTTCCTCCTTAACTGCTTCTAACTGGGCGTCGCGTATTTGTTCGGGTAGCCCGAATGAATAGTGAGTTGTAATGCTCGTACACGACGTGGTTTCAAATGTTCCTTCCTACTGAGGGCATCAGTTACCACGTTAGCTTTACCCGGGTGATACCGAATGGCACACTCATAATCGTTCAAGAGTTCGACCCAGCGACGCTGTCGCATGTTCAACTCCTTCTGATCAAAGATGTGTTGGAGGCTCTTGTGGTCTGTAAAGATTGTGCACTTCGTTCCATAGAGGTAGTGTCTCCAAATCTTAAGTGCAAAAACTACTGCTCCCAATTCCAGGTCATGCGTCGTGTAGTTTTTCTCGTGAACCTTTAGTTGTCGCGACGCATACGCGATGACCTTATCGCGTTGCATGAGTACGCATCCCAATCCCTGAATGGAAGCATCACAATATACTACAAAGTCATATGTCCCCTCCGGCAAGGACAGAATGGGTGCACTGCAAAGTTTCTGTTTCAGCAATTGAAATGCTGCTTCTTGCTTGTCACCCCAAGTATACTTGATACCTTTCTGGGTGAGGGTAGTAAGCGGTTGTGCGATCTTTGAAAACCCCTCGATGAAACGTCTGTAGTAACCAGCCAATCCCAAAAATTGGCGGATCTCCGTCAGTGTCTTAGGTGCTTCCCAGTTTTTGATGGCTTCAATCTTGGCAGGGTCTACGTGGATACCCTTTTCATTCACGACGTGCCCGAGAAACTGAACTTCCCGAATCCAGAAATCACACTTCGAAAGCTTGGCATATAGTTTTTCCTGTTGGAGTAATCCCAACAGTAATCGTAGATGTTCAGCATGTTCTTCTTCACTTTTGGAGTAGATGAGTATGTCATCGATGAACACAATGACAAACTTGTCGAGGTATGGTTTACACACGCGGTTCATGAGGTCGATGAACACCGCGGGTGCGTTGGTGAGACCGAAGGGCATGACCAAGAACTCGTAATGGCCATACCGAGTGCGAAATGCCGTCTTGGCGATATCCTCCTCCCTGACGCGTAGCTGGTGGTAACCGGACCGTAAATCAAACTTAGAGTAGTAACTTGACCCTTGAAGTTGGTCGAATAGATCGTCGATGCGAGGTAACGGGTATCGGTTCTTGACGGTAACCTTGTTGAGTTCCCTGTAGTCGGTGCACATGCGGAAAGTCCCGTCCTTCTTCTTGACAAAAAGGACTGGAGCTCCCCATGGCGAAATGCTTGGTCGGATAAATCCTTTTTCTAATAGCTCCTGAAGTTGGGTAGACAGCTCCTGCAGCTCGGCTGGAGCTAGGCGGTATGGAGCCTTGGCAATAGGAGTTGCATTGTTTGCCAATTCGATTTCAAACTCCAATTGTCGATGGGGTGGAAGACCAGGTAGTTCTTCTGGGAATACATCAGAAAAATCACGGACGACAGGGATGTCTTCTATATGTTTCTCGTCCTTAGGCTGTTCGGTAATCAGTGCGAGTAAAGCGAAGGAGTTCTTTCTCCGAAGATACTTCTGCGCTTGCATGTATGAGATGATGTTGGTGACGGCGCTTGCCTTATCGCCTTGTACCGTCAGGATTTCGTCGTTAGAGAGCGGAATACGGATAGATTTTTCAAAGAAGAGAACTTCAGCCCGGACGTCGGATAGCCAGTCCATTCCGACTACCACGTCAAAACTACCCAGGGTAGTTGTCATCAAATCAATGGTAAAAGTGTGGCCCGCGAGTTTGAGTTGACAGCCGGATACTATTTTGGTCACATCTACAGATTTACCATCGGCTAATTCTATAACATATGGGGTCTCTAATGGTTTAAGCGTGAGATTTAGGTTCTTCCTAAAAGACTCAGATATAAAGCTCCTATCCGCACCCGTATCGAAAAGCACAGTAGCAAAATGTTCATTAAGGGGAAACTTACCGGTGACCACGTTCGAGTCGTTTCTAGCCTCTCCGCGGCCCAATGTAAATGTGCGACCTTTAGCACCTCCTGTGCCACCGTTCCCATTATTGTTGTTGTTATTATTGTTGTTGTGGTTATTGTGGTTGTGGTTGTTTCCACCATTATTGTTGTTGTTACACAACTGTGGGCAGTCTCTTCTGAAATGAGCAGTGCTACCACACTGATAGCATCCCCGGTTAATACCCTGCTGCTGACGCTGGGGTTGATTTTGATTTTGTCGGGACATGATTTCCCCACGACAATCCTTTGCCGCATGCCCCACCTTGCCACATCGTTGGCAGCGATTCCCGGCACAAGGGCCGTGATGATGTAGATTACAGCGACTGCACTGCGGCTTTCGACCTACATAGCCGCCTGCGTTCTGGTTATTGTTGTTGTTGGCAGGCTGATTTTGGTGACCCCGGTGGCTGTTGAAATGATTGAACCGTTTCTGGTTCCCCTGCTGCGGCTGGGATGATGAAGACTGTTGAGCAGGCGTGTCTTCAAACTTTCTTTTGTTATCCGGGGCAACTTCAGTTGTACCCCGTGCTGGCAGCTTCTTTTGTTCCACCGCCTTATCGGTGAGTTTGTGAGCCAATCGGATTGCTTGATGTTCAGTTACAGGGTTACTAGCCATTACCATACCCTGAATTTCCGGAACCAGACCCCCGAGATAGAACTTGAGTCTTTTCTCCACAGTGTTGGCCAGATCGGGACATAGAAATACCAAGTCATGATGTTTTGCTGTGTATGCCTCTATCTCAGATCCCACCATCTTGTGGTTCCATAAAGTTTGCTCCAACTGTTGCACTCTGTCTCGTGGACAGTACTCCTCTTTGATTAGGGCTTTGAACTCGGCCCAGGCCATTGCATTTGCAGCAATAAGTCCACGCGTTCGGACTTGCGCGTTCCACCAGGTTAATGCCCCATCTCCAGCGTTGAGGCAGCATACTTGACCTTATTGGCCTCAAGGCAATTGCACATTTCGAACACTGATTCGGACTTTTCGATCCAACGGACCAGTCCTATGGGTCCTTCTGCACCCGTGAAATTGCTCGGTTTCGTATCGAGGAACATCTTGTAGGGGTTAAGACCCCTCCTGCTGCTGGTGGGTTTTGAACACCTGCCAGAGCAGCATTCCCGTGTTCTTGGATCATTGCGTCATGTTGAGATTTCCGCGACGTCCAGTTGCCATTTTAGATCTAAGTAGAAAATAAATAGACTGAAGGAAAGTAAATAAAATAAGCGAGACGTGTCAGTCTTCTACGTCTCCATTCCCCAATTCACTATCGTTGCCGTCATCCTGCGCGGCATTTCCAGCTTCCACAGCTGGGTCCTCCTCCGGATCCTCCTCTGGATCCTCTTCCGGATCCTCCTCTACCGGCACTGGAGGGGCCGGTGCTGGTGCAGGTGCTTGATTTTGCTGTAGCCCCTGTATGTTCCAACTATTTTCCAGGGCTCTGTCCTCGAGCCAGTCGGCTCTTATCTACTCAGCACGCAGATCTCTGGCTAAGGTGTTACGAGCTATCTTACTCGTATGTTGCTCTTCCTCGAGCGAGTCGGTTTTACCTGTCAGTTGTCGGATCATCCATCCTTGTGCTAGGATGGTTTCCTACATTCTTTCTAACTGTTCTTGTTGTTTCTGTATCATGTTTCTAAGTAGGTCATTTCCTACTTCTACAGAGTTAACCGGTTTGACCGGCACAGCGATGATTGGGCGTGATGACACCTCCTCCCCCAGAGCGAGCCTTTTCCTCGCAGCTGAGCGCGTTTCCACGCCATAAGATGGTAAGGGTTCCACCATAGGTGCCTTTCCTGGCGCCCTTGGTTGCGTAAGTTTGTCGAATGATGATGAGGATGATGATGACATTGCCTTTAGGTTGTGTAGTTAGTTACGAGTTGCATTCATTTCAATTATGCAGTCATATTTCACATAACATAGTTGTGGTACATAACATAACAAGATATAACAGTTCGGTGCCAAACTAAGTCTAGTGTCGTGAATTCAGCTATAGTTTAGGTCTACTTCTAATGCAAACCTGGTTCTCTATAGCTAGTGGCTCTGATACCAATCTGTCACACCCTCAATTTCCACTTGCGGAGTTTTACCGCGAGGCGTGTGAACAAACCAGAATCTGAAACACTAGTACGTCGAACGACTCTATATGATTAGATAATACGTTTTCAAAAATCATTTGTCGTAGATTTTATATTGTCTTGATTAGTTACCAATATTTAGCAGAAGCATCAGTTTTTAAAGTTTGAGCGGAAGCATAAATAAGTAGTGAAGCGGGCGCCAACACAAACGCCAAAACAAATGAAAAACCCCAAAACAATATTTATAAATAAGACTCGATAAAAGATGTCTTGTTCAATGCATGTGCGTGCACCTAGAGCTCCTAGCGTCCTGAGAAACATGTAAAGAAACAAGTGTCAACATTAAAGATGAGTGAGTTCACAGGTTTTCATAAATTCGTTTGTTCGGTTATAGTTTGTTTTCCCCGTTATCCCTAACCCGGGATAACGTATTGGTTCCATTACTCCAACCCGGAATAATAAGTTGTTGCTTCCAATATTCCAAACCCGGAATATTAAGTTGTTGTTTCCATTATTCCAAACCCGGAATAATACAGTTGATTCCATTATCCCCAACCCGGGATAATATAGTTGTTTCGTAATTAAGTTCATTGTTAACATATATAGGTAGCTAGCCTAAAGTTATGTCACGTAAGAGTTCGCGATCGAAGCTGACTGTTGTGCCTCCGTTTTGCCAGGCCTATCACTGACCATGGCGAGGTTAGGCCGAATTATTCACCCGTTGACCATACCCGGTCGGCTAGCGCGACTAGCTCGAATGGGGCTTGTCGGGCCCAGTAGTACTACTTATAACTCCCCCGCTATTAAACCCAATACTAACGATCCGAGAGATTGACGAGGACTTAAGTGATAAAGCTGCTTAGTGACCATAAGATTACATTAACATTAACTTAGTTACCGAATAGTTATGTGACGTTAAATTCGTATAACGTAAAGAGATTGAGTTTGAGAGTGTATACATGTTTCTCCCCTGTTGTTTAAAAACCGGATAAAGTTAGGGGCCGTGAACTCACCTTTATTTGCTCGGTTAGTGTAGCAAAGAAGTTATAAGAGATGGGACCGCTAGTTGCGTCCTAACAAACCAATTAATTCCAAGTCAGTGTGTGAACACACCAATACAAATTCTACACGTAATTTACGCACAAAGTGATACACACAAACAACATATCTAACACTCAAACATGCATGCAAGTATCCTCATGTGATCATAGTAATCAAACAACTTATCATGAACATAATCCAATCAAGGCAACACTTTGGTGCACACAATCACAAGTTATCAAATTTCAGCTTAACACTCATAATTCAGCTGTTTTCTAGGATTTTTATAAAATAGTTCTAACATTCCAAAAATTCCAATATTTTTACAGTAGGTGACATTTATACTATAGAAATTTATATAAATTTTCCAAGTCCTAAATCTTTACCAATTAACCATAAATATTAATATACTAGGCTGCAGTCAGATTTATCACTTTCTGACTGCAGTCCACGGAAGAATTTATTTAAAAATCACCGATTGTCCAATTAACAAAATTCCAATTGGAGTTGCCCAGAAATTTCCATACCTGGTTGCTGTACAAAATTCATGACTCAACTCCCTACTGATTTTAAAATCCAACTCGATAAACGACTAACAAAATTTCAGGATTTTCACAGCTTTAGTTACTGAATTTATTTGGCCCTTTAAAAATATCAAATGACTTCAGAAAATTATGAATCCAGCGCCATTAGATTCCTTATTCAAATCTCTACGTTCTAGACATCAGAAAATCCGTTTTTCGACAACTAACGACCGAGTTACAGCCAGATGAAGTCGGCTGTAACTACTACTCAGCAACTGTTTCAGCATATCATTATTATAGACTCGCATAACCCGTCCGTATGATTAACCTAGGCGATCTTTAACCGGTTTCCTAGTCATAATCAATACTAATAACATATCCATGCAAACCCTAGTTCATACTTCTAGTTTTTGTAAACAAACAAGGCTCATGATTTTAGATTTTCAAACAAACATCCAACGCAAACATTATTAACAAATCGGTTATCCTAACCTTTCATTCAATCATATAATCCGAAAACAACACAATCAAAAACACATGTATCCGAGTATTATCTTGTAGCATATGATAAATTCTAATCTTTTAATAATAAGGTAAACGAACCGTGAGTACTATAAGAGATCGGTGATCAAGGATTGCTTGCAACCGAGAAGTTCCGTGACCGAGAAAAGAGATTATTCGCGGCTGAGAAAAAGTAGTAGGCTGTTATGTGATCGAATAGAGGTGAACAATGGTTGATCTTGCGACTGAATGGAGGTGAACAAGGGCTGTTTGCGGTTGAATGGAATGAACGATGGCTGTTCGCGATCAATGGAGCAAGAGAAGGCAGCCGACGGCTGTTTTGCTTGTTAGGGTTTGTGTTTGTGAATGAAACATGCATGGGTGTGTGTATATATAGCGCAAAGGAGATGAGGGTTACGGTTAGGCTTAAGCTTGTGGCCGAGGGACTTGGGTTGGGTCGGTTTGGGTTTTATCTTGCGGCCGGGATATGTTTAAGGTTGGTTTGATCTCGGTTTGGGTTTGCGGTTTGGGTTGCACACGGCCGAGAATAGTTTGAGTTCTAAACTTGGTTAATTCCTAGAGTCACAAGGAATCAAAGTTGGTTCGTGTTGCGGTTCGGTTCGTGCACATATTTATTATATATACACATATTTTGTAACTAACACAATTCACGTAATCACACATCACGTATTCATTAACTCATACGCGTTCATACACATAGCACGTAATTAGTTTGACAAGTATTACGTTTAAGTTATCTGAAAAACCCGGGATGTCACATTGTCCTTGCTGGGCATAGCCTCGCATGCACCTTTCCATAAGGCATCTCCATCTCAATCTCCTCGTCGGCCGACTCCTCATCAACTACCAGTTCGATCTCAATAGCTACTCGCCCATTCTTAGTGGTAACAGCCTTCGTAGTGGCATTCAGATGAATAATGGTGTTACTAGGAAGATCACCTTGTTATCTCTAACCCAACTGATTCAAGATTGCCTCCACAGTCCTCTCAAGATTTTGCAAAGTTATGCCCTAACTCTTCATGAAAGCCTCATGCTCCATGAACTTCGACCGAGTCTCCTGGTGTCGAGTCTCCTCTTAAGTCATAAACTGAGTTAGTATCTTTGTCTTCTTAACTAGGGTCTCTAGGTTCTATCTCAGCATCTCCTCCAATGTGGAGTTCTTCTCTCCACTACTCGATCCTACGCCCGCATCCTGGAACAAATTTTGATGCGACTGAAACCTCGGTGGGTTATTGTTCTTCCAATTGAAGTTCGGGTGATTCTTCCAATGGGGATTGTAATTGTTACTGAAGTTATTCTGGTTCCAGTTGGGGTTACCCACGAACTCTACCTTCTCCTGGAAGTCCCTTAGAGTAATGAGGCAGTCCATAGTATCATGACCTCCTATGCAAATCTCACATGCCTTCTCCTTCTTCGTCTGAATTTCCTTGACTGCCTTCATCAAGTAATCAACCTTGGACTACAGAGTGGTATTAGAATCAACCTTGTGCATTCCTCTCTGCATAGTAGATGAAACTGTCTCCCTGGAATCCTTGGAATCCGGATACTTGTAGCTGCTCATCGCTAAATCCTCGAATAGCTCATTACACTTATCGGGTGTCTTGGTGGTCATTAGATTGCCAATTGTAGTGGTGTACAACATGTTCCCCGTTGACAGTGTAATTTCATTGTATAACTTCTTGACCAACACCCAATCCTTATAGTCGTGATGCGAACATGTATTCAGCAACTCCTTGAATTGCTCCCAGGTATCATAGAAAGACTCCCCCTCATGCTAACGATAAGATTGAATCAGGTTCCTCAAACGAGCCGTTTTTATTAAGGAATACATATTCCAAAATTTTTCTTGATCTCGGCACAAGTGGTTATGGATCTCGAGGGGAGGGACCCTAACCAACTATGGGCTCAGTCAGCAAGGGAGAATGGGAAGAGAATCAACGTGCTTGCGTCTTCAGTGATATGCTGAACCTGGAAGGTATTGTATATTTGCGAGAATCATGAAAGATGAACATTCAGGGTCCTTAGAAGGCAACTCGTGTAACTAATGGTGTTCGTAACCGTCGAAATGATATGCGAAAGAATCTGCCAACTATTGGCAGCAACGGCAGGTAGGGTAATGCTAGACCGACCATTATTCCTGTTTGACTTAGCGTAATAA
Source organism: Scalesia atractyloides (assembly GCA_947069175.1). Classification (NCBI taxonomy): domain Eukaryota; kingdom Viridiplantae; phylum Streptophyta; class Magnoliopsida; order Asterales; family Asteraceae; genus Scalesia; species Scalesia atractyloides. The sequence goes on along the minus strand of CAMTDV010000001.1, from coordinate 53,385,800 downwards.
ACGATGACTCTCCTAGCTAGGGGATCACCTTGACTGTCCATAATGAAAATAGGAAGAGGAATGTGTACCTAACTAGCTTGATGATGCGAAGGCACTCGTGGAAACCTTGCACAGGCTTAAAAGAAGCAATGGATGTAGGCAGTCCTTGTGAACGAGTTTGTGGCAAAAAATTTATTAAACTAAAATATTAAAAACAAACTAAACCTAAAGGCACAAATTGCAAGCAAAGGCACCTAAAGACAAAAGAAAAATCTAAAAAAACAAGTAAAAACGAGGTCAACGACTTGGGTCATTCTCAAAAGTGCAAGTGTCAATGGCAACGACGCCAAAAACTTGTTGTGTGAAAAGTGTATATATTTATTTCAAACATTTTTTTTAAAATGGAATCCGTAACTAAACCACACACGGTCGGCAAGTGCACTGGTTGTAGTGTAGTGTAGATCATAACTCGGAAAGTGGGAGAAAAGAACTACCTAGGTGTCAAATCCCTACACTAATGCATTTGTATCCTAACCACGGTTATAGATTAAGTACACTAATCTACCCAATAAACCTCCCACTATAGATGATAAACCGTGCAAGAAAATGGGAGAAATGGAATAAGATGGACCAGCTCGACCTATCATACCAAATCCCACAAATATCATATAGATGACAACCGAGGTGTCAAAACAATTTGTTATGTAGATAACCTTGAAAACTGAAATCCTAGGAAACCCTAGACGCAAAGAAATAGACGATCCAACAACGTCTAGCTAATAACCTAGCAAACCTAATTTTCCTCTCGAATCATTAGGTAGGGATGCACGTTTCAGTTAATTGATTTCTAACTTCTTGATTGACTTCAATTATTTCAAAAACAAGTTCTAAACAGAAAACCCTAGAATTAATGATTTAAAATTGACATCTAGATTTAGGTGATACCTCTATATGCCTAAATTAACAAAGTCAACAATCAATGATCAAGACAACTAACATACGTATGCAATCTCAAAACATATAACTCGCATAAAACAACCAAAACCTAGTCAAAACATTATCACATATCGTCTGGATCATCGAAACCTAAGTAGTTTAACTGTCGAGCTACTCATAATATTCTTTAACACAACATAAACACAACAGAATTCTAAGCAAAACGTGTTTCTAAAGCGAAAGATTGAAAGAACAATGTATAATCGAAGCCGTGCTGCTCAAAACTTGATCCCGATGCTTCATAGACCTTCAATCTGCTCCAAGGATATTCAAAATCATCCTAATGTTGCTTTGGAACGGCTGGTTTGTGAGATAGATCAAACCCTAGGTTGATAGGGTCTAATTTATATTTTGCAAAACCGGAACCCTTATGAACCGTATCCACAAGTCCTTACGTTACATAAGGCTTGCATAATTAAAAACAATACGAGGCCCTTAAGGACCGTGTCCAACCACCCTTACGATTCATAAGGCTTTGAACATCAGTTTTATTATTTTTTAAACATTCTTTTCTCTTGCGGACCGTATCCAAATCTCTCTTACGTTCTATAAGAGGTCTCCAACAACAATTTTGTAGTCTTTTCCACATTTCTTTCACACGCTGCTTTATGATCTCTCATCCTCTACCAATTCTTCCATTTTTTTTGTCCAAACGCTTAGTTTTCCACAATGTTCTAACAATTTACAAATAAATAAAATCGGTATAAAAACACAATTAAATCCCACACAAACTCATCAAATTATAAGGAACTTGACAGGAAAAATATCTATAAATTAACGCATGTCATGGATGTCTGATAGCACAAGCCATGAATTGACGATAGTTAGAAGTTGAAAAGAACTCATGAAAAGTACTGATGGACTCAAGGATGAAGATCTACAAGTCCTTCTAAGAATTGAACTTGAAAGGGATCCAAATGACTATCTCTCAGTGAAATTTGATCACCAGTTGAAATGTAAAATTAGAGAGAAATTGATGCGAAATAAAGATTCATCCAATAAACATTCGTTTTGGCATTATCTGTTCTAGAGGGAGATTATTGGACCTATAAAAAGAATAAATGTTGGTCATAAGCCAAAACATGACCTGCTGATCAAGAAATCAACAGTTGTTGAAGCATTTTGTTCCCAAAGATAGTTAATCTTGAAAACTAATTAGAACATTTGTTGAAGACATTCAAAGATCTTTTTGAAGACTTGGAATGACTACTGAAGAAGAAGAAGAAACCTCTGTTCAAGGCTAAAGCACTATTGAAGCAAAGCACTGATAAAAACATCAGTTATGGCCAAATAGAGTTTGATATAAGCCAACAACAGTTTGAAGAACAAAGGTTTATTCAATGTAACAATATTTAGCTTATAACTTATGTTTGATGTAGTAGATCAGATGTTAGATTCCTACAAAGGTTTGCTAACATCTATGGAACCTTTTATGTTCGGAATGTTAGTTGGCACTATCGAGGGTCGTATGCTTAAATGATCATATTGTTCTTCAATTGACCTATTGTTTACCCGAATATCATCAAGAAAATGAGTATAAATTGGCATAAAAAGGGCAGAATAAGCATTCACAACAGCTTGAAAAGTAGAGGGTGCGTTAGTTAAATCGAAGGGCATCACTTGAAATTCGTAATGGCCTGAATGAGTTCGAAAAGTTGTCTTTTCTATATTAGCAGGGGGATTCACTTAAAAGACAAGATCAGCCCCTCATATCGAAAAGGCATAAAAATCCTGAACGATCTTGAGGCCACTCACTTGTGGTGTAAGATCCTTACAAACTTGATTACAACGAATCACATCTCCATTTCCACTTTGAACTCCGAAAGGGGGTACATATTGAGTTGTTAATTTCAGTTCACTTACACGCCCATCGGATGTAAAGTTGTAGGTCGACCCGCCTTCGCCTAAAATCAAGACTCCGTAGAATTAAGCATCCCATAGACCTTCATAGTCGTGGGGTGTGATTTCCCAAGAATAGCATGTAGGCTAATCTCTGCAACATCATCCTTTTCCTCATCATTGTTTGTTGCTTCATCATCGGTGTGTTCCTCCGAATCTCCTTGTATTTCATTATATTTTTACGTACCTATTTTGCATCAATGCTCAGGACCGTACTTGTCCCACACCTAAAGGACTCTCCACGTAAAAGACGTTACTGGTTTTCTACATCGGTTTTTCTAAGCGAAGGTTTAGAACTACTACTAGACTAATTTAGGGTGTAAATTGATGGTTTAGGACCAGGTTGGGTGGGTTTGAAATGAGAGGACCAAGTTGAGCTTTTACTCGACTGCGTATGATTGATTTTAGGTTCATACTCATAAGCAATGTGCATAGCTTGGTATACAATTCATGGTTATGAATCTTGACAACCACGTTAAGCTCCTCCTTGTGGCCATTAGAAACACGCCTAATAACTAAGGATGGGCCATTTAGAAACTCTAGAAGAGCTTTTTGTGAACTCTTGTCGATATACCTGCACTTTTCTTGTCTATTTAATGCTGCATAAATGCTCATTAGTGTTTGAAACTCAGCAGGTCTAAAATGTTTCTTGAAAGCATGAACCATATGCTCCCAAAAATCAATAACCTGATTGGTTGTCAGCCATGAATACAGATCCTGTGCATCTCCTTCTAAATGCATCAAAACCACATCAATGTTCTCTTCATCTGGTATGTTATAATAATATAAAAACTTTTCTGTTTTAAGGGTCATCCACGTGGATCACCATCACTGTATGTAAGAAACTCAATCTTGTTGTAGGGGAGACAATGCCTGTTGTTGTTCAAGGAAGTATCTGGATTGCCATATTTTCCTAGACCACTTGATTTTCCTTTCAATTCGTCTTGGGCCTTTAGGTCTACAACATCTTTCTGGAGATAAGACATGAACTCCGACGGAGCAGCTATATCAGCCAATTGGGCTGAAATGGGGTCTGGGGTTGCACCTCCACTGTTGCTAGAACCCGAGTTTGCACCATTGTTTCCGGACACTAGAACCAATTAATAGGAATAGGAAAATTTAAAGTAGGATTACCGAGTGCAAAAGAGTACAAGGTAGTCCAATTCGAGAGGGACATTATCTCCAACAAAACTGTGAAAACAAATCTAAAACAAAACATATGAAAGATAGTTCTACTAATAAACCAAAAGGAAAACTGAATTGTAAACCCCTCCTCTAATTTAGCCCATCCACTAGGAACATCAACTAGAAATTTGTTATTGGGACATATAGGTTACGTGGATTTCCCATCAGGTATGCAAACTGGGTCTATAGATCCTTAGGGTCTGGGCCAATGCTTGGCCCAACTGCTTGGGTTTTCTTCCTTCTAAGATATACCTTAGTAGGAGGTGGGATCGTATCATATTCTCTTAGATTTTGAGGGTAAAATTTGCTTTGCGTTTCACCTCTCTTATTGATTTCTCTCTACACCCTCACACACCCAACTCTAACATCACATTGATACGCTTCTCATATTTGTGGAAGGCATAATGTTATTCATTTGATTCACTCTTTAGTCAGTTAGTTCCTTAGTTGCACTTGAGAATGGAAATGTTCCAAAATTATTATTCACTCACACAATCCTATAAGTAGGTTTATTGTATTTTTTTCATTCAACTTGCAATTTCTGCTTGGCGTACTTCATATCCGAGTATTCATCATAATAAGAAGTGAAACTTAATGTGTATACACACATAAAAGTTTTTGGGATATTACAATAAGATATTTTTTTGGATACCTAAGTACTCACACTATCTTCTAAATTAAGTATCACTACAAATATCCATAACACTAAAACCCTTAGCTCCTGAGGGATGAATGATACTACCAGGCTACACGCCTTTTGGTTACTACACTTATGCACTTAGATAACAGAAAAAAGTTGCAAAGTAATTTTTTTAGCTTTTCCTTTTTTTATAATGTTTAATATAGATAATACTTGATAGTGTTTAAACGAATAATTAAATAGTTCTAATAGTTTGTGTTTTTCCTAGCCAAGCTCTTTCTAAAGATGGCAAATGATTCCAACAAATATGAAAATATTGTGCAGAATCAGAAATCAAACTTTCAAGAAACACAACTACATAATTTTTAAGTTTAAATCACTTTGAAAAACATACAAAGTGATTGTGAGATTATTGGCTAATACAAATGAATATTCTAAGAATTCTATAACGAAGGGTAGTGGAGTTTTGTAGTATGTATTGAATGCTTGGCTTGACTCACCTTCCCTTCGGACTTATGATCTCTATTATAGAGAATGTTTGACATGAATAAACATTTTTTATCAATGCGCTTGTCTATGTAATGTAGCTTTTTGGCATATTCATTGAATTTATTCATGTCGACTTGCTACTTTTAAATTCATGTAGAACCTTATCTTTTTGTCAAGTTGTTGTATTTGAATTCTGACGAACATCTTACTAGAAATATGATGATTTGGTTATCAGATTTCTAATGATTGGGTTTTACCATATTTTGATGATAAACTCCAGATTTTTCATCAGACCCATCATATTGGTCTTTTCTGATCATCTGTTTTGATTGTGATATCTTTCTGATGCTTGTTGAAGATGATGCTTATCTTTCTTCTTGTCTTGTTGTCTCGTGTCTTCTTTCTTTAGGACTTGTTGTCTTTGTCATATTTAGAATTGATCAGAATGATCAGATTTTTCTTCAACACTTACAAAAGTTTCCTAACAGTTCGTAAGCTAGATGATAACTATTCATTTTCTACATGCAGAGACACTTTTCTTATAACATAGACAATGAAATATTGTTTTTTCCATTCCAACTATGCTAAATGAACAAGAGTATGGCAGGGGAAGGTCTAGGATCTACTCCAAATGATAGCTTTCTCGTCGGGATCTACAGTCAAGAACACCCTTAGCCTTAACGGGAGGGGTGGCCTCCTGCGTTGGGACTCTAGCGTGAGAATCAATGGATTGATCTCTAAGAGTTAAGCATAAAAGGTAGAGAGTAGTTTTACAGACAGAGAAACAGAGAGAGAGAGAGAGTAATGAAAAACATACCATTGTTGCTAGGAAAAGTCTTCCTTTTATAGGCAGAAAGGACCGCTTAGCGAAGCTCCTCGCCAGCTCATAACTTCCATACATGGTAAGGCATATCTCCGATGATGTTGCTTGTGCGGATGACCTTGCCTCATTAGGTAATGTCAGGATTCAGTTTCTCTATGCAACTTTATTTGGCTAAGTCACATCATTTTCAACAGTTTGTTTCCAAAAATAAACTGTTTCTCTGAGTAAAAAGATTGTTTTTCAAGTGTAGTGATAAACATCCCCAACTTTCAGTTATTTCTTGTGATGTATGGGCTTGCTGCATTCCTTGTGTAGTGCCTTGTAGAGATTCCCTACAGCAATCTAGTCATTTATGATCTCTTCAACTTTTCCTCTAAGCTCTGGTTTGTGACGTCCTTTGACCTTCAGCTGCTCTTGCTTCTTGTTCATGCATTCTCTAATATAGTTGAGATTCTGACTTGAGTAGTTGTAGATTTCTCTCACCCTAAATAGAGCTTTCTTCTAAGCAAAATCCTTGAAAACAACAGAGGTTGTTCAAATATTACTCCTGTTCTAGCTTCAACATTTAACTCTTCTGGGATTGTTGTATCTGGAGAGGTTATGAGCAGCTTCTTGTTGATTGATTGATTAAAGTTGATGCAAAGGTCAAAGTCAGTAATAGCTATCCGAGTGAACATTTTGATTCCACTCTTAGATATGTTTTTCCTAGCATTATCCGATTCGTTGGATGTAGTTGATCTGCTAAGTCAGTATTAGTATCACTAATTCTTCACCATATTTTCTTATCTAGGTGTACTTGTTTTGATCATGGGCTCCAAGCATACCATTTGGAGTTGAGTGATTGTCAACTTTATATACTCTTTTCACAAGGTTTTCTAGGGGTTTATGTATGCTATGTTTTCCCCTTTCAATTCTCTCCTCTCGTAATCCTCTACTTGTTGGACGTAGAGGTCTTTCAAGCTTGTCTTCCTTGGTCCAATAGTAGTGTTTAAGATGATATTCTGGAAACATCATATCTTCTTTAGTCCAATAGTAGTGTTTAAGATGATGCTATGGAAACATCATATCTTCTTTATCTACAACTTGCACCATTCTGATTATGTTTCCTGTATAATCTTTTTCGAAACCCAGTTTGGGTCTTTTTAAGGATGTAGCAGTCTCTGCCCATTTTGTTTTCTCTTTCTGAACTAGAGATATGCTAAAAGTTGATTCACCTGATGTAGTTCTTTTGGGTGGTTTTCCAATATCTCTTTGTTCTTTGGCTCCTTGGCTATCCAGGTACCACTTTCTTCAAATAGATTTTCTAGTGCTCCTACAATGCTGTGGACTGTGATCTTGGAAACTTCAAGTCTGATATAGGTGGAAGAGGTCCATTGGTACTAATTTTGGTTTTGTAGCTAAAGGTGTTGATCTTGGTTAACTGTAGATGTGATAATTGTAGCTATAGGGACTTCTTTTGCATCTTCGGGTATAGGAGTCATTAGGCTCTTAACATTGATTTTTGCCATCTGAAAAATGTTGTAGTGTAGCCTTCTGACCAAAGGATCTTACATCTTTGATTAACTATGAGTTGTTCTTTGCCTCAGTCTGCACTTCTTTGAATTATGTTTGAAAATGTTTCTTCTTTTCATTCCATTCTCTTATCAGTCTTGTAAGTGCATTAGCCATGATGTTGTTGATAGCTTTCAAGTTGTTAACTTCTTATGTCAGTTCAGTAGAATTGTCAGCTCCTTTTGTGTTAACTGCTTCACTTACTTGGGTCTTTAAGCTTTCCATATCTTCTAGTATTTTTCTGAATACAACAGTGAATTTGTTGATTTATAATGAGCTAGCTGGAATCTGCTGCACGCTCTTCAGTACTTCAGTATTTCTTTCTGTTTGACTTTTTATGGTTTCCACTCATTCTAGAGAGTTTTAATATCAGATTTTTGACTTCTAAGCTCCTCTATCAACATATCCAGCTTTGTTTCAATAGATGACTTTGGTTCTGTAGTAGGTGTCTCTTTTTCTGTTACATCTTGAATTACGTTGTTTAACACTGTATCAAGTTATTCTCTTGTTATGGTAGGTGTAGGGTGAGTTGGAACAACAAATGTTCCTTCTAACACACCAGCAGAAGACACACTTGCTGCTGTTTTAAAAGGCTCTGATTGATCATGAGACCAATCAGAAAATCCTTCACCAAATTTGTAAAATGGATTTACATCTGGATTTTCCTCATTTCCTTGAATCAAACTTGTGAATGATTCTGTGAGTTGTGGAGAAAAACAATTTTTCTAGTGCCAGGTTTCCTTGATTAGTTCCCTGATCTCACCTGTTGTTGTCTCGTTCTCCTCTTGTTTATCATATTCAGAGTTGATACTTACAGGACTACCAATATTCTCTTAAACATTTGTGTTTCTTACAACAATTCTATATTCTATTTCAACAGAATCATAAGAATCTGATCCTGTTGAACTCTTTGTAATGTTAAGAGAGGGTTAGTATATGCACCTGATTTTTCAACATTCTATGCATCTGCTTCTTGGTGTTGCTCCATCACTGTTGTGTCTTGTGCATCTGTAGGTCCCCTAATCAGTATGGATCTTCACTGAATCGTCTATCCAACCTAGAGTGTTGAATCCTCTAGATCAGATTATCACAGAAATATGAGTAGAAAAAGAAATCACTATAAACCCGATCTTTATTGATTATCTATCACAACGATTATAGTCAATCTAGATCACACGAATTCATCCAAGCTAATCTCTCTACGAATTATCTCTCAACTCTCTCTAAAGTGACTAACTGAGCACCCTAAACCCTAATGCAAAACTCTGTTTATATAGAGACAGATTTGCACCTGGGCTAGGGTTTAACCACATGGGTTGCATATTGGGCTAGCCCAATTCGCCTACACTCCCTATAGTGTGGGTCTGGTTTGGCCCAATCACTCCTAATCAACTACTACAATGCTAAACCCACTAACCGTTTATAGTTTTACTAAGTCCAAGATATCCTAAGACCAAATCTAACCTATTGTCACAAATATATGCACCAACAAACTCCCCCCGTTTATAGTCTTCAGTCTTCTTGAAATCTTCACAACGACTTTCAACGTCTTTGGTCTTTGGATTGCTTCAACTTCAAAATCTTCTGTCAGCACCAGACTCCCCCTAAGCTGATACATCCAATCACCCAATCTTCTAAATTGTTAGCATTGGAGTAAACTTTAGATCAGCTTTGCATAGCAATCTTCAAACTCGTCAACTGTGTCTGTAATATAGAAAAGAGGTTCTAACATGCATCCAAGCAAACTCCTCTTCACTAAACTTCTCAGCAACACACTACTACAATCTGTATACTATAAAACAAACATCTCGAGAAACCATAAAAAATTTTAAACATAGTTAAACAATTATTATTAATCAAGAGATGGTAAGACTGTATCACAGATTAAGCAATTTTCAACTCAAACCACATACTCAAAATTTTAAGCACACTGAACCTGCATGATTTTAAAATTTTGAACTCATCTTCTAACACCGTCTATCCATATCGGTAACAACTGCTTCACGAACAACCATTTTCCGTACGCTAAGAATTTTCAAAAAAAAAAAAGAAAATCTTTTTGGATTTTTATATTTTCTGAAAGCAAACAAATAAAAAAATAATAAACACTCTGTGTTTGTGAAAATCACCGGTAAGAAAATGATATCAGCAACATCAAACTATTTTCACACTATTAGATTCCATATGTAATTTTTATGAAAAGCAGTTCAAGACGATTACCAGTATTGTTTATCCACTTAAACAAAATACATGAACATTTCAAGTACATTTACCTGGTGATACGTTAAGGTAATATTATACTGATGTACTAGTGTGTCCCACTTCAGGACATATCCCCACGATTAAGGTATGCACAAAGATTCCTCGTAGTAGGTGAGTATACCGAGTTCATCTTTTTGATTTACAACGTTATATACTTGGTGATCAGGTCAGTACTTCCGTACAGCAAAGAGACCAATATCCAACAAGGGTTAGGGCAAATACCAAATGTTGGTATGATTTATGCATTTTGCACAATTGAATGACTCTCTAGGAGAGCTTCTTCAATTTCTGGGTTATTTGGCATTTTATCTCTTTTAAGATATCCTTTTGTGCCTAGGTCAGTATATATCTGGATGCAGCAGAAGGACAACCCTGATACACCAGATGAAATAACGATATAAAGAACCAAAACCTCGGATTTTGGCAATCTATTAATGTAAGATTTAAGATTATAATACCATATGCCACTAATATATTACCCACACATACATAGTTCGTTATGTTTATATCACCAAGGTAAGTGGATTATTTCAAGCATTTTGCCTACCGGTACATCATATGATAAAGCTGCTATCACATTTAAGCAATTTAAGTTTAATTTATGTGTGTCAGTCTAACTTGCTGATGTACTATCATTTCTTCTTTTCTACAGAGTGAAAACTTTTTTTTATTTTTCTATTTTTTTTTATTTTTGTGATTTTCTATTATTTTTTTTATGTGTTGATTTTTGAAAAGTAGTAAACTATTTACAAAATTCTTATGAAAAACTGGTTAGTCAGGATTCCTCATCCCGTTGAGTTCGACTAGATGTTCAAAACGAGCCCTGTCAAATGCTTTAGTGTAAAGATCTGCCAGGTTATCTAGGGTGTCGACTCTATGCGGTTCAATAAATTTCTTTTCAGCACAATCCCGTATAAAATGATGACGAATGTCAATATGTTTTGTACGACTGTGTTCTACGGGATTGTTTGTGATTGAGATAGTGGCATTATTGTCTATCATAATAGGAGTACGAGTGAAATTCAAACCGTAATCGCGCATCTGCTGCTGTATCCAGAGAACCTAAGAGCAATAGCTACCCGCAACAATATATCCAACTTCACACGTGGAGGTAGACACGAAGACTGTTTCTTGCATTGCCATGACACGATCCTCCCTCCTAAGAACTGACAACCACCTACGGTAGACTTTTTAGTTGATTTTCATCCTCCAAAGTCTGAATTCAGTGAAAGCAACAAACTTCAAATCACTAGTAGCTGGATACCATAACCCAAGTTAGGTTTCCCCTTCAAGTAACGAAGAATCCACTTCATCGCTTTCATATGTGACTCTTTGGGACTCGCTTGATATCTGGCACAAAGGCACACTGCGACATGATGTCTGGTCTTGAAGCAGTCAAGTACATTAGAAAACCAATGATTGCCCTGTACTGAGTTGGATCAACATCATCCACACTCTCATGATCTGGACCAAGATTGTGATTCTCACATATAGGAGTGTTGAAAGTAGCGCAATCCTCCATTTTGAAATGAGACAAAATGTCATACACATACTCTGTTTGATGTATAAACATCCCATCCTTCTTCTGTTCAACTTGCGATCCCAGAAAGTAGGACAACTCACCCATTGCACTCATTTCAAACTTGCTCTTCATCACCTGCTCAAATTCATGACACATGCTCTCATCAGATGACCCAAAAATGATGTCATCCACGTATACCTATATCAGAAGAAAGTCTTCCTTTTTTATCTTAATGAACAATGTACTGTCAATCTGTCCTCTTTCAAAGCCATTCTTCAACAAATGTGTTGACAGTGTCTCATACCCTAAGTGCCTGATGCAATCCATACAATGCCTTATAAAGTTTGTACACTCGATCTAGATAGTCTAGATTAGTAACCCATCTGGTTGTAAGACATACACCACTTCTTGGACTTCCCAGTAAGGAAACGCACTCTTCAGGTCAAGTTGGTAAATTTTGAAGCCCTTGAATGACGCAACGGCTAGGAACAAATGAATTTCTTCCAACCTTGCCACTGGTGCAAACACTTCATTGTAATCAATCCCCTCTTGCTGATTGAACCCT